>JAACLJ010000005.1:2427500-3027500 GCA_012980515.1 Ophiocordyceps camponoti-floridani
TTTGGACGTAGCCGCGGTGATGATCGAGGGCCGTAATCCGGAGAGAATCGGAAATGGCATCCATGTTGACCGACGACATGGGATTAGAGTCGGTAAGTCTACGACTCGACAGCGACATGCGCTTCGAAGAAAGAATAGTATTCGACGATGGCACCGAGCCAATAGACGAAGTCCTCGACGACGAAAGCGGCGTCGACACTTGGTCAAAGCTATCGGTACGAGACGGAGCTGACATGGAGTGCAGAAAGCCAACAGCAGGCAAACGAGTCGGTACAACGACGATCCGGCGTACTAAAGATGAACAGGACGATATGCCGAAGCGGAGACGAGACGCGCTGCGGGAAGAGAGGCAGAGCCGGTGCATTATCGGGTCGCAACGGTTTGGGGGGGGGGTGAGCGTCGGAGGCCCGGGGCTAAAAGGCTCTCTCTCACACTCAACTCAGACCGTCTCTGCCCTCGAACTATGTGCCTGAAGCCTGGCGTCGCCCGAGCGCGGCCTCGTCCAGCAAGCTAGTTTCAGCACGAGAGTTGTTTAGCAAAGTTGGGGGGGGGGGGGAGGAGACGGGTATCTGTAGATGACGAGCAGGTAGGTCGGTGGTAGTTGGGTAAATAGATAGGTCAAGTAGGTAGCAGCCTTTCAGGCCCAGGTCTGATGTGCACTCACACCCCGAGAGAGAGACAGAGAGAGAGACAGAGAAGGGGCCGAGCAGCCCGTCGAGCGTCGAGCCGCGCACGGAGGCAAGCCGGACGGGAACGGAGGACGATGGATGGCTGATAGACCATAGTCTATAGTGATGGACGAGGTGGGACGGACTGACTTTTCTTGGTGTGCGGGCTACCCGGGGGCCATCCATTCGTCAGCAGCTTCACGAGAAGCCCGCAGCTGGAGCGTATGTAGGTAGAGCTGGAGATGACTGAATGGCCTCCCGTCGCATCCTCGCCTGGATTGCTCCTCCGTATCATCCAGGGCCCGCGTTTCGGCACTCGGACGGCACCCAGCGTCGCATCTGCCCTGTCCGTTCGTCTCACCCTCCGTCCCCAGCCTCCCGCATCACACCTTTTGGGCACTTAGGTACGAAGTATGTATGTATGTATGTATGTATTTACTAAAACATCAATCCTCTCCCATTCACTCACATCCACGGATTCTCTACCAAATACAAACACGCGTAGGTAATCCCCAGGAGCGCCTCTCGCCAGGGACAACGCCATCCCCCAAAGACCCCTAAACTAAGTACATAAGCTCCAGGCACCCGTCAGACCCTCCATCCGTCAGCCGTCGCACATGCACAGCCATCGGCCCCCTCTCCGGTTTCGCCCGGCCTTTGCCTAGACCCCTGGACCCTTAGATGCAGTGAGACCCCCCTTTCCCGTCGACTCGTTGTCTCACAGAGGGCCTCGTGCTTCCTGATAGACCCGGAGCCCGGGGGGGACCGGACGCACACGAGCTCCGTCAATCCTGTAGAGAGGCGGGTAGCTCTGCGTGGTCTCAGCGGCGGTATATGCACGAATCCTCCGGGTAGGCAAGTAGTAGCTAGCATGTCGTAATGGTAGGAACGTCAACATCACCATCACAGTCCTACGTACCCTGGGTAGGTAGGTAGGTGCCTAGGTTGGTAGGTAGGCAATTGCCTACCTAGGGTAGGTAGGTAGGTAGGTAGCTGGTAGGCAGGTGACATCTTCATCACCCACGAAACACTCCATCATTCACACGCATCGTCATCAACAGTCTCACCTTCGGCCTCGCATCACCGATCCTTGGCCCGCGAAACCTTGCTCGTCGCCCTGTCCACCCTCGCCACCGCCCTCTCATCCCTCATCACCAGCGTCCACCACCCCTTCAGCCCCCGCGCGTACTCGACCTCGCCCTCCGTCACCTCAACCGGAGGTCCCTTGATCTGCGCCAGCATCTCCTCGTCATCCCTCTCGAACACGGCCCAAGCCGACTGCTCGCCCGCCCGAACCCCGAACCCTCGGCCCTGTAGCGACATGACCTGCACTCGCCGCAGCAGCACCACGTCCCCTGCCTGAACCACCGGCAGCGATTCGACGTGCGGCCGGAACAGCTGTGCCACCGTCACTCGGCCCGGCGCCGTCGACGCGTCCGTCAGAACCAGCTCTAGCATGTAGTCGCGAGGCCCCTGCTTCGGCCGGTGAGGCTGCGCCGGCGTCATCGTCGATACCGCTATCACGTCCACCGTCCGGTTCAGCTGAGATCGGAGCGACCGAAGAGCCTCCGCCTCCGGCAGCTGCGTACGGAGCGTCGTCAGCAGTTTCCTCTTAGCTTCCGCTGCCTCCTCGTCCGTCGATCCGCCGCCTGAAGGCGATGCCATCACCGACTCAACAGGGCTGTTCACCCGGCCCGAGCTCCGGAGCCCACGCGCTGTCGTCGTTGTGTCCGGAGTTGCCGCTCGCCGCTTGCCTCGGGCCGCCGAAGACGTCTTGGGGTCCGTCCGCGTCTTCACCGTCGATGACACTGCCGCTTTAGCCAGTGCAAGGCTCGGGTCTGGCTCGTCGCTCCTCTGACTGCCAGATGCACGCAGCTTCTCACCACGCGACTCCTTCCCGGATCCTCGTCCAGGTAGCTTGGCCGACTTCGTCTGCGCCAGTGCCAAGCTCGGATCCAGCTCTCGGCTCATCGTCCGGCTATGGCCCCGGCTTCGGAGGGCTTTGACGGGGATGTGCACCTCGAGCTCTTTCCCACCGCTCTTCTTGGTGCTTTCATCGTCTCGTGATGACTTCGGATTTGTTTCCGCCACATCTTCCTCGACGTCTGATTGGCATTCTTCATACTTGGTCTTCTTCTCGTCATCCTTGAATCCTTCTCCCGGCTGTCGAGATGACGACCCTGCCTCATCAGACTGTTCCCCCTTGGACTTCAAACCCGGCCGAGATGGTTGCTCATCGCGTGCTTCTGTGTCGCGCCTACGCTCCCAGTCGTCCCGCGGACTTGTCGCTGCGTCTTGAAACTCGTCTTCCCATCTGTTTTCGGCCACCTGCGCAGCCGTCATCGGACGGTCGACGGAAAGCTCCGACGCAGCATCACCCTCCACCTCGGTGTCGAATTTATTTTCATCGCCTGGCTCAGTCATAAGCTCGTCCTCGTCACCGTCATGCTCCGCGGCAAGTCCCGCTTCGTTCTTAGAGAGCTCGGGAATTCCCTCTCGAGGCGCCTCGTCCATGTCCATCGCCTCCTGCGGCCCGCTGTCGGTAGCTTCATCGGCCAACGGCTTCTCCTCGTCATCCGTAGCCCCGTCTCTTGCTCCTGGGTTTCCCGAGCTTTCATGCTGGCTTTTCATGACAGGTTCATCGTGCGGACTGCCCTCTTCACTAGCCTGTTCATGCCTCTGCTCGCTGCTTGCCATCTCTGCGTACGAGTTGTTCGCTAGTTGGCGAGGCACCGTTTCGGACTCAAGGCCGGCTTCTCCCCGTCTCCTCTCTTCCGTTGTCTGCTCCAGATCTTCGATAATGGCATCCGAGGACATCGCGGCGTGACTCTTGGCATACGTTGCCACTTCTTCGTCTTCTTCCGAGCTCGCGTCAGGTTTCTGCGACGCGGGTCTCGCAAATCCGCCTTCTTCTCCTCCTAGATCCGCTTCAGACCTCTCCGACGCCCTGCTCTGAGCAGCACCCGATCTCGTCCATGAATCGTGCTCTTCTGCCCCCAAGGCAAGGTTGTCCGACGCCTGATCTTGACGAAACGCCGCTTCCATCTCCTCTTCAGAGCCCACGTCATCTCTCTCCATGGACTCGTTGTCCTCGAATCCCGCTTCAGATCTTCCTTGCGTCTCATCCTGATCGGATTTAGCATCATATCTATCCGACATCTCTTCATCAACCGCAGCGTCTTCACTTCGTTGCGGCCCTCGGCCAGCCGGCTCGCCTTGGGCTTCCGTATCTGCTTTGCCTTCGTCCTCGTCCGAATCAGAGAGGAGATCAATAACGACTGGCTCTCGAGGTCGTGTTGGCGAAGAGGCAGGCTCATCATCGCTATAGTCTTCGGCCTCTCCCTCGTCGTAGTGCCCGTTGTATTCGTGCTCAAATCCACCTTCGTATTCGCCGTGATAAGCCCCTTGAATGCCGTGACGGGCTTCCCCGCCGGCATTCGAGCTGTCGTAGCTGCTGTAGCTGACACTCCTATTCCGGCCGGAATGTTCGACCCGTCCTGTAGCGGGAAACTTCTCCCGATCAACATCGTCATCGGGTTGAGATCTTTCTTCCGAGTGCCTCTCGTCGTCTGCGCCGGCCCGACTCGAGTCAAACTCCTTGTTTGGGACATGCGCGGGCTGTCGAAGGCCATAAGGAGCATTTTTTTGGCTCAACGTGTCTGTCTCTCCAGCCCGCCCGTCCGAACTATGACGAACATCCCATCTTGACGTGTACTTGGACACGCTCACAGATCGATCAGAGGCGTTTGAAGTCGAAGCAAGGCCGGTCGAACGTCGTCCTGCACCAAAGGAGCCCGCCACGGTAAAGGCGCCGTCCTGTGCTCCGCTTTGGTTCGAGGTTATAGAGTTCCCCGTCACAAGATGGTCGGCCTGCCATTCGAAGTCTCCTGGTGCATAGTACGGGTTCTCAGCGGCGGAAACGTCGCCCGAGAATTGTAGGCTAGGATCAATGTGCGCTGTCGGGGCGGAGAGCGGGTTTAGAGGATAGTGTGATGCTGCGATGCCTCCAGCCAAAGCTGCAGCGCTCAGTGCCGATACGGGCGATGTCCTGGAAATATTACTTGAGCCAGTATGTGCCTCAGCTGCGAAGCTCAAGTGATGGGATCCAAAAGCTGTGGCCGTGGCTTGAATCGTGCTAGACGCCATGGGCTGGTTATTGGCTGTGCGATCGAACAGCGTCCTTGAGGGCGTGTGGGAGCTATCGTTGGTTCTCCCAAAGTGAGAGGGTCTAAATGTCGAGGCAGCAGTCGTCTGCGTCATAGGACCTGGTTTGACCGAGGAATGGAAATCTGTATGGGAAGGGCTGAAATAAAGCTCCTGCGTCTGAGAAGCGCCATCTACCATGGATGGTTTCGGTGAAGTTTCGGTCAGATCTGTTGCTGGTTGAGCCTCTTCATCCACGGCCGGTCCGCTGTCGTCGGTGTCGTGTTTCGACTGAGCTTCACCCGCGGGACTCGGCGACCGGCTGGTGTATTTCCAAGATGCGCCTTGCATGCTGAAGCGAGATTTTTTCTTCTCCTTGGCTTTCTTCTTTTCTTTTCCGTCGACAAACATGCCGAGCCCATCCTCGAGCAACGCCCCGTACGACATTCTAGCGCGTTTGATAAATGCCGGAGAGGCGAACTCGTCCGCTTCCAATTCCGAGGAAGCTTGTCTCTTGACGGGAAAAGAGAGAGGAACAGGAGGCGCGGCCACGGTAGAACCAGGCGGATCCAAGGCGACATCGTCTTGCGCAGGCCGCCCCTCGACCGCAAGCCCGTCGCCCAATGCTCCATTCTGCTCCGGCTGCGCATCTGCTTCCGGGGAGACGTTGACATGGATGACGTCCAAGCTCTGATCCTGGGCGCGGCGCAAACTCAGCAGCAGCCGACTCTCAAACAGCAGCTGCCACTCGAGGGCCCCCTGGGGAAGACGCATCGACGGCTCTACCTTGCGCCACTGCGCACCCTCTAGACTAAGACGAAGTTCATCGCCGCCACCAACAGCCGCATCGGCGAGCGCCTTGCCCGCCGCGGCGCGAAACTCGAGGCGAACCTGGCCGCCGTTGCGGCGCAGAGAATAATCTCCTTCGGCCAGGATAAAGGCCGTCGACCGCGAGATAGAGCTATACGGCCACGTGATGGTAACGACGCCCTCGACCACGCGCGACGCGGAGTCCTCCAAGTCGGGATGGAGCAGCGCCAGGGGCGTGACGTCGGCGCCGCGCAGCGCCTCCAGCGTCGGCAGGGCGGAGTTCATGCTGATCAATATTTTATAGAGCTTCTGGGCGGGAGACTGAGATGGTGAGGGAGTCGATGCGGCTCATCGTGGGCGTTGTTGTTGTGTCGTTGAAAGACGCGATGCTTGTTGGTAGCAACGAGGCTAGAAGCAAGCTTCCCGACATTTTGGTCGTCACTCGTCAGGTTCTCGGCTCGTCTCGACTCGGCAGGCGGTGTGTGAGTCTCGCTTCATAGATGATGTAAGCATTCTCCACCGAGAACGGCTTATGCTACCTGGGTGACCGAAGCACAGAAAGGTCCTATTATGCATGCTGAGACTACTACAACATCGACTACATACTAGACATTGTGAGCAGAATAGTCATCACCGAATTCCTATCAGGTCTATACATGTCTAAACAGGTAGCCAGTCTCCTTCAGTCTCATACGTGTTCGAGAATAGATGATTCCTCCCGATCACCGTCTTTCTCGAATACAAGGGGAACACACTCAACAGACGCCTCCCAACCCACCGCCTCTCATGGGATCCGTCTCCCCAACCCGCTTCCACGTGAAGCAAATCGCCATCATCGGCGCCGGTCCCTCCGGCTTAGCCACAGCTAAATACCTCATCGCCCAGCACGCCTTCACCCTCATCGTCATCTTCGAACAGCAGCATGAAATCGGCGGCATCTGGGTTCCTCCTCCTACAGGCGTGAATCCCCCCCCGTCGCGCTGCTCCGTGCCGCAGACGAATCCATTTCTACCTCCCGAACCCCCGGTGTCCGTCGCCGAAGACCGGCCCCGCTGCCGGAAGGTGACGTACCACTACCCGTCGGCCGTATACGATAATCTCTCCGCCAACACGGTCGGTTCACTGATGCAATTCTCGGACGAACCTTTCCCGTCTTCTTGTCTCTTATTTCCGTCCTGCGACGATATGAGGGACTGTATTCTTCGATACGGTCACGATGTCAGACACCTCATCCGCTTCCGCCAACAGGTAACCTCCCTCGAGCTGTTACAGAATCACGGCCACGATCAATGGCGTCTACGGACTCGAGACGTGGTCAGTGACGAAGCGGCTGACCATCTCTTTGATGCCGTCGTCGTCGCTTCCGGACACTATTCCGTGCCCTTCATCCCCGACCTCAACAACAGCGCCACCTTTCACGACGCCCACCCCTCCGTCATCATCCACTCCAGAGAATACCGCTCCCCCGAGAGCTACCGTGATAAAAGAGTCATTGTCGTGGGCAACGGCCCCTCGGGTGTCGACATCGCAGGCCAGATCAACGCCGTGTCCAAAGGCAAGACTTTACTCTCCGTCAAAAAAGCCACTGCACCCGAAACGCTTGCTTTCACCGGCTGTGACGAGGCTTCCGAGCTGGTCGAGTTCCTCGTCGATGAGCGTGGTGTACGGTTCAAAGATGGCAGGGTCGAAACCGACGTCGACGCTGTAATCTTTTGCACGGGATTCCTTTACAGCTTCCCCTTTCTTAAGGACCTGCATCCAAAACTCATCGCCAGCGGCCACGGAGTTCACGGTCTTTACAAACACATGTTCTACGCCCAGCACCCCACCCTCGTCTTTTCCGCCCTGCCCTCGAGATCCGTCCCCTGGCCCCTTTCTGAGTGTCAAGCCGCGGTCGTGGCCGCGGTCTGGTCGAACCAGCTCGAGCTCCCACCGATAGAAGTGATGCAGGGCTGGAGTAAAGACTTGCACGAGAGGGTGGGCGAGGCTCTTCAACATCTGCCTCCCGGCGGTAATCATCACTATATCAACGAGCTTCATGATTGGGCAATCAAGGCTTCGTATTTGGGAAAACAACCGCCACGATGGAGCGAATCAGACGGATGGCAACATCTTCACATGAGCGAGATACGACGCCGCTTTCACAAGCAAGGCGCCCGAGCAAAGACGTGGGCGGATTTGGGCATTGAACCAGGACCCAGTTGACAAGCCAGTCCACGTACGAGCTTTCATAGCTCATGCGACCGCAGACAAGCCACCATCAGATGCCATCATGACGAGTCCCTGTATCATTGAGGGCTTTTGCCGGGAGCCTTGGCGCCGCGTAGCTATTCCGTAAAACACCACGTCTCCCAAGTTCATCCTATCGCACACTCGGGAGACTCAGCTACTTCTTCTTGGCCGGGCCCTTCTTGGCGCTCTCCTGCTTGCCACTCTCCTTCTTGGCACCCTCCTTGGCGCCGTCCTTCTTAGCACCCTCCTTCTTGGCATCCTCCTTGCCGGCACCCTCCTTGGAGAAGACAGCGGCGTAGGGGTTCAGACGGAGCATCACCTGCTTGTTGCGCAGAGGATTCTTCTTTTGGACGGCGGACCGTCGGGTGATGGCCTCGCCCTTGGGAGCGTTGAGAGAGCTCTGGATTTCAGAGCTGTTGATCAGGCGAGTCAGATCGGCTTGGCATACGACGTTGGACGGCAGCAAGAAGTCGCGCTTGAGGGCGGACGGCTCCGTCGTGGAACCATAGATCTCGTCGAGAGCCTTGAAGGCTGCCGAAGTCCAGATGACAAAGCGGCCAAGATGACCGCCAGGAGCAAGCTGAAGCAGGTTCAAGGCAGTAACGGGGCACGTCTCGATGCCGGGGATGTTGCGGAAGCCCCTGACAAGCTCCTTGCCATCGACCTCGGGGGAGTAGACGACAAGAGGGCCGCGACGTTGACGGTGACGGCGGCCACGGAGCTTGCCCTTTCCGGCACGGAGCTTCTTGGAGCCCTTGACCTTGTCCAGATCGGCACCGGCACCGACTGCCCTCAGAAGGGCAACGGCAGACGCGGTGCGGGCCAAGGAAGCGCCCTCGAAGAGCTCGGAGTCGATGACAAGGGGAACTTCGGCGATCGTCATGATCTGGTGACCACGGGCCATCAGCAGAGGTGCCACGGCCGAGGCAGCCACAGCAGAGCAGGTAGCGTAGCGCCTATTTCCGGGTCAGCGTCTAACCGTCGACAAAGACGTTGGGCTCAGCGCACTTCTGGCCCTGGTTGATCTTGATGTGCCACTTGCGCCAGATCTTGGTGGGCGCGAACATGCGGCCAGAACGGCACATGTTACCAAAGGCAGCCTGACCAGCGCGGTGAGTGCCACCACCAGACACACGAGGGATACGTGCGACGGCACGACCTAGATCCTCACAATGAGCCTCGTCCTCAGCAGCATCTCTCGCCCGTCATCACTCACCCGTTCCCCAAGACTCGGCAGAGGTTTGGTGGCCAGCCTTTTCGCTCACGGCGTAGGGCTGACGCCTGTTCTTCGCCATGCCGGTGTGCACCTTTTGGACGATGTCGGGACGGATGGGGCTGGTGAAGACGGCGGGCATGGGATGCGTGCTGCCCGTGGGAGCACCATCTTTGCCGATGATGGAGACGGTAGGTCGCGAAGTCATTGTGAAAGGAGGACCTGGACCTGAAAAGGGACAATACTTTCAGCAGGAAATCGTCTACGGACGGCATACAGTAATTGCTCACCTGGTCGTCGGCGGCGTCGAAAGTTGCTGATGGACGAAAAGAGGCTCGCGATACAATTTGTGGTGGTTTTTTTGGTCCGCCCGTTTTAGTGGGCGCAGAGACCCTAAGTCAGCAGCTGGCATCCACTCAACGGGCGGCGAGCAACAGCAAAATCACGTGACCATCTCGTAGTATCCACTCTGCCATCTTTCATTCTCTCGACATGAGTCTTTCTAAATATCAAAACCGCCACCACTGCCCATTTGCTGCCTCAGCCCCTTCGTTTAGTCCATTCTGCTGTTTACTCCCATTTTTTCCAATTTTCAACCAGCAGCTCCATCTGCTTGTCCAGCCGCGCATCATTGTTAGGACTCCTATCCAGCTGAAGCAGTTTGTCACAAATATCCCTTTCCACCGCCCTTCGCTCAAGCACCTTGCGCTCGAGATATTCGCGATCCCGCCGTCGGCAGGCTTTTTCGAAAACCTCCCGCATGCGAGGAGAGTAGAGCTGGCAGGTGGCGGCAGTCAATTGTTGGGGCTGGGTGAAGAAATTCCGAGCAATGCTATTGCCCTCAGCGATCTTTGGACGGACGACCTCGTTGAAGCATGCGTCGCAGACTTTAAGCTCAGGAACCGACTGCATAATGTGCCAGTATCCGTTGTGGACGGGGCTGTCTTCGCGACACGCCCGGCCGACGCTGAGTTGACGAAGCTCCTGCGCCAGCCCGGTCACGTCCGGCTCCTGATCCGTCAGGGCCGCCTTCTCCGATGTCGTTTCAAAGGCGTCAAAGTATTGCACAAATTGTTTGCTCTTGGGCGTGAAATGTAGCGCACACACCTCCCGGGTCGGCTGCGAATGACCTGACGACTGTACGAATAAGCCAGTCAAGTTGGGAAGAAGAGCCTCCACCGTCATCGCACACTGGTAGCAAGCCGCAAATTCGGCCACTGGTCGTCTCGTGTAGGGATCTATCACCGTCAACCAGTTTCCCGTCGCCTTCCGGTTGCCCGGGCACGGTCCAGTAGGTGACGAGGCCGCCACGTTAGCCACGCGGTAGAACAGTCTCAAGTCCAACTTCTCGTGCTTCAGTGTCAGCAACCAGGCGATCCTGTACCACGGAGAAGACCCAAAGTCACAGGTTATGGGTTCGTCTGTCGGCCTCAAAACGGGCAGGAAATGCGATCGAAATTCGGACTGTGCAAAGACGCCGCCATAGCAGGTAGGACAGATGTTGAAATCCGTCCGAGTTAGTGTGAGCCAATCTGCCATACCCGCCACTGGCTTCGTCCGGGGACAGTCGGGCAAAGCACCGGGACCATCTTTGTCTCGTCCCTCGGAATACCGACGGTATGAGCCAGCGGGTCTTTCGGTATCGGGTTGAGGCTTTTCGTTGTCCAAAGGCGGAGGGTACCTCGTTTCGAGTGGTGGCGCGACAGCAGGAGAAGGGGGCCTTTTCATCCCGACCGGCTGCTCAACAGTCGGCCTAGTCACCGAAGGCTCGGGCATCACGACTATGTGAGATGGCATCATAGTCTTTCCCCCGGTGTGGGAACCCCTCTTCCCGACCCCAACGCTAACGATGGTTGGTTCGTCGTCGTCTGGATATGGCAGCTGTGCCGCTTCTTGTTGACGACGGCCTCCATCAGCCAATGGAAAGGTAGAAGAGCCTCGAAGCGTTGTCGGCGAGACCTTGGGAGACTCTCTTCGATGAGCTGAGGGGTGAACTGCCGTGTTGACGCTCAGGCGAGAACGGGCCGCCCCGCCATCTCCGCCACCGGGCTCTTTGCTAGTTGAGACGGGCTGGCCATCTTGAAAGACGAGCGGCGCATTGTGTTTGTATGTGTAGTTGTAATCCTTGGCAGGCTTACTGGTTGATCGACTCTGCGTGCGGGATGAACGAGGCGATGTGGGTTCGAACCTCTCCCCTTCACCGCGCCTGGTGGAACGAGAGCTATCTCGCGTAACGACGCGAGTTGACGGCCCGTAGTATTCCTTGTGACAGCTCGGCTCTGCCGCCCAGTCGCCTGACAATCTTTTGAAGGGAGGACCGCCGAAAGCCCCGGAATCAAAGGGTCGACTCGTCGAAGATGTTCGCGTGCGCCTATGACGCAGGTCGGTCCTATTTCGGTGCGCCTCCTCGGCGTAATATTGTCGCGTTGGCGACGTGGTGTATTGACCGTAGGCTTGGGATTTATCACGCCCAGCCATTCCGCTGGTGATGGCGTCGGGAGACAGCATCTGGTCTTCAAACGGTCGGGGGTAGCGAGGAGAGTATAATTCAGGTCGTTGCGCATCGGCCATGGCGGTGGATCGACTCCGACGATGTTCTGGTGATCGTTGATGATTTCCAGAAGACTCCAAAGGCGCGAGATGCTGTCTGGTTATTGGTGGCCGTGCCGGCTCCGGCACTGTATGATGATGAGTTCTCTGTGAGCCTGATTCGTGACGTCTGCCCGCTGGAATCTCAACATTCACGATCTTAGGTGCCATTTTCTCGGGGTTTAATTCTGTCTGCTGAGGCTTTTGTGCTGGCGGCTCATGTCGTCTCTTGGCATCGACCTTTAAGCCTTCATGATCGGTTTCTCGAGTGGCCCTCGACAACGCCGTCTTCGACTGTTTGGCGTCGACGGAGGCCGGTATCCGCTCCGCGTTCACCCTTTGAGACCTCTGTGAAGTAGGCTCATATCGTCTGCCAGTATTATTGTTGGAAGTCTCCTCATCGTCGACCCGAGCGGTCTTGGCCTCCAACGTTCTCGGCTGTGTGACGTCTGCGGGGGAATCGTTCAGTAGGACGAACCGTCGCTCTGGGTTGTACTCGTGAACTTCAAGCATGATGGGCTGCTGGTCGATATCGCCTTTTGACGGAGGCTCCTCGTCGGAAAGAGGGCTCGAAGAAGAAATGCTGAGCTCCCTTGCCAACGAGTCGGCCTCGTCTTCGACGCTGGCGGGCGGCGGACGTGTTAGACGACGACGCCGGCCGGAACCGCCCGACGAAGAGACATTCTTGTCGTTGGGCGGCCATCGAGAAGCTCTACCTGAGTTGTTAGTACGGCACGGGCCGCCAGAGACGGGTCCGACTCAAACGGGTAGACTCCGAGCGCGGTGAGGTGGCGAGCTTGTGAGAAGCTGTCCATGTTTGGCGTTTCAGTCATCCGGTGGAAGAGGGTTCTTCAGATGCCTCCTGGTGAGGCGGTCACTTTGGCGTCCACAGCCCCGTGAGACAAGTTTTGGAATGACGTCGACACCGAACTTGGGCGGGGGGGGGAGAAAAGGAGAGTGTATTCGTACATGTAAGCGCCATCTCGGTCTGTCGCTTTTTTCGCACTTAGCAACTCAGCCGCCATGACGTCGACCGTTGAGCCTACCCTGGAGCAAGCGATGGGGCATTGGGCAACACGTCATCCCATCGCACGGCCGACGGCTTGCAGAAACGAACGACTTTTTCCTTGCTCGGTCCTCTTGCATCTCCTCGGCCCTCATCAGTCCTCCAAGAACTCCTGAATATCGGCGTCCTCGTTTTCTGCCGCTCGCCGTCTCTCTTCCTCATCGAGAAGGTCCTTGAGCATCTGCCGCTGCCGCGTCCTTGCCTTACTTCCCCAGTCGGCCCCGGTCCCATCGCCTTCGTCAGGCATCTCGTATAGCTTCTCTTTGATGCCACGAAACTCGTTTGGCGTTAATTGCGGCTCGGCTTTAACTGCGCTCCGCGACTTGGCGTCTTCCTCTTCCAGCTTGCGGACCGCAGTCTTGGTAGCCAGCTTCATGACGTATGGCCGCAGAAGCATGTACCCTCCGACAATGACAATGAGACGGATCCAAGATTGCAGTGAGAGATTGGAAAAGCTATCCTGCAGGTTGTTACTGGCGTTGTGACCGTACTCGACCACACGGGCGACCAGCTTGCCAAGGGCGTTGAGCTCCGGCTGCTGCTGCTGGTTGTCCATCGCTTGTACGCCGCCCACGTGGCCTCGGTAAGCCTGAATTGAGATGATGGTATCGTATCGTAGCCTTCGTAGTCCTCCGCTGTCGGTAAGGGACCTCGATGGCGTCGAGGGCGGGCGAATTCACCGCGAGGCGAGCTGGCTGACAAGCAATCCTTGCTGGTAATTCTGGATCACAATTAGGTATTTGGCGCTCAAGTAAACGCCTGTCGTCAACTGCTGTTCACTACAGTAGACAAAGTCTGTCGTCTCTGTGTTTACAGACCAATTGCGATTGAAGTCAGTCCGGAAGCGCAGGGGAAAGGTACCTAGGTAGTGTGTAAAAAGAAGCTCTTTTAGCCGATTTTCTAACCGACTATTCTGCCCAGCTACCTGACCTACATATCCCGCTAAGAGGCTTAATCGAATATGAGGGGGTTTTCCGGTTCTTCAGGGGCTTTCTTAGCGTCTCTCGGTAAGCTGTTAAGATGGACAAAAAGTATGGAATTAATGATACTGAGCGTCGCCTCGGTTATGCTAGCTGTGTTGCTAAATTATAGGGACCGCGTAAGTAGAACATTCCAAACGTCACGTGAGTGCAGTAATGACTCATGACTGACGTCGGCCAATCATGAGCTCCATGTCGCCAGCTCTACTACAGCTTGACAAGCGGAAGCTATCGGAGGCAAAAAAAAAAAAAAAAAACCTTTCGCACGCCTACCAGAGCTCACATTGCCTCACCCACAGTCCGCCAAGAGCCTTGCTGCTCGCCTGCCATTTTCATCTGCTGGAGATCCTCGCGTCTGTCCGTCATGTCGAGAACCCTTCGATCCATTGCGCCCCTCCTGCGGACCGCAAGGCACGGGCTCGCGACTGGGCCTATCGACCCGCTGCGCTCGACGGTCCGGAGACAAAAGGCAGCTGGAATTCTCAACATCTTTCGCACATACGCAGTCTTCGAGCGTACGAAACCACATGTGAATATTGGTATGGAATCTTGGTCTCGCACATCTCGAGTCTACTTGCTGATTTTAAAGGAAAGGGACCATTGGTCACGTTGATCACGGCAAAGTTCGTTTCGCATAAGCTGCATAGCCTTCCCCTTCATCTCGGGCTGACGTCAACATTTCTCAGACGACACTGTCGGCCGCAATCACAAAGAGGCAGGCCGAAAAGGGCTTTGCCAACTTTCTCGATTATGGCTCCATCGACAAGGCACCAGAGGAGCGGAAGCGGGGCATCACCATCTCCACGGCTCACATCGAGTACATGACTGACAGTCGACACTACTCGCACGTCGACTGCCCCGGGCACGCCGATTACATCAAGAACATGATCACGGGTGCCGCCAACATGGACGGCGCCATCATCGTCGTCGCCGCCTCGGACGGTCAGATGCCCCAGACCCGTGAGCATTTGCTTCTCGCTCGACAGGTTGGCGTGCAGAAAATTGTCGTCTTCGTCAACAAGGTCGATGCCATCGATGACCCCGAAATGTTGGAGCTTGTCGAGATGGAGATGCGTGAACTCCTCAGTACTTATGGCTTCGAAGGCGACGACACGCCTGTCATCATGGGCTCAGCCCTGATGGCCCTCAACGGCCAGAAGCCCGAAATTGGCGAGCAGAAGATTGATGCGCTGCTCAAAGCCGTCGACGACTGGATTCCTACTCCGAAACGCGAGATGGATAAGCCCTTCCTCATGTCTGTCGAGGATGTCTTTTCTATCCCGGGCCGTGGCACTGTCGTCTCAGGCCGTGTCGAGCGGGGTGTTCTGAAGCGTGACGAGGATATCGAGCTGGTCGGTAAGGGTACTGATGTCATAAAGACAAAGGTGACGGACATCGAAACCTTTAAAAAATCGTGCGAGCAATCGCAGGCCGGCGACAATTCGGGCCTCCTCATCCGTGGCGTTCGTCGCGACGACGTCTGCCGTGGTATGGTCGTCTGCAAGCCCAACACCGTTCAATCCCATAAGTCGTTCCTCGCCTCGCTCTATGTTCTCTCCAAGGAAGAGGGTGGTCGGCACACCGGTTTTAGGGAGCACTACAAGCCTCAGATCTACCTCCGCACGGCCGACGAAGCCGTCAACTTGACCTTTCCAGAAGGCACCGAGGACAGGCACAGCAAGATGGTGATGCCAGGCGACAATGTCGAAATGCTCTGCACCCTCACACATCCCAACGCCATCGAAGTCGGCCAGCGTTTCAACGTACGAGAGGGAGGCAAGACGGTGGCCACCGGCCTGGTTACTCGGGTTCTGTAGTGAGTTGCTTGCACTATGGAGCCGTTGGAGAGATTGTCCGTGTAAGGGGTTCACGACGGCAAATGCTTCCGTTTTACGGCAAGGCAGGTCATACTAGGTACATGAGACCGAACATGGCTGGCTGGCGGATGGCTCCAACATGGCCTCTACATTTCTCTGGCGACTGCATCTTGACTCGCTTCTCCTGGTTTGTCGAAATGTATTCGTACATCAAGGACCGACCTGTGGAAAACGTCGCAGAGCAGGGGGCTGCAGGCCTGTCATGCGGCGACGGTTTTGATTCTTTTGGTTTTGGCAGCATAGAGACTTGGCCTCGAGGTGATCATGGGCTCGCCGGGGTAAGGGTTGTTGAGAGCCATTCCGAGGTAGATGCGCATTGCAATAGTGTCACGTCAACAAACTTGGAGGCGAAATTCGTGTTAACTTGACCGCGGCCCGATGCGCAAGTCGAGTGAAGATTCCAGGCAGTCGATATGACCAACGAGCATGCTGGTCGTCGATAGTAGGATAGGGTGACGGTACTGTTTCTATTGCCACGAAATCTCCGTCAAAGCCCCCTCGTCAAAACCAAGCAAGCCGTGTAACTCCGGTTCCAAGCGGCCGCCGCCCTTTGCCATTCCGCTAGGCCATTGCGGCTGCCTTGAAGAATGCGTCTTCCTGCAACTGCTGTCGCCTCTCCTTAACTCCCTACTGCCACCGAACGAGGACGCGCCGCTTATCGGTACTGTCGTGTGCATGTCAGCTCGGCCAGGCCGAAATGTCAAAACGTTGCATCTCCGTCAAGCTCACCTTGTTGAAGCCAATGTCCTTGGCCTTCTCGCGGAAACACTGACGACAGAGGTTCAGGTCGTATTTCCGGATCAGACCGGCCCTGTGCTTGCAGACGCGGCTGTGGAAATGGCCCGGTGTCAGTTGTCACGGAGCCTCGATGCATAGTCGCGTCATCGACGAGAGGCGTACCAGCTGCGCGAGCCCTTGCCGTAGTTTCGCGGGCGCGAATTCCAGATGCTTTCGTGGGACATGTTGGCGGTGCTTGATGCTGCGTTTCGGAGGGGATTTTGGCGGGTTGAGGTTCGGGCAGCGGGTAGTTTTTTTGTGTGATTTTCTGGCTTGCAGGGTTGTCCAGCCCCAGGGGCCCCAGGGGCCGCTCAGGGTACCTGTCCACGTGACTTGAAATACCCGCCCGAGCAAAGCAGGCTTGTCGCTTAAGCACGTGATGATGAAACAGTTTTTAGTGGAGCCTCACCATCCTCACCGAGTTAGCGCCACGCTCGGGCGGATAGGTAGGTACGTATGTACATATGTATGTACTCTTTCGTCACTCAAACCGTTTGGCCGCTTTCTGCCGAAGTTGATGAACTTGCAACCTGGCAGCTCCACCATATCGAGACGGAAATAAGTCCCGGATCATCCTACGGTTTTCCGATCATACATACCTACATACATACGTACACACACACATACAGTAAGTGACATTCATCTCATTCAAGAGGAAGACGACGTTGTGCGCTCTTTGCCCTCGGTGGCTGTCGGTTCACACGCAGCGCAGCTTAAGGGTCCTCTCTGGCATTTTCCAGAGCTGCAAACGACCACCATGGTCCTGATGAAAAAGAGCTTTCTGCTCACGGTCGTTTCGGCCGTGGCAGTTGCGGCTTCTTCCGCCGTCATCGACCTGACGCCTGCCAACTTTGACAAAGTGGTGCTCAAGTCGGGCAAGCCAACGCTGGTCGAGTTCTTCGCCCCCTGGTGCGGCCACTGCAAGAAGCTGGCTCCCGTGTACGAGGAGCTGGCTGCTTCCTTCGAGCATGCCAAGGACAAGGTGCAGATTGCAAAGGTGGACGCCGATGCGGAGCGCTCGCTGGGCAAGCGGTTCGACATCCAGGGCTTTCCTACGATCAAGTGGTTTGATGGCAAGTCGGAGAAGCCTGAAGAGTACAACGAAGGTCGTGACTTGGATTCTCTGTCGGCTTTCGTCACGAAGAAGACGAGCGTGAAGCTCAAGAAGAAGCCCGAGATGCCCAGCAATGTCGTCATGCTCAACGATGAGACGTTTGCGAAGACTATCGGCAAGAAGAAGAACGCCTTGGTCGCCTTTACTGCGCCGTGGTGCGGACGTGAGTACATGACGATTGGCGACATGAAGGGGTGAGGAGAGAACGCGCCGCTGACGGTGGCTTCCCACAAGACTGCAAGACTCTGGCTCCTACTTGGGAGGTTGTTGCCGGAGTCTTTGCCCTCGACGAGGATGTCGTCATAGCCAAGGTCAACTGCGAGGCTCCGGACAGCAAGGCGATCGCCGAGTCACAGGGCGTGGCCTCATATCCGACCATCAAGTGGTTCGCCGCCGGAAGCGAGGAAGGCGTTCTCTACGAGGCAGCCAGGTCGGAGCAGGGCATCATCGACTACATCAACGAGAAGGCCGGCACGCACAGAGTGCCCGGAGGCGGTCTTGGTCCCGTGGCCGGCACCGTCGCCACGCTGGACTCCCTGGTGGCCAAGTTTGTGGGAGGCGACAAGCTGGCGGACGTGGCGGCCGAGGTGCAGAAGGAGGCGGCCGAGATCAAGGATAGCGCGCAGCAAAAATACGCCCAGTATTACGTGCGCATCTTTGAGAAGCTTGCGACCAGCGACAGCTATGCTGCCAAGGAGCTGGCCAGACTCGACGGCATGCTCATCAAGGGCGGCCTCGCACCGGCCAAGCGCGACGAGTTCCAGCGCAAGACCAACGTGCTGCGCAAGTTTGTCGACAAGGTTTCCGAGATCAAAGACGAGCTTTAGGGGAACAAGCTTTAGAAAGGAAATGTGTAAGATGGATAGCAGGGTGGATGGAATGGGGGCAATGGAACTACGGAACATACGACTTTGCGATGTGCTGTTTGTCGCGATGGACGGGCAGGCTAGAGTCGATCAGAGAAGAAAGGCGGTTGGGGCTGATGCAATGGTATTTTATTCGTACATGGTATCTGACTCGCAGTTTATTCGTAAGACATGAGAGACGGTGGACGCAAGAGTGAGACTTGGCCCTCACGGCGTATTGGAAGAAGAGCCGCCGCCTTCCTTGGAGGCCTTTTGCTGCCGCAGCGCGGCCTCGAGATTATCGAGTCTTCGAGACATTTCATCCACTACGTGATGAATTGGACGTCAGCGAGAGTAGAGGGTGATGAGAAGAGGGAATTTTTTTTCGGTAGCGTCGCACTCTTTGCGAACATCTCGGATGAGATGGTTGCGAATTTGCTGGAGAGCGAGTTGAGGAGCTCTTCGACGGCGGCGCCGACATCTGCGTTTGCGGATTCGGAGGGGGGCTTGAGGCGATTTCGGGTTAGCTCTTGGGGGAATTGGAGGGAGGAAGGGAGGGAGGGACATACAGCGTCTTTCGGGGGAGTTCTTTCTTTCGTTTCTTCGGGGGCCATTGTTTGGGTTGTTGAGGTTTGGATGGTGGTTGAGGCGAAGGCGAGGCTGAGCAGCGGTTGGTGGTTGGTGGTTGCCTGTTATTGTGGCGTTGTGGTTTAGGGTGGCTTAGCGGTTGGGGCTACGGGCAGGAGGGTTGAGGAGGATCTGAGGGAAGTGCTTTAGGATGAAGAGCTGCCGTTTTATGGCAGGTGAGCGATCAAAGAGTACTTGAGCTCTAACAATCTCACCCGAGTGGCTTGTACAGTGGATGGCCAGGGTAATCTAGCTATGTACATACGTACATACATAGGTAGGTACATCTAGGCGTCAATGCGAGGCGGGGCGATGGGCGCTGAAGATGGAAGGCTCTGCTAGGGTTTGCTTTGGCACCAACATCATCTCGTGCTGTCTCCTGTTGCATCCTAAATATACCGAGCATATCTGGGTATCCCGCTCTATCTACAGGTCTAGGAGTCTATAGACATGACAACCTCATCACACTCAACTCGCCCCCTGCCGAATATCGTGCAAGTCGCGCAGCTTGCTCACAACCTTGGCCTCATTGCTCAGATCCACGAGCGACCACCGAGCACCGCTCATGACCTTGAGAAGCATCCACAGCGCCAAGAAGACGAGCGGCTGGTCGAGGTCAGTCAAAAATCATTACGCGAATAAGACGCAGACGGCTCACCAGCAAGAAAAAGGCCAGAAACGGCGTCAGGTAGAAACCGTTCCACAGTGGCGCCCCGTTGGACACGACCAGGATGAAGATGCAGCCTGCCAGCGCTGCGTAGGCGACAAATGGCTGGCCGTGGCTGCGGTAGGGATAGTGGTCGTCTTCGTCCCAGCGGCGGACCTGGCCGACCTTGTGTAGCTTGAGGGCGGCCCGGTGCCTCCAGATGCTGGACGGGTTAGGGTTGATGCTTCAGCTGCTGGTTCGTCTATGGACTCGGGAGATGAATGACACTTACCAGCGGTAGAAGCGGATAAAGGCCCAACACTCGCAGGCCCAGACGATGACGACGCCATTGGTGCCCATCTTGGCTAGGATCTCGATGAACTGATGGACAGCGTTAGCAGAAGAATCTCCTGAGCTCAATGCTCACTCACCTCGGAAATGTCGTTGCCCTCGTCCAGCTGCAGAAACGGAACCCATAGAAAGGCAACGGCGGAGAAGATGAGAGCCCGCAGCGGCACTTTACGACGATTCGTCCTACCGAACCAGGCCAGGAAGCGTAGCAGGGGTTGCTGGGTAGGGGAGCCGTCGAGCCTGGTAGTGAGGCCGAAGAGGGTGCGGGAGGCGACGTAGAGGTTAGTATTGGCGCACGTCAAGACACTGAAGACGAGGATGACGTTGAAGATATCCTTGAGCGCCGGCCTGGTCGAGTTACGAGCGATGACGACAAAGATGGAAGCCGTACCGCCCTGAGGCCCGGAGCCGCACGAGCTATTGATCCAGCTAAGACGCGGGAGATGACAGTCACCGCGGTCGATGCTGAGGGAAGCCAGCAACGCGGCCAGCGTGTAAGCGGCCGTGGCGAACATGGGGATATATACGGCCGAGAACTTGACCGTCTTGCTGATGAGGAGATCGTCGCCGTTGCGCTTGGACGGTTCCTTTCTCGATGGCCAGCGGGCTTCGAGGGCGGAGGCGGCCACGACTTCGACGCCGACGTAGGCGAAGGTTGCCATGGAGAGGCAGATGCTTTGGTGAGTTAGTTGGGCGATCTTGCTGATGAGGGGAGTAGGGCGTACGCGAAGGCTGTGGCCCAGTTGTTGGTGACGTCGCGGTCGAAGACGACGGGGGCACGCCACACTGCAGGTTGTTAGCAAGGGGTGATGATGATGTAGACTCGGACGAAATTCACATTCGATTCCCTTGGGATGAACGGGTGACTCTATCTCCTGGGTCAGCAGTCTGTTTGATGGCGAGAGCAGGTGGCGCTCACCGTCCATCAAGACGCCAACGAGGATCATGACGACGACGAGGCAGGTAATCTTGATGCTGCTGCCGGCGACCTCAAGCCAGCCATAGATTTCCACCTCGAAAGTATTGATGAGGACCAAGGTGACGGGTATAAGAAGATATACGACAACGCCGTCAAACACCTTGCTCGTGGGAAGCCAGAGGTGAATCTCAGCAGCCGAGGTAGCAATAAGCGCAGCAAAGGAAACAGAATACGTGAACCTCGTCCCATCAGCAAGGTTGAAAAGCATACGAATACACATGATACACATAAAGGCCGAAAACTCACCAGTAGGCAACACCCACCGCAATCCCCAACTCGACGTCGACAAACTCAGCCACGTAAACGGACAAGGCGCCGGGAATAGGCCATATGCACAACATCTCGGTCACGCACTGCATCACCGCCCACGCCAACAGCCCCGGAAGCAGGAACGAAAGCGGCGCTGCGAGCGGCCCTCCTATCTTGAGTACCTGCCCGCCCGTCCAATACAGGCCTGATCCCAGCGTGGCGTTGACGGCGATCATCTAGGGTGGAGCGGTGAGCTGGCCGGTTGAATGGAGGGGATGAACGGTGTGCGTACCGATAGGTTGATGCCTCGGAGCTTGCGGTTCACCATCCGGTCTTGGCTCGGCGTCACTAGAACCACTTTATCGCGGCGGACGAAGGGAGCTGCGGGGCGCCGGGGGAGGCGGCGGTGGGGGGTCCGGAGGTGTGGATCTTCCGACGGGAGCGGGGCCGGCGAACAGGGCGGGCTGCAGCCAGTCTGGCAGCCAGGTTTGGATCTCGGCCTGCGAATCTTGGGGCATGACGGGTGGTGAGGTGATGATTGATCCAGGGCGGGCAGGACAAAGACTGTGCGATTGATATATATCTATATATGTAGGTAGGTTCAGGTAGATAGATAGATATGTATGTATAATACGCTGATGCTGCGGACGGACGGACTGGGGGTGGTGTCAGCAATGGAGGGCCGGAGAGACGGCTTCCTTTCGTCTTCAGCTTGGACGCCACGGCGGAATGTCAAGGTGGTATCTATGACGTGTCTTTTTGCAGGAGATGGAAAAAAAAAAAAAAAACCACCAGTTCTCATCATCTTTCCGCCCATGCTTCCTCACCTCCGCAACCGCCATGTTCCCTCACAACGTATCCAAGCGCTACCTCAAGAAGACGAGTCTGCAGCAGGCGCTGGAACGACTCTTCCCAGGCCACAAAGAGTTCAACATACGGGTGGGTTGGGCCGTGGCCTCCTTGTTCCCCGTCTAAGCCCGGTGGCTGTGGGGAGGGGGGCCCAAACGACCAACCGTCTTGCCCGATAGATGCGAGAAGATCAGTGGTGCTTTACCGCGCCGGCAAAGGTGCTAGACGTATGGAGTCTCTTGTCCGAGGCTTTGAAGAGTCGTTGTTGCCTGTTTACTTCGCTGACGCTGCGCCTTCAGGCCGATATCGAGTAGGTTCTTTTTCCATCGGGGAGGAAGGCTGTTGTTTTGCTGACGGGGGGGGGGGCGGGGGCAGCGCCGCGAGAGATGGGTAACGGGCAGGGCTGTGAGACTGTGATGGGATGAATCACTCTGTTGGGGTACGGGGGCGTAGCTGCAAGCTGACGGGCTGGCCGATTAGTTGTAGCTGCATCGGACGCGGGCTACAGTTCCTGTATAAGAAAAGTCATCCGACGGGCTTGCAGACGTGCCATTACCTACCTACCTTGGCTTTCCCCTACTTCCTCTTCCCCCCCCATCTGCAACAAAGGATGAATACAGCCCATCTAGAGAACTGCTTCGTCAAGACAAAGCTGAGCGAACCAATCCGCCTCCTCGACCGCGGCCCCGAATCCGCCCTCCGCGTCCGAAGCTTCTTCACAGACGACGAGGCGGAAGCCTACCTCGCAGACGACGATGCCGCCCGCTACAGCACTCGCTTCATGTACGTCCCTCCCATGTCGTTTTCTTCTTCTTCTGCTTCTTCTTCTTCTTCTTCTTCTTCTTCTTCTTCTTCTTCTTCTTCGTCTTCTTGTCTCACGCGAGGCTGATTGACGTCGGTAGATGTGTCTGTCAGCGGAACTCGTGGCAGCCTCTGCAGGCGACGGGGGGCATGTTGAGGGCCGTGGCCGAGAGGCATACGCTTGGCGATGCGTTTTGGGACTTGGTCTCGTGCTTTTACGGGAGGAATTTGGAGGTTGAGGAGGGGTTTGTTGTGCCGTTTACGAGGGTGGTTGACGGGGGTTGTATCGGTTGGTTGCCTTTGTTCCTTCGACTTCTCTTCCTCACTTATATCCCCCCCCCCCCCCATCTATCCTCCTACTCTGACACGGCCAGACATGGCCTATTCCCTCCGCTACGCGGAATACAAATCCAACCAAGACGAATGGACCATCCGTCAAAGCGCCGTCTATCACCGTCTCGACCTCGTCTCTCAAACAAGCCTCTTCATCCTCTTCAGTCCGACGCCCGAAGCTCGCGCCTACGGCCTCATCGACGCCAGGCTCCGTGCGTCGACCGTCTCCGAACCCTTGGATACTGTTTCTCTACACCAAGTCCTCTTCTCGGCTTACCTGCCGGCCTGGAGGCGGTACATTGCCTCGCACGAGAGACGCTTCCTTCCCATGGTGAGCATCTTGTATCGGTCAGGCGTACATGGAGCAGCAAGCTAACAGAATAGCATCAAAGGCAAACACCACCTTCGCCACCTTCATAGACGAACCCCTGAGAGTAGGCTACGACAACCTCAGCGCCATGGCCGGTCTAGAAAGCCGCTTCCTCGCCGTATCAACCATGCTCTCCGCCGCCCAGCAAGTCCTCTCCGAAGCCGCCACCACTTTCCGCCACGAGCCCCTATCCAGGAAGCACCAAGCCGACGAGCTCGACAACCTCGGCCGTCGCTGCGTTGCCTACGGGAGGGCGGCGGCGCATTTGAGGCAGCGGGCGCAGACGACGGGGCAGTTGTTGGCTGCGACGCTTTCTCTACGCGATCAGGTCATCGCCAAGGAGCAGAATGGGAACATGCTTCAGTTGAATAAGTCGGCTGTGTTTGTGACGACGTTGACGCTGGTGTACGCGCCGGCTTCGTTTGTTGCCGTGAGTTGAGAGAGCCGACTTGACTTGTCTCTCTCCGTCTGCATGCCTTTGCTAACAATCTCAGTCCTTCTTCGGCATGAACTTCTTCGCAATGGATCAGCTCAACTCCCGCATCGTCGCCACGCCAATGATATGGATCTACATCGTTGCCATCGCCGCCTTCACAGCCGCGACCGTGGCCTTCTACTACTGGCTCGTCAAGCACGACGACGTCCTCTTCCGCCGTCTGGCGCCCAAAGTCGGAGGTCCGGGCTGGAGATCGCTCGCTCGCCGGCTCACCAGGCAGAGCGCGGGACTGGAGATGGAGATGCAGAACGGGGCTGTGGTTTGAGGGTTTTGGGAAGAAGATTATGGGTGTAGACGGACGTTTGCGTACATACGAATATATATATATATACATACATAGATGCCATCTTCTTGACTAGACGACCTCGTGATGCTGAGCCAACTGGACCTCATGCTTCCAGTCTCAACTGCCCAAGAGCCTCGACGTGTCATTGCAATGCTGCCGAGTTGCCAAGATGGTGAAGTTGAGCGACCTGCCAAGAAGAGACGGATTCTATCCCTTGGCACGGCCAATTCTCCTTTTACCTCGACGGATCTGCTGATCATTTGTCTATGCTTATGGACCTTGGTAAAAGGGGCAGGAAGAGAGCATCAATCATTGACAGGGAATCATATAGAGACGAGACGCTGCCAATGTCGGATGGAGACACCTTCTTTCCCCTCAACTTGCGGGAAAAGCCCTTCTTGGCGATTCACACCCTTTTCCATCCCTATACATACATAATATGATGCTATATCCCATAAAATATCGAGTCAATTTCCCAATCCTCGATTCATGTCTCCAAGAAGAACCAATCCTCGCCCTCCAAGCCTTCAGCCTTCAGCCTTCACCCCATGCATCCAGACCAGCAACACCCCCAAGCAGCACAACCGACCGGCAAAGCCCTCGCAACTATACATCAGGAGTCAACAACGGCCAGAGCTCCGCCAGTGGAGACTCGCGTGATAAAAGTCCGAGTCCGGCAGCAGAGGGCCGAGAGCTGCCATCTTCTGGCGGTCTGCTTGGGGTTACCCGTCGGGAATTGACGCCGGTATGGGTATTGCTGCTGGAATGGTCGGTACATGTATGTAGCTTGACTCGATATCCAAGACGACTTGGCTACAGGTGGACTGAAGCTGTGCATGTATGTATGTATGTATGTATGTATGTATGTATAGCCTCTATCCCCCATGCCACTGCCATCATGCCGTCGAATGCTGCCCTCATCGTCGATGCCGTCTCCTCACCATCGTCCTCGTCAACCTCTCCTCACACATCCATCCAACAATGCGCCCTTGGACCCTCGCTCTCGCCATACTCACCATCACCAAGACCCTCCTCGCAAGAGCAACCCGAGACAACCACACACAAACCCTCTCACGACCTTCAGAACCATGTACAGAAGGCCGGAACAGCACGGGATGCCTCCCCAGACACCCAGACAGCTTCGACAAGCTCCGCCGCCGCTGGCGAGACATGGTCCTCGGCGTCCATCTTCCCGTCCGCTCCGAGCCCTTCAAGTCCAGACTCATCTCGCTCGGCCGGCGAGCAGCCCGCTTCCGTCACGGCTTCGCTCCGGCCAGTGGACTGCTTTGGCCAGATCTCGTCTACGCAGACCATGGGCGAGCCGAGTCGTCGGCCGTGACGCATAGCTTCAGGAGGTTGCTTGTCATGGCCCTCGCCTGGGCTCAACCGGGAACCGGTCTGACGAGAGACGCCGACCTCCTTTCCGTCATCCTCCGGGGCGTCGACCAGCTTCAGCGAGACGTCTACCACGCTTCAGGCGAGCCGTATGGCAACTGGTGGAACTGGAAGGTCGGCATCCCCGAGGTGCTCATGGACCTCTGCGCCCTTCTTCACGACGAGCTCGGCCCTCGGCGCATCGCAGGCCTCGTAGCGGCCAACGATCACTTCGTGCCAAACTCTGCCATCGCCTCGTATCGATACTCGAGCACAGGTGCCAACCGCATCAGCCAGTGCCGTTCCGTCGTCTTCTCCGGCGTCTTTGGAAAGTCGGCGGCCAGACTATCCCGAGCCTGCGAAAGCCTCTCTCCCGTCTTCTCTCTCGTCACGTCCGGCGACGGCTTCTATGCCGACGGCTCCTTCATCCAACACCGATCGATCCCGTATACCGGCACGTACGGAGCCGTTCTCATCGATGGCGTCGCCCGACTTTCCGCCTTGCTGGCCGGCTCCAAATGGGCCATCAAACATGACGAGTTCCAGCTCTTTCTCGCCAACGTCGACCGTTCCTTTGCGCCTTGCATCTTTCACGGGCTCGTCATGGATGGCGTCTCGGGTAGGGCCGTCAGTAGAGCCAGCGATGATCACCGACGCGGCCACACCATCATGGACAGCATCCTGCTGCTGGCCGATAGCGCACCGGCCGCCGACCGCGCCCGCTGGATGGCCATGGTCAAGGGCTGGATCGAGCGCGACGAATACTCGCCCGTCTGGTCCGACTCGACCCTGTCCATGGCCGGACTCGCCCGCTTCAAGAGCCTGGCCGACGATCAGACCATCGCCGCCGCGCCGGAGCCCGAGACGGACCATCGGGTGTTTGCCGCCATGGATCGCATCGTTCACCGCCGTCCGACGTGGGCTGCGAGCGTCAGCATGTCCTCGATCCGCACCAGCTTCTATGAGACGGGTAACGGCGAGAATCTGCGCGGCTGGCATGCCAACAGCGGCATGCTGTACTGGTGGGCGGCTTCGGCCCCGAACGGCTCCGTCCACCCCGGTCTCGGCCAGTACTCGGATGGCTTCTGGCCTACCGTCGACCCTTACCGTCTCCCCGGCACCACCGTCTCCCGTAAGCCGCTTGCGGACGGCGCCGGGGGTAAGTGGGGCGCCGCAATCCCGGACGACGCCGAGTGGGTCGGCGGCGCCACCGATGGCGAGTTCGGAGCCGTCGGCCAGGACGTTCGCGGCCTGGAAAGCACCCTCCGTGGTCGCAAGTCATGGTTCTTCCTCGGACCCATCATCGTCTGCCTCGGAATCAGCTTGACGAGCTTCGACGGCGAGCTGGTAGAGACGACGTATGATAATCGCAATCTCGGCGCCGCCTCCGACTCTCCGTTCCCGCTGCTGGTTGTCGACGGCGTCCCGCAGCCGTCGATGGTCAACAGTTCGATGGAGCTTCTCAACGCAAGCTGGGCCCATCTCGCTGGCTCTGGAGGCTATCTCTTCCTCGATCCACGCGCCGTTCTCGCAGTCCGTGAGGCCCGCACCGGCCGCTGGAGTGATATCGACGATTCTGGAAGCTCAAAGCCCATCACCCGCCGCTACTTCACCCTATACCGCACCCACGGCCGCGATCCGTTCGAAAGCGCCTACGCCTATGCCGTCCTGCCGGGTGCTTCCGAGAACGAAACCCGTGACGCCGTCGGCTCCGTCCGCGTCATCCTGAACGAGCCCATGATGCATGCCGCCGCCGTGGGAGACGTCTTCGCTGCAAACTTCTTCGCGCCTGGTAGATTCGGGCCGCTCCGCGTCTCGGGACCCTGCAGCGTCTTGGTCCGCGGATCGACCGTCTATGTCGCCGATCCGACCCAGTCCGCCGACGTGATAGAGGTCGTCTGGCGTTATGAGAAGCGGACTGCCATCGTCCGGGACAAGGCGGGCGCCTCCGTCTCCGTCCACTTCTCTTCTCCCTTGCTAGATTCTTTACTGCGGCCTGCGAATCAAAAGTTTTTTCCGATAGAAACGTATGCACCCCATCTTTATTTGCGGACATTTATTAGACCCCAGCTGAGCAGGCTTCCCGTCGTGCCAAGGTATGAACTCTTGATTGACGTGTTTCCGAGCTTGATAGGGTCCTAGGAAACCTGAGCGTGAAAACCTCTAGGCCGTCGCTCAACCTGACCGTCTGAGGGGTCAGCAGTAGGCAGAGAAGCCAAATCTTGTCTTCCATCACCGCTGTGGCCGACATCCACCTGGCGAGGAAACGGAATGCCAGCGAGGTACGAGCGGATGCTGCTGTGCTGAGAATCGGTTCCGACCATCTGCGAGTGAGCTGCCACGGCACCAAGATCAGCTTGTCGAGCCGAGTCCGGGTTTTCGTCAGTCGACCGGGACTTTCAAGAATGACATGAGGGCAGCCAACTGTGGCGGCAAAGCAGAGGACCACTTGTGCCAAAGGACCCACGGATATCTAGACCAGGACTATCCTCCGTCGATATGCCTGGATCGGTCGCGCAGAGAGCTGCCTGTCTGCCTTTCGGCAACACACAATGGCATCCTTCGCAGTGCACATCGACAACGCACATCCTGCTCAGGCAGCCTCTGATAGAAAGAACCGCTGTATTCATATATGTATGTATGTACATATGTATGTATGTACGCTCAGTCACCTGCTATAGGGAGGTGAGTAGAGCGGCACAGATCGCTGCTTTGCAAGAACCCACCAAGAGACGCCCCGTTCAGAGACTTCCCATCATATCGGCGGCAGATCCTCCCGGCAGATGGGACACTGCAGCCGGACTCTCATCCAGCCTTCCAAGCAGTGCGTGTGGAAGATGTGCCGGCAAGGCGTCATCATGTACAGTCTCCTCGCAAAGACGCTCGCCACGCTGCCGTCGTCGTCGTCGCCGGCCTTGAGTACCGGAACCTCGAGCGCCTCGTGGCAGATGGCGCAGTCGATGGCACGCACATTGCCGCGCTTAAGTGACGCGTTGCTGCCTCGCCTCCGCGAATCGTCCGTCACCAGTCCGATCGGCAGGCAGCCCGCCTCGACCGCGTCCTCGCCCAGAACGGGGTGATAATCCCAACCGTCGGGCGTCCAGCTGGCCGGTATGCAGAAGCGTGGACCCATAACCTCCTGCACCGCCAATATCGCCAACTGCAGCCAGATCCAGGCCAAGAGAACGCAAAAGGCCGCTTTGTCCGCCCGCGCGTACAGGAAGTTGTCCTCCTTTACCCAGAAGTAGGCCACCGGCAGCAGCCGCAGTGTTGTTTGTCCGGCCACGAACGGCCACCTCATTGCCCGTCTGCAGTTTCGCATCGTGTTGCGATAGATCTGCGGCACCCACATCGACAGGTAGGCAAAGGCACACAGGTTAAGGAAGAAAGAACGCGCAAGGGGATGCCACGTCGATGACGACACGGCCACCAAGGTGACGCATAGCGTGAAGAGGAGCAAGCGGCCCAGCCGGTTTTGGAACGACTGCGGCGACGGCAACCGCGTCATCGCCATCTCAGCGCCGATATCCTGGTCCGACGGCAGCGTTACGAGCCCCAAGAGCGACGTCGCGGGCGCCGGTTCGGACGCCGGTGGCACTGGTCTCGGCGGAGTCGCCGTCGGGGCCGCACCGCCGTCGCCCGGACCGGCCTCCCGTCGAAGGCGTCCTTCAGGCAGTTGAACCTCGTGAACCTTGGATAGTAAGCAGCCGGCCATGAGCGTCGACGAGAACGATGCAAACGCGAGAGTCAGCGTCGGCAAAAAGGTAGCGCCCGCCGATGACATCCACGTCAGGGCGGCGATAAACGTCATGCAGTCGACGACGGCCATGGCGCTCAAGGTCCAGAAGCTGATGCGACCCATTGTCGAAGGCGTAAACGTCTCCTTCATCTGATTCTTGAATAGATATACTTGAAAGAAGACGACGAGGGCGAAGGCGATGATCCACCTTTGAACCTGACGGAGATGGACCTCCGTCTTCATGCCCACCAAGTGGCTGCTGTCCGTCGGCGGAAAGTCAGGCGGACCCTTGGACTCGAGGAAGAATGCGCAATCAGGCGAGTAGATGACGGCCGACAGCTTGAGTCGCGGAACGGAGCCGATGGGTGCGCCCAGGGGGTTCTCGAGCTCCGCCTCGATGGCGCGGATGATGCCTTCGGAGCCGTCGGTCCCGCCAGCTGCCGGTGAAGCGCGCTCTATGGGCGGGTAGACCTGGGCGTACATGATGAATTCACAGTGTGGCGAGGGATAGGCCGTGTATTGCATGTTGTCGACGTCCGAGTTCCAAGGCATGTTAGGGTCGAGGTTGATGTTGTGTTGCTTCCTGGTGATGACGCTGTTGAGCGTGCTGTTGAGTAACGTCTGACTCGAAAGGAAGAAATCGGGACCTGGAGCTAGGTGTGGCAGGCCAAAGATGCCCTCGAACTTTTCGCTCGTCGTCGTCATGAGGATAACGCCCTGACGCGGCCAATGGACCCCCCAGAGGCGCATCTCCCAGTTGTGACCGGAGCCGTTCGTGTCCTCGACTGTAACAGTGCCCCTAACATCGCGGATGACGCCGCCGGAGAGAGGGCTTGTGCCGGGGGCCATGTCGTCATATTTGGTCACGGTACGGTTCGCTTCGAGGCGGAGCGTCATACGACCGGCGTCTCCCGTCATATTGCGCGCCCATTCAGCGTGTTCGCCAGCCCATGCCATGTCCGGAACACTGAGGCTCAAGTTGTAATTGTCGTAGCGGCGTGAGACGGAGCCGGGACGGCGAACCCAGTCGCCGCGGAGGGTGCCGGATGCGTTGGCCCAGACAGCCTCGCCCTGTGCCACGTCCCAAAGCTGACGGCCGGCCACCAGAGGCATGGCGTGATGGCTGAGGCGCAAGGCCTTTTCGCGGAAGCTGGCGAGATCCTCCCAGGCGAAGCCGTCGACTTGGCGGAAGCCGGTGAGGTTGATAAAGTGGGAGGTGGCGTTGGCAGCGGCGTCGGGGACGGCGTCGGGGACGGCATCGGAAGTGATATCTGGTGCGGCATCGTTCGAATCTGCAGTGGCTTCATGGAGCTCATCGGGCGAAAAGTCGCCCCAGGACGAAGCGCCGAGGGTATCGAGGGCCTCGCGGTAGCGCGCGAGCCGGCTGGCGGCGAGCTCGGACTGGGCGAGTGACTGATACTCGCTCTCCGGGAAGAGCATCCACAAGAAGAGAAGCAGCAGGACGAGACCGGCGACGGGATGCTGACCGAAAGGCATGACGGGCGTCGTCGCGGACGCAGGGGTTCAACGCAGAGGCATATTCTCTGGCTGATCCCGAACCAGCCGTGTCGGAGGTACCGGCGTCAGCGGCGAAGGATTTAGCGACAGGGCATCGTTGGGAGTGTCGCTGTTATCAGAGGGATCGACGGATACAAGATGTGAATGTAAAGAATGCAGTGGAAAAGGTCGAGGCAGAGACGGAGAGTGAAGCTGAGGTCGAGGTGAAGATGGACGTGACTGTAGGGATGAGGGGCAGTGCGCGTACTGTTTGTGTTGAGACGAGAGCACAGTGTCAGAATTGAGAAAACTGTGACGTCTCACTTCAATTATGTGAAAGAATACAGTGCATCTGTGTATTTAATACTGCTATAAGAATCATTAGCACTGTATGGCATGTAGCTCCCATCAACCAAGCGATTGATGTATGTATGTGCTTGAGAGATCTGACCAAAACATCGCATCGATGACAGCCTTTGGCCAAACATCTCATGATCCTCTACCAGGCAGGCGTCGAGCCGTCCATTGAAGAACTGTCAGCTGAGACCTTCTGTTGGACCATCATGACATCCTCGCTTGCGGCGGCACGATGACCAAATCCGACAGTCTTGCCAAGCTCGTCCCGACTTCGTCAAGCGATTCGATCTGCAAGCCTCTGGTTCACAAATCGGCTGCAGAGAGGCCGGTCTGGCCTGTCTGGGAAGGACAATGCAGGGAGGCAACCGATCGAGGTGATGCTTACGAGCTGATATGCGTGAGGCTGACCCCATGCCACCCAACAGCAGCCACGCCCCCCTTGACAGAGATGGGGTTGACGATTTCTCCCTTCTCCTACCTTTAACGAGGACAGGAACCGAAGACATTGTGGCATCACCGCGGCCACCGATGGCACCAGACAAGTATCACCAGACTTGCAACCACCTCTACCACCAGATCTGGCAGAGGCTGGAGAAGAGAGACGACGAGACGCTTCGATTCGCCAAGAGAGGAACCAGCAGCCAGGTTCTTGATGAAGACGCGCTGAGACGCTTTATGCGAAGCCTGGAATTGAACGATCCACCTCTTACAGAGACCCTGTTCGCCGAGAGAGTCAGGGAACGACAGTTACACGACTTCCTGGCGACGCTCATCTTCGCGGCCTGTGACGCAGACGCAGCGGGGAATTTTCTCTCCAAGCTCGTGGCCGCTTCCGTCTGGCCGGTGCGGGACGATTTGGGAGAAGCCATGGGCACGCTGCCCGCCAACCGTCGACAGCTGGAGGAGCTCTTTGGCAACACGGTCGACGCGGACAGGTTCCTCTCCAAGCAGGCCTATTTTTGTACAGTCGTATTGCGCAAGAGAGACGAGGTTCACGTCAAGAACGGCGACTTTCAGCGGCTGCCATATCTGCAGGAGAAGCCGCTTGGATGGGGCTCGTTTGGCAGAGTCTTCAAGGTGACCATTGCGCCAGGCCACTTCTGCGATGCCCGTTCAGATACGGCATTCGGCTACAACACGGAGCCCATGGAGATGGCGCGCAAGGACTACATCACGTCGGATGCTTTTCGGGCCAAAGACGAATATCGCGTCATGAAACAGATACTCAGCTCGCCGACCCGCACATGTGATAACATTGTCGAGAGTCTGGGCTGTCTTCAGATCGGATCCAGATACAGTCTCTTCATGCCGCTGGCTATCTGCGACCTGCGCGACTACATCCTGGAGAACCATCGAGCCAAGCCGAGGACGAAACAAGCCAAGGCAGATATTGTGCGTTGCGCCGCGGGGCTCGCAGGCGGGCTTCATTTTCTACACGAGGAGATGATGACGCCGGACCTAGAAAGGATCGTCTGCTATCACATGGACCTCAACCCCAGCAACATCCTCATATTCCGCGAGGACAAGGGTCACGGGCTGCAGAACGTGTGGAAGCTGAGTGATTTCGGCATGTCGCGCGTCAAGGTCCGGCGCGACTTTAGAGGAGGCAACGTCAAGGAGAAGGACTTTAACAACCTGTTTGTCCGGCGGGTGAAGCCTCGAGACCCGTCCGTCTCGGCAACGCTGAACATGCGCGGAGAGGGCACTTACCTGGCGCCCGAGTCCATCGCGGCCACTCCCATGATGCAGGCCAGCAGCGACGTGTGGTCTCTCGGCTGCGTCATCAGCGTCATCTTCACTTATCTGGAAGAGGGCGGCGATGGAGTGGTACGCTTTCAGGAAGAAAGGGCGCAGCATCGCAACGCCGACAGTTACGACCGCTTCTTTCTACGCGGCTCCATGTTCAAGAAGAGCCAAGTCCATCCGCGCGTCAGGGCATGGCATACGGAGCTAATCAGCAATACGAAAAAGCGAGATGCCAACGAGGGCCAGGCCATGGCCTACGTCTTGAGGTGTCTAGAGACTGGCGTGCTCCGGATCGATCCTGGCGGGAGGTGGCGTGCAAAGGGCGTCAAGGAGATGCTCGAAAAGGCTTTCCAGCTATATCGAGGCCTGGGCGAGCACTCGGCTCCGGCGGAACACAAGCCGATGACGCCTCCGAACCCCCTGGTCAACATGTTTAAGAAGTGAGCCAGAAGTACTCCAATCCCACGGCCTGTGAGAATGCTGATGATCTTGTGACGGAGAGAGTCGAGCCTGCTTCAGAAGCTGTGGTGTCTGCGTGGCCCGTATCGCCATCGGACGACTTCAAAGGCTGTGTTGTCTCGCCCGACGCAGCACATGTCGTCTACTGGACCGACATCAAAATCGTCCTCTACACTTCACAGTCCCTGATGCACCCGCATGGCCAGATGCTGACGCCTTCGGCCGAGTTTACGCTCGAAGAGACGGACTGCTTTTGGAAGAACGTCTGTGTGAGTCGAGGACGTCTTGTTGCTTACACGACGGGCTGCAATCACGTAAGTAAACATCAGGGAAAGGCTCGTCGTCATCGCTCGCATCTGACGAATGCAGTGCTATTTGTTCAATCTCGAAGGCGGAACGGCCGTCGACGCCAACCTGGGCGAATGGTGGAGGACGGTGCTCCAGTTGCCCGAGGTACACCGCCTGGCCATCTCTCCAGACGGCTCGAAGCTGGTGTGCGTGGCACAGCACGAAGACGGCGGCAATCAGCCCGGCTCGCTGTTCTACGCCGCCGTGTCGGATCTGTTTCCGGTCCGGACTCGGAGCCGGGACCTGAGCAGCGCGGGATGGAACCGGCTGGAGCTCGGCTGGTCGGCGGCCGACGTCGTCCATCTGTCCGTGTCCGACGCCAACGACGTCTATGTGGTCGTTCGGCCCGAGCCGACAGCACGCAGCTCGGAGCACAAGATACCCATCATGCACGTGTCACTGGAAGGGTCCACGGTTGACACGCTGAACATCCAGTCACTGGTACGTCTGCCTGGTCTCTTTGCGGGGAGACATGTTTCCTGAGTCTCAATAGGGTTACGACAGCAGCAGCATTGCCAGCTTCTTCACGGCCTTTTGCCCCTTCTGGCACGAAGCTACGTGCGCCGTCGTGACGCGCGAGAAGCGCTTCCACGTCCAAAAGTTTGCCGGAACAGATATCGGCCGCGAGGTGCAAAAGGACATCCCCAATTATCGCGTCTGCAGGCTCCTGATGGGCCATTGCGACAGCCGGCTCTTTGCTCTGGGCACCATGTCGGCCAACCATCGCATGTTGCTACTGGAAATGCGGGTGCCACAGCCAGAGGCCGACCTTGAGGTGCGGCAGGTGGCTCACTTACCGGGCCTTTCTTATAACGATGAATTCTCTGAAATGCTGTGGGACGAGGGCGGAGAGGGCTACATCTTGATAGCGGCCCTGACAAGGACGGTCTACAGGGTTGCTATCCCCAGAGCCGAGCCCGTGTCGGTTTCCGAGCGAGGATAGAGACGGAAACCGCTATTAACCTATTGTCGAGCACGTACAGACTCTACTGGCGTCCCATTCGCTTGTCAGCCAGTTACGCCGTTGCGGTATATGCGTCCAAGATGACATGACATCTTCGCGCGAGTGAGACCGTGGCACTTTTGATGCAGCTTTTCGCCGAACCCGGGATGACTTTTACTTGCCCGCTGCCAAAACAAGGCGAAACTCGGCCGACCCGATCTTACAACAAGGGTTTGAGAAGTTACCAAGCTGACCGACAAGACCTGAGATTTACATTTTGGCTGGCGTCAGCATCAGCGATGAGTCTCTTTGAAACAAGTCAAACGCTCGGTCTAGCCACGAGCATCATCGCCTGGTCTCCGACCTCGTGAGGCTTGTGCTTGAAATGTCTCTTTATAAGGACCGGGATAAAGGCTGTCCAGGCTCGGCCAAGTAAGTACGCTCAACTATCTGTCACATGAATGGTGTCGGAACTCCCTCGAGATAGTCGCCAGCTGAGCCGCACAGAGAATCATTAGCTTCCAGATGCACACGCTCGGCTGTAACGGTCCCCAAACAGAGAAGACCACCGGGTCGCAACCAGGAGGCGAGTTTAAAGACCATGGAGTTGATGGTCGCGTGCGGCAGATGGCCCAAACGACACTGAAAGGTCGTCATGTCGGCTTTGTCAAAGGTGCCTTTCACTTCTCTTGTTCATTGGTGAAGAGATTGTAAGCAATGAAGCCGATGGCTACAGTCCTTGTCTCGAAGTTATCTAGCTCACGTTGCTAATCTCTCAGTAAGACTCAAGAACCCGGACCAACTTTCGATAGGCTACGGTTCGGTTTATTGTGTACTGCTGTTTCTTCCCGCACCGTCGACTGCCTATGTAGAACAAACATCACCAAACAAGCAAGATACCATAGATACATCAACATATGGCATGACGTGACTCGGCAAAGACAAGATAGATCCCTCTACCGCAACCACTTCACCAACTACACCGACCATCCTCCCAAAACAGAGCGCCGTACAGACGATCTCTTACTATTGAACACTCGCCGTTCAGAGCTTGTCGATGACGCAAAGGCCAGTTCCGATGACATTGCCCAGCGTGCAGGTACCAATGGAAGTCTTTCAGTCCAGCAGTTAGCTTCCGAAACTGTAAAACCTGCCCATGAAGCTTACGTTAAGGCCGCAGCAGACTTTGTAGGTGCCAACCGGGCACACGCCTCCGAGGAGCTTGGTGACGACAATCTTGAGGAGGCCTCCGCTGCAAAGGGGGTCCGTCACGGAGCAGTACGAGGTGCTGCCTGCCGGGCATGTCGCCACGGCCGTGGAGGCGAGGGCGAGAGCGGAGATGAAGCCGGTGACCTTCATGTTGGTGGTTGGGAGTTTGGAAGGGGTGGTTGAGTTTGCTGTTGGTGATGATGGTGGAGAGTGTGCTGAGTTGGAGGAGGGGAGAGTGGAGGATGAGATGGTTTATATAGATGTTTGTTTGGGGTGATGGACACTGGACAGAGGGAACATGGATTCAGCAAGGAAAAGGGGCTCGACCTCGATAATCTCTCGTCTAAGCCACCGTCTACGAGAATCCACTTGCTGCAAGCATTAACCGTGACTTGTGACGTGCCAGCTTGTTTAACCAGTTGTAAATCCTGGAGTATATCGTCGATGAGAGAGGGAGTCCAATGTCTAGAAGCGCCGATAGCCGTGACTGGGGGTTGATGACAAGATGAGACTATCGGCGCCACTTGCTTGCATACATTTAGTTGTCATGTTATGGGAACGTTCTTCTTTTGGTCTGGAGCCTGGTGCGAGGTCTGAAAGACATTTGAAGATTTGTCCTTGTGCAAGCCGGCTTTTGGATGAGAGAGCTATTATTAGACTGGGCAGATTTGACGTGGCCTATGCTACACGATGGAGTCATCTAAAGTCGGGCTCTAATAGATATGACTCTCAACACCACTGTGATCTCTCTTTAATACCAGCATGAAAGATGTTTCTCAACCGATTGCATCAATGTAAGAATAGTATCAGCGTGATCCGTTCCCGACTCCCCGCTGGTCTCATTGTGCATCTTCAGGAGAACAGAGATCCCTCCTGGTGTTTGCTTCTTCCGCGCACCCCTCAGTTAGGTCCCGCGGCCGGCGGTTGTTGAGAAAGTGTAGCCTGACCTGCTGCCATGCAGACGATAGCTCATGCTCACGGGTCTACAGAATATTGGCTGTATGCTTATTGAGTCAAAGCTACTTGGGCATGCGTCTTGTTCGATTTTGGATGTTGACGTTGATTTGTACCGGCAGTAGACATGTGAACACTTCAAGATAGCATAGTAACTCTTGATTCAGTATAAATGAAGGTTCTATCAAGAGACTATAAAGTCTAGAGATGCCATTGGAATACACCTGAGCGGCCATTAACATGACGCACTTTCAACTTCAACAGCCGTTCTTTCGTGCATATCCCACATGCAACCACCCAACTCGGTGCAGGGATAAACGACAGAAGCTGCAGGCATCCAGCCGAATTCCCGCGCCCAGACTCGAATGGACTCTGCTTACGGGGGGTTGACACTGCCGTCTGCGACGGTCCGGATCAGCTGTGCTGGCAACCAATGGTCTCTCGACGGGGGGTTTCTTAGCATCTCTACGAGAACGTGTGTCGCAGAAGCAAGGTTCTGGTTGTTCTATCATCCCGGTTGAAAGGTGGCAAGCCGTGGCTTCTTGAAACATTGTCTCCATGCGAAGGACGCTATGCTGGCTTTGACAACCAAATAGAAGGTAAGTTCTTACTCTTTTTCTTCTTCTACCTAGAATTAATCAGTATCATACTCGAGAATCACGTCGTAGACTCAAACACCCTACCCATGTCACATAAGTTACCTCCCTCTCCCCAAGCTCCATAACACAAGACCTAGCAACCAAGACATGACGCAGCTTCCAGGCCACTCCGTTTAAAGAAGTAGCTGTCAAAGTGACAGACAGACTATTTGACTTCAGCACCGTCGCTTCCGTTGCCGACATGCGTAAGCGCTGCAGTAGGTTGCCGATATTCTGTCGTCAGCTTCGGCCCCTGCGTTGATGTAAGCACGGATCGATACGGTGGATGGTCTTTGACATTCTCGGCTGCTGGTCTTTGGAACGACGTAGCCGCTGATGAGAGTCGGCTCAGTTGCCTTACATGCAAGGAGTTCGGCATGACTGATACTATGTGATTGGACTACCCTTCTTTGGAGTCGGGATAACAGAACAGAGATATCACAACGTACATCAACAGACAAACTGCACCATTGATACTGGGAGTCCTCCACACGATTCTTCATTCATCAAACTCGGTGACAACATCGCAGGCTGCACGATGTAGCCACCATCTCATTCGTACATGAGACCTGGACTCCGGTCTTTCACACAAAAGCGTCACCCCGGCGGCTGTCTTAGACGAGAGCCGACCTGATGACGTACTGGTTTTTATACGTTCCCAAAAAGAAGCAATTCTCTGCAGCCAAATAATAAGAAATATAGAGGGGTCTAGACAGAAGTCATGCCACTCGTGCATCACTTGAGCAGGGGGGTCATCAATCCTGCCGTTGATATGCAGGTCAGAACATGTGGCAATGGTACTGTCGATCTGTAGCTCTTATCAGACACTCGTCTTCGTCCTCCCCACGAAAGAATATTGCGGATGGAAACGGCTATGGCAGTGGTGAATACGTTGAGGCGGAGTGAAGCGTTTCGGCAGTTTCGAGTGCATCTGCGAGTTGGTAGGCTACGTTAGTGCTAGAGATCTTGCGGTTTCGATATCAAGTTACCGTTCAGGCAGGAGACAACCGGAATCACACGGAAAATGATGGGACGCAACAACAGTGAGAACATGTTCATAGGGTAGAACATCGATTGTATTCATTCTCATCGGTTATGTATGCAAACGTAAGAAACCACAGCTACTATGCTTCTGATTTCGAAAGAAGAAGCTTCATGTAGTGAGAATTTCTGTTCGCTTCTACCATCAACCGCCTCAAATGGATGTCTCCGGCCAGTAAAGAAGCTCTCTTGCGTACCCATATCGAAGCATGACAGCTTAACATCACGTTTAGCGAAAGAATCATGTTTGCCTCAATGGCTGGCGTTTGTGCTGCAGCTGTGTTGCTGTGAATTACACGATGCAGTGGAAGACTGTCGGGTTTTTTCTACGTTTGTAGTGTGCAGAGGTGTGAATGTCCTCTTGCCAGGCGAGTCAAGAGAGCTGTGACTGCGAATCGAATCTGTATATAAAGACGCTCATTGTAATCAGGTCCAATATTCCAGCACGCAAAGCTCAAGATCTCAAACATTCTTCAAACCCAAAGCCCAAGTCTCGCTCAACTCCTCTGCAGCCCGGCTCATTCATCCCACTACCTACCTGCTTATTCAAGGATATCTGTATAGATATGTACGCAATTCTCCCGCTCCTACTCATCGTCGCTTGTTTCTAATCTTGCAAGACAGACTCCGTCATCATGACCTGCCGTTGCGAGCGCCGCATTACGAAGACGACGTGGCAGAACTGCAAGACCACACCGAAGCACTGCCAGGAGGTCATCAATCTCGTTACTTGTTCGGAAGAGAAACACACGGGGTATAAGGATGTCTGGATGGGAGCCCGCGTGATCAAGATGCCTGGGCACGCTTGCCCCAAGTGCTGAGAGGGGGATATGTTCGCATGACATGGGGGTGATGGCATGTACACTTAGTCTAGACTACTAGGATCTACAAATCCAAGTGTATATCCTACTACTTCTGCTAAGTTCACTTTGCTCGTAGTCATCCTATTCAGTTTCTTGGCGTTGTCTTGTAAGACAAGTGTGCTGAGATTAACAATTACATGTGCTCCTAATCGTGTCAAAGAATTCATCCTGTTTTAAAAGACATAAGTTGCACAGAATATAATTGTGAGTTATTTTATTTTTCTGTTGTTAGTTGATAGCATGGGAAGCCAGCAAATATACCGCAGCGTCCGCAGTAGAGGGATGCTCATAAAGCAACTGCCCCGATTCCTTCTCACTAACACGAGCGCTATCCACCATCACATTCGTGGCACAAATCGTCTGGATTCACTGGAAACGTTCAGCGGGTGTAATTTGACTCTTAGTTAAGGTGTAGTTTACTTGTTAAATGCCTCATGCACAGGTGCCTAAAGAAGCCTAAGTCTATACTTAATCTTAAAGAAGTCTACCGCATGATAAAGAAGAAGTTTTGAAGCAACATGGTAGGTAACACAGCAACTGAAGCGCTGGGACTTTAACTAAGACCTCGACAACTAATCTCGACAACCCTTCGCGGTTTTTAATGAACCTCTTCGAAACCTGTTCCTGTAATAGACATGATTGATTCAAAGTTGAACTTCAGAAAAGTGGGGAATAGAGCTGTCCTTTAAAACTCCCGAAAGAGAACTCCCGAAAGAGAACTCCCGAAAGAGAAGTCGGTATAGAGCGGCAATAGATCTACAATGACTACATTAGTGTCAACTACGGCACTGACTTTGGCCTAGGTTGACTCCTTGTATCCTTTTTCCTTAGACGAAACGAGCAGATTTGTCAAGAGAGCCGCCGCCTGGAGGCTATACAAACCTTTAATCGATGCCTCCGTGACGTCAGCTCAGCAGTTACCATCTCTGGCCTGCTGGTCAACTTGGGATGTACAAGGCGTCCTCGGAGAGAAAAATGCACCCGCAGGTAGAAACTTGATAAATTACGCGGTCGCAATGCCATATTATAGATCGCTGCGCGCAGCGATGTCTCTGTCTGAAAGCTAGCCTCAAAAACCTGCAGATCTTGTTACACCAGTGGAAAATTCCCCGATCCTTTTTTAGTTGTCCTGGATGCCGTAATCCCTCCAATCCCAACTCCGATGCACAGCTGAAGCCTTTTGGCGTTATCACGTGGCCGTGTTGCGGTGAGGCGGTATGTTGCTACCGCAAACAGCCCCATAAACCCTGAGCTCTCTACTTAAGTGGTGTCGTCGATATGGGTCGCGGCTGGTAGAGGACGAAGAAGCACCTCACTGTGCTGTGCTGTTCGAATTGGTAGGCGGAAATTGAGACGGGTGCGGAAGAGAAATGGGTTGCGGTGACGGGCGGGATCCATCATCCAAGTATCCTGCGGTGCCTGTGAGGGATAGATGGCGACGTCTTCCTCAAAGGGTTCGCTGTTGCGCTCTGGATTACGAGAGGAAGAGACGGACCGAAAGAGAGAGAGGCGGCGAGGCTTCTTTGAAAACGGTGAAGAGGAGAAGCTGAGAGAGATCAATGTCAGCGCCGTTACAAAGCAGGGACGAGTATCAAAGTCGTCTTACCTTTGCACAGTCAGAGCTGGCTGGCTTGACCCCGTCGATGTTCCCGAGCAAGGCATTCTGTCCGGATCGTACTCTCGTCGAAGAGCAGGGAAAAGGTAGCCGAGGCCAACCGCCAACGCAACGAGTCGGTACTCGTTAATAGCGTCCTTGGTGGTGCCAAAAAACCCAAAGATGGGAATGGCGACGAGAACATTGATGTAGCAGTTGTTCAAATTGATCCACAGAATCTCCGACGACGGATAGAAGAGAATGACGGACCAGGGCGGCTCAGCCTGGTTATGGACGGCGTAAAAGTCGAAGTGTTCTCCGCCGGACTTTTGCAACACGTTTGCGACGGCAACAGCAACAACCAGGGGCAACGTAGGCACCATGATGGCCGTGACCATCAGGTAAAGTCTGCGTTTGGTTCGCTGGCTGCGTCGACTCGCTCTGGGGTTGTTGGAAAGTGCCGTTCGGGTCGTCTTGGCGATTTCGCGGAAGCGAAAGTACGTTAGAGCTATTGATATTCCCGTTGATCAGTCCAAAGCTCTCTTCATGCTCATATGATTCAGACTTACCCGCGTAGACAACGGTAATGACGGATAGAACGACCGGGGGAAACACAAAAAAGGCCAAATTGGGCCAGGACGAGTGCGGTGCCCAGGTACAGCCCATGAGAGTGCCAATCACATAGCGTCGTTCGGCGATAATCAACGTCAGGGCCAGATTGAATAGGGGCAGGGGAAAGATGATGAGGGCCTGGACTAGGTTGCGGCGCCGTCTCTCGCTGCGATGAAGAGGCCCGGCACGCGCGAGGCCGACCTGCTGGTAAAGATTCCGCATGATGGCGAGGAGGCAGCTGATGAAGAGGGCCGTAAGAGCGTTGTGCAAGTGGATGACGATGTCGCAGAGGCCATAGCCAGGCCACCAAGAAGAAACGTCATCGTCACGCCAGATGAGCGCGCAGAGAATGGCTTCGAAATTGAGAAGTTCAACCGAGATGACGCAGACGGCCGCAGCAAACTCGCCGTTTCGACGGAGAACTCGCAGCGGCACCAGACACACGGCGTTGGCGGCCAGCGCCAGCGTCACGCGCAGAATCAGATTGTGAGTGAGAGAGGCCATTGCGGACGGCTGTGGGCCGACGACGGCGGTCTGATTTCCTCCCAGGAAGTGAATCCCCGGCTCCGACGAGGGATCCATGGCGGCTGAGCTGGTGGCGATCTCGAAAGGCTCACGGAGACATTAAGAGAAGAAGACTGAGAAGGCGAGTGAAGAGAGAAGGAAAGGCGAAGAAATCTCAACACTCGGAAGAGCAAAAGGGAGTCGAGACACGGAGGAGAGAAACAGGAGACAACGGCACACCAGAAGGAGCTTCGTACGCGCCGCCCATAGAAGCCATTGAAGCCGGCGCCTAAAAAACAATAAGGTCAACAGAGAAGATGACTCGTCAGCCCTTAAAAGAGTGCCAAACATCAAAAGGGGCTCAGATGAAAGACAGTAGAGCGAATAGACGGAGATGATGACGCCTGATTAATGCTTCTCCCGGAGAGGCCAAGCAAGCGGCTAGGCTGTGAGCAGCCCAAAGCAGTCCGTACCAGGCTCGAGAGGCCCGAGCGGTCTCTGTTGGCCACTGCTTTCTCCAAGCCATCGCTGCAGATATCTGAATCTTCGCTCGTCGGCCGGAAGCTGGCGTCTATTCACGATATCTCTATTGACTACCCGATCGGGACATGATGCACGTTGTTGGTCAGGACCCGCTTTCGGGCCGTGGAACAGGCCGGTGGATACTGCGGGTCTTTTTTTTTTTTTTTTTTTTTTTTTTTAAATCCTTATTTCTTTGAAATCGTTCTTCGCAGCAGCGGCAGCACGTTAGTCCGGGCTCTCGCAAAAACTTCTCCATGATATCTTGCTTAACCGTCTGGTAATTCGATCGTAGTCGCCGGTTCGAGAGCATCACATTCCCCACGATACTAGCAGCGCGACAGATCCAATGTCGTTTCGAGGCCGCGGCGGCGGTCGTGGCGGTTTTCGCGGTACAATCCCGCACACCATCTCCCACCCCATCCAAGCTCAAACTGATGTTTTTCCAACTACGCAGGCGGACGAGGCGGCTACGGGGCGCCGACCGGACCACCCGCGGAAGTTTTTGAAATGGGCGAATTCGAACATGCGGTCGAGGGCGAGATGTTTTGTCGGTCAATCAACGTCAAGGTGCCTTACTTCAACGCGCCCATCTACCTGGAGAACAAGACGCCGATCGGCAAGGTGGACGAAATCCTGGGCCCCATCAACCAGGTCTACTTCACCGTCAAGCCGCAAGAAGGCATCGTCGCTACAAGTTTCAAGGCCGGCGACAAAGTCTTCATCGGTGGCGACAGGCTCCTTCCCATGGAGAAGTTTTTGCCCAAGCCAAAGGTCCTGGGCGAGAAGAAGGTCAAGAAGCCCTCTGGCGGCGTTCGAGGCAGGGGCGGACCCAGGGGAGGCGGCTTCAGAGGCGGCGGTGGCCCGAGGGGACGGGGAGGGCCGCGTGGAGGCGGGGGGTTCTCTAGGGGCGCTGGCCGTGGCGGTGGAGGATTCTCTCGTGGTGGAGGGCGTGGCGGGGCGGCTTCTCAAGAGGCGGCGGTGGTGGTCGCGGTGGTGGTGGCAGCTTCAGGGGCCGTGGGAGAGGGTTCTAGCCCGGGAAGGTGGATGAGGGAAAGGCACTGTCTGTCATGGCAGTCTCTTCTTTTACGTTTCTCGTTTTCTTTGTCAAAGTCTGTCTTACTTGACGCTCTTGTCTATACCGGGGGGTTCGGTTCTCGACAATGGTTTAGGCGTTATAGACGGCTATGCTTTTGGCACCGGCGAAGCACGAGTCGTGGTTGGACCGGAGAGTGGTTCAGAAAAAGGTTTAACCCGGAGAGCATTCCATATAAATGTAGCACTTCGCGTTGATTCATCTGCCAATACAAAGACAGCTCCCATGTCTGAGTCCATGTTGAATCGTTAAAGAGTTCGCCTACCACGTGACAGACTCAAGAGTCTTACCCCCGAAAATCAGCTGCGAGAGAAGTACCGATCTTTACCCGCCCGGAGCAGCTCCCCGATTACTAACCTCTGAATCCCTGCATCGCGTCTAAGCCAGAGCTAAGGAAAAAATTTCGGGATCCGCGTCTGCCATTACGCTTTCACCATTTTTTCTCTCAACACCCTCCCAATCCTCTCTTTTCCACCTCAATGGCGTCCTTTCTTTTCCGCCGCTCGGCTACCATGGCAATGCCATCGGCCGCCCGAAGCTTCAGCTCCACGGCGGCCCGTGATTTGGCCAAGATAAACATTATTGGAAATGTCTTCAGCCCGCCGGTTGCGAGTACGACCAACAGTGGCCGCGGGCTCGTCAAGTACACGGTTATATCGCAGGCGTTTCCAAATTCTACCAAGCCGGCAAGCCAGTTTCGCATCACTGTCTTTGCAGACGGTCCGCGGCGGGATCAATTGATGAATCTGGCCAAAGGGTGCGTTCTTCATCAAGAACCAACCGTCCTCCCCCCTTCCCCTAGATCTGGGACTAATCTTAGCTCGCAGAACATTGGTCTACGTCGAGGCTGACGCCTCCATTTCTGCGTTTCTTGACAACGATGGCCGAAAACAAAGCAGTCTGGGTATTCTTCAGCGTACGTATACCATCTCACTCCGTTTGGCCTTATTTTTATTGCACGCCTAGATCCTAACACCCTGCACAGGCAACATGACCATTCTTCAGAAACCAGACGACGCTGAAGCAGGCGCCAAGCTAACCAAGAAGTCGGCGTAGTAGATTTTGCGGCCCACAACTGAAGCCTTTGAAACTGGTCAAAACGTCCAACTTTATGCTGCGCATTGCGCCGGCATCTTCTTTAGCTTCGCCTTGAGGCTATTGTGTATAACTAGGAGCTCTACCAGGTCTCGCCCGGCTCTACTCTCGAACTCAATAGACGGCACTGGACAAAGATCAGGGAAAATGGCATCGGCTCTATGTTGATCTATCTATCTACTTGGGGCGTAGCTTCGCAATTCTTTCGTCTTGGTCAAGACATTCGGGTATGGCTGCCCTACACCAGCCCACAGCTGTCCATGCAGCCGTATCCTGCTGCTACGCCTCCTTCCTCGCTCCTACTGCCTTTGGTCCGTAAAAGGTAGCCGGCGTCTTCATTCAGGAGAAGCTCCCCGCTCCGCTGGTTCCAGAGACAGGTTCCGTAGACGCCCAGCTCGCAGATGACATCGCCCTGCTCGATTCTGCCGTTGCGCAGAATTAGATTGGACACGGGCGGCGGCGCGATGAGCTCCATCAAGATGAACGACGCCCAGTGCTCTTCGGGCACCGACTTGAGAAATCCCGGCACCGCCCCCCGATACGTGTTGTTCCCGCCACCTTCACGCTGGGGCTTGAGGACGTACGTCTTGCACAGCTCCGGATCCAGTGCCCTTCGACGGGCCTCCAGGCCTGCTGCGGATGTATCCATGGGGAAGATGTTGGCAAAGGTCTCGCGAAGCTGAGCCGCCGCGGGCGAGTCGTCGCCGCCAATGAACCTTGCAAGCACTGAAGCTGTCGATGAGGACTTCGGAGTCGCGAGAACCTGCTGCACCTTTTTCGCTCCGGCCAGCTGCGTGAGCACGCTCGGGCACTTGATGGCGTACGACCGCTCCAGATGGTACCTGGCGTCCCAGGTAGCCTGGTCAGGGTAGTCGTCTGGGCCATAGCCGGCTCGCATGTAGATGACGGCAACCTCCCAGACGGCCGAGGGGTTGCGTGCATGTCGGTAGAGAAGCTGCCTCTGAGGGGTATCTGCGACGGAAGTGTGAGTCTTGACGTCGGCAAATGCCAACCTGAAGACTGGTATTGCTGGCGAAGATGCACTCTCAATTTCGTATTCGAGGGGCCGCTGGTCAAAGATGTTGCGCTCGCCACCCTGAACTGCAAAGATGACACAGGTGGCGTGGCCCAGCTCAGATGCCGAATAAGCGTCGTAGGCAGCTCGTATGCCGGCTGCGAGACCACGGATTGGCTCGTTCTCTGGCAAGGTGAGAGAGCCGGCAGCGATGGGCTGTCGCAACAACGGATACTCCGTGTCGGCAAGATATCTGTCAGGGGTTTAGCATCATGCTCTTCTTCTTCTTCCTCCATCGACAGCGCCTACTGGTGAAGCAGCGAGGTGCGGTGTGACAGGCCGCCAAAGGAGGCGGCGATGGTGTTGAACTCGACCTGCTTCAACTGCAGCGTGGGAGGCTTTGTCGACTCGTCCTCGTGCACCATATAGTCCGACCTGAACAAGCCTAGTGAGAGGGGCTAGTTGAACGTCAGAAGACATCATCGATGGTAAGGGAAGCTGAGGCACCTGAGAGTATCCTTCTTTCTTAACGCGTAGATGAGTCTGCCAAAGATTCCTGATAAAATCATCTCCATCTGCTACCCTGTGATGCGAGACCCAGCCGGCGTCAGCCACCCTACGAGGGGTCAAGCCGGTCTCGACGGCGAAGCGCCTTACTGCGTGACCATGTCGACTAGAAAGTCCTCGTCACGGCTCACCGAGGCGTAGAGCTCGTTGTATGTCTTCTGTACGGCCTTTGCCTGATCGAAGCACCGCCGCGGGAAAGGGCTTGGGAACAGCGTGACGGGCGCGCAGATGGCAGCGGTCTCGGCAGCGGCTTCGGAAGTGACGAGACTCGGGGGCGGACGGACGACGAGACCATGGGCGATTGACCAGTCGGCGACGGCGCGGGCAAGGCTGTTACGCTCGGCGTCGCTTAGAGGGGGAGCGAGCGTCTGAGCCATGCTTGAGTCGAGCTCCGTATGAAGGGCGGGAGATGATGTTAAGTGGAAACGTCAAAGTTGTGAGCTCTAAATGTCATAGAACACGGCCAGAAGCTTCAAGCAGCTCGAGGAGAGTTTAATGGATTCAATAAAATTAAATCCTTTCAGAGTTGACGATGACGCCAGCCACGATGCCGAAGATGTGATGACGATACCTAGCTGCGATGTGGGTCTCAATTAGTAAGCTCACACAACACCGAAACTCGTGGATCCGTGCTGCAGGTAGATAGCTAAAGCTTCACTTCGTGAGGTCTACCTAGGTATATAACGAGGCTCGAGCCCACGTGAGTGGCACGTCTGAGAATCTGCATCCCCTTTCTTTTCGTGGGTCTCAGCCTTGCCTGTCAGCCTCAGGCGGCGGCGAGGTGGGAGCGAGATAACCTCTACGGAAGGGTCACGTGGTCGAGCTGGCCGGCTTTTGCCGATATCGCCGCGCTGAGAGAAAACCTGGACGTCGTGCTGCAGCGAATCGTATCCCATACCGCCTTCTGCCTACTACCTACATACATACCTACGGCTGGATACACTGGCTACCTACCTCTACATACCTTAATTACCTAGGTTAAAAGGTAGAGATAGATGCAGCCCAGCCCCGGCAACGCCACTTGCGCTGACCCGCCGAAGAAGCTGCGTCGATGCCTGACATCTCAGGTTCCCAACATAGAGGAGTCGAGTCGCGTTCAGGAGCGACGTACCGCGAAGCCTTTTCAGGTTTCTTTCTCCGTTGCTTCGCCCCCGCTTTGCACTTTCGCTTATGCTTTCGTTCCCATGGACGAGGAACGCGTCAACGATCCCTTCCTATGGGATCCCGACGCCGTCGCCCATCACCTTTGCGCCCTCAAGCCACCCTGCGCTGCAGACGCGACTGCCTTGGCAACCAAGGTTACTGAAGCGGGTATTTCCGGCGAAGTCCTTCTTACCTATGACTTGGTCGTTTTACGCCACGGCAGCATCAGCCTTCAAGATATTTTAGGTGTCAGTACTGGCCTTCAGCAGTGGTCCTTTGGATCGGCGATTACCAAGCTTCGCTGCAATAGCCCAGGCTTTCACCAGTGGAAGGATGCTCTCCATGGGCTGGGGGATCAATCGAAAGAGGTTCTTCCACCGAGTTCGCGCCCTGTCACGCCATCGCGTCGCCAGCAGACCTCTGATGACGCCAAGCGCAAGCTCGACGAGCTTCTATCAGTCCCACCAACCGACGCCAAAGCCTCGATAGCTTCAACCTTACCCGCCGTCGAACCCGATACTATCGCTCTTGCGCCGCAGCATAACGATGCCGCAATAGCTCCTTCTACGCCGCAACGGCCTTTGAAACGGAAGCGAGTTGCGCCAGTGCTGCTGACGGATCAGTTTGTGGAAATTGACGTCTACCTAGGAAAGGTCGTTTGGACCAAATGGGATATTCTGGCGCCAGAACGTCTCTTTCCAACCCGAATTGTGGAGACGGAGACCAGCTTTGCGACGCTGTACCCTTTCAAAATTCCTTCTGGTTGGAGACATATCATCGCCCGCAACATGAAGCGCTTTCTTCTAAACAACGGTCGCAGAGAGATGCTACTGCCGCAAGGCTTGCTTTCGGCGACGTCATTTACGTCCGAGGATAACGACATGATTCTTGACTTGGACGACCTGCCGAGTTCGATAGATACCGAAACACTTGAACAGATGGAGCTCGAAAAAGCCGAACGCTTGAGAGAAGCACAAATGAACCCTAATCTGCAGCCCGATAAAGTGCTTGCCCTGCTGCAAGAAGAGCTTGCGCGGCTCAAAGCAGCGTGGGAAGAGAACAAGCTGCCCAGATACCGGCAAAAAGCTTACAAGCTGTGGACGTCTGCGCAGAAGAAAGGCACAAAGACTAAACAGATCCTTCAGGCCCGGCAGACGATCAAGAAAAAAACCCATCGCCTCCAACAACTAAAGGATGAGGTGCTGAACCTGGCATTTACCAAAGATTCCGAGGTTAGGAATCAGGTTTTGAGCCTTCAGCAGACTTTGGAAGACAGACTTTACCAAGAATGGCTTGCTCAGATGTTGGAGTCCCGCGTTGAACCACCGAAGCCGGAAAGCCTTCCGAGACTCAAACGGCCGCAGAAGAAGGATTCGCGTCTCTCTGATGGCGACGAGATCCTCAGCAGCTCGGAGGAAGAGGATTTCATTGTTTCGGACGAAGATGATTTCATGACTCCGGTGGATAACATCCCGCCTCTCGACGCAGATGTAATCATGGACGATATCGTCTCTGGGCCTGTCGAAAGAGACGGCAGGGAAGTGCTCAAGTCAGAGGACAGAACGACAGAGAACTCGCCCGTGACTCCATCCAAGGCTGACCTCTCTTTGTTTGTCGATCTCACCCAAGTCGAAACGCCAGAGAGCCTTCGCCGACCCAGCCGGCAAGATTCCATCATTGATCTGACGACGCCAACGGTGGCGAGATCAATTTCGCGCGTGCCTTCGACATGGGTTGATGAAGACGGCGATATATCCCCCTCAGACGCCGCTCAAGCATCGGCTGACGGCCTCGAAGACGTCGAGACGATCGGCAAGGAGCGGCCAAAGCACTGGGCCGACCGGGTCGACGGCCTGAGACTGGTTCTTTGCTTGGTTTGGAGGTTGTCGCATGCGCGCCGGTCGCATGTTCTCGCAGCGGCTCGCGACCAGAGCGCCGACGAGCTGTTCGAGCTTTCGGTGACGAAGCAGCTGTCTGACCCATTGCAGGATGAGAAGCTCCTCGACAAGGAAGGGCATGAAGCTACCGCCTTTGACCTGACACGCCTCTTTCTCTGCTATATCAAGGTCAAGCATTGCAGGGAGCCGCGAGTCATGTCCCTATCCGCTGCCGACAGCAAGCGCCTCCAGTCAGGTCGAGGGGACGCCTGGAATGAATTCATCACACTGCTCAAGAATCATGCGCATCTCTTTCCTCAGGACAGCCAGATTTACCGGACAAACGACTGGGAAGATGAGGACTTTCACGTTTTGGACGATGACGGGCCACCCGGCTCCCAGGAATCCCCGTCCCAGTCACGCAAGAACGCTCCCAAGGAAATAGTACAAAATAGGGAAGCGGTGGACCTCCGCGAGAGGGAGAATCGCCGCGTTGAGGAGCAGGAGTCGCGTCGAGCGAAGCTCAGGGCCGCGCTCGACGTTTCGGGCTTCATGTCTGAGGACAAGTCGAGACTCATCATCAACGAGTCCAAGACGGAGGACCAGGCATTCATCTATGTCAACGACGCAATCGGGGTGAGAATCAAAGACCACCAGGTCGAGGGCGTGCGCTTCATGTGGAACCAGGTCGTGACGGACGCAAACACAAGCCGTGGCTGTCTCTTGGCGCACACCATGGGTCTGGGCAAGACGATGCAAGTTATCACCTTGCTGGTGGCGATCCAGGAGTCTGCCAAGTCGTCGGAACCCGCTGTGAGTTCGCAGATCCCGCAAGACCTCCGGGACTCCAAGACTCTGGTTCTGTGTCCCGCTGGCCTCGTGGACAACTGGATGGACGAGCTGCTCCTCTGGGCGCCTGCCGGGATGCTCGGCCCCATCCGCAAAATCGAGTCTCGCCTGTCGCTACAAGACCGGCGTTCGGCCGTCTTTTCTTGGGCGGACGAAGGCGGAGTCCTTGTTCTGGGCTACAACATGCTGCAGAAGATCACCAGCGATGACGAAAAGTTGGAGAGCAAGATCATGGAGGAACCGAATATCGTCATTGCCGACGAAGCGCATACTTTGAAGAACCCCAAGTCTAAGGTTCATAACACCTGCGCGGGCTTCAAGACCAAATGCCGGATAGCGCTGACGGGCTCACCGATGGCCAACAACGTGGAGGAATACTACACCATGATCAACTGGGTGGCACCCAACTTCTTGGGACCCCTCAAAGAGTTCCAGGACATCTACGCGACGCCGATCCAACAGGGCATGTACAAGGACAGCAGCGGCTGGGAGAAGCGCAAGGCTCTCAAGCAGCTCAAGGTGCTCAACATTACGGTGGCGCCCAAGGTCAACCGACATACGACCAAGATGGCAGCCAAGGACTCGTTGCCGCCCAAACAAGAATTCGTCTTGTGCGTGCCGCCGACGGCGATGCAGCGGAAGCTGTACAACCTGTACCTCAAATACTTGATATCGACAAGCGGCAACGCGAATGATGGTCGGTTCCTAGCTGTCATCGACATTCTGGCGCTTGTGGTGAATCATCCGAGTTGCTTCCGCACGAGGATGTTGAATGCTCGCGACAAGCACCAGCGACAAAGGGAAACGGGGACCAGCGCTATTCCGGAGGCCCTCATCTCGCCTGTTCTCAAAGAGACTAACTGTCCGGATATAGGCAACTCAAATATGTCGGTCAAGACGGAGCTCCTCACCATCGTCCTGGACGAGGCTCGCGCTGTGGGTGACAAGGTGCTGGTGTTCAGCCACTCAATACAGACGCTCGACTACCTCGACAACCTGTTGAAGCTTCAGAAGCGCCACGTTTACCGGCTGGATGGCAATGTGGCCATCGAAAAGCGGCAGGACCTGGTAAAGAGGTTCAACAATGGCAACCAGGAGGTCTACCTTATCTCCACCAGAACCGGAGGCGTCGGACTCAATATCCAAGGGGCAAACCGAGTCGTCATTTTCGACTTCAGGTGGAGTCCGATGCATGAGCAGCAGGCGGTTGGACGAGCGTACCGCATCGGGCAGAAGAAGCCAGTCTTCGTCTACAGGTTCGTCACGGCCGGCACGTTCGAGGACGATGTCCACAACAGACAAGTCTTTAAGACGCAGCTGGCGTCTCGTGTCGTTGACAAGAAGAACCCGCTAAGCTGGTCGAAGAAGAACAGCAACAAGCTCCACGAGGTGGAAGACGTCGAGGCCGAAAGCCTCAGCGAATTTCTGGGCAAAGATCACATCCTGGACGCGCTGATCCGGAACAAGCCCAACGGCGAGGCGATTCGTCGCATTGTCTCGACGGATACCTTTGAGGAGGAGGACCCGGACGTTGGGCTCACGGCGCAGGAGCAGCGCCAGGCCGAAGACGAGGCCAAGATGAACCATCTCAGACTCAGCGACCCGGCCGAATTCGAGAGGCTCAGGATCCAGCAACAGCACGACGTTCTTCAGCAGTCGGCCGCCGCTGTCCAGTATCAGAGGTCCTCGACGGATCAGCCCTTATCGGCGGCAGGGCAATGGGGACAAATCATGGCCCAGCGCGGCCTGACGACGACGGCGTGGGCCCCGTTGACCTCTAATGCGGCGGCGAGGACTCCGGATTGGCTGATGATGCGACCGGGTGCTTCGCCTTCATCTTCCGCGCTGCAGTGGCAGGCTCCGGTTCAGTTCGGCCAAAATGCCATCGGGGCGCCGCCAACGTCATCCGGAGGTCTGAGTGCGATGGTTCCCCCGACATCGTGGAACGCGGCGCAACCAAACGGACCAGGGGGGACCGAGCACAACTTGCTGGCCTCGAAGCCTGTCCAAGGAGCGGACCACGTCCGTGCATGTCAGCCGAACGCTATTTCAACTTCGACTACAGGATCGACGACTCCCATGCCTGTGGCTCAGGCGGCGTTTCCCAGGGAACAAGGCCAAGATGGTTCACGAGGGGAGCAGTCAGCGGCGCCGCTGCCCGTGGCCGGCACCAACACGTACTTTGGCGAAAAGGGGCAAGGAGATGGAGCAACCGTGCGCGAGAGCGAGAGGACGGTCCCGATTTTCTCGGCCGGGCTCAAGGAGTCTGCGCCGGGATCGCCTAACCCGTCGAATCCATCGACAAGGCTGTTTGCGACGCCGGGGCGAAGCGCGGCGCAGATGGCATTCTACGATGCATTGCGCGGCTCCATCAGAAAGACGGATGCGAACGACATGCGACCGTCGATGATTGCGGAGACGGTGATGAATGCCATTGAGCAGATCCGCAAGGAGCAACATCTCGGATTCCCGATCGACGAACAGCACTGGACTCTGCTCAACGGTTTCTTAGACAACCCGCGGTTCGCAGTCAGCGTTGCATCAGGCCACCTCACACCGGCGTATCTGGGCCGCACTAACATGACGGACCTAGAATCTCGGGTGACGGCTCTGAACCAGATGCCCAACGAGGAGTTTGTTCGGCTGATGCAGGAATCGTGGCAGAACAAAAAGCCAGATCCGTCGGTATGAGCCCCCTGGTTCCTTCTCCCCCCTCCTTCCCTGACCCCCCCCCGGAGGAGCCGTGGCCTGGATGTGCAGAAAACCGGAGCTGACAACGTCGGGTGTCTTGAAACCCGAAACAAAAATGGTGAAAGAACCTAGAATTGTTACGACGGCTGACAGCCGGTGCTCGGGAAAGGGAGCAGAGCGCGAGGGCGAGGGAGGATCAGGAGGTTATGCTCGAGGCTGAGCGAAGGCGACGGACCGTTGAGGTTTAGGCGTTTCCGAGTCGAGATACCCGGTAGTTATTGCAAGCTCTTTACGAGATTAATGACGGTTTTCTTTCTTGACGAGACGGTTAAATCCGTAAGATGATGACATGTCATGAAGGGGCGTCACGCGATGGGTCGCCAGACCGAGAGAATTAGGGGGACCTAGTTACAGGAAGTTTGCGTGCCTGACGAAGAACATTATGTCACAAACATCATACATGATATAATGATATAATATAAATATATAGCCGTCGTCTAACCGTCGGCATCGGCGTCTGACGGGGGCCGGGTCTCCGGTATAGTACAGTCCCCGATTGAGAGCTGACACGGTGCTCATTCTTGGCCCAGCCATCTAGCCTATCCGGGCTAGCCTTACCCGCATCTCGGGGAAAGGATGGGGTCTGAGGGCGGTGTGCAGGCGTAGACGACATCTGATTGGTCAGGGGACTCGGGCGTCCGGAAGGGGCAGAAAATTAGACACGGTGCATTGGATTCCGCCACCTCCGCCGAGCGGCCGATGACAACGGGCTTTCTTGGTTCTCCTAATTACCTGCCCTGTCGAACTCGTCACCTGCTTCGCAGACGATCATCATCTCTTGCTTCTTCACGACCACGCCTTATCGTCACCCCTTATCGTCACCCCTCAATGGAGAGCGTGCTGCGGCAATCGCGGGCTCTGTGTCCCTTCCTCAAGGCGGCGTCGCCGGCCAGCCTGCGGGCCATGTCGGTAGTGGCCCGGAGGCCGACTCCGGGCTTGTCGAAGCTGCAGCGAGTTGCGCGACGGTGCCCCGTCATGGGCAAGGCTCTCGCTGTGCAGTCGGCGCGGATCCATTCGGGATGCGTCAATTCGGCTCGGGCGGTGGCGTCTGATCGGTTGACGACGACGACGACGACGACGACGACGACGACCAAGTTCGACTACGAGGCCTTTTACGCGAGCGAGCTGGAGAAGAAGCACCAGGACAAGTCGTATCGATATTTCAATAACATCAATCGGTTGGCCAACGAGTTCCCACGGGCGCACATGGCGTCGCGAGACGAGCTGGTGACGGTGTGGTGCGCCAACGATTATCTGGGCATGAGCCGGCACCCGCGCGTGGTGCGGCGCATACACGATACGCTGGACGAGTACGGGGCCGGTGCTGGAGGCACGCGCAACATCTCGGGCCATAACCAGCACGCCGTCGCTCTAGAGGAGACCCTGGCGACGCTGCACGCCAAGGAGTCGGCGCTCGTCTTCAGCTCTTGCTACGTGGCCAATGACGCGACACTGGCGACGCTGGGTAGCAAGTTGCCCGGGTGCGTGATCCTCTCCGACAGCCTCAATCACGCGTCGATGATCCAGGGCATCAGACACTCGGGCGCAGGTAAGCTCGTGTTCCGGCACAACGACGTCGAGGACCTCGAGGCCAAGCTAGCGGCACTGCCACTGCACGTGCCCAAGATAATCGCATTCGAGAGCGTTTACAGCATGTGCGGATCTGTGGGACCGATAGAGGACATCTGCAAGCTGGCGGAGAAGTACGGGGCCATGACATTTCTCGACGAGGTGCACGCCGTCGGCATGTACGGTCCACGGGGCGCGGGCGTGGCGGAGCATCTGGACTGGGAGGCACACGCCGCCGGTCGACCGGAGGGAACGGTGATGGACCGGATCGACATCATCACTGGCACGCTGGGAAAGGCCTACGGGTGCGTGGGCGGATACATCGCCGGCAGCAAGAGGCTGGTGGATATGATTCGTTCTCTGGCGCCGGGCTTCATCTTCACGACATCGCTGCCACCCGCGACCATGGCCGGCGCGCACGCGTCGATAGAGTACCTGATGACGCACGACGGCGAACGACGCCTACAGCAGCTACACACTCGGGCGGTCAAGGAGGAGGTTGCGGCGCGCGACATGCCCGTCATCGGCAATCCTTCGCACATTGTCCCCCTGCTGGTAGGAGACGCGTATACGGCCAAGGCGGCGTCGGACATGCTGTTGCACCATCACCACATCTACGTGCAGTCCATCAACTACCCGACCGTTCCCAAGGGTCAGGAACGTCTGCGCATCACGCCCACTCCGGGCCACACAAAGGAGCATCGCGACGCTCTGATCACGGCCCTCGACGACGTCTGGACGCGGCTACGGATCCCTCGCACGTCGGACTGGGCAGCCCGAGGAGGATTCATCGGCGTGGGCGTGGGGAACAAGAAGACGGAGCCGAAGCCGCTGTGGTCGGACGGCCAACTCGGGGTCGAACAGGCGGCGGCGCGGGAGATTGCTGTCAGGGGAGAAGGATGTCGTCACCGTCTTACGGAGGCCCTACTGGCCGGGGGTGCTGCCAATCGCATCGAGGGGACGACGGTTGTGACGGCTTGATTGGCATGTGTCTGTTTCTATCTCTGCCGTTGTGGCCTGTTTGCTATTGCATAGATGTATATGCCATCATGTCTTGTTTCAGGCTAAACGCAGACCATTCTTGATACGACGCGTCCCGGGCTATAGCAGACGCCATACAACAAGAAGCTTACAAACTCGGGACCATCACATGTCGACGGAGGATGAGCAGGACAGGGGGGGGGAGGGGCCGTCCATGAGCCGAGGATGGGGGAGAAACAGGGGGACGAATCGGGATGAGCATGAGTAGACAGGGGGGGGGGACTGAGGTCGGCGATGCGGGGGGTTGTATTCGGCGCGGGGGGGGGGGGGGGAGGGGAGGCTTGGTGATGGGTGGTGATGGTTGTGATGGTGGTTTGGGCTGGGGTTGGGGTGATGTATAGATAGGGCTGGTGCTCTTGGTGTCTTGGATGGATGATGGGGGGTGGTTTGGTTGGGTTGATTGATGTCCTGTTGTCGTGGGTTGTCTTGGGTATATCTGTCTGGCTTGTTGGCTGTTGTCTTGGACATCTCTCGGCCCTGTTTCCTGTTGTCTTGATCGTCTCTCGGCCCTGTTTCCTCTTGTCTTGATCGTCTCTCTGCCCTGTTTCCTGTTGTCTTGGACATCTCTCTACCTCACTCTCTGTCTCTCCGAATCCCCAACCTGCTCCCACTTCCCTCCCTTGAGCATCCATCCCACCGCTCATCACCCCTTGTCCACCAAAACTCCATCCCCTCATCCACCCATGCACCTGCCAGGCCCCCCCTCCCAAACCAAAGGCCCAAAAGCATGCTCAACATGCGCAAAAGCAAAAGCCCGCTGCATTCCTCGTGCAGACGGGGGAGCAAAGTGCGAGAGGTGCGTTCTAACCGTATGTTTCTTCCTTTCCCCCTTGCCCCATCTTGTCAACTCGATGCTGACGCTCAACGGCGGGGTTGTAGATGCTATAGGCTGGGGAAGCATTGTCTCTCGCGTCTCCCTGCGCCGCCGAGGTTGAAGAAGAGGCCCAAGAGATCACGAGTCGCAGAGTTGGAGAAGAGATTGGACGAGCTTTCCTCTCAACTCGAAACGCAAAACAAAGCACCCCCAAGCGAGAAGCCAAGCTCAGACTCCCTCTCACTAGAACACCTCTTCCCCTCCCCCGCCGCCACAACAACAACTACTACAACAACAACAACAACAACAACAGAAGGCCAAGAAACCCCTCAACCCCCTGGCCGACCCCCCCCGAAGCGGAAGCCCTCCTATCGCACTACCGCGAAGCCTTCGCCCCTCTCTTCCCCTTCGTCGTCATCGACGCCCGCCTCTCGGCCGAGCAGCTCCGCGCCGAGACGCCGTTGCTATGGCGGGCGGTCATGCTGGCGGCTTGTGTGCTCGAGGGGGGCAGGCAGGGGGTTATGGCGGGGAGGTTTTGGCCTCGGTTGTGGAGGGGGTTGTTGTGGAGGGAGGAAGGCTCTTGAGTTGTTGCAAGCTTTGGTTATGCTTGTTGCTTGGTGAGATTCTTTCCTGTTTGTGGGGGGGGGGGGGTTGTTTCGTTAATGGGTTTGTTTCCGGTGTTAGGTTTCATTTCGGGCTTAAGAGTTCGCAGCTTAGCTGCTTGCTCTTCCTTGCTCGATCCATGACCTTCAGTCTCGAAGCCTCATCCTACGACGAAACCGGCTTCCAACGACTATCCTACATCCGCGCCTTTGCAGCAGCATACTACCTCAACACAATGCAAGTCATCAAAACCTCACCCACACAACCGCATCTAACCGGAAAAAAACCCCACCCAGCGTCTTCACCACCAACAAACGGGCAGACATGCTGATGAGCACCGCCCACGTCGACACCTACTGCCGCGCCCTCGACTCGGCAGCCGAGTTCGCGTCGGACGATTACCTGGTGCGGCTGGTGAGGCTGCAGCAGTTGGCGCAGGGCATCGTCGTGGCCGTCGCCCCGGGGAGTTCGTCGTTGCCTTTCGGCTTGCTGGTTGAGGGCTTGGTTGGGCAGGTTGAGGGGTTTCGTGCTTCGTTGCCTGCGAATATGGCTGGGTTGCGTATGTTCAAGTTGAGAGTTGAGAGAGAGAGAGAGAGTGCGATTGGGGTTCGCTTTTTGGCTGATGGGATTTTCTTAGCTACGATGCAGTGTCACCTCACCGTCGCTCAAGTCCTGATCCTCGACAGCGCAATGACACAAGAACATCTCACTCAACCCCAACGCCTCTCCCTACTATGGACCTGCGTCCACACCCTCCGCCCCTTCCTATCCCTCAACCTCCCAACCCTGGAGCACGACCGGCCAAACTACCTCCCCATCATGGTCTCGGACCTAACCTACGCCTTCATAACGGGAATCAAGCTCCTGACCCTACAGCTCCCCGGCTGGGACGCCACCCGCGTGGGCGCCGAGCTGGGACTGGACGCCATGCTGGGCAGGCAGGTCGGACACCTGGGCGGCTTGATCGAGAGGAGGGCCGTGGGGGGCGAGGCGGGCGGCTTGGAGGATCCGTTGGAGAGGTTGCTGCGGTTGTTGGTCACGGGCAGGGAGTTGGTCGCTTTGCAGGTTGCCGGGGTTCCGATGGGGGAGATTGCGGATGTGGTGGTTGGGGAGATGGGGGGCCGGGTAGAAGGGTTGTCTTTGTTTGGGTAGATTGGTAGCGGAGGGTTGTGAGGAGGTGTCGTCTCTGTGAGTATAACAAGACGGCTTAATCTTGTCATGGTGAGGGAAAAGGGGCTTTGTTATCGAGCTCACTAGCTAGGTCTTGAGTTGAGGATGAAGAAGTTGACCTAGTTGTAGACTGCTTGGGACTGAAGAGTAACTATTAACCAAGATAGCCGCACCATACTCTTTTAAACAGCAACTCCGCTCATGTCCTCTCCACAACCAAACCCTACCTCCCCCTATCCATCTCCCTAACCAACCCCCCGACCCTCACAACCTTGACAACCTCAACCCACCTGAAATCCCCCTACACCCCCCCCAAAGCCCATCCACCAACGCGGCAACCAACGACCCCGGCCCGCCAACGTCGACAACCTCGGCCGCGACATTCAGCACCGAAACGGCCGCCACGGCCGCCAGCAGCACGTCGTCTCCGCACACGGACAGCGTGGCGGCGAGGATGGCTCCCAGCGCGCATCCCGAGCCCGTCACGGCGGAGAGCATCGCGTCTCCGTTTTCTAGCCGGACCGTCAGGCGGCCGTCGCTGATGTGGTCCGTCGGTCCGGTTAGGATGACGGCGCAGGAGTGGCGGAGGGCTAGTCTCTTGGTGAGGGCTGCGAGGGTGGACGATGGGAGGGAGCATGTTGAGTCGACGCCTTGTTGTTGCGTGATGGGGGGGGAGTCGTCCAGGGCGAGCATCTCGGAAGCATTCCCCTTGATGACGGTGAAGCGTCCCCTCGATAACAACGTATCGACAACCTCCCTCCTGAAACGAGTCGCCCCGACACTGCAGAATGGTTAGCGAGGCAGCGAGTAAAGGAGACAGAAGACGCACCCCACGGGATCGAGAACAACAGGCCTCCCAGCAGCATTATACGCTTCCAAGGCCTCGAGCTGCTCCTCCAAACCCCCCCTCGTCACCGTCCCAGTATTGATCACCAACCCTCCCCCCAACTTGGCAAGATCGTGCGCCTCCCCCCCGCAAGAAGACATGACGGGGCTCGCCCCAATCGCCAGAGCAACACTGGCCGCGAAATTCTGCACAACCTGCCCCATCATCAGCATCAACATCAACCTCCCGTCTCGAACAAGCGGGTCGACGCACAAGATTCGTCATGTTATGTGAAAGAGGCCTCTGCGTCACAACCCGGCTCATGACGCCGGCGACCCTAGCTGCCAGCACGGTCGCCCACAACTTCCCCGCCGCGGCAGCCGGATCGGGAGCTTGTAAGATGGCGCGGACGACGGCGATGCCGTTGAGCATCTTGTGTGGTGTTCGCGAGGAGGAGAGAACGCGTGCTGCGTTGCTGGCGTCCAGACCGCCTATGCAGACGGTTGGTATAGAGTCGTAGCCTGAGGTGACGAGAGCGGCGAGGATGGATGCTACCCCCGAGGGACCGAGCTGGCATCTGCTATCCGTCTTGCTGCCCATCGTCAGTTCATGATAGCAAGAGAGGAGGGGAGTTCAACAGACGTTGGAGTCGCGAATACAGCCCCGATACCAAGATAATCGGCGCCCCCCTCACACGCCTCAACCGCCTCCCTCGCGCAACAAACCGACACACCGATAATCTTATCACCACCCAGAATCGCCCTCGCCTCTCTCACCCCCATATCATCCTGTCCGACATGGACGCCGTCAGCGTCCACCTCCACAGCCAGTCGCACATCGTCGTTGATCAGCAGCGGGACGCCACAGCGACGCGTGATGGTAAGCAGGCGGTTAGCCGTAGACACCACGTCCGGGCGCGGGCTCGTCTTGTCACGGAGCTGGACGATGGTTGCGCCGCCTCGAATGGCGGACTCGACGATGGCTTCTAGCGAGCGGATCGGGTGCGTGACGAGGTAGAGGCTGTAATCGACTGGCTTGGCCATGGCTGCTGCTGTGCTGCTATCGTGAGGTGGATCCAGGAGGGGTTCTGGAGGTGATGACGTATGAATCGAGGTGTCATGACGCCATAACCAGCTCTGCAGCGACTACTATCTACCTACCTATCAATTTTGTCAAATTATCAATCTCTATCAAACCTCCATCTATCTATCCATCTATCCATCTATCCATCCATCCATCCATCCATCCATCCATCTATCCATCTATCCATCTATCCATCTATCCATCTATCCATCTATCCATCTATCCATTCATTCCCAACCCCCCCCCCCCCCCTCTCCTCAGAACCTAGACACATCCCTCCCAAACAACCACGTCACCAGCCAATACACAGGAATCATCAGCTTGTTCCTCAGGCTCATACTCCGCGTCAGATACGCCGTCCGCCATAGAATCCACGCCGCCCGCCCCGTCAGCTCATCCGCGCTGCTCTGATGGATAGCCCTCCAGCTACCGAGATACGCCATGGACCCCCAATTGCGGAAGTGAAACGCCTTGGTATCCTCGTCTGCGATCCCGCGGTTGAGTCGTCGGGCCAGGTACACCGCTTGCTGGCTGGCTACCTGCGCAGTGGCAGGGTATCGTCTCCCCTGGATAGCCGCGCAGTCGCCCAGCGCGTATACGTCAGGCAGCGTCGTCGTCGTCGTGCCCTTGTCGCTCGTCAGCTGGACGCGGAGCTGCTCATCCGTAGCAAACGCCCCCGTCCGCTCATCCCTCGCTATCCGTCCCCTTTCCCCGGCCAGGAAGCGGCTCGTCAACCTCCCCGTCAGCGGATTCTGCATCAGCCCCGTGCTCCAGACCACCAAGCCGGCCGGCTGCTCGTCCGCCTCCTCCCTGATCCGCAGCATCAACACGTCGCCCTGTCTTCGGATCCGCTCCAGGTGATGCTCCGTCTTGACGCGGATCCCCTGCCTTCGAAACATCTCGGTCGCGTACCCGGCCAGCTTCTGGTCGAACATGGGCAGCACCTTGGGCGCGATGTCGTAGATGGTGACGCCCACAAAGCCCATCAGGTTGGGGTACAGCTTCGACAGGTCGTCGTGCACCAGATCGTGCAACTCGCCCGCAAACTCGATACCCGTAGGCCCGCCCCCGACAACGGCAAAGTGCAGCAGCTGTCGTCGTTGCTCGTCCGTCGTCGAAGGCAGAGCCGCCTTTTCAAACGCCGTCAACACCCTCTGCCGAATCACCCGCGCATCACCCACGTCCCGTAGGAAGCAAGCGTGCTCGCGAACGCCCTCGATGCCAAACGTCTGGCTGTAGCACCCCATGGCCAACACCAGCTTATCGTAAGCCACCGAGACCATGGCCTTTCCATCCCCCCCCGTATCGGCCTCAACCTTGACCGTCTTGCCCTCAAAGTCGACGTCCGTCGCCCAACCCTGCACGAACTGGTCCAGCCCCAGCCGTCGAACCGGCTCGATGGCTGCCCGGAACTCGAGCGTGCCCACCGACGTCGAGGCCAGCAGCGGTGTAAAGACAAAGTGCGAGCGAGGTGAGATCATGATGCGCCGAGTCTTGCTCGCCGACAGCGTCCGCGCCAGCGCATAGCCTGCCCATCCGGATCCCAGGATCACGACGCGCTCCCGGCTGTCTGCCTTGGAGCTCGCCCGTAGCAGCGCCGATAGCCGTTGAACCGGCAGTCGCCACATCACGTCGTGACGGAGGATGATGACAGCTGTTGATCAGTACATACATACAAACATACATATATATGTATGTACGTACGATTCTGTAGCCACCAGAAGGATCTAAGCTCACAAAAGACTCACATATGTACCTGCCTAGGAAAAGTTTTTTTTTTTTTTTTTTTTTTTTTTTTTTAATTCTCCGATGGGCCTCTTTGATTAATGTGCCCTTCCTTCTTCTTATCATTGCCAACGGGTCCCTTCATCCGGCCCCATCTGTCCCGGCCCTTCCCGGCACGGACCCTCCATTACCTATCTTATCGCCTCCGGAATGCCGCTGTTGATCCGGTCCCCGACGGAGACGCCGGCATGACATCAGCTCTCTCAAACTGCTTTGCCTACCATCGCCACCACCAACCAACCAACCAGACATGCATGCCTACATACCAAAAGTACGAATATTCGTACATACATACACCCATACTATACTCCCATTCCTACCTACTTACTGCAGCATCACGTCCAGACTCTCCCCCAGCACCCCCTCAATCTTCACAATCCACCGGTGCGTCTCCCGCTCCACCTCCTCGTCCTCGTCCTCCTGCAGCTCGCTGATGCGCGGCAGCATCTCGTGCAACATCGACAGCCACTCCTCTCCCAGCCTCTCCGTCAGTGCCTGCTGACATCGCACGGCCCCGAGCCGCACCGCCGCCTGCTCCGATCCGAGGTGCTTCATCAGCGCCCCGTTGAGCTCCCGCTGGTGCTCTTGAGAGTCCGCCGCCGCCGCCAGCTCCACCAGCGCCGGGATCACACAATCTTGGACCTCCGTCGTTCCGGCCTTCAGCAGCTGCTCGGCCAGTACCGGCGCCACCGCCCCGAAATGCGCCGGCGCCTGCCAGAACTCGTCTTGGTCGTGCTCGAAGCACGTCGTCAGCGTCTTCAGTACCCGTCCCCATAACTGACGGCCTGCCGCCGACCCGATATCCGCCGTTCGCAGCGCATCGACAGCGTCATCCACCACGTACGCCGCGTAGCTCGTCACAATCGACTTGAGCTGCCCAAAGAAGCGCTCCAGGAAGCCGTAAATGTTGCATCGCAGCAGCACCCGCCCTGTGCCCTCCTTGGATGGCCCCGTAACCGCACCCGCCATGATTTCGGCGAAAAGAGGCCGGAACGTCGCGTCGTTGAGCTTGTAGACCATCTTAAGCGCCTGCTCGTACGCCTCATTCTCGACAGCGGCCAATTGTATGAGAGCGCCTTCGTCTGCCTCCGCCGATTCCATCACCAACCGCGGCCGGATGTCCAACGCACGCATGAAGATGGCCATCAACGCCCTCGCATTCTTGCTGATGACGGACTTGGGATGCTTGCTGATCGCTGCTCCCAGCATCTGCATCACTTCCAAAGCCGCCTGTGTCGCTTTCGTTAGCATCCCGCCCGTTTGACTGTCCGTAGGCCTGCCACTCACCGAGCACCCCGCGACCTCGTTCCAGGTCCTCAAGAAACTGGAAACCATGTCCTTGGCGTCCACCTGCTTGGCCAAGATTCCGAGACACGCGGAACGGCTGTCGTTGACTTCCTTGCCAAGTCCGGCCTCGGCCGACCTGTACGAGACTGCCAGCACCTGGTCAATGTACGGCGAGAGCATGTAAGGTAAATGCTCTGCCAGGGCGCCCAGGAAGCCGTAGCACGCAGAATGCAGCTCCCCGTCTGCCGATTCGCCGTCCAGGCTCTCGTTCAGGTAGGTGACGGCACTTGGTATCGCCACCGGTAGCACCGGCACCACCGCGTCTTGCAGTACGTCGACCAGAGACGTGAGGCAGAGCAGCGCCATGATGCGAAGTCGTCTTTCGCTCTGCCCCAGGCATCGGTCTCCGGCAATAGTCGTCGCCGCTGCCACGACCGCTTCCACGTCCATCTTGCCATACTTCTCCGCAATCTTGTCCACGCACGTCACCGCCGTATACTTGAAGCGCATGTCGCTCGTTTCCCGGATCGCCGCAGTCAGCAGCGGCAGGAAAGCGAGCAAGGCCTTTCTTGAAGCCGGGTCCGTGTTCTTCTCCGCTTCGACGCGCGCCTCGAGGGCTCGGAGAACCTTGTGCCTCAGGCCCGCGTTCTGCCTGTCGAGAAGGTCCTCGACCGCCTTGATAAACTTGCCGATGGAGAGGAGATTGAGCAGGTTGGAAAGGGCCGCGCCGCACAGCTCGTGCAGAGCCTTGTGCGTCTTCACCGTGTCCGCCAACACGAGCACCTTTTCCAGTAGCGCCGAGTAGAGCGTCCGTACTTGCACGGCCTCCATGTCGTCCAGCTCTGCAAGCTTCCCGATGTGTGCCTTGAGCGTCTTGTTCGACAGAAAACTGGGCAGCGCCGACAGCTGACGAAAGGCAACTTCCTTGACATCTCGAGGCGGTTGGCCCTCGCCGTCGCTCAGCAGGATGCTCGAGATGTCGGGCTTCGGCAGGAACAGATCCGAGATGAGATCCATCATCTTGTCCAACGTCTCTAGCTGCGTCTCGACGTCGAACTTGGCCAGGAGGTCGACGATGAAGCCAACGAGAGCGTCGCTGGTTTCGTATCGGTTGACCAGCATGCTAATCAGCGCAAAGAGGAATTCTCGGGGGCCCAGCGTCCTCGCCAATGCCAGGAACAAGTTTTGTCGCCTATGTGCTGGGATGTGCTCGTAGGCCGTCGTGAAGCTGACGAGGATGTTGCAGGCCGCCTTTACCGCACTTCTTTGGCCACGCCTGAGCGAGACGATGAGCGGCGGGATGACCTCTTTGATGGTTTGGGAGATGACATGTGCCGAGTAGTCGTCGCTTTGTCGAAGAGTGGACGACCCCATAAACGTAAAGATGGGCATGACGCTATGCAACACCAGTTCAGGCGCCGTCGTCGCCAAGTCGGCAATTAGCAGCAGCGCAGCGTTATGAACGACGGGGCTGGCCGGCTTCTGAACGCAGTTGACGAGTAAGTCGCCGTAGCCGCCGGACCTGTCGATCTTCAGGTTCTTGTTGGCCCGGTAAGCCGGCATCATGGCCAGGAGACTCCGCAAGACCAGGTTCTGCAGATAGTCCAGCTCGGTGCCGACGACAGTCTTGAAGTGCTGCAGCTCCGATAGCGCCGTAAAGAGGCCGTGCAGCAGCTCGGGGTGCGACAGGGGGTCGGAGCTTTCCACCAGTTGCAGCACAAAGGTCGCCTTTCGCAGGGCTTGGCTGAGCTCAGGCGTCACTTGAGATGCCAGGCCGCGACTGGCCTCGGACGAGCTCGTCCGTCTGCGCTTGTTGGGCGGAGGTTCCGTGACAATCTTGGTACTGGTCTGGATAGAGTCGAGGAACGACGACAAGATGTCTGTCGTCAGCGGCACGGCCCGCAAAACGTCGGCAGCTTCGCCAGCGGCCATGGAAGAGCCTGGGTCTTCAGCCGGCTCCTGCGATATGTCCAGTAGCTGCTCCGCAATCATGGGCTTGACGCCGTCCTTGATAGAGGGCCACATCTCCCTGATTCGAGAAAACATGGCACGCAACAGGCCCGCCTTTGCCCTTTTAGACGGATCCTTGAGGGTCTTGAGGAGAAATTCCAGGCCTGCCGAATCCTTTGGCACGATGACGTCGACGAAGCGCGAGTCCAGCTCGGACCTTACGAGCTGCTCTTGGCGACAGGCCTCGTCTGCTTCCTCTTCCGAGAGGTTGATCCACCACTGCAGAGCGGGCAACAGCAGCTCAGTGCGCGTCGTGGAGCCGACGCCGCGAACCTCGTTGAGGGCCTTGAGCAGTCTTTCCTTGACCACGAGAAAAGGCGTTTCGTTGACTAGGCAGGCAAAGAAGGTCAATAACGCCCCCCGGCCTGACTGTGACATATGATCCTTTTTATCAAGCGCGGGAGACGGAGCTATCCGATATCGACCTTTCTCAATAGCAGGCTTCAAGACTGAGTAGATGTGCTGTCCATCCAAGACACACTCTTCGACACACGGCAGAATCTGCAGATGAAGAAAGCGAGCTGCAACCGTCGAGCTGAGAGCTTTGTCCTTGGACCCAAGGAAAGACCGAAGGCCCCAAAGCCTCATCTTATCGGAAAGTAACGACGGAGAGTAGAGGCCTGTCAAGACTTTGATCATGTCTGCGGCACTGCGGCGAACTCGCTTCGATGGGTCGCCGAGAGCCACAAGGCAATATGGCATCAGGACCTGGAGGTCGACGTCGATTTGATCGACAGCTGAGAGCCTGCTTTTTGTCATGTCCAACGCTGCCTTTCGCACGAGCGCCGGATACGGCCCGCACCAGATTCGGATGAAGAAGCTGAAATACGTGGTGTCATCCAGGGCGTCTTGGCGTCGAAGCTTGGGACTGTGGTCAAACTTGGTCAGGGCTGCAGCGTTGTTGGTCTTCTCGGACGCGACAGCAAAGAATAGATGGCTGAACTCTTCAAAGACAACGTTGGGCTTCGATTGCAAGCAATCCGGAAGCGACTTCTTGAGCGCCGACAGTTTGTCAACGGCTCCCTCCAAGTCCTTGATGGGCTGGGCCTGAGTTGTACCCTTGGACACGACAGTATCATCAAGACCAGCTTCAAAACCGGGAAGCTTTCTGGCACGCAACGACAAGGCCAGCTTCATCTCCAGCTCTTCAATATCGAAATCGATGTCCTGGATGACCGTCTGTATGATGTCACCCGATTTGCCGGTTGTGTGAGAAAGACAAATCAGGGCAGAGCCAAGCTCTCGACGAAGCAGGCCATCCTTGTCGTTACTTTCGTCGAGCTTCAGGGCCGTCAGCAACAGTGACTTGAAGATGACGGCAATCTGCTGGTCTTTCAAGACACGACTGCTCAAGATGGCCATGATGGTAGTCAGCCCACGCGAGTCTCCCTTTTTTATGAATCGATCGATGAGCGCCAAGCAGAGACCGTTTGCGAGTTTGTCGACACTTCGCTCAAGACTGATTTCGACCAGCAGGTCCCCTATCTCCGAAACTTTGATTAAAGCCTTGGTGACCTTGCTGCTCATCTGCTTCGGCGATCGGAACTGGGCCAAAATGGCAAGGCAAACAAGCGCAGGTCTGCGCGTTCCGTGGGTCCAGCAATGGACAATCTGTTCCATAAAGGCTGTGACGGGGGCGTCCTCAAGGTGCGCTTTTGACACAAATAAAACAATGGCCATGTATGAAGCGACCTGGAGGGTCGGTATCTTCTTCATGCTCAAAGACTCGGAAAAGACCGGTCCTATTCTGTGGAGCAAGGACTGCACGTTGTCGCTTTGCACGGCAGCCCGCCCGGACCTGACTTTGTCGAGAATGCCGGTAATAGCCTCCGCCATGAGGCCGCCCCAGAAAGTGATGAGTGCTGGGTAATGGTACTTTCGACGACACGACTCGAGCGTGTAATCAGACACAGAAACGAGGAACTCTGGTTGGCGAATCGCCTGCTGGACGAGGACGGGCCTCGGAGGGGGGGTGACGGAGCGGATGTACGGGATAAGAAAGCGGAATTCGGAGGGGATCCGAGATGGCAAAATTGATAAGAGAGTGGCAAAAGCGGGTATCGAATGGTAAGGGAGGAAAGTCGTGAGAAGTATGCCGGTGTTTTGCTCGTGAATGCTGTCGACAGCTGTCAGCACACCAGTCTCGAGCAGAAGCACGCATCTCGACAAACCGAAAGCGACGGATCAGCCATTCAATGGCCGTGATAGCCGGCATCAGCCGCAGCCGACTCCCAACCAAGCGCAGAAAAGCCTCGATCTCGCGGTCCAGCGCAGCGTTCTCGTCCGCCGTGAGCTGGCTCCGATCCTGGTGCTGGCTCTCATCGCTAAAGATGGTAGACTGAAAGTGCTGGAAGCGCGGATCCAGCTGGCAGAGCTCCTTGAAGCCTGTGTAGCATGTCGCAAACAGCGTTTGGTAGCTCTGCGTGGCCGCAACTCGGGCCTCCCAGAGCAGAGATTTAGAATGTGCGGCCTTTTGGGTTTTGGTGTTGAGCGTCGCCTTGGAATTGGCGGCCAGCTGGGCCAGCTGAGTGGCGAGGGAACTCGGCATATTTCGAATTTTCGCTCGCCTGTTGGACGAGAAATGACCAAACGAGAGCGAGCGATGACTGCTTCGTTTCTTTCGCGTTGCGCTTCTGATTTTCTTCTGTTTTCACTTTTTTTTTTTTTTCTCGCTCATAGCCATAATCGATAAGCAAGCAGTGGATCTCAGTGGCAGAAGAAAGCGGAGCCAGTGGTTGTGCTAATAGTAAGTCTGCTCATGTACAGGGTTCTCTATTCGCACGACCTATCGTTAACAACGACCGCTTCATCTTCTTCATCTTCCTTATCCCGTTCCGCCTCGCAACTGTATCATTAAACAGTGCTCCTCCATTTTCTCTCTATATGTTCCACATTTCTAATAGACCATATTAAGAGAAATGTAGAGCTGAACCTGGCGCAACGACGGCGTGCCAGCAACTCTATTTGCAAACAGGCCCCAATCTACCGGCTCCGATACCACCCTTATACGAGTAAAATAGAATCGGCAAAGGGCGTCTGTAATCGAGACAGAACCGACTTAGCCACATCTACGGGTCCCACGGACCGATCGACACTCCACAAATAAAGATCAACTTATCGGAGGAGAGAGTCGCTCCCAGCTCGGGAAGTCTATTTTCAACATACATACATACACACTTGTCTACTTAACCGCTGCAATGTTGCCCGTTACCCACACGGCCGCCGAGAATCCAGCTTGAAAAGGTGCAGGTTTACGTCTGAGTGCACTTTAAATGGAAGCATTCACAGCCTTCTTTCAAAATTATCTCTCTCACACCACGCACATTTTCATGCCAGGCCCAGAAACCCCAGGTCGCTGTACTCGACGACATGACTTAGAGCAGCAGTCGGAATCATCACTGCATGGACCTGCGGTTACAGTTAGGTTTCCGTCGAAATGAAAGGACTTCTGGAAGGCAAGGGGTAGTCTCTTACTGTTCAGTTTGGTGCACGTCTTTTGAGACGGCACTGCCAGCGCACCAATTGCCAGGGAGCAGATTGCGAGAATGATTGAGCTCTTCATTTTACTAGTTGCCGAACCGGGAGTAATCTTCTTGGGGTATGTGTATAAGGTAATTTGTGAAGCTGAAATCCGGGTGTGTTCCCAAAGACAATGGTGAGGACTCTTTGAAGAAAATAGTTTGGGGCTGGTGGCTCGTCGACTGGCCTTATATAGGCAATGACGACAAGTAAGACGTCAGAAATTGTTCTCACTTACACGGCGGAGAAGATTGATGCATTATTCTGATGTTCGTAAAGATGGGTTTCATTGCCTGAGGTGAAATTCCTCGATATACTAATAAAAGCACATATTGGATGGGCCTCTGTCCATCTCTTCCGGCATGGCTCGTCTTGCATTCCCATTCATCGAGTTGTAGGTACCGCATATGTACGAGCATTCTGTATGTACATGCACGATTCATGCCACGCTCTTTGCAATGATTCTATCGGTCGATCGAGGGATTACGCAAAGAACAAGGGTTGCTTGACGGTGCTCTCCTATTTGTGATGCAATCCCTTGGCATAATTCTGCTAGATACATACATACAACCGGAAGGTTCATCCTAATCTATTGAATGCTCGGCCTATAGTGAGCTCGTATTGGACTTTGTGCCGGCTCGACAGACAGCCATAATACATACTTAGGAAGCAGTACACCTATTATCTAAAGACCCGGATCTAATAGATCTAGGTAGGTAAATTAAAGAGCTTATTAATATAGAAGGAGAGGTATAGAGCTCCCTATTGTCAGGTATGGCACGAACACGAGCGATGCATCTGGGTGGAATCACTTCCAAGTCCCTCTGTTTCGCGCGCGAGAGATAGGAAGGATCTTTACTCTTGAGGTCTACGGCAAAGCAATGCCATTTTTTGCTGAGCTGAGTTGATCCGTGACTTTCAATACCCAGTGCACTGAACGTTTCAAACTCTTCTGTTGTGCTTGCTTGTGAACGGATACTGCATCGATATGCTAGCCAAGCCGCCCGACTCATTCATCAGACTTGACTTAAAAGAATACGACAGGAGTGCCATTAGGGTAGATAAGCTACCCGTCAAGCTATCTCATATATATGTATACATATTGTGCCGTCTTGGCGGCCATCTCTCTCGCGATGTTCAAGTTGGATTGCGTAAACTCTATCGCGCTCAGGGTCACTTAAACAGCATCCAAGAACCTGATTCAGTTGGTCTTGGCCTTTGATTTCCCGCATTCCTCCACGATCTTTACAAACAATGCGGATGATCTTCGACAAGATGAACATCTCACCCGCTTATCTGGCGCTGCAACGTGGCAAGTTGCAGCCATGTCTTGTGACACTACGAAGTACACTGTCTTCTCTGGTACTTTCAAGGCCGTTTATTCGGCTCAAACTCGCTGGACTGAGCGAGTAGAGGTGCAAGACTTGAGGCTCACCGGTGCTATACCACTGCCAACAGCTTTCAAGATACACAACCCCGAGTTTGTTACACAAGGTTGACAGAGTCTTGCCTTGTGATCCGCTCTGGGATAACCGGTATTAAGTGGCTTTGCTACTAACTACGGTATTCAGTCACACCCAACATCCACCAATCCACTAGTATCAAAATCAAACCAATACGTATTAGACACTTTTACCCCCAACATAGATCGACGTTCATCTCTGGTCACTGGCCAGACATGTGCATCGTCTGCTCTTAGAAGACTCGCACAAAAGATAACGCCACCGGTCAAGAAAGGGAGAGTCGTTCAGCAGCTCTCCCTTGATGTGACCACTTCTCAAGTGACAATTCCTCAAGACCGCCACAACTTCAGCCTCCCCAACCCTATCCCCCCCTATCATCCATCAAACCTCCCGCCCAAACACAATCCGATGACAGCAAGTCTCAGGGAGCAACTAAAGCACGTGACCCCCCCCCCTCAGCCCACGCTAAAGACGCCCGGCTCCGCACCCGCCTCAACGGCCCGAAGGATGGCGCTAAAGCATCCATTTGACATCTGGTCTCAGCGGCCCGACGATCGACAACAGGGCCTCCAGTTGTTGTTGCCTGGGGCCTCGGAAGCTGGAACATACACTGGCTTGTGACAGCGCCCTGGGTTTGAGATGGGGGTACTTGTGGCATGCAGAGTCTGGTGACCTCACTTGTTGACAGTGCGGGGGCAGTATAAAAAGGGTCTGTCCGCAAAGAGCAGGAGAAGTCATCATCACGTTTGCTTACCGTCGATATAAATACCTTCACGTCTCTGCCTCCAGGTCTGCAGCGGACCAACGACGATACAGCCATGGCAGCCCCGGCGAGCAAGACCATCAGAGACCTCAGCGGCCAATGGACAATGGTGATACTCCCTATCAGCCCCCGATCCAGCCCCAGCGACTAACCAAGCGAGCAGAACAAGGAGCTCTCCGACTCTGCCGAGCCCGGCCTCGTGCTGCAGGGAATCGGCCTCCTGATACGCAAGGGCATCGGCCTGACGACCATCAGCCTCAGCATCGAACAGTATGAGGGGTCACCCCGGCCTCCATCGACAGCCGAGGGCCCCGTCATGCGCATCGACACCACCTCTTCCGCCACGGGCTTTACATCGACGAGCGAGCGTCGCTGCGTCGATGATGTTAGGCGTGAGCATAGCGACTGGCTTTTCGGCACTGTCGAGGGCCGCTCCCACTGGATTCAGCTTGATGATGTCGACGACGAGTTTCTGAAGGAGGGCTGGGTCTTTGCCGATGGCGAAGACAAGACGCTTCTTCGCGCCATCGGCGTCAACAAGACTGCCGGCTGGACTGCGACTCAGACATGGGGCTTCCAGATGATAAACGGTGAGCGAAGGTACTGCCGCAACGTGGTTATCGAAAAGGGCGAGGAGCGCGTCAACTTGCGCGTCGTGTACGATTACGTCGGTTAGAGACCACACGGGGTTATGGGTTGAGGAGTCAGGGCATATGTATGTATCTACTCGTTACACACCATGCACAGGAAGCGGAGCAACTGCAGGTAGGGCGCGGCACCCTGAGGGATGAGAACCGTCTTGAGGGCCGTTGTTGTTAGGATATGGCTCAAAATTGGTCTTACAGCCATTCTATCATATCAACGGCTACTCGCTGCTCGACAGGGTCTCTGTACGGGTATCTCGGATCGCAAAAGGTGACCGTGCATGAAGCTGAAGCAGAAGCGCGGCCGGCGAAACAGGGATGGATTCATACAGGCATCATGTTACACCAAAGCGAATTCACGCAGGCCTCCTCTTCACAAACTCTTCCAAGTCCTGAACGGTAGCGACGCCGAGGACAAAGCGCCGCCTATCATCCGTAATGACGGCAAAGTCCTGACGCCAGGCCCCGCCCGAGACCCCCTCACGAAAGAAGCACTCCAGATCCTCAAGCGTCGTATCCATGGTGATGATGCGGTAGGCCTTTCCCTTGCGCTGGAAGCGCGTCATGGAGGCGCTGAGGGGATCCTCTGGCCGGACGCGGCCGGCGTCAAGGAGGGATTGTAGATGGGGGATGGAGATGTAGCCGAGGAGAGAGCGCCTCTTGGAGTCGACGATGGTGAGATGCGTGTAGTCGCGCTCAAAGGCGGAGATGAGCGCTACGGAAATGGCATCGGAGGGATTCAGGGACAGGGCTGCTGGCGGCTCGAGGTCCTGGACGGTAGCCTGGCGGAAAGTCTAGTCAGTCGAGGCCACGATGACGAGGTCAAAATGCCAAGATACCCCGCGATAGCGCGATGACCAAGCCGATACAAACGCCGGTTCGGGCGAGGCTGAGGCCATGAAGCGTTTTCCTGGTGCGTGTGCTGCGGAGACGAACGCGGTTGATGTGAGGGAGCTGCTCCCAAGGCTGCAGCAGGCAGGCAAGCTTTGTCGAGGCTGCCCGGCTTTGACTTCAGTTGGTCCTGATGACTGTTAGGTGGATACCTCGGGGGGCCTCCTCTACATCCACCTCTACCCTGTACCCAGCTATCTAGGTGCCTGGTCTGCCGTCGCCGAGATGCGGGTGATGTCATTGATCAAGGTTAGAAGTGAGCCATCTGACCTCAGACTATCTGTTCCGAGGACTCCTGTCCATCTCTCGACTCACTGCTCCAGCTGCAACGGCGACACATTCGCAAGCCGCAATGTCTCCGCTGCCCCGCCTCAACTCCGAACCACGGCACGGCCGGCCAACGCCGTATCAGGCCCGGCCGGAGCTGTACGGCGCCGCCTCCATGGCCGAAGGTCCCCAGTCCCGGACCATCCAGCTCTATTCGGGCCAATACTATGCCGCATGCACCTTTGGCGGCATGATGGCCTGCGTGCGTCACCGGCCGCATCCCCTTTCGTTGATGACCGGTCCGCTCACACGGGACAAAAGGGCCTCACGCACACGGCGGTGACGCCGCTCGACCTGGTCAAGACGAGACGCCAGGTCGATGCGAAGCTGTACAGCGGCAACTTGCAGGCTTGGCGTAGCATATTCCGCGCCGAGGGCTTCCGGGGCATCATGACGGGTTGGAGCCCGACGTTTGTCGGCTACAGCGCGCAGGGCGCCTTCAAGTACGGCTGGTACGAGTACTTCAAGAAGACCTACTCCGACATGGCCGGCCCGGACGCCGCAGCCCGCTACAAGACGGGCCTGTATCTGGCGGCGTCGGCATCGGCCGAATTCCTGGCCGACGTGGCGCTGTGCCCGTTCGAGGCCGTCAAAGTGCGGATGCAAGGCACCATGCCTAATCCCTATAACGGGACCTGGGCCGGCATCAGCGCCGTCACGGGCAAGGAGGGCTGGGCCGGCCTGTACAAGGGCCTCTATCCGCTCTGGGGCCGACAGATTCCCTACACCATGATGAAGTTTGCCTCGTTCGAGACCATTGTCGAGATGATGTATGGCCGTCTGCCCGGCGAGAAGAGCGACTATAGCAAAGGGGCTCAGACGGCCGTCTCCTTTGCCGGCGGCTACCTGGCCGGTATCCTGTGTGCCGTCGTCTCGCATCCGGCCGACGTCATGGTCAGCAAGCTCAACGCCAGCCGCGAGCCCGGCGAGGCGTTTGGCCGAGCAATGAGCCGGATATACGGCGACGTGGGATTTGCCGGTCTCTGGAACGGGCTTCCCGTGCGCATCGTCATGATCGGGACGCTGACGGGTCTGCAGTGGATGATTTATGTGAGATGGACTGCCCACTGTGTGCGAGTGGCTGTCGTCGTAACTGACTGTTGGGCCTTGCAGGACTATTTCAAGATCTTCATGGGCTTCCCCACCACCGGCGGCCCTCCGGCACCTACGGAGAAGAAGTAGGTAAGTCGGAGATGATGGATGGTTGCCAAGGCGAGCCGGTCGAGCTTCCTTCCTCTCGGCAGCTCCTCCCCCTTGATGTCCCTGAACTCTGTGTTTATTCAGGACGTTGTCCATGGGTTCGGGTGTTGGTGCCGGAGGGCGAAGTCGAGTCTCCGAACAGGCGGCCGGGAAGTAGGTTTGAGTTGTTAATGCCTACGTAGGTAGGCTGCTTTCTTTTGCCACGCCCCAGTTCATGCTGCTTCGGTCGAGCGTTTGCTCCCTGTATCTGTAACCTGAATTACGGTAGAGATTGAGAAATGACAGCCCCGAGACGCCACTCCGAAGGCCATGCGGTGGCGTTGCATCGAACAATGCCTGCCTCCGAAGTATCTACCTACCTACCTACCTAATCCTGACTAGGTAGCCAGACAGCGGAAGGCCAGCAGCGCAATACAGAGTTTCGGCTGAGTTGGCGGCGCCCATCCCCCGTAAAATCCAGTTCTCGTCTGCTGGTGGTGGGTGTGGGTGCCGAGTTCAAAGGCCTGCAGGAAAGTCTATTTGGCTGTTTGCTTCTTTCGGGGTGGGATCGTGGTTGGAACAGTGGCGTATGTATGTATGTATTCGTATGTACATACATCTATATGTATGTGTGTGTGGTCGGTGGCACGGTATTGTTTCGAGTATTCGTGCGAATAGTCATGTATGAGAGACAGAGGGATAGTCGAGAGAGAGGGAGGGAGAGAGGGTCGAGAGAGAAACTAGGACGGAGAGGCCGAGTCGCCGCATCAGGGGCTTGAGTCTTCGTACATATGACGAATGGGCAGAGCCACGGATGTCATAAACAGATGGTCCAGAGAAGCAGTGCAACCCGCTGATGCGCCCCCTGCATCCCCAGCAGCAACCAACAACTGGTTGAAGATGTCATGTTGTGATAGACAGCAGAAAAGGTCGACGATACGCGAGCCGACTTTCAGCTCGGTCCTCGTCGGCCGGTGCGACCGAGATGAGTCAGCGGCGGTCGAGGTAGAAGCCAAGTAGGTGGTACCCGATGGCAGCCAGCGGCCGACAGCAGAGCGACAGCAGAGGGACATTGCGAACAGGGATGGGGAAGGGATGGATTGTCGAGGGAGCCATCTTGTGTATACCTACGAATATTCGTCGTAGGTACCTACCTAGAGATACCAGGAAGCCTAAAAAGGCTTCTTCTCCGTCGCCCATGTTTAACCCCAGCTTTGGCACGGGACGAGACAACCGGCGGCTTGTACCCCACCGCCCTCGCAAGCTGCAAAAGGTACTTACCCACCTGCTGAGTCCGTCATCCTCTCTCGCGCCTCTTCTGCCCGCGGATCCGCTCCGTTGGCGGAAAAAGGGCCTGAGTTATTTCTGTCATCATCGCCAGCCTCGTTTCCTCTCTTCATCCATCTTGTTCATCGTCTCCCGCTTACCTATCAGTCTCGCCTTTTATCTGGCTTTCTCTCTCTATCTCTATCTCCCTATCTCCCTTCCTGCTCTCCCTGTCTCTCCGCTGTCTGTCGACGTCTGCTCTCCCATCTCGTCTGACGCTCTCCAAAGCTTTCCCTCTCTCACCCTCTCCAGACTTCGCCAGCCAGCCAATCCACCGCGCCATCGACCGCTCGCGCTAGATCATCGATACCGCGAATGAGTCCACACGTCCTCGACGAGCCGATTTGCTGAGCGGGCGCTGCGCAACCGCGGCGCCTCTCGCTCCGCTCCGCTCCTCTCCCCCCCCCCCCCCCCCCCCCTGCCTCTGGCCGACGTCCGCCGCCGACAGCCGCCGTCATGGCAGGCTTCCTCAATAAGATCAAGAGCGCCAGCTCGGTACGTTCACACGACGTCTCTATATCGCCCGGAGCCCGCGCGACTCTCCCGTACCTCGAAAACTGACGTCGCGCAGGCCTCGTCCAGTCAATCGCCTAGAGATGCTCAGCCCAACAAGAAGAAGGAAGATTCCGTCCCCGACATCACCCCGCTGGAGCGCATGCTCCTCAACTCGGGTCCGCTGCGGGACGATGCCAGCGACCGCTTCTTCGGCTTCGAGAACGTACGTTTCCTCGCTCTTCTCATCCATGCGCCCGGCTGACCTCGATCCACAGTTTGGCAATACTTGGTCCGGAACCCTGCCCCGGCCGGCTCGCGACGCGTCTACTGACGCATCCTCACAGTTACTGCAACTCCATCGTACAGGCTCTCTTCTACACCGACCTCTTTCGCGATCACGTCCTAAAGTATCCTCCTCACTCGCCGTCCGATTCCCCCAACGGCGTCCGGCCCCGTGTCAACGTCACCATCAGACCGCCCGTAGGCGCCACTAGACCCAACTCGCAACCGAAGCAAAAGGGCCCCGTCACCTCGCAGGCCACCAGGCAGAGGCAGGCCATGAGCCCCGGCCAGCCGACTTCAGGATCGACGCCCGCCAAACCAGAGGACAAGCCCGACACGCCCGAATACAAGAAGAAGCAGGCCATGATCAAGGGGCCCATCCTCGAATTGGCGCGGGAAAACTCCCTTGCCTACGGCATGGATGAGTGCACCTTTACCGGGCTCAAGGACATCTTTCTCGCCCTCATGGACAGCAGGTCTCGAACGGGCGTTCTCAGTCCTCAGCGTTTCCTCGAGATATTCAAGCGCGACAACGAAATGTTTCGCAACTCGATGCATCAGGACGCGCACGAGTTCTACGGGCTCGTCCTCAACGACGTCATCGTCAACGTCGAGGCCAACGCCCGCAAGATGCGCGCCAAGACGCCCAACGGCCTCGACCACTCCGACGACAAGCCGGCGGCTCCGGCCCTCGCCAACAACCCCGACGGCTACCGCTCTCCCAGCACCGGTTGGGTTCACGACATCTTCGAGGGCGTCCTGACGTCGGAAACGAAATGCCTTACGTGCGAGACGGCCTCGCAGCGAGACGAAACCTTTCTCGACCTGTCCATCGACCTCGAGGAGCACTCGTCCGTGACGTCTTGTCTGCGCAAGTTCTCGGCCGAAGAGATGCTCTGCGAGCGCAACAAGTTCCACTGCGACCACTGTGGCGGCCTGCAAGAGGCCGAGAAGCGGATGAAGGTCAAGCGTCTGCCCAAGGTACTGACGCTGCACCTGAAGCGGTTCAAATACACCGAGGACTACAGCCGGTTGCAGAAGCTCTTTCACCGCGTCGTGTACCCTTACCACCTGCGCATGTTTAACACCACCGAGGACGCTGAGGACCCCGATAGACTCTACGAGCTGTACGCCGTCGTGGTGCACATTGGTGGCAACGCCTACCACGGCCACTACGTCTCTATCATCAAGATCAAAGATCGAGGCTGGGTCCTGTTCGACGACGAGATGGTAGAGCCCGTCGACAAGCACTTCGTGCGCAACTTCTTTGGCGATAAACCCGGCATGGCCACGGCCTACGTGCTCTTCTACCAAGAGACGACGTTTGAAAAGGTCAGGGAGGAGCAGGAGAGGGAGGGCATGGAGGAGGTCAAGCTGGCGAATCAGACGGCCGATGCGGCGGACGACGACGGCGACAAGGCGGACCTGTTTGCGCTGAAACGACAGACGACGCAGCCGATGCCATCATCGCCCGAGCCGGACTCGGCCACCATGGTCAAGCTGACGCACTCACGGACAGCGCCCGATGTGCCGAGCCCGATGACGACGGATGAAGTGCCGCCGCTACCGCCGCTGCCCCTCAGCCAGGGCCTGATGGCATCTTTCTCGACGGCCAAGCATAACGGCAAGGCAAGGGATGAAGGGGGACTGCCGTATAAACACCATGCCGAGGCGGAGGAGAAGCCGGCTGGCAAAGAGGAAGAGCGGCGGTGGAGAGACGACTACCTGAGACTGTTCCAGGTCCGTCGGGATGATCGGGATGAGGTGCGAACGGCGTCGGACGAGAGCAAGACGTCGGCGACGAAAGAAGGAGAGAACCTGTGGAAGGAACTGACGGGGTCGACGTCGATGGGCGACTTTTTCGACTGGTCTAAACGAGGCAGCAAGTCCATGTCCAAGAGGAGTTTCAGCTTCTTTCACAGGGATAAGAGAGCAGGCTCTGGCGCGTCTCAAGGCAGCGAAAACGACGACGAGCATAAAAAGCAGGAGAAACCCAAGGGGCGGCTCAGCATCGGCCTGGGGAGGAAGAAGAGCACCAACATGCTCTCGTGAAAGCCTCCACGTCGGCAGCGCACGAGATAGAGAGCACCCAAGGAAGGTGTGAGCTTTGCGTGGCGTTGGGGCGGGAATTTGTGGTTTACGAGGAGCTCGAGGCTGGGCGGATAGACGAGGCACCCCGAAGCGATTAGGGGGGGGGTGGGCTGGGGCGTTTTTCGACTTCCACCCTTTTGGCTACATCAATACCCCGGAGCGTGGAGGGCTCCATTGGGAGGAAGAGAGCTGTATGCTGGGGAGGAGGAGAATTGAGGAGCGGCATTGGGGGTGAAGCGGACGAGGCCATGACGGCACGTGCTTATGCTTGTATATTAGACGTCGTCTATGGCGACGCGATGGGCACCGTCATGATTGTTGTACATCTATCCTCGTGGCCGGAATGAGCAAATGGTTGGCTCAGAAGGGCCGAACAGGCAGAAAGCCTCATGCTCCGTGCCGTGCTCACGGTAGACGAGCTGCGAGGTGACGAAGCGTCTGCGGGCGAGGCCGGGCCGCGAACCGATTTGCGTCTTATCCAGCGTCGTTGGTAGAATTTGATATCCGGACGTCCACTCCAAGGCTTTCGTCTGCGTTCGACACGTAGTGCCAAGGGAATCAGCCAAAGATGAGCTCGTAAAGAATAATGACGGTGTTTATAACGATGAGCGGCACTACACCACGGGGGCAAAAGTCAGCACCGTATAGACGAAACAAGCCGAAAGGGGGGGGGGGGGAAGGGGGAAGACGAACTGCGCATCAGCGTGCGAATACTCTCAATGAGCTTCACCGTCTTGCCCCTAATACTCGCATCGGCGCCGGTCCCAAAGCCGGCATCATACGACGTGCTCGACAGGTTTACTACCCTCGTTAGTTTCAACAGCTTGGGATTCATGGAAAGGGGGGGAAATGATGTACTGCGGGCTAGGAAGCGGTCTTCGCTGAGGATGGCGATGGCGTTGATGAGAAGGACGGTTGTGTAGAGGAAGTTTCCGACGAAGAGCATCGTTGTGCTGGTGATGGTTGGGCCTTTGGTCCTTTTGGGGGGGGGGGGGGTGGAAGGTTAGGGGAGTTACATATGTGTGTGGGTTAGGTGGTGAGATTTGCGGGGGAAGGTTTTGCCGTTCCGGTGGGTGGGTGATGGATGACTTCACTTCCTGATTTTGTAGGCTGGTGGTGGTATTGTCTTCATCATATCCTCTTTCTTACCTCTTACCCACCACTCTTCTTCCTCGCCGCCGCCTCCGTGAATTCTCGGAGAGCAGGCGGCATCATATCAACCCAAAGATGGCCCTCTCATTCGGTACGAATCCCATCCAGAGCCCCTCCCCCTTCCCCTCAAATCCAAACTGACAACCCAGCCCTCCTCGAAACCCTCCTCTTCCTCCTCCCCTCCTCCACCTCGTCCTAACCCCCTACACCAAAGTCGAAGAATCCTTCCCCTACAAGCAACCCACGACATCCTAACCTACGGCACCCCCTCTCCCCCACGCGCCTCTCCTCAACATACGACCACTTCGCCTTCCCCGGCGCCGTCCCCCGCACCTTCCTAGGCCCCGTGCTCCTCGCCGGCCTCGCCCAGCCTATACTCTTCGTCGTCGGGTTCCGCCACGCGCAGTTTGTGGTTAGGGCTTTGTTGGGGGGGGCGAATGCCTTGGCGTTGCTTGTTTTTGGGAGGAGGGTGAGGGGGGGGTTTGGGGGGGGTTGCGAGCTGGTGGGTTGTCTTGACGGTTTGCCAGTTTCACATCGTCTATTATCTTTCCAGGACGCTTCCTAATATGTTTGCCTTTGGCTTGAGTACGTCCACTTCTCTGAAAAAAAAACAGGAAAAAACAAAGTTAATTAGCAACCTCAACTGACAAACCCCCCCCTTCCCCCTCCCCAGCAACCCTATCCCAAGCCCTCCTCATCCCCCAGCAAACAAGCCCCGGAGGCCCCCACCGCGCAATATCCCTCCTCGTCCTAGCAACGACCATCTTCCGCGCCGAACTCGCCATCCTCCTCTCCGCCACAGGCCTCACCCTCCTGCTATCAAACCGCATCCCCCCCCGCCAACTCATCACCGTGGTCATCGGCACGCTATGCGCCGCCCTCGTCGTTTCCGTCCCGCTGGATTCCTACTTTTGGCAGAAACCCGTCTGGCCCGAGCTATGGGGCTTCTACTTCAACGCCGTTCTCGGCTCGTCCTCTGCCTGGGGCGTCTCGCCCTGGCATTACTACTTCACCTCCGCCATCCCCCGTCTCCTCCTCAACCCCTCTCCATCCCCCTCATCCTCCTCGCCCTCTACCAACCAGGCACACGCCACCACGCCTCGACCCTCCTCGTCCCAAGCCTCTCCTACATTGCCCTCTACTCCCTCCAACCACACAAAGAAACCCGCTTCATCTTCTACGTCGTGCCCCCCCTGACCGCCGCCGCCGCCCTGGGCGCCGACTACGTCACCTCCCGACGCAGCAAGTCCAAAACCTACAAAGTCGCAACCCTCATCCTCATATCCTCCGTCTTGGCAACCGCAACAGCAAGCACGGCGATGCTCCTCGTCTCCTCCCTAAACTACCCAGGCGGAGATGCCCTATCGCACCTCCAAGACCTCATCGCCCGCACCACAACAACAACAACAACAACAACAACCCCCGACGGAACCCCCCCCCGCCGACAATCATCACCGCCCACGCCGACGTCCTAACCTGCATGACCGGCCTGACCTCTTCTCCCAAAACCCCAAAGGCCTCCCCTAGCCCTCCCCCTCCCCCAAACCCCAACCCCAACCCTCCTCATCGACAAGACGGAAAACGCCCCTCCTCTCCCACCCCTCCTTCTGGGAGAGAATGGACTACGCCCTCATGCAAGACCCCTCCGCCGCCCTGGGGAACTGGCAAGTCGTCGCCCTCGTCCTCGGCTACGACGGCATCGAATTCCTGCCCCCCGGCTCCCCCCCATCCCATCAGCAGACGAGCACCCGTCATCGCGTCGTCGGCCTCGGCGCCCGCGTCGCCCGCGTCAAGGATACGGTGAGACGGTATACGGCCGGCGCGTGGATCGGTCCTCGCATGGCTCCGCGTGTGTACATCATGAGGCGTGTGACGAGAAAGCCGCGATACGCCACTGCCTGAGTTTTTACCGCGAGACCTGATCTGATGTATACATATATATATATATATATATATATATATATATTTCTGCTTTCGGTCTGGAGAGAGAGGTAGAGGTATGCGGTACAACAAGTAAAATCATTTTCAAGGGTTCAAGCCCAGAATGAAGAGGGATAAAATCCATCGTCATTTTCGTACACAATATACTATACTACAGCCTGTTGCTCGCGCCAAAAAAAAATAAAAAAATAAAAAAATAAAATAAAAAAGGAACCCGACATTTCGTCCTTCTTACTAGCTCGCTCATTCCCCTCGACAAACAAAAACGAGGAATTCACATGCCCATCCATCACCAAGATACGCGCAGAGCAAAAGGAAAAAGAGACTAGGGCCAACATTTTGCAGACGAACTCGCAGACCAAAAAAAGAAGAAGAAGAAAAGAAGAAGAAGGAGAAGAAGAAGGAGAAGAAGGAGGAGAAGAAGAAGAAGAAGAAGGAGAAGAAGAAAAGGGCGAGGCGAGTGGAAGAGGAACAACGAACCACCCAAATCAACGCCCCGGTAAGAATCCAGTAGCCAAAGCCCGACTTTCCTCCCCTTCCCTTCCCTTCCCCCCCCCCCCCCCAAACAAGGGCTACGTCGTCCCCAAATCTCGTGCCAAGTCGTCCAAACCATGCTCATGCCGCCCATTTCAACCCTTCCCTTTGCGCCCCCAAACCGCCCTCTTTTTCTCTCCCTTTTCCCGAGTAGAAACAAGGTGTAGATGAGGCCCCCCCCCACCTTCAGTCGCTTTCACCCCTCGACTTCCTCTTCGCCTTCGTCCAACTCTTCCACCTCGGCTTCGGCGGCGTCGTCGGTACGAGGGAGAGAGCCGTACGTCTTGCGATACAATTCGAGCTCCTTCTTTTGCTGCACGAAGAAGTCGAATATCGAGTCCATGGGCGCACGCAGTTCGGCAAGCTCCTTCAGGGGACCGCCTCCGACGGCGAGATGGCGCATGGCGAGCGTGGAGATGCAAGTCTGGCGGGGGGAGAGTCAGTCGGGGGGGATCGAGATGAACAAGAGTTTCTCGTAAAAAAATAAAAAAAAAAAAAAAAAAAAAAGGGGAAAAACGCACCTCGATCCGGCTCACTTGATGCTCGGAAAAGTTCATCAAGAACTGATCCGTCACGTCGTGCGTCCTCGCCTTCATGCGGTCCAAAACGCCCGTCTCGGGCTGACACAATGTCGCACCCTCCGAGCCGTTCTTCTCCAGGCTGCTGCACAGCATCTCGAGCCGGAGACTGACGCTCCACAGCGCCCACAGCGTGTCCGGGTCAAAGGACAACTCGGGCCCCGGGCCGGCCGGACGCGGCTCCTCGACCGACACTCCGGCGGCGGCGGCGGCCTCGCGGCGCTCGTGCTGCAGGTGATACTCGACGCGTCCGGCCAGGCCGTGCGGGTAGAGCGAGTACATCATCTCGGGGTTCTCTAGCCCCTTGAGCTTCTTCTCGCCCATCTCCTTGACCTCGAAGCCCTGCGAGGTGAGGGCGGCCAGGTCCTTTCGGATGGCGGCCGCGTGAGACAGGTCGTCGTCGACGTCGTCATCATCCACGGCGGCGGCGGCCGAAGCGGCGCGGTCGGTCGAGTGCGTCTCGAGGCAACGCTGTATCTCCGAGATGAAGTCTGTCGAGACGGTGATCTGGCCGCCGTCGGCCACGGCCGAGACTCGGGCCGCCTTGTTGACCATGGGCCCGAAGTAGTCCATCCGGCGGGTCACGGGGTCCGTCTCGCTGACGCAGTCGCCGAAGTGGATGCCCATGCGGACCGACAGGCCCTTGAAGATGACGTTGTTGTCCTTGTCGAAGACGGGCTGACCCGACATGGAGCTGAGAATCTCCGACGGCCAGTTGACGTCGAGCAGCGACAACTGGACGGCGAAACACCACAGCAAGGCCGAAGTGGCCGTGGGGAAAGACACCATGAAGGCGTCGCCCTCCGTCTTGACCTCGTAGCCTCCTATGCGTCGCAGCTGACGTCTCATGACCTCGTTGTGCAGCTTGATGGCGGATCGCATGGCGCTCGGATACATCTCCCACAGGTTGGTCGAGTTCTTGATGTCGGTGAAGACGATGGACACGTTGCCCGTGGGGGCCGGGATCTCGGCCTCGAGACGGCCCAGCGAAGAGTCGAGCACGTCTCCCTTGGCCCTGCGACCCCTGCGCGTCGTCGTCGACAGCACCTGAGCCTCGTCGGGGACGCCAGAAGGGTAGAGGGACATGCTGGCGCCCCGGTGCATGCGAGAGCGCTCCATGCGCCGCTTGAGGTCGGCGACGCTGATCATCATGACCATGATCTTGCCCGACGCGCCGTAAGCCACGGCCAGGTCGCGGAGCTTCTGGGCCGCCCGCATCAGGTCGCGCCGCTCGGCCCGGGCGATGTCGGTGATGAGGCCCGGGGCCAGGTACTCCCACAGCTCGCTCGTCGCCAGCAGGATGATGTCCTCCTTGTCGCCCATCTTCATGCTGCTGACGTGCGGCGCCGCCTGGACGGCCGGCATCAGGTCGACGTAGCCAAAGGCCCGCGATACCTGCAGAAGGTCGTTGAGCCGCCCGTTCCGGGACACCCAACCTCCGGCGTCGCGGATCCGGGACCGCTCCGAAGCCTCGGCCGGGTCATGCTTGCGCGTCAGCATCTGGTGAGTGCCGTCCATCTGAATCACCATGGCCTGCGCGTCGCCCACGTTGGCCACGTACAGGTCGGTGCCCTGGAAGTACACCACCGTCGCCACGCCGCCCGAGTTGAGGTCCTCGCGGCTCAGGACGACCGGCTGCGCCGTCCCTCGCGTCTTGGGTCGCTCCTCGGCGTGCTGCGGCTGTACGGCAATCGTCACCAGGTCCTTGTTGAGCGCCAAAAAGGCCCTTCGCAGCGCGTCCACGGGCGTCTCGTTCTGTCGAGTCTTGAGGCCCTTGAGCTCCATGGCAAAGATGTGGCCAAAGTTCTCGTGGAGGTACTTTGCGATCTTGGAGCCGCCGCTCGACAGCGCCTGGCCGTCGAAGAGGCCCAGAAGCATCTCCGTCTCGGACGAGTTGAAGCGCGGAACCACCAGATCTACCGTCGACAGGTGCTCATTCTTTCCCAGCGTGTCCGCCATGCCGTACGGCAGATGGCCCGCCAGCGACCCCGACGTACGCACGCGTCGGTCCTCGCTCTGGTCGGGGATGCTGGGCTGCGTCAGCGTCACGTCCATGAGGCCCAGCACCCTCAGGTTGCTCAGTCGGTTGAAGTCGGTGTACTGCTCCCGGTTGCCGGCCCCGTGGCCGTCGCCGCCGCCCGTCTGCTTGATCTCCAGCCGCTTGTTGCCCGACAGGTTGAGGTAGCGCAAGTTGGGGTTGAGGTTCCAGTTCCAGTCGTAGGGCACGTTGCAGATGTTGTACTTGAGGAAGTTGTTGCCGCAGTCGAAGACCGCCAGCTTCTTGGCCCTCGAGATGTCGGCCGGAAGGTTGGTGAAGCGGTTGCCGTTGATGCACAGCGTCTGCAGCAGACTCGTCTCCTCCAGGTCGTCGGCCGGGATGCTCGTCAGCCCGTTGCCGGACAGATACAGCTCCACCAGCTGCGGCCAGCTGCGGATCGACCGCTGCGGCATGTCGCCGATCTCCTCGTTGTACGACAGGTTCAGAACCCGCAGCTCCGACAGCAGCGTGATCTGGTCAAAGACGTCGTCCTCGAGCCGGTTGTCGGCCAGATAGAGGTTGCGTAACGATCCGGCGAACGTCGTCGACAGCTTCGACGAGACGCCCGAGTCCTTCCTAGGGTTCGTCGGCGCCGAAGTCACGCCCGACATCATCGACCCGGCCTGCGACGACGACGCCGCCCGCGACACCACCGACGTCTTGCGCCCGCCCTTGCCGTACACCGAGACCACCGAACCCTTGCGGTCGGCCGCCGCCTGTACCGGTGACGGGCCCACGCTGAGCAGCGTGCTCGACCCTTGACTCGGCCGCCGCTCCTCGGGCACCTCTTCCGAACTCGACGCGGCCGCCAGCGCCGTCGGCGCCTGCAGCTTGCCGTTCTGCGTCGGGAGCGTTGGTCCCGCCGGAACCGACGACGCCGCCGCCGCCGCCGCCGCCGCCGCCGCTTCGTCTCCTCCACTGCCGGCGCCGGTGCCGCCCCCGGGAGCCCGCGGCGGCTTCGACGATGGCTTCGGGAACGAGTCGAGCACGTTGGACGACGCGTTGAAAGTCTCCAGCCTGTTGGCCCACCAGATCTCGGGCGGCAGCTTCGATATGTTGTTGCCCCGAACGTCGAGCACCTGCAGCTCCGCGAGGCAACCGACCTGCGGCGGCAGCTCGGCCACGGCGTTGTTGGCGACGCTGAAGTGTTCCAGCCGGCTCAGAACCCCAATCTGCTGCGGTATCGTCACGAAGTGGTTGCGGTCCAGCACCAGCCGCTCCAGGTTCATCATGTGTACAAAGGCCGAGTCGATGCTCACCAACTGGGCGTGCGACAGGTTCAGCGTCGTCAGCGTCGGCACCGGCTCCGTGAACTCAAACTTGTTGAGCGGGTTCGAGTTGAGCTTCAGCTGCCGGATGCACTCAAACTTGCCCGAGAAGGAAGAGACGTTGTTGTGAGCCGCGCAGAGCGTCTCCAGCTTGGGCAGCTCCGAGATGATGTCGATGCTGGTCATGGCGTTGAACTTGACATCGAGCTCGCGCAAGCTCGTGAGGCCTCGGAAGCCGTCCGGCACCTCGTCGGTGAGCTTGTTGTTGGTGATGAGAAACTTCTCCAGGTTCTTGAGGTTGCCAATCTCGTCAGGCAGGCGGGCGATGGCGTTGAAGCTCATGTCCAGGTCCACGAGGCTCCGCAACTGGCACAGGAAAGGCGGGAAGGCGTCGAGGAAGTTGGACGACATGTTGAGGCTCCGCAGGGCCTGGTAGGCGTCGAAGTAGGCCGGCAGCCGCGTCAGCCGGTTGTTGGCCAGGTTCATCTTGAGCAGGCCCGTGAGGCTGTTGAGCTCTGCGTTTTCCAGCTGCTCGAGCCGGTTGTTGGAGACGTCGAGAAAGGTCAACCTGCTGGCGCGGCTGAGGCTGACGGGCAGTTTGCGGACTTCGTTGTTGGTGAATTTGATGTCGCGCAGGTGCTTGCAAGACTGGATGAAATCTCGGGGCACGTCCAGCGACAGATTCCTCGACAGGTTAAGCGAGGTGATGTCGGCCGCCTTGGAGTAGAGCGAGATGGGAATGGTGACGAGGTTGCGGCCCGACAGGTCGACGTGGTTGATCTTCTGAGAGCGCGAGAAGCCCAGATCGTTAGTCTTTGCGTGAAAGTCGCTTTCCCGCGCCGACAGGAACATGAAGCGGCAGAGGTAGCCATTGTCCTCGCGACCGAGGTCCTCGATCCGGTCCTTTTCCTCGTAGCCGACCTGTTGAAGCAGGCGCTTCTGCAAGAGCAAGGGCCTGTCGGCGGCCGTGAGGACGCGGATGAGGTCGTGCTTCTTGAGGATGATGTGGTAGTTCTCTAGCCCGTCCAGGACGTACGTCTTCTTTACCACCTGCGAGATGACGTCGGACGAGGAGGAGTCGAGGGGCATCGAGTGGGTGGAAAAGGTGCCGTCGGATCGGAAGATGCGGATGAAGTAGGGGGCCAGTTTCTCCTCAGGCCGCGGCGACTCCTCGGTCTCGTCCAAGTCGTAAACTACGGACGCGTCCTCGGTGTCGCGGCGGACGGCCCAACTGTCGGGCGCGTCCCAACCGCCCTTGGGCTGCTCGATGGCCGAGTCCTTCCGCTCGCCGTCGGGGTTGTTGGCGGCTGGTGCGTCGGTAGGGACGACGGTGGCGGGCGCCTGCAAGATGCCCTCCATGTCGTTGAGGTCGGTGTCGAGATGGAAGACGCTGCTGTCGGGGGGCTCGCTGCGCTGCTGATGATCCGTGGGGCCGATGGCCTCGTCGCCGAAGTCATTGCGCTGGTTGGGACGCGTCTTGTTCCTGGTGAAGGGGAACTTGTTGAACGACTGTCCGCGGGAGGCGGCGTCGGCGGCCCCGGGCCAGTTCCCCTGAGCCTGAGGCGGAGACAGGGCCGGCCTGGAGAAGTCCGTCTTGGAGGCCTTGGTCTGGAGAGGACGAGCAGGCTGGGGAGGATCGCGAGGTCTGGCGGGAACGCCTTCGTCTCGTGCTCGATAGTCCCTGTCCCTATCCCTATCCCTGTCCCTGTCCTTATCCTTGTCCTTGTTTCGACGGAGGCGACCGAGGAAGCCTCTCTTGACGGGCGACGTCGGCGGCTCGGAGGACCCGGCTTTGGAGGCTCCGTTGCCGCCGGACGCCGCCGGGCTCTGGGCCCTCGCTCTCTGGCCGGGCATGTTGACGGAAGAACCGCGTTCGCGAAGGCTGGGCGTCGTGGACGCGGCGTGGGACGGGTCCCGACTGGTGGAGGGCCGGGGGGTGCCTCTCGGGTCCTCGTTGCTCCGGTGGTGCCGGTGATGGCCGGGCAGGTGAGCCAGAGGGTTCGCAGACCTGGACGAGTTCAAGGTCTTTGGGGGAATCAAGGGCGCGGGAGACGAGGCTTCGTATCGCTCTCGGTCAGGACCGGCCATAATATCCCGGATGGGTGCCTCCCCGTAACGGGCGATGTCCTGGGAGCAGTCAGCCGGGGACGTGCTAGCGGCGAGCCAGGCAGGAAAGAGAGAGGCGTCATGATTGGCGTGTGGAGGGGAGCAGCAGTAGAGGTACGAGAGACGCTACTCTGGCGGCAAAGTATAACGAAGAGCGAGAAGGTAAAAAAGGGAAAGGGGAATGGGAATGGGGAACGGGGAACGGGGAACGGGGAGTGGGAGGAGGGAGAAGGGGAGGAGGGAGGAGGGAGAAGGCGGAGTATCGTACGTTGTTGTCCTGGTAGAGAAAGGGTACAACCTGCGATGAGGGCACGGGGGTCCTCGGGCGAGACGAGGAAGGCGAGGCGTCTCTCGGATCAGTGGCATTGGAGAAGTTGCGGTCTCGCTGGGAGGGGCGGGTGTGGCTGTAAGATCGGGCGCGCTGGTCCTTGCCGACGACGGATGCGGTCAGGCTAGTCTCGGAGCTATCGCGCCCGGGGAACTCTTCGCCAAAGAAGCCTTGAAGCTTGCGATAGCCGCCGCGCGTGCCGCTAGTCCTAGACCCCTGACTACTGGCCGTCGTGATGCTGGCGAGCGACGGCCGACGAGCGTCGACGGGGAAGTAGGACGTGTCGAGAGACTCGGGGATATCCGGGGGCACGGCGCCGTGGCGGAGGCCGGAGAGGCCCGGGGCCGAGAAGAACTGCGAGGTGGCATCGCTGGAGTCGTCGTGTAAGCTCGCGTTCAGCGGACCCTTTGGAGGAGGCGGCGGCGGCGTGCCGGAAGCCCAAGGGGCGATCATGAGGTTGGCGCGGGAAGCGTCGGGGGCGGCACCGTCACGACGACCGCTGCCATTGGTCATGGACGATTGCGAGCCGCGAGGGGCGGCGACGTAGGCATCGTCATGAGGCGGCGGCCTTGAGAAAAGGGAGATGGGGGGTCTTCGTCAGCGGCGGATGAGGAGCAAGACATAGGGCGGGCCGGACTCACTTTGGCCGAAGGTCGGGACTGGCGTCGAGATCGCGATGAGCACGGTGTAGATGCCGGGCGGATGGCGAAGCCGACAATGACGAGGCCGACGACGAGGGAACCAGCGGAGGCGGAGTCGCGGGTTTGAGGGTGCGCGAGCTGCCGCCGGTGCTGATGCTTGCGCTCGTGAGGGAGCTGAAGCGGGCGGCCGCATTGTCCGACATTGTCACCAGGCAGGCTGGGCCATGGGCATAGACGGGGGGGGTTTTCGAGACGAGAGGTTCACGGCCTGAACCCGCTCATGCTCTCTTTGCGTGCGTGTGTGTGTGTGTGTGTGTGTGTGTGTGTGTGTCTCGTCGTCGGAGCTGGGTCGCGATTAAGGAGACGGGGACGGGCGCAAAAGCCGGCGTCGAATCCAAGCGGGGGGAGCGCAGAGCCGGAGAACAGTGGGCGTCGATGAAAGGCCAGCGCGCGCTGTCTACTATAAGCAGAGGAGCAGTGGCAGAAGAAGCCGTCTTCGTCGTCGTCTTCGTCGTCGTCGTCGTCGTCGTCGCCCGTCGTCGATGCAGGGCGAAGCGACCAGCAGCGGACGGCGGGAGGCGTCAAGTTGGGGCTCAGCTGGCGGGCGGCGGACCACTGTGCGGGTTCGTACTGTCTCCACCTCCCGCTGTGGCGTCCGCTGTGGTGCCCGCTGTGGTGCCCGCTGTGGTGCAGGCTTGCAGCCGTAGGATCCAGGATGGATGCCCCGGATGCACGGATGGATGATGGATGGCGGGATGGACGTGAACCTTCAGGCGCACTGCAGGCCGCAGGTAGGGCCCCTGTCAGCCGGTACCTACTATGTAGGTATGTATGGGCATAAATGTGGATGGCCTGGATGGACGGACGGACGGATGCCTCCAGATGGATCCACGGCCTCCTGAACTTCCAGCCTCCTGTCCTCCCGCCATCCATCCACCATCCACCCACCATATCCATCCATCTGACAGCACGCCCCAGGCCCCCTCCCCCAAGGCCCTGAGCCTTCCATTTGGCCCCCCGCAACGCAAGTGACAGCAGCCCCGGCTGAGGCACTGTATCAACACTGTCCGGTGTATCGGCTACTCGACGCCCCTCGGCCGGCGCCCGCGAAATCTGCCGCACCATCTCCCGCCCTGCCGCGTACCCGATACAAGGGGGCCGCTCCGTCCTCCTCGTCATCCTCCATAAGTCGTTTCAGATCCTTCCGAAGTCGACACGAAAATATCGAGTTCCCCCCCCAGCCGCGTCCCGCAAGCTCCCTACAACTCCCCGACAACTCCCTTCAACTACCTACATACATACAACCTACCTAGGCCCCTACGTACATACAATCCCCTACAACTCTCCCAAGGCAACCGCTCGGATCCGCCCCCTTCCCTCTTGCACTGTGGCTGTTTGCGGTCCCCTCTCGTGGCCCGGCTAAAAAAAAAGCTTCCCGCATTGAGGCTTACTGTTTACGAATACATATGTATATCTCAAGCCATCTCTAGCCTTCAGCTCACGGACGAATACGACGCTCACATTCCTCTTCCCGTGGCCCGTCAATGTCCAGTTCCCTCCAGTTGTCTCCAGTTCCCTCCAGTTCCCTCCAGTTCCCTCCAGTTCTCTCCAGTTCCCTCCAGTTCCCTCCAGTTCCCTCCTGTCCCCGGTCTCGCCGTCGGAAGCTATGTAGGTACCCTCCTCGAAACCAACGACTGACACGCCGTCTCACCTTGTCTCAACACACCGCACGTCTCACCACACAACTCCGACCTCAGCCCTGCCGTCTCCGCGTTGCAACGCCTTTTGTATGTATCTTGTTTAACGTCTTAACCTTTGTCTCTGTGGTACAAGCTTTCTTCGTTTCGACTTGATCTTTCCGTTATAAAGCTCGGTTACGAGTCACGAAACTCCCTCGTCTGTCAACCCGAGACACGTCCAATGACTCGTCAATGATCCGCTCGCTGCACCATCTCTTCCCGCGCCGCAATGCTCCACCGCCCCTCGCGTCGCTTGCAGCTTGACGTCGCTTAGACGTGCTGCTCCGCCTCGGCTGAGGGCGGTGCATCTCTTACGCTGAAGCGCTCGTTGTCATACCCATACTGGCCGACATCGGGAACTCAGTGACGACGCAAGCCTATGTATGAGGCTCATTATTTGTTCCGTCTGCGAGCTCTCTTTCAAGTCAAGTATCGACTCAGCACGATGAGTGTCGGCAACAGACAGAGCACTCTGTGACTCCAGCTTCTCTGCCAGGCACGTGCCGCAAAGCTGACAAAAGGATACCCAGTCGAGTTTACGCCATGGACTAGATCCGGATTTGCCGACGCATTGAAGGCGGCGATGAATGCCATGGACGTTTCCAGAGGGCGCTTGGCCTGTGTCGATGGTGCAATCCTCGAGCCAGCAACCGGGTTGTTAGCTTGAGCCTTTGAGCCGGCGGCCGTGAAAGCAGGTCCAGTATGTCTGACAGCAGAAGTTCTCGAGTCGCTGACGACCGATACCGAGGTAGTCTGATATCGGCCAGGGTCATCGGTGGAAGGGCATGCTCCGAATCCATCATGTCTGCACTTTCTTGCCGGGTGTAGAGCTTTTGCCTCCGGCTCGTCCAAGTCCGGACGCTGAGAAACGCCGGCTGTTGACTTGAGAAACTCGTGACTATCAGATGAAACCGATGATGGCTGCGTCTTACATTTGCCGACTCTGGGTACCGTCGGAGTCTTGAAGTGAGTAGTCACGGGGTGGGCGACAGTTGCCGAGGTCTTGCCATGATGAACGCCTCGAGAAGCAGCCGTCGAGCTAGAGAAACCTGTACGAGAAGGAGATGTTGAGTGAGTGTGATGATCAGGAGTGGTTGCTGAAATGCCAGCGAGCTGGACGGAGCTGTTGAAGTTGACTCTAAAAGAATGAATAATGTTGGTTTTGGTGCTTTGCAATGAAACAGGTGCCGAGGAGTGAAGAGGTCGAGCTGCATCGGACTGAGAGAGAACGAAAACATGATAAGAGTCAGGAAGTGAGTGGGAAGCCGAAGCTGCAGTCGAGCTCTCGGCCTGTCTAAACTGAGCGGCAGATGTCTTGGAGCCGGAACTGTTGATCTTGCTGGGAGCGACGACGGCCTCGGACGAGCTCGTCGGAGAGTCCCCTCCCGAAGCTACCCCGAAGCTCGCAGACGGAGAATCAGTCTCGGACTTCACGGCTGTGACGTGTCCCGTCCAGTGAGCCGGCAGTGTGACCGGAGTCCCCGTCGCCACCAGCCGCTGAACTGGCCTGGAGTCACTCAAGTCCGGAGCCGAGCCGAGAGCCGTCCAGTTCCGTAACGGCAACTCAGACTTTTTGAACCGGGCTTCCGTCGTCCGAGATGGAAGAGTTGCGGATTTCCATGTCTTGTTTTCCGCGTGTACGTTCTGAATAGACTCGGCCTTGGGCCCGACCTCAGAGTTTGAAACGGGTGTGGATCGCTGGGTTGCGGTGGGCTTAGAGAAAGTAGACTTCGTTGATGTAATTGTAGGTTGTAGAGAATCAGTCCCCAAAGTTGAGGAAATCGTCTCCATTTTCCTGCTCCAGGCTGTCGTCTCAACACGCTCACCAGCGTCAGTGACTGCTGACATTGTAGATAGATGCTGCTCGGGGCCCGTGATGGAGCTCCAAGAGGTTCCAGAGGAAGACGAATGTTGCGAAACTGCGTCAGCCGGTACTTGTTTCCGAGCAGCCATTGTTTGCGTTTCCGATCCAAAGCCTGCGGACGTAGCCTGGGTTGAAGTACTGGAGCTCGTTGCGTCTCGATGCTCCTTGGCAACGGTGTTTGGGTTTGATGACTGAGCGTTTTCTGCGACGCGTGGGCGCCGAATGATTTTATTCAAAGGGGGTTCAGCTTTGAGAGGGTGTGTTGTCTGTATGTTGCTGGAATTGGAGCTGTGGTTGGATGAACGAGGGTGAAACTCGGCGACTGCTGCTGATGACGTCGACTCTGCAGTTTCCGTTACATACTTGCCAGAGTTGACAGTGCTTAGCGATGAATTTGAACTCGGCGATCCGCTGATGGTCGTGACTGAGGGCCAAGGGACTGCCAAAGCAGCTGTGACGGAGCTTCCCTCAGCGGTGAGTGAAACGGAATCGTCCAAAGGGGCAATCTTAGTAGCGGCCGGAGGTTCCAAGCCGATCTTCCAAGATGGTCGAGACTGGGGAAGACGTGTTGCCTTCCAAGAGGAGTCGGAACTGGTTGAGCTTCCTGTCACTACAGACTTGGCACGCGTGGTAGCATCGAACGGTTGAGAACCATGCAGCAGATGTTGCGTGGCCTCTGAGCTAGCTGATATAGAGGAGTCGAGAACTGGAAGAACCGTGGAGTTCCATTCCCGGGCGCTGCTTGGGCGTTGACGCTGTGTTACCCCTGAAGGTGCTGGACTTGAGAGACTGGCAGTCCTAGACTCTTTTGGAGGAACTTTGGCATCGGGAGTGGCAGCCGAAGTGAAGCCCGGAAGTGTTGTGAAATCCAATCTTTGCGTGCTGATGAGACTTGGGGGCTTTGACATCGAAGGAGACACAAGGGTCGACAAATCCGCCGTCTTGGCTTCTTTCCGGGTCAGATCGGCGTCAAGAGTAACAGTCGAGATCATTAGAGCTTCTTTGTCCAAGCTTGTAGTTAGAGAAGCGCCAGAATTTGAGGACGAGGCGCCCAGAACAAGCATCGAATCATTCAGGGCCTTTTTGCTCCTCCTTAAGTATTCTTCCCGAAAACCCAGGGATCCGGAGCGGAAAACACCTGACTCAGTAGGACCAAAGGCGGTAGTCGACGGGACTCTGGTCTGGGCTGAAGAAGCTGTAGACTCAGGGAGGAAGTTCCAGGACTTGTGCTCGATAGAAACATTTAGTTTGGATAAGTTGGAGGTCGTGTTCGGAGGCACTTCATATGGCGAACCCGCATTCGGAAAGAGAGTCTCTTCACCAAGGGTTCTGACAGTAGACGAAGGCATGGTCGACGGTCTTGAACTCGACCCTTCGAAACTCTGACCGGAAACAGACCTGTGATGCGTAGAGTTGTTTAAGCCGCGTGTCTGACTGTTGGTAGCCCCGATAACAGAAGCTCTGATATCCGAGCTTAGAGAGGCGGTGGAAACAGGCGTGGTAGAAAAAGAAACGGAACTGGCATGAGTGATGTTATGGGAAGCGCCTATTGCGGGTGAAGAGGTGAAAGGTGCAGAGGTTGACAGTGGTGAAGACAGCAGCGCGTCTGATCTCGAGGGAGGTTGGACTGAAGTGGCTTTGATAGAGACTGAGGATGAATTTGACCATCGGGCCGTCTTTGAAGGTGTAGATGCCGAAGCCACGGAGATGACGTTGAGATCCTTCTCTTGAGTGTGGACGGGGACTTTGGAGCTGAGCGAACTGTATCCCCATAGCGCATTGCCTCCTCTAAACCCGGCGGAAGAAGCAGAAGAAGTGATTGGTGGTGCACGTTTCGAGCTCGCAGGAACTGTTGAAGTAGCTGTCGATGACGTCTCGGAGTTTGATCTCGAAAAGGAAGACGTATCTGTTGCTGAGGTCGCAGCAGCGGTCGTCTCAGCTGAAGTGACGGTTCGCGGCTGCTCTGCCGTGGAGAATGAAGAGGCTTTCGCGCCAGAGATCACAAGGATCGATGAAAGAGGTGAGTTCATTGACGCTGAACTCTTCACTGTGAGGATCGAGGAGGTTATCATGTGAGAAGTCGTAGAATTGATTGACTTGTTATATTCGGAGAGAGCATTTGGGCCTTCCACGTCTGAAGACTGAGATCTTGAGACACCAGTCGTGAGGGCAGGAAAGTCTTTTACAGCCCAAGTCGTTAAAGCTGAGCTGTTTGACTGAGCCACAGATGTAGCCTCAAGTGCATGTGAGGTCAGAGAGAGCATTGGTTTGGATGACTCGATGAATCCGGCGAGGGCAGATGGCGTTTCGGGCTCTGGAATCTCTGTTGTGGGGGAGCCTCTCGTAGCAGAGGTCGGCCGAGCTGAACCGTCCGACCGAAATACAGGTGTACGGGGTTTCGACTTAGATGACGCGGTAACCGTAAAGTCTTTTGAAAAGCCAGAAGCTGTACTCGCCGATCTTCTCGACTGGGACGACGATGTGACTTCTGTTGGAGAGGTTGTGGCTGTTATCGGCTTGGATGACTTGATGGATTTGAAGATAGTAGTCAATGATTCCATGCTAGAAGTCGTAGGCTCTGTGATATCTATCGTAGAAGAAGGAGAGCTCTTCGTAGCAGAGGTTATCCGTGCTAAGCTCTCTGACGTGATCACAGATGAGGCTTCGGTGCTGGGAGTTTCACGAGTTGCCGACTGGAACGACACGGCTAGCTTTGAGGCCGCGAAAAGAGGAGACCTTTCTGTAGCAGGAGTCGTACTCGCCAAGTTCGTCGACCTGAACAAAGATGAAGCTTCCATGTTCAAAGCTGCACGAGTTGTCGTATTGGATGACTCGACTAGCTTCGAAGCGGATGTTGTTTCTGCTGAGCTCCTCGTCTGGAATCTAGTTGTCGAATTCAATGATTCGACCACCCTCAAGCCCGGTGCGAAACCGGTAGGGTTTTTAGTAGACGAAGCGGCGGAGGCTGGTGTATGGGATGATGTTGTCGACCGTGGCTCTGTCACCGTGAGATTGGCGGGGGCTTCGGTGAGGGAAGACGCAGAAGATGTTGCGGCGGCTGATGTGCTTCTATCCATGCCAGTGTGCGAACTCGAAGGAAGTTTTGAAGATTTCGGTATTGAACCATAGGAGGAAAAGGTTGAGTTGATTCGGCTGGTTGTCATTCTCGATGAGCTGCTATATGCTCTCAACGTCAGTCGAGTATCCAGCCAGCCCCGACATGAAGAAGAATAGTCATACCTGACTGAAGTTTCTTGAGAGACAGGACCGGAAGTAGAGGTAGCAGCAGTTTTCAACCGCCTATCCACCGCGTATTCCGTTCCGTCGGTCGCAGCAGTCCTCAGTTCACCTCGCCAAAGCTCAAAGGATTGATGCCCAGCACCACGAATCGAGGTCAGATTCCAATCTGACTTCTGGCTCGACGGCTCTGCGGAAGCTGTCGTCGATTGTAGATGAGCCGTTGAAGTAGCAATCGCGTCTGAAAAAGTAGTCCCACGCCATGAGAGAGTTCCAGTCTTGGTGCTGAGATGAGTCGACGCCACCGCATCCGAACCAAGATGTCGACGAGTCGAGATTTCAGTTGAAGTCGTAGTGAGAACATCAATAGTAGACGTGGTAAAGGTCTCGAGGACAACTTTGGCGCCAGTCTTTTCGATAACAGAGCCCCCCGAAAAGCCCCCAGAACGGTAAACGGGAGCAGCATCTCCAGAAGCAGAACCAATCTCAGAGCCAAACCCAAGTTTCAAACCTGACGACGTTTGAGAAGACAATGCCTGAGAGGACGACGGAATCACAGCCTCCCCTTCAGAAGCAACAGCAACCTCGGAAGAAACCGGAAGAGCACCCTGCCTCTTCTTCCTAACAATCGTCTCACTCGCAGCATCAAAGCACCAAAGCCTCTTCGCGCCCCCCCTTTCACACTTAAACCCAAACTTCTCACAGCAATCCCTCCCCAGATACCGAGGAGAGTTCTCGTCACCGCAGAGATCATCATTCTCGGCGCTCGAAGCCGAGGTGACGAAGACGGCTCCCGTATCGGCATCGTAGCGGCCGGGCTTGAGCTTCGGATCTGCCGTGCCGCAGGTTTGGTCTTTCCAGTACCACCATCTGCAGATGGATTTACCGTAGTTGCAGGTTTCCGTTCGGTCGGCGAGGGTGTGGGCGGTGAGGAGGGATAGGATTGTAATGGATTGGAGATGCATTTTGTCGAGGTTGGCATTGGCCTTGTGGTGTTGATGGGCGCTGCGTGGGAAGAGACAAGGGGTAATAAGAACTAGATATTATCCACAACGACTTACATACTACATACACATGTACATACATACATATCTTGTCAAGCATCTCGCAACAAAGATTTCTTTCCGATACATGTATAGCCGCCAACCGCGTTGCCCTAGTGAAGGCCCCAATGAGAAGACAACATCCTTACAACACACAACACAGAACAGATGTACATACATGCATACATACATACATACATACATACATACATACATACACACATACTACATGGTTGCCCGCCAATCTCTGCAGAAACGTATCAATAGCGGTCAACCCTATAGGACAACCGACGGAAACCACGAGAAAGACTCGAGTCCTCGCGGGTGGCTTCTCACGGGCCAAGCTCTAGGTTCAGACCGCCGGCACTAAAGTCGATGACGAAAGCGGGCAGGGTGGAACGCGGTTGGAATTCCCTTGGCTTGGCTTTCTTGTTGGCCTATAACGGGTCGAGTCGATGCAACGATTCATTTCAATTAGCTTCTATGTATGTATGTATGTATGTATGTTGTATGTGATTCGCCTGTGTCACACACATACATACATATGTATGTATGTATGTATTCTGTTTGTGTGTGTGTGTATGCATAGATGTGTTGGGCCATACATCGGAGCTGCTGGCATCCGTCTACCAAGTTTCTACATCTAGACGAAGAAACATCAAAGATGGACCATCAGCGAAGCAAACATCCAGGCTCAGGTATCATCACAACAAGCCATCAGCCACGACAACGCCGAACCCTCGGCATCACCATCGGCCGAAATGTCGCCACAACAAACTCCAGCAGAGCAACGGGTTCGATTCGGGGAAGCAGAAGCCCATGTACATACATATGTATGTATGTTTCAAGGACGGGCAATCCGATGTTTCCCACGTTTTTGCCGAGACCTTCCTTTGAATACCATACATACTGACATATTTACTAACATACATATGTATGTGTGTAACTGTACGAACACACACATGTTTGCTGATGCCCAGAAACGGCCTCCCCATTTATAACCCAGCGGAACCTCTCCATTCTAAGTTTCCTAACGAACATACATACATACATACATACATAGTTCTACTATACATACATGTCTCTGCTATATAGCCAGACTCGCAACGCTCATCAGAAACACAGCGATTCGCCGGCGCCATCCAAGTTACCCACACACATATCTTGCAAGCCATCTAGATTCCGCTTGTGTAGCCTTGGCTCGAATCTCGCCTATGTATGTATATTGTATGTACATTGTATGGATGTATGGATGTATGGATGTATGGATGTATGGATGTATGGATGTATGGATGTATGTAGTATGTGTATGATCCTTCGGGCAGCTGTCGGCTTGGCCGGGAGCTTTCGTATGCCAAGAGCAAAACAAGTCTCGTCGCCATGATTGAGTATGTATGTATGTATGTACGCAGGTATGCATGTAAGTACATACATGCATACATACATACACACCCGCCTATCCATTTCTTGCATGTATAGCAACGAGCCCTCAAGTCCAGAGATCCCTTCCATGACGTCTCGAGTCTCAAGATAACAGGCCGCAGTCATCAGTAGCAGAGAACTCACAGCAATCATCCCCAAACACCCACGCCAAGACAAGAAAGAGACAAGTCTCCAAGACTCTCATCATCACACCTCATCGTCTCCCACCGCTCCATCGTGAAGCATCTCCCCCACCGCCTTACTCTCCTCCATAATCTCCCTGGCCTTGTTCTCCGAAACGCCCATGTCGTCGCGAATGAGCCTCACGGCCAGTTCGGCCACCAGAACGCACTGGATAAAGGCCGCCGCTCCTCGACCAGCAATGACGCGATCTTTGACGGCCCTGCGCTTGAGTAGCTCGCCAAACTCTTCGACGAGATAGTCGCACATGAGATCAAAGCCCCGGAACCCGTAGTATCCCGGGGTCAAGTTGCCCTCCTTCTTCATCGACCTAGCCTCTCCGCGCTCAATCTTGGCCGCTAGATCGTTCCGGTAATGCGATTCATGGCCGTCGATGATTCCAAGGAGATGGCTGTGATGCGTCTTGAATCGGTCCACCAAGCCCTCCCAATTCACCTCGGGGTACTTCATGGCCTGCCAAATCTCTTCGGCCGTCTTTTTCTTGTGCTTGTGACAAAACCTTTTCAGTAGCCGCACATTCATCTGCCTGCCCTTGGAGAAAGCATCCAGTGATGACTTATCGACGGCTTCGCCGCACCATGGACACACCGTCACGGCCGCTTGAGGAGTCGAATCGACTTGGAACACGGGTGGGGGGCCGTCTTTTTGCTCTTCCCCGTCGGAGAGTATCGCGTCTATCGTTTGACCATAGCCATCGGCGGGGACCCTGATAGAAGCCCGTTTTGCACGCGGCGAACTGTCCACCAACTCACTGGCGAAATTCGAAGGCACCAGCAGACCGGTTGGGGATCGTGGTGGCGAAGCAGGTACATTCAGCTTGAGGGACGGGACTTTGCCATTCTCTGGGCTGGAAGAAAGATCGCAGGATGGCAAGTCAGGGGGGGGCAGCAATTCAACCTTTGATTCCGTAGGCGTCCGAGCCCTTGGTTTCTGTGGCTTGACAACGTCACCTTTCCTCCTGTCGGGACAATGGCTTGATCTCGCCACATTTTTCTTCCCGTACGTTTGTGTGGACGTCTTTGGCTTTGGAGGTAGTAATTGGCGCTCATTTCTGCCCGCGATTGAAGCCTGAGATGCTTCCTGACGCCGTCGGGCGGAAATATCGACCGACCTGAAGCTTTTCGATGGCGCATCAGCCGAATCCTTGGCTTGATCCTTCCGCTTCCGTTTCCCCAACTTGGGACCTGGACCAAACCTGGTTCGTCGAATGTCGGATTCTGGTGCTTCCTCTTCGCCAGAGCTGCTGGGAATGCGGTGGTCTTGAGAAGACCGAGACGGGGAGCCAAGCCGAGAGCCTCGTCTGGAGTCGGGGGTCCCGTCGACCACGCTGTCGGTGCAGTCTTCGTCGTCGCTGGACAGTGGAGGATCGGTGTCGGCAACCTGTATTTTCGCCGGTGGTTTAGAGCGATTGGCGGTGGCGTACTGCTTTCTCGTTGACGTCGAACCGCCAATAGTCTTTAGAAGTGGCTCCCTCGTATGGTTAGAGATACCAATTCGTCGTTCTAACCTCTTGCCCATGGTGAAGCGACGTTGAGGCTAAAAACAGCACGAAGTGACGGCGATGAATGCGTAGGTAGGTACCAAGCATCGGCTGACAACGATAGCGAGACGAGGTCAGCAAGAGACGATGGCTGTTCCGTCTTCGATCTAGGCTACCCGCGAGCAATTCGGTACTGAAGATTCGAGTAGGTATTATTCAGGTATTAAAGGGAGCAAGACGTGACTGAAGTGCGGGTGTCGTGGAACAGACTGACAGGCAAATATTCGCGTCAAAGCCCGATAGACTGGCGTTGACTAATACCGCCCACCCACTACTACGGATAGAAGTGGGGCCATCATTATCCAGCCTCATCAAGTCCTCAACATCAGTCCAGAACCTCATCGCTGGCAGCAATGGCCCTCAGTTCCAAGTACGCCACGCTGCCAGATCTCGTACGCATCTCTCTCACTCCTCTCATCTCTCCGTCGTGACCGCAATGCTGACAGCGATCCAGGACTCTGCACCCGACATCTACGAGACCCCCGGGCTGACAGACGACAACTCCACCGTGCCCGTGAGTCCGCGGACAGAGTCACGCGTATCGATGTCCACTGACTCCTGCGCAGACGACAACAGACCAGGCGCCTTCAGTAGACGGCTTTGAAGATGTCGACGACGATGATAGGTCCATTCTGCGTTCTCGCTTGCGCATAGGCGAAGCTCGTTCGCGCTTCCTGCCCGCACACATCGACGCTCGCCAAGCCGATTTCTCAGACCGCGTCGACGGGAAGCGTCGAGCATATAGGGCCTCGACAAGGCGGCACCACGTCCTCGAAGACGGCACACTCGAGCTGGGCTCCTTGTCAGACGATGACGACGACGACGACGACGAAGAGAGTCTAGAGAGGAAGATAGCGAGGCTAAAGCGAGAAGTGATCGAGACCAAGCAGGACTACGCAAGACGCAAGTCAGCATCGGCCGACCAAGAGCACAACGAACTCGCCGAAGATGATCGATTGGAAGCTCTCTGCAAGGCTCTGGACGACATGTCAACGGTCGAGATCGGTCCTGGATCGACACACGAGACAGCGAGACTCACACCCACCACCATCGACCCGTCGACCGTCAACGGTCCTACATACACCATTACGTACGCGCCAGACTACCAACAAAGCCATGCGCTGGCTAAAGCAGCCGACTTTGATCGACGCCTAGCCGCCATGGAAGAGCTTCTCGGCATCAGCTCGTCATCCGCCATGGACGGAAGCGGTGGTCTCGACGGCCTCGTGCGCGCGGTGCTTCCAACGCTAGACTCGATGGAAAAACAAATCTCTACACTCTCGCAAGCGTCAACGGCCAACCTCGACGCCATCAGCCGACGCGTCCGCACCCTAGCCTCGGAACAAGATAAGCTCAACGACTCACGCGACAAGGCGAAAGCCCTACGCGACGAGCTCGGCAAACACGCGCCCGCCTCCCCCACCGACGAGGCCGAGCAAGAGGCCAAGATCAACGCCCTGTACGGTATCTTACCATCAATCGAGAACCTGACGCCGCTGCTGCCCCCGCTGCTGGACCGCCTGCGCTCTCTGAGGATCATGCACGCCGACGCCGCCTCCGTCAGCCAGACGCTCGACAGCATCGAGGCTCAGCAGGCCGACATGGTGGGCGAGCTGAGGCAGTGGAAGGAAGGCCTCGATAAGATGGAGGCGGCTATCCGGAACGGGGAGACGACGGTTAAGGACAACACAAGGGTTGTGGAGGGCTGGGTCAAGGATCTGGAGGAGCGCCTAGGGCGATCTGCGTGAGCCTGGCTCGACGTGAGATGAAGTTGGTAATGGCCAAGATACCCAGATAATACTTTGTAGATAATGTCATGATGATGATGGGACCCCTATGTACGTATATGTATGAGCATTCCGTCTCGATAACTACATACATAGGTAAATGGTTGTATGAAAAGGTATCCGATATAGCGGAATGATGGACTGTCTCTAAGACCCCGCCTTAATCGAAATGCTCGTCTTGCAAGTCACGTGCATCATCTCACGTGTCTGGTTTCGTATCCGTACCTGGTACCCACACAAGTCGCACAAAATCTCGTAGGGCTTTGTGCCGGACAAATCTCTTCTCTCGGACACCGCAGGCTCGAGGACAGCCAAGGCAAAGGAGAGAACAGCGACCATCGTCAGTCTTCGTGGTAAGTTGCGCACTTATTTGCAAGTTATTTCCCCTCTCTACTTCATACACGACATGATGTGTACAAAGCATGTATTACCTGAGCGCTCCCACGCTCTGATGCGACAAAATTATCACCAAGATCTCTGATCCGTCGAGACCGTCCTCTCTCCTGACCCTTTTGACCCTCCAAGTGCACAGGCTGATTTTTTTGTTCTACTTGAAGCTAGGATAGTTTTAGCCGTTAGTTACCTCGTCATGGCGCCCACGCCGGCCGACCACTTCAAGGTCCTTTTCTTTGCCGGGGCCAGTTCCTACGCGAAGAAAGACTGCGAATTTCTGCCCGCGCCGCTTCCGCTGAGCCGGCTATTCGGCGAGCTCGGGGCTAGATTCCCCGGTTTCCAGGCGAGCATCTTGGATTCGTGCTTGGTGACGATGAATATGGAATACGTAGACGTGTCGCAGGATGGGGACAGAGTCATCACGGCAGCCGACGAGGTGGCCATCATACCTCCCGTCAGTTCCGGATGATGGGATGGTGGTGACAATGTATGCGAGGCAAGACGAATTAGGCCACTCGAGTCGGTGTCAACGAGCGGTCGCGTCTCCCAGGAGCGGTTGTCGCTCGCGGGCATCCGGAGGCAACAGGACGGCACGCCAGGCGTAGTCGGGATCGTGGCTCCAATCGGGCTTGTCAGCGGCACGGCGACGATATCGTTTGAGAGCAGAGACGTTGAGTAGGGTCAATAGAGCGATGAGGATGGTGGCCAGAACGGCTACGACGGCCGTCAGACTGGTGGTGGTGGAGACATGGCAGCCAAAGGGCCTCGAGCGAAGTTCCCATCGCTCAGCCGGATGAGGACATATTCGGGCATCGTATGCCGGAGCAAGAAGCGGAATCGGGCAGGCGTTCGGGACACAAGCCCAAGTCTATGCCCCACGTGGTCAGCCGAAAGGAAGGGTGGTTGGGAAGCGAGAAGGAGGGATATGCGGACGAAGGGACACCAGCTGCATCCACCATGATCCAAGCAGCCACGGCAATCCTGGTGAGACCAGCATCGAGCGAGGTGGCGGCCATGGGTAGCCGAGAAGTTGGCGCGGAAGGTGTCAAGAAGGGAATCCCTCCAAGCGTCTTGGTCCATGGGGGGCGCGTGACGGCCTCGTCGGACAAGATGGGCGGCTCGTTAGGAAAAGGGGGGGGGATGAGGATGGGGGATTGGATGGATGGGAGAAGGAATGGATGGGTGAAGGAATGGCAGAATGGACGAGCACGTGCGGGGAAACAAGAAAAAAAAAAAAGGGTCTCGTCCAGGCGCGCGTCAGCCGCCACGAGGTGCGTGAGAGTGTGGCAGCCTGATGAAGCCGAAACGGTCTGAAACGCAACGCTACCAACGCTTGGCATAGCTGGGTTCGGGCCGAAGCCGGGGTTAGGGCTGGCCATTGGCCACTGACCATTGGCCATTGGCGAGAATGTGGGTCCCACTGCCGGCCGAGCCACGCGGGCGGTCGGGACCCCACTTCCTCCGCCAACCCGCACGATACCTACATATGTACATGTTAAACAGCTATGAGCAGATCCGGTAGGAATTATAGCGGAGTGACTAAACAGTAGTAATTGTGCGGCATAGAGTAGAGAGATGTAGAGAGGTACGAAGAGAGTTATAATCCTAATTTTTCGATGCTATCTAAGGGAGAATTCTAATCCTTTCTTATAGCCTAGTTCTTCTACAGGTATATTCCTAATCATTTCCACCGAAGAAGGCTATCCTAGCTATTGTCTCACGCTAGCTAATTTCCCTGATCCGCAAATATCACGAGGGAGGGCTATCCTAGCCACTGCCTCGTACTGGCTAATTGCTCTTCATGCCCTGTAGCCACCGACAGTACATACAGCCTATAGGCTACGGGGCTGCTGCACTGCGACGGCGTCGGTGTGACTGTGGGTCTCGGGCCGGAGCCTTGTCCGAACGTCTTTTCCCATCGTTGGGAGTAAACTCGCAAGTGTACGGATATATAGGGGGGGGGGGGGGGGGGCTTCTCGTTTCCCGATTAGTAAACTGCCTACCTACCTACCTGCCTAACCCAGCCACGGCTTTTCTCAACATTTAACTCACTGGCTAGGTAGGCAGGTAGCTCCTCGCTTAGTCTCCGAAGTAGTCCAATACCCCCTTGCTTTTCGTTGGTCTTGTAGAGGCGTCTTTGTTTAGATGAGTCTTGTTGTCTAGAGTCTACTACTTGCCTCGTCTCTCTTCACCGTACGAATGTTCCATGCCGTACCACCTCATGGAATCCGGTCTGACGCTAGTATCCATATTACGATCGAGCAATGATGGAAGACTTGTAGATGAAAGGCGGACCAGCGAGGTAGGCATCCTCCGCCATTTACAGAAACTCGGCGTCAGAGAGCCTCTCGCAAGGTGATACAGGTATTCGTAGACCAACATCATCAGCTCTCCCCATCTTTTTCATTGCCCGAGGCCCGTCGCGTCATCCGGTTTCCATCACCCGCGTCCGCAGCACCGTCACCTCCGATGGCTCCCCGTCCGTCTCGCAATCCTACCGTGACACCCTGACCATCTCGTCTGGTATGTAGGGAGCCTTGGCTCGCTGTTGTGGGGGGGGGGGGGGGGGGAGGATGCGTAGCTAGGGAGAGAGACATTTCAAAAGAGGCGGTTGGGCCCTGAAGAAAGGAGTTGAGGGGGGAGAGGGGGAAAGGTGTATGGGCAAGCGAGTCTACCTGATCTTGCGAAGAGAGTCTCGATTCTTCTCCGGTTCTTCTTTTTTCTCAGTTGAGTTGGTCTACACCTCGATTGTGTTCGTCGTGAGAAGCCATGCTTCATGTCGTGAAGCTTCTCTTGTGCAGCCTACTCTGGCTAGCCACCATCTCAGCATCCCCCCTCCCAGCCAACCACCAACAAGAAAGCCCATCATCAGCGCAAACCCCCCAACACGCATCCACCCAGCAAACCCCCCAAAACTCATCCGCAGCGCACGACCAAACAGCCCAACAGGAGATGCAGCAAATCGCCCGCGAAGCCTCCTCCCAATCCCCCTCGCTGACAGTCGGCCGCTCCGATAACTTCGCCTGCAGATCCCCCGGCAAGAAACCCATCGTCCTGCTCCACGGCCTCTTCGGCAGCCCGCAGATCGAACTCAACGAGTTTGAAGCCTGGATGCGGAGACTCGGGTACTGCACTTTTGCCCCCTTTTATGGAAGCTTTAATCGCGATATCCCCATCCTTGGCGGCTTGAAGCCTATCGCGCAGTCGTCCAAGGAGATTGCTGCTTATATACGGAATGTGCTTCGTCGGACGGGAGCTGCAAAGATTGATCTTGTCGGACATTCTGAGGGGGCCTTGCAGGTCTTGTACGGACCTAAATTCGACGGATACGCCAGATACGTTGATAACATCGTCGCCATCGCACCGCCTACACACGGAACCGACTTATCCCGCATCTACAACCTCGTCGACGTCATCCCCGGCCTCAACCGCCAGATCCTACGCCGTATCCTCGAGTCGGTTGGTTGCGGTGCTTGTGACGATCTCATCCCTCAGGGCGAGGCCGTCACGCGCCTCAACGATGGCCGACCCATCGTCCAGTATGGAAACACCGTCACCATCATCACCTCACGACGGGATGAGATAATCACTCCAGTTGAGACGGCCTTTGTCAACGAGCCCGGTGTTCGCAACTTGTTTGTTCAGGACTACTGCCCCAGGGATATTTCTGGCCATCTGGGTGAGGTCTACGACTACAACGTCTGGCAACTTGCTCGCAATGCCATCGAGAGAAACTACAGCCGCCCCATCGAATGTACTAGACTGATGCTTCCCGTCCGTTGAGAAAGTCTTCTTTGTATGCCTGTACCTAGGCCTCGTCTCGTGTAAACAGACGGCGACCCCCCCCCTCTCAGATGAGACTCACCAAACCAGAATGATGCAGGACAAAGGGAATCTGAACCGGGCGTCATCTATTGATTCCTTCAGGCACCGAGAATTGAAAGACTAACCGCCCTTGATATCCATCGGATGCCCTCTTCTCCATCCTCGTACCGCGTCACGAGTCAGCCCGCCTGACGGAGCATAGGATGAGCTGCAGCGCGTAAATGACAGCGTAAAGAAATGTTGCCAGGATGACTCTGCCTGGTAAGCATGCCAAACAAAGTACGGAGACGCGTCCATCCTTAGTTGAAGCCCACGGCGACTCCCGTCAACTCTCGCGAACGACGGACTCGCCGCTTCAGCGCCCTCATCTCCGCCCTCCTCCGCCACGCCCGCTGCTCGCGCCCTTCTCCCGGTAGCGCCTGGCCAAAGGCCTCGAGCGTCATCAAGTCTGCCAGGAAGCGGCGGATCCGCAGCCCCGTCTGATCGCGCACGAAGGCGTCCACCTCCTGGTCACAGGCAGCTGATGCCGCCACGTGCAACCCGCGAAGGACGTCTCGGTCTTTGATCTCGCTGTCGTCTTCGTCTTCGGCTGCGTCTGAGCTGATGCTGTCTCGAACCGACGACGTTCTCATGGGAATGTTGGGAGGGGCCGTGGCCCGAGAAGGGTGGCCTCTGCTGCTGCGGCAACATATGCCCATGTGGTTCGGATCATAGCGAAGCATCGGCCGCTTCTGCCGCCGAGTCGACGTCGTCGGTCGTCTGTTGCTGGCTGAAGGGGCAATGCCCGTCGCCAGTCTCGCCGTCTTCTCCAGCTCTTCCTCTAGGTTCGGAACTGGTCCGTCCTGACGAGACCAAGTCGAAGGTAATGCCGACGAGACGGGAACACGACTCTCTTTCACGACACCACCCGACTTCTTCCGGGAAACGAGTCCATAGGGCACGCGGTCTTCAGCCCTCGGCGGTACGGTCATCGCCTCCTTTCTCTGCCTGCCTCGTGCCAGTCCACCCTGATCCGACTTGGATCGAGACGGAAGAGCTACTGGTCGGGACTCTTGCTTGCGGCCCCTGGCGTCAACGTTGCCTTGTGTCGTAGGCAGGCTTACCGCGTGATCGACGTGCACTCGCGGTCGCACCACCATGGGCTTAGAGAGAGCGTTGACTTCTTTCGTTTTGATTGTCGGCCGTCTTGTTGACAAATGCTTGGGGCTTCGGGGGACAGAGTCAAAACGCAAGGGCCGACGACTCTCGGTAGTTTGAATAGGCGGCGGCGGCCTCGGCCTCGACGGTCTCGATCCGCACGCAACGTCGTCTTTTGCAATTGGCTTCTCAGGCGGTGTACGAAAGTGCGCCCAGCTCCCGTCGTCGGCCGTCTTTTCTTTGGCACGGAAACAGGGGAAGAAAGATTTCCGTGGCTTCTTCGTCTTGTGGTCTCGCTTCTTCTTTCGTACCGGCACCTCCTCAATGAGGGCACATCTCCAGTCTTCCGCCTGACTGGGAGCGAACGAGATCTCCGTGTTTGCGCTTGAGCTCAGTACTTCTCCTGGCCCATCAACCTGTGACGGACGCGAATCCCGGCCTCGAGGTGCTTTGAACAGCAGTTGACGGGGCCGTAGCGACGCGCATGCCCTCGACAAGTAGCCTGGATTTCGTTGGGCTTGATCGTTAGAAGTCACAGCGAGCCCTGCCGCCCGAAACTCCGGACGAAAGGGCATGAGGGCCGAGACGGTATGTAAGCTGTCACCGGATCTCGGGGCGTCAGGGGAAGATTGCTCTTGCTTGCCACCAGCCTCAGCGTTTTGCGCGTATTTGCGGAGGTCAGCGGTAAACCGGTCAAGAGAGTCTCGACGTCTCGACTTTTCGGGCGGGCTGGCGTGAGCGAATGATGGTGAGAAGCTAGATCTTGAGGAACGACGCAAGTCCCTATCCGCGTATTTGGCGGCCGTGAGGAGCCGGAGCTGCTGGGCGACAGCCCTGGAGATGGCTTCGACAAGAGTAGAGTCTACAGATGAATGCTTCGAAGCTCTGGTAACATCTGCCGCCACGTCGCCGAAACATCCTCGCGCACTCGTATAAGGCGTCTGTCTAGTGGGTGATATTGCGCCATCTCGGTTCGGTGCGTTTGGCAATGTCGTTTTGGCAAGTCCGCGGCTGGGCCGATGCGAGGGCGGAAGAGGGAACGAGTCCAGGTCGACGGAAGAAACAGAAGTCTCGAGAGCCTGATCGATTGGAGAAGACATCTCAGACCGAGCGTCTGGCGTCTGTTGAAGACTTTCACGCGAAATCCAGTGCGTATCAGATGTCGCGTTCAAGCGAGATGGCGCCCGAGAGGAAGCCTCTGCGGGATGATATCTATCACTGCCCGCTTGACGTGGCGTCGTTGAACCGCGAGCTGGGTTTCGTACTCGATTTTGGCGTCTGGATATAACGAGGACGCGAGATCGCGGTCGCATTCTCTTAAAGGAGGCGGTTCGATGAAGCGATCGCGAGTCGTGAGTATTCGGTAACAAAGTGCTTGCCTCGGGGATGGATGCTAGAGGAGCCATCGCGATGCTTCTTTAACGACAGAAGAAGAGTGGTTTAGAATATAAAGGAGTCTGGAAAGTAATGCGCGCGATCGAGGCAGTGTACTTGAGCCACGGACACGGGAGTGACGAGACAAACTCCTCAACGTCGCACTTGGGAGGGGAACCGGAGGAGAGCAGCACTGTGAAAATCAGGCAGCCGCGAGCCGAAGAGCTGAAAGGGCTCGCGGCAACCGCACTCGATGCTCTGGTGCTCTCACCTGACATCTTTGACGCCGGGCGAGGAGTAAACTTGGAGCTGTCTTCGGCCTCGACGCAGCAGGAACTCGATGAAATCAAAGTTGCGCTTGTCAATGTTTATGTTGCGGGTGAACTCGGCTCTGCGGAGTGACTTGAGCAACTCTGGTATAGGTAGGTAGGTACGGAACGAGGAAAACAGCCGAGGACGGCTCACCTGACGAAGGCTTCGAAGTGAGAGCGGGCGCCCTGCCGTTGGTCACTGACGTCAGTGAAGAACTGCGGCTCGAATTAGATAGACACACCTTTGGCTTCTGACGGCTGGCACGGAGACATTGGCGATATAAGGAGAGGACGTCTTTTTGGAGGCCTGAGAGACGCATGCTGGTGGTTGTAGCGAGAAAAGGATCGAGGTCAAGATTCGCTACTGTTAAGGGAAGGTTGGTGTGAGTTGAAGCTCAACACTGTGCCAGCGCACTGTACGCCAACATCTGACCTTGAGGCTCTCGAGATATCCAGCATCAGCCTCTTCTTCCCTGTGATCCGCCATTCAGCCCTTACCAATCGCTACGAAATGCCCGCCTTCTCCGTGAGACTCAGCCAAGTCTCGACGTCTCTTCCATCCTGACGCCCGCCACAGCGCCTCATCCGCTTCCTCGGCCGAGACAACCGCATATACCACGGCGATGCCCTCCTCCCACCCGGCATCAACGACATAGCCGCCGCCACGAGAGCGCGCATCATCGACGGCGACATTTTCGGAAGACACTCGGTCAGAGAACAGGCCGTTGATATCCGTCGCCTGCTTTCCCCCCTGGCGCCCTCGCATGTTGCTACCGTGCGATGCCTAGGACTCAATTACGCCGATCATGCCCGCGAGACCGGCATGCCGAGGCCCGAAGTCCCCGTCCTCTTCTATAAGCCGTCTACAGCGGTGGCCGGTCCGGCAGATCCGATACCCGTGCACGCTGTGGCGCAGGAGCCGGTCGGACTGGACTACGAGTGCGAGCTGGTCGTCGTCATCGGCAATCGGTGTACCGACGTCGCCGAGGAAGATGCTTTGAATAGCGTCCTCGGGTATGCCGTCGGAAACGACGTCTCGCACCGTCACTGGCAGCTGCATCGTGGCGGAGGTCAGTGGTCGCTCGGCAAAGGCTTTGATGGCTGGGCCCCCTTTGGCCCGGCCATCGTCACGACCGACCTCATCCCGGACCCGCAGAAGCTCAAGATATGGACAAAAGTCAATGGCGAGAAACTGCAGGTTGGCTTTTCCTTTCCTCAAAGGAGAGGGTAAGCTTCGTACGTGTTATTGACCAGCCGTGCTCGTAGGACGGGTCTACGGCAGATATGATGTTTGACGTCAAGAAGATCATTTCCTTCTTGAGCCGCGGCGTGACTCTCATGCCCGGCGATTTGATCTTCACCGGAACGTGAGTAGATGGAGGCCTACGGTGATGTCGGGCTGACGCGATGTAGTCCCGCTGGAGTAGGCTTTAGCCGCTCGCCGCCGCTGTACCTCAAGGACGGCGACGTGGTGCAAGTCGGACTGGAACGAGTGGGAACGTGGTGAGTGCTGAAACCCGTTGGAAGATGATGGTAGTTGAAACGTTTCTAGCACCAACAGGGTCGACTTCTCAAAGACGAAACACAAGCTCTGACCGTTAGTAGTCGCTGAGAGATACAGCTGGGTGAAGAGCAAGTGACGGCTGCAAGTGACGGTTGCTGCCCTCATCGAGTCTGACCTTTCGAGGTCGTACAGATGACTTCAAGTGTTATGCCTATGGTGTTGATATCAAGACTAAATTGAAGTCGGCTAGGATTCAGTTGTAGAGAATCAAGTCTCGCGTTGAGACTCAACCACAAGTACGGCTGTTCTTGGTGACAGATGCAATCAGGCTTATCCCATCGACATTGATTCCCGAACCCATCCCTAAGGCCCGTACTCCTTTTTTCACCCTGTAGGTAAGCTTCTAAGAGACAATCCACCCACGCTCAAGTGCGTCATCTGATCCATCTCATCCACCGCCATTAAGCAGTATCACGTGCCACCGCGTAAAAGCGCGCCAACCAACATCAAACCCTTAAAACCCATCACCAACCGACGCGCAACCACCTCTCCTCTCTTCAAACCACCACCACCACCACCATGGCCTCCGCCCCAGGAAATCCCCAGTACGATAAACCCCCCAACCCCCTAATCCCCAACTCTAACCCCCAAAAAGCCCCCTCAAGCTCTTCGACACAGCCAAGAAGCAAGATCGCTTCCTCCACGCATGCGCCCCCATGGTCCGCTACAGCAAGGCTCGTCCCCTTCAGCCCCCCAACAACCTACATAGGCTTACACCTTGTAGCTCGCCTTCCGCCAAACAGTGCACAAATACGGCGTCGATCTCTGTTGGACCCCCATGATCCTAGCCAAGGAATTCAACCGCAACGACACCGCCCGAGACAGCGGTATGCTCCTCCCCCCCTTGGAAAAGCAAGGAACATCTAACAGCATCGCAGATCTCACAGTCTCAACCCTCGGTGCCCAACCGCCAACCATCCTCCAATTCGGCGCGAATTCACCGCTTGAGCTCTCGCGCGCAGCGTGTCTGGCAGCCCCCTTCGTCGCAGGCGTGGATCTCAACTGCGGGTGTCCCCAGTCGTGGGCCTGCGCTGAGACGCTCGGTGCCGCGCTCATGAATCGTCGTGAACTGGTACGTGATATGGTGGTTGAGACTCGGCGGCGTCTTGGCTGCGATGGGTGGCATGTTGGATTGGAGGATGACGTGGAGAGCCTTCGCGGCCGGAGTGTCAGCGTCAAGATTAGGGTGCATAGGGATCTGCGGTCCGTTGTCACGCCCTTGGGAAAGAAGTCTCTTTCCGCGTTTCTGACGCTGAGCCAGCAAGACGATGGACTTCTTGGATACGGTTATAGGACACCCGCAGAACCGGCTCGTCGACTGGATCACCATTCATCCGCGCACACGAAGCACTCCATCCACGACACCCATCAGAACCGAAGCCCTCGATATCCTCACACAAAAGTACGCCAGCACGCTTCCAATCCTCCTCTCCGGCGATGTCTTCGCCCTCTCTTCCCTGCCCTTCAGCGCCCCATCCGACGCCGAAGCGCGGCCCAGCAACACGGGCATCAGCGGCTTCATGTCCGCACGTGGCCTCCTCGCCAACCCGGCCCTCTTCGCCGGATACTCAGCCTGTCCTTGGGAGGCCCTCGAGACCTTCATGTGCAACGTCGCTCGCTGTCCACTCCCTTTCAAGCTCGTGTCTCACCACGTGTCGCAAATGTGCGGGCCCGGTATGGGTAACGACAAGTCTGCGCTGCTGCCCAAGAAAGAGAGGGCCGAGCTCGCCCATCTGGACAACATGATGGATCTCGTCGACTTTCTCGACGCCAGGATAGAGGAGCACACCGGTAGAGCGGGCGGAATGCGGCGCGATCTGTGACGACAGGGGCCCTGTATGTGTTCTTTCGACATCAGAGGCCAGCCAGGACACTCTGGATGCCCACCGAGCCAGAATCGTCGCGCCGCTGAACAAAGGCACGAAAGTCGGCCTTGGACAGCTTGCCCCTGTTCCCCGTCTGTCCCGGCGCCAGCGTCCTCGATTTCTCCCTCAGGGCCTCGGGACCGACGATGAAGAGGGAGCCGATCTCCGTCAGCAGCTCCACGGCGCCGGCCACGTCCTTGCTGAGCGGCCAGTCCCTCATGGTGGCCACGTACTTGGCGATGTCCTGCGTCACCATCAGGCCGCCCGTGGCGTTGACCTGAAACTTCTTGAAGTGGTCCGATAGCAGCTGGTGGATGGACAGGGCCAGCTCGCTAAAGAACTTTTCGGCGTTCTGCCCGTCGATGACCTTGGCAGCATGACCGCTCGCGCGGCCGAGAAAGGTGCAGATGCTCAGACACGTTGGCGTCTGCAGGAAATCGAGCTCCGTGTCCTTGGGCCGAAAGTCCTGCTTCTTCTGTCCGCTCAGAGACTTGGTCGTCCAATTAGTGATGACGTCGAGCGACACCTTGAGGATATCGTTGGTCTTCTTCTCGATCGAGTCCATGGCCGTCTTCTTCTGCGCCTCCATGCTCCGCCGAACTGTCGTGTTGGACTCGGCCAGGTGGATGAGAACGGTACGGACGAAGCGTTCCATGAGGGCCGCCACAGTCACCGCCGGCCGCAGGGCGGACAGATACGAGAGGTCGGGCTCCGTCTTTGCATTCTCCAGCATGGTAGCCTGCACCTGCGCGGCCTCGAGCGACGTCTCGATGTAGACCTGGCCCATGTTGGTGAGCAGTAGGTTCTGAAGCACGTTCATGTCCTTGGGCGTCTCCGCTCTGGAACCGAGCTCGAGAGTGCGCTGGACGCTCTCGGCCAGCCACTTGAGCATTCGCTGCGCGTTGGGCACGCTCAGCGCCCCGTCCTCATCCGTCACCTCAATCTCGTTGTTGTTCTCCTTGTCCTGCAGGCCGGCGACTCGTAGCATCATGGCCTTTTGCATCGGCGTCAAGTCGGACGAATCGAGCCGCTCCAGGTAGGCGTCCTTGGCCGAAGCCATGAGCTGCGTCCCCTGTTGGGCCAGCGAGGCCATGAAGCCTGTCGGGGCCTTCTTGCGCCTCGAGTGGTATATCGTGAACCGAAATAGCAGAGATCCGTACATCTCTTCGAGGCTCTTCTTTTCGCGGTCCATGTAGGATGAGCCGACCATGTAGGGAACAAACAGGTCGTCAATCTGCTGGTCGAGCGCCTGCGCGATCTGCGCCGAACACGGTTCTGGGTGCTCCGTCAGGCCATGCGTCTTGAGGTCCTCGATGAGGGCGCTGATGTAACTCCTCGAAGAGTGTAGCGACCTCAGAAACGCCAGAGAGGATATCGTCTCGGCCTTGTCCAGAACCTTTTCCAGCCGCTGCTGGATAGACTGTTGGAAGACGCGCTGGATAAACTTGGTCAAGACCGTCTCGTAAAAGGGAAACGCTCGCTTGATGATGAAGGACTCCTCCTGCATGACAACCTTGACTTCGTCGACGAGCGATTGCAGGCTGGCCTCGACCGCAGGGGGTTCCGAGTCGGGATCGGCCAAGGCCTCCCACATCTGGCCGTCTGGCGTCACCTCGTCGCTCATGAGCTGGTCGCGGTCGATGAAGAACTGGTGCTGGTTGACAAAGACGGCGATGACGCTGGCACCGCCGTTGAAATCGTACAGCACCTTGGCACACTCCATCATGTCCTGGTAGTTCTGCCGGCGGTAGCTGTTGTTAAATTGCTTGAGCAGAGCTTGCTCCAACGTCTCGCAAAACTTTTCGAGTATCTCGCGGGTGTTGTGTCCTCTGGTAACGTTACCCACGCCGTTGGTGCCGTCACGATGATCATTTGCGCGTCCCCAGGAGGCGGGATCCAGCTGTTGGCTGATCCTCATCAGCTGGCGGGCGATTACCGCACAGCGAACCTTGTCCTCGGCGCCACCCTGTCGCTGGATGGCTTCGAGCGACGACAACTGGCCGGTCTCGCTGACCTCGGTCCAGCACTGGATGAGAAAGATGGCATCCTGGGCCCTGCGACGCTTCCGATCGAGCTCTTCGAGCTTCTCGCCGACTTGTACGGCAAAGTTGCCTCCTCCGTCTGATCTGCCGTTGGAATCGGGTAAGTTTACGCCTCCTGCGTTGAGCGACATGTCCAGGGCTTCAAACGACTTCATGGACTGATCGAGCTTGTGGCCGAGCGTGTCGAGCGTCTGGTTATGTTGTAACTCGGCCCTCCGAACCTGAGAGAGAAGTTCCGACTCCTTCTCCTGTAGCTCGTCGCCGAGCAAGTCGAGTTGCGACAGGGCATCTGGAGGGATACGTCAGTCTTGTCGGCTGTGGGATAGAGGCGCGGGCCACCCACTCTCAAAGGTCCGTATCAGAGGTTTAGGGTCAAAGACGGCCTGGGAAGTGCCGGAGCGACGGTTGGCCGGAATGGCGCTCTCCGTCAAGCTGTCGACAAAGTCACGGACGATGAAGTCCTTGCTCGACAGCGTGTCCAGCGTGAAAGTAGGGCCCTTGGGATAGAGGCTCTTTGCCGCTGAGGTGGGACGCTCCATGGTGTGTAGCCGTTCAGTGGGCGGCTACACGTGAGTCGGAAGCAGAGGTTGCCCGCTGTCACGCTTGTCACATCTCAGGGACAACTTGACAAGAGAACGGATCGCTGCGACGGTTTCGTTGCAGATGCTGTAGCTCTGGAAGTTTGAGGCACGGCACAGCCACCATCAGCCACGGCATCTGCTCATTCGCGCCACAATTGGTCATGCGTAATCGTACATTCAATGTGCGGATAGTACGGTCTGTAATTTGTCAGGCTCAGCCTCAGCCTCAAGGCGACGTCACGAATCGCGGCTCAGCTTCAGCCTTCTCATACCTACACGGCCTTACGTATTCGTACGAATACAAAGCTTTTCAATGCCGACATAGACGCTCTCGATCGCATTTTGACTGCGTGTTTCTGCTCAGGACATCTCGCGACAGCTCGACGCCATCCCCTACAGTACCTACAGCCGCAAGCAGAGACCAAAAACCGGCCCTGGTCATGCCCCTGAACGCGCGCACCCGCGCTGCTTACAGGGCCGACGAGGAGCGGGATCACGCGCTCCTGACCGATACAGATAGGCATAGGCTCCTCACTGTCCGTCGCCGCTCTCTATGTGTTTCTTTTCGCTAGCAGCTGATCATCGAGCGAGCAGGCCAGTCTTCCCGCTCCCAGCGAGATCCCCGGCTTGGGCAGGCCACCCGCGACGGCGCAGTCGAGGTCGCGGCTGGGTTTGAGACGCCTCCTCCGCAGCCATTTACAGCTGCTCGTCTTCGCTCTCCTGCACGGAATATTCTCCGTATACATCCGCATACGCCAGACTGTCAACCTGTTGAGCTATCGGATCGCCTCTGTCATCTACTATCACCATGCGACGCCGCAATACATACGGAGAGATGTGGTCACCCTCGGTCGGAGACCCGATCATCTGAGCGCCATCCTGAAATCGGAGCCGAATCAGAGGGCCAAGGCCAACTTGGAACGTCTGGTCGACGAGACGGCCGAGCTTGCTACCTGGTGCGCCTGCGCCGAGATCCCGATGCTGTCGATATACGAGAAAACAGGTCGGCCATGGTTACACCCTGACGCTAAGCCTCTCCCTAACACAAATACCTAGGCCTTCTCAAGAAGCACATACCGAAGATACACGACGCCGTGATGCAAAAATTCACCTTTTACTTTGCCGACCATCAGCCGACGCTCTCCGTGACCTCACCGCATCAGGAGGAATACTCGCCACCGACCATGGGACAAAGCGAACGAGGTCATCTGAAGCTCCACCTCATCTCGGAACAGGACGGCAGGGAGTCCATCGTCGATCTAACGAGGACCCTGACGGAAATGTCTCAGAAGGGCAAGCTTTCGCCCCGCGACATCTCTATCGAGCTGGTGGATACGGAGCTCACCGAAGGTATCATGCCTGAGCCCGATCTGCTCATCTTGTTCGGCCCTTATCCAGAACTCGCGGGCTACCCGCCCTGGCAGATCCGCCTAACCGAGATCTTTTGCTTGCGAGACAACGAGAGTTTCGGCTACTACGTCTTTCTCAAGGCGCTGCAAAAGTACGCCAAGGCGCGGATGCGGCACGGTAAGTGAGTCGTCTGAGGCGTTTCTGTACGACGAGAACGGAGGCTTGCATTGGCTGCTTTTTGAGTCTTTTCACTACCTGTGTAAATACCCTCACGACTCCCATGGCGTCATCTGGCGGCTGTCCCGGTCCCAGCGATACACAGGTCCGGTGCCAACGTTGTAGCGGTAGTAATTCACCGTACCCTCCTTTATCATAGCCCTGCGAAACGTAATGTTGATTCTGCCGCCATCCTCCTGGTTCTTGCCGGTCCTCTTTGGGATGGAGTGAAGCCAGCTCGACTGCGTCCTCCCTCGCATCAACATCATGTCGCCGCTGCCGAGCGGAAATCGTAGCTCGGTAAGGTTGCGCATCTGGGGCGCAACGGGCTGCAGCGACGACTGCGAAGTCTGCGGCGGCTTGTATTTGAGAAGAAAGTCGCGACGGGCGCCGAGAGAAATAGACGCGATGGCCGGGTCCTTGCCGAGGAACCTCTCGTCGTCACTGTGGAAGGCGATGCTGTCTGAGCCGGAAGCGTAGTAGTTGACCAGGCAGAAATTGAAGCAGCAGCCGGTAGCGGACTCGACCGATGTGCGTAAACGGTCGAGGCATTCGGGGATGGGACGAGGAGGAACGGCGAGGTAGCGCTTGTCGTGGACGGGGAGGTTAGTCGACTTTTCAAGGGGGCAGCCATCATCACCAAAGTAGCAAGTGTCGTCGAGACCGAAGACGGTCGTCCATCTAGCCCACGTCAGCTTGGTATCTCAAGGTCCGGGAGGCAGACAAACCTCGGCGTCCGCACGTGAGTCTGGACGCCCTTTCTCTTGATATCGTACTCGACACGGTAGAAAGGAAGCTCGGCACGCAAAAAGTTGAACAGACCGCTAGCAACACGTGTCGGGATATAGGGCTCGAAGTAAACGAGGTCAAGATCCGGCTGATCATTGACAGACCGACTGGGCCGCGCCGGCACCGATGCCATACCCACGCTCAGCGACGAGGGAAGATCTGCTATCGAAAACGGATAATTCGCATGGCTGGAGACGACAACGGCCTTTCCCCTCGGTTCATCAGCGACAAGAAAGCTCACGCGTCTCGAAAAAATGGATTGACCTACCGCGCCTTCATCGTCGCTGGCCGCCGTCGCCTCCTCCTCACCAGCTTTGCTCCGCTTCGGCGCCGGGCTGAAGAAGGCGTCAAGAGTTCGCTTCTTGGACGCTGACATTTGGTTCTGGAAGGGTAGATGTGCTTTTGCTGTGAGGCGAATTGAGTTTGCGTCGATGCATTTCGTGATGAACAGGGCGTAATCTTCGTCTCGTGACTCGCGCGCTCGTGACACATGGTGACATCATTCTCAGCCTTGTGATGATGCCTTTTGCCGGTTGGTCAATCAAGTCTCGTCGGTGGACCCCTGTTTTTTTGGTTGTTTTTTTTTTTTCCCAGCATGTCTCCCAGCCTCGTCGCAGAACCCCGGCGCTGGATCTATTCACACCCCGTGAGGATACAGCGTTGGGTTCGGGCATGGATGTAAGACTCCTTTCTTTGCATGGCTTCTTCATGTCTATCTCTCCTTACAGAAAGAAACTAAATACTTCAGGAAACGCTGATGAAGCTCTTCCGCGCCCCAGTTGCCGCCCGGGCTGCTACGACGCTTGACCGCTCGCTCTTCTCCCGCTCGCTGCCGACGACGACCGCCTCCGTGCGCGACAATAGGCTCATATCGAAGTATCGCAAGCAGTTGGCCGGCACGAAGGAGCTGTTATTGCTTGACAGATTCGATCCAATTATCGTTGACCCTGATCCGCAGCTGGCGGCTCAGGGCAAAAAGTGTTTTATCCTCCAGCCTGCTGTGAGGCCAACCGGTAGTTTCCTATGCCATCACGGTGTCAATATCATGAGGTCGCGTTCAATCTGACTTGTTCTCTTTTGTAGACCCGGAGACGTGGAGCTCGGTGTTACAGGAGGCGTCCAAACTCGGCGATTTGAGTCTTTCTCCGACAGAGGTGACGATCGGCTACGAAGTATGGAGCTACCGTATGCTATATGACGAATTTTCAGTGTCTCGCTGAGTTTCTGACCTCATCCGCCAGTTGACGTCGTCAGAGCCTTCTTGCCTGAGGAACTGCACGACGAGATACCCGTTGGCTTTAACACAGCCGGCCATGTCGGTGAATAGACTCTCCGCCTCGTCTCTCCGGCTTGCAACGTGCTGACCGAGCCAGCGCACCTCAATCTCCGAGACCGGTACAGGCCGTATAAGCACATCATAGCCCAGGTCATCCTCGACAAGAACCCGGGCATCCGGACCGTCATCAACAAGACAGACAATGTCGGCACCGAAAACGAGTTTCGGACTTTTGCCTACGAGGTGCTCGCCGGCCCAGACGACATGATGGTCGAAGTCAGCGAGGCCGGCTGCGTCTTTCGTTTCGACTACTCCAAGGTATACTGGAACTCGAAGCTCGGTAACGAGCATCATAGGATAGCGACGCTCTTCAAGCCAGGCGAGGTCGTCGTCGATGTTATGGCGGGCATAGGGCCCTTTGCCGTCCCTGCGGGCAAGAGAGGCGTCTTTGTCCTGGCCAACGATAAGAACCCGGAGAGCTACAACTATCTTGAAGAAGCGATCCGGAGGAACAAGGTGTGTCGGCTACTCGTCACGTCAACAGCCGACTCATATGTCACAGGTGACGCAATTCGTCCGGTCCTTCAACCAAGACGGTCACGACTTCATCCGCAACGCCGCCAACTTGGTTCTAGAGGCTTCTCAACGCGGCGAAGGCGCTCAGGTACGTCCCGCCAAGGTGCCAAGGGGTGTGCCGGCGCCGGTTCCGAAGGTCATCTCCATGCCGCCAACTGTCTCGCACTTTGTCATGAACCTCCCCGCTTCCGCCCTCGGCTTCCTGCACAACTACCGAGGTCTCTACCGCGGCAAGGAAGAGCTGTTCGTGGACAGACAGCTGCCGATGGTGCACGCACACTGCTTCGCGGCCAAGGCTGACGACGCGCGGCCCCTCGACGAAATCTGCCGGCGGATACACGACGAGATTGGCGTCAGGCTGGTGCCTGGAAAGGCCGACATGGAAGGGCAGGTGTCCATCCTGGAGGTGCGCGACGTGGCTCCGGCGAAGCGCATGTTCTGTGCCAGCTTCCGTCTGCCCCCTGAGGTTGCCTTTGGCCCCTAGTTTTTATCTTGTATGAAGAGGGGGGGGAGATGGCAGGCTCTGGATCTCTTGCCTACAGGAGGATGACCGACGGGGCCATGCAGGGATGTGGCCGGCTTACCGCTTTCGACGTCGTCGTTGTGCCCCCGTTATTCTTGAAACTTTTGGAGGAGGGTGCAGGAGTGCATGGCAGGAAGTGGGTGTGTCAAAGAGGGTTCTGACACAAAAGGTGGTCCCGGTACGACCACGGTTCTGGCAGCGAAGACCGTTGGTCGGACTGTTGGTTGGACTGTTGGTTAGACTGTTGATAATGGGCGGCGGCGACGCCCCAAACGGAACCGAACTCGCAGCCGAGGGTGGCGGTCGAGGCCTACGGAGTCCGAGAAGTGTCCGGGCAGAAGCTGATCTGTGGTCCCACCTATCATCAATCCTCACGCAGCCTTGCCTCGACGTTACATTGAAAGCGCGGCATGGATAGCCAATGCGCGGCCCGGATGAGATGATGGGTTACAGGAAGGCCGCGGGATGAGCGAGGCAACCAACTCGTCTGTCTGTATGTAGGCATGTATGTATGTCGGCGGAGAACTTCTCAGGAGGGTGGTCGGGGCTGGTCTTCCGGGTACGACAGCCTCTCGTCTCGTATCGGGCAGATGTGTGTTACGCCGCTGGTTAGTTTCTGCAATTGTCCCCCTTGAGCTCGGTTGAGGAGGTTGAGTTGCGCATCTATCTATCTGGATGAGTGCAACGTCCAGCCTTGGTAACAGTGGTTGGATGCAAACTCTCGTCACGTTGACCTGGGATTCTTTTACACTTTTTTTTATTTTTTGCTTCTTGTCGCAAGGGGGTTATCCTGTGGGTGGTTGTGCTCCCACCTTGACTGTTGGTTCGGACGGTTGGCGATCGGAGACGCCGATGCCGTGGATGTGTGTACATATGTACGGATATTGGCCGTTGGATGGGAAGCTCCAGCCCATGATGAGAAGTAATCAGTCTTATCTTTACTTTTTCTTTTTCTGTCGTCACTCTCCGCAGCGAGCATGAGGATTTCCGGACCGACTCGGGCGACGAAGGCTGCAGCTTGCCTCGGTCCCGCATGGTGGAACAGGCATCCTGACGGGGTTCGAATGAGTTTGACAGCGGGAGGAGGGTACAAGATCTAGGTTGGCTTGGACATGAGCACGTCCCGGTTTGTTTCACATATGTACTTGGCTGCAGCTGGGGGCGGATTGCAGGGCAGCTTTTGACTCTGCGATGCTTTCTTGGCGTATTCGAGGCCGATATCTCGACGGGCTTCGAGTAGATATGTACATACATACATACATACATTGATACAGACCTAGGTAGATAGGACTGTACATACAGATACCATGGCATATTGCCACGTCGGCCAAGTGCCTACTGCCGAGGAGGCATCTTGATGCGACGCTCTGGGAGACTAGACGAGACAAAAAGCCCACCCTGTTTCTCCCGACCGCTCATGATGATGATGAGGATTCGTATTGCTTGTATCGAAGAGGAGGTTGATAACGGTCCAAGGGGGCTCTAATCATGGCGTTCCATCCGTTCGTTCGTCATGGTGCGTCAGGAGCGGAGCTGCGATATCTACCTACCACCTACATACATACATACATATGTACATACATACATACGTACAGACATATGTAGGTAGGTAGGCAGACCTCGATATCGAGCAGATTAGGGGTTCGCCAAGGGATCTCTATCTGGTCTCGACAGTCTCTCCGCGCTAGATAGATAGAGGCCGGACGTTCTTCTCGCTCACGCTGATCTAGCACCCTGCTCCGACGGCAGATGCCAGAAGAGCCCTCGTCCACCGCCGTTCGCCGTCCGTGGAAGCTCGCGGGCGGTGGAGGTTCATTGGGTACGAGGGAGATACGGAGAAGAAGATGGGGGGGGGGGGGGGGTGGGAAGGGGTCGCGCCGGGTGTGGAGCCGCGCCGTCTCCGTAGCGTGCTATCAGGAAGCCTGAAGTCAAACGAGTCTCATCGACGGCTGGGCCCAGAGAGAGAGAGAGAGAGAGAGACTGGGGGACTGACGAGGGTCGCGGTGGTGATGGACATGTCAGGCTCAGCAGGCCGAGAGCCGCACGTTTGGTCATGTAACGCTGGGATGCTATCAAGATCTGACTCTTGTGAATTCTTGTCGGCTTTCTTTTCTTTTTCGTCTTCTATTTCAGGTAGACGGCTCGTAAGCCTGTTATCGACCGCCTTTCGTCAAACTGTGCACTCCATCCCTTTCCTTTGGTCGCGCGTATGTATGTAGTGGTGAGGGCTAGTGAAGTGACCTGTTGGGCAGAGGCCCCCGAGAGAGACAGAGACAACAGAAGGTTATCGATGTTGTTGAGTCCTACTTGTTACATGCAGATTGCCAACAGAACTGTTGAGCGAGTTGGGAGGAATTGTTTCAATTTCCCCGGCGCCACGGAAACGCCCATCCAAGGCGTTCCTTCGTCACCGTTAGCCGCATTGTTTTTCTCTGGCCATGTCATCCGTGCGCTTGGGTGTGTCCGAACCCCGCGCTGTAGCTTCTTCGAGGTTAACGCTGTCGGCCCGGCCGCAACCGTGATACGGGGGGGGGGGAGCATGAGCGCTGATGGAGGACCTTGTTTGCTGGCAGTTCCAGACTTGCGAGAAGAAGGACTTCGGGGCTTGGTTACCCGACTAGTAGCCAGACAGCGCCCGCACCTTGTAGGTTTGGGGCGGCCGGCCCGGATACGATAGGTCTCTTGTGCGTAGACTATAGTGTGTAGATACATTAGGTAGGTAGGTAGGTAGGTAGGTAGGTATGTAGAAAGGCAGGCAGAAGCACGGACGGAGAGCGAGTCGTAGGTAGATGATGGGCAGCCCTCAGCACGAGTCGACCCGAGGCAGCCATGACTCTGCGGATAGAGTTCCTGGCCTCGAATCTTGTCTCTCCAAGGGATGCGGGAACAGCGGTGATTCCGCCGGTGAGCAATGGGCGAGACCATTTATCGTTGGCGCTTATTCCAGGCCGACTGCCGGTTCTGACAGCCTACATACTACGGCCCAGCGCGGTCTAGGGAGGTTCCAGTCGAGGAGGCCCGTGAGGAGAGAAGGGCGGGCGAGATATTATCTTTGGGATGCCTAGGTACATATTTCGTACAGACTTGTTCGTTGTATTAGAAACTCGTGCAAATCTCCGCCGTCGATTGATTGTGCAACCCTTGCAGCGAGGATAGGTACATAAAGGCTGATGATGATGAGATCAATTGTGAATCCCTGCAGTCATGGGGCTACCCTGCCTGCATGCATGTGGCGAGACATGAGAAACCTGATTCGCGAGTATCGCCGTCTGCGAGTTCCCTGCGAACCTCTTGCGAATTCGGTACCTTCTCCGCAAGTAGCTCTGCGTGGTGGCGTGAACAGCCTCTCGTCAGGGCCGCGGGCATCGTGTGTTTTGAGTGCGCGCGCGTTGTGGCGTGTGTGCATGTATACATATGTACATACCTACATAGGTACGTGTGTGATGTCAGGTGTGGGGTGATTGGGCGGGTGTGAGGCCGACCCGGGGTACCTATGTAGGTACCTTCCGCACCCGTACCGCCAGTTCGCTCCACCGTTCAGTCCCGCCTCCAGCGAGCGTCAGACTCATTGGAACCGTCTTCTTGTGGGGGAAGCCGGCTTCTGCTTTCGCCGTTCACGACCGCTGCTGTTGATGAAAGCTGACGAGAGGCGAGATGAGAGCTACCGCCAGACATCCCGGTAAGTACTTTCAACGTATGGCAGCGACCGCATTCTCCAGGCGCCGCATGCCAACGCGCCCTGTCTCGTCCGAGGCCTCGCGACAGCTGGAGGACGGACTGCGGCGCCGGCGCTAGGGCAACAAGGCTGGTACCCTGCCCTGGTGTACCTAGAGCTGTATGTACATGTACCTATGTATTTGGATCTGTGAACTGCGAGGTACTGCCCACCACAAGGTGATTTTTTGGGGGTGGGACCATCCATCATTTTCCTACCTAGGCGGGTTCCAGTAGCAAGCAGCAGGCTCCAGTGCTGGCACTGTCCGCTCTAGGTGGTACTGGTACCTAACAGGCAGTAGGTGGCTGCGCTGGGCGCCTGCAACCGGCCTGCCGGGCCCGCGTTCGGCCAACGCTGGCTAAGCGTCGATCCGTCTTCACCCGCCGACGACGGCTTTTTTTTTTGCCCTTCCCTTCTCGTTCTTTTTCCCTCGTCGGGTTGGATTCTTTTTTTTTTAAATTTTTTTTTATTTTCTCTTCCTTTGCATCCCCTCCTCTCTGCAAGCCTCACTCCACCGTGCTGCAGCCGTCGTTGATCCCTTATCCTCCTCTTCTTCTTCTTCTTCTCTCTCACTCCCATCAATTCTCTACTCACGCCCCCCTTCCCCCCCCTTATCTTCATCTCCCTCGTCCTCTTCCTCTTCCGCCTCCCATGACCCCGAGTCTCGCGTCGGTCCCCATCTTCGGATCCTCCGACTACCATCATCCCGCCTACCCGGACATCTTCCTCTGAGATCCTCTCGACCTATAGCCGCCCATGGGCCATTAGCCCCTTCTCTCTCCTCACTTCCTGGCATCGTGCCGCCCGTCGTCTCATCCACCTCCTATCATGGCAGCCGTCCTCTCCTCGGCCGACGACTACGGCTGCTTCGGCCACACGTCGTTGCGTCGCTCGCAGTCCCAATCCAAATTCATCGACGCTTCTCCCTTCTCATCCGCCTCGACATTTTACGCCAACTTCTTCGCCGAATCCGACAGCTCTTCTTCTCCTCCTACTCTCCAGAACGAGTCGACCGACGAGTCCCTGACCTCGACGCCCGCTAGCAACGTGTCCGTCGTGTCCGACTCTGAAGACCTCCTCTTCTTTGACAGCTCACAACAAGACGATGCTTTCGACTTGCCCCTCCTTTCCCAAGAAAAATTCCTCCTCCAGCCCGAGATCCATCACCAAGACATCCAACCGCCCCCATCCAACCCTCAAGAAGTATCCGATCCTTACTCGCTCTCGACCGATATCCCCATCACCTCCACATCCCCATCCTCGGCTCGCATTGAGCACGCCGAGGACGACAGCGCCGTCACCGTCAAGCCCACCCGTCAGGTCGACTACTTGTCTCACGATTGGAGGGAAGAGGATATCTGGTCCTCCTGGCGATACATCGTCTCCAAGAGGGGCGAATTCACCAATGGAAAGAGATTAGAAAACGCTTCGTGGCGAACTTGGGCCAAGGCCAAGAACAATCTGAAAACCATCTCGCCCGAAGAGCTCAACTGGTCAGTCGTTCACGACATTTGCTGTTTCATCCCCCGTCAACTGACTAGGTAATCGTCACAATAGGCTCAAGGACTGCGACGTCACTTGGCTCTATGGCCCCCTGCAAACCAGGCCTAGTCGTCTTCAGCCATCGTCGACTGACCTCTCCAGCCTGGCCCTCTCCAAGTCTGAGTCTTTCGTCAACGTCAACAAGAAGCCCATCCTCAAGAAGAGGAGCATGTCCGAGATTTTGCTGCAGAGGTCCTTGAGCTCGTCCTCGCTGCTCAAGCAGGCAACGGCCGCCGTCCAGGCTCAGGAGACGAGCGCGGCGCTGCGACCGTCCATGGCACGTTCCATGACGAACTGCTACCTCACACTACCTCTGTCGACCCGGCGCTCAAGCCACGAGACGAGCAGCTCCCTGACCGCGTCGACCGCATCCTCCGGTGCCTCTTCTCCCTACCCGGAACGCAAGCACATCCACTTCAACGAGCAGGTCGAGCAGTGCATCGCCGTCGACATCAAGGGTGACGACGACGATGATGATGACGACGCGGCTCGATACGCAGGCGATCACGACAGCGACTCGGACGACGGCGTCGTCATGAAGCGCCTCAAGTCAAAGAGGCGCGGCCCCTCGACCAGGAGGCGTACGAGGAGGACGACGTCATCCGAGGGCAAAACGATTGCCAAGCTCCCCTCGACGACGCTCAAGTATCTCGAGGACGCGCCCGAGTGTCGCACGAGGAACACCCACGATGGTCCGCCAATGTCGCCCTCGTCGTCATCCGAGACGCTGCGGCCCGCGAGGTCCTTTCGCTATGGCGAAGACGACGACTACGAGTTGGACGACGACGAGTTCGATTCCGGATGGCGTTCTCCACCAATCGGACACCGGTCATCTTCGACGACCAGCCTCTCCGACGAGCCGGCCGGCATGCGACGAACCCCTTCCGGCATGTTTATGCCCTGCGAGAGCGAAGTCAGACCGGACGACGGCATCCTGGGACGAGTCATCGACACGGTCAACACAGCTCGGGACATCGCACACGTTATCTGGAACGTGGGTTGGAGAAAATAAACTGGCCCTGTTCAGCCACCGAAGATGCACGCCGCAATGCACGACCAACGCCGGAGTCTACCCCTCCTGATTAGCCGCTCATGATGCAGCATCAACGCGAGGCTCCATACTCGCATTGTTCAGCTGTCTTGCGTTTTCAAGACGATGGCTCGTGCCGTATGACGCCAGTCCCTGATGCCGAAGCCCGAAGACACACGCCATCACGATCTCCTCTTCCGATTCTGCTCACCTCTCAAGCCCCGACGGGTTTTGTCACGGCCGCCTTGCGTGTGTCATCTTTTCCTTTGTCTGTCCTTTTCCTTTGTATCAAAATGGGGTGCGGGCGGCGCGGGAAGCCAGAGGCGAGATATGAAGGCTCACAGCTGGAATCAGTCCACCTTGTGTCGCCATGTCTCCTCATGGTCACGTCGAGATGAGAAAGGGGTAAAGGTGAATAAAAGGGGAATTGTTCAGGGATTCTCCGGCGTTGTCTCGACTTGTCCCGGCCATCTCTCTTTCCTCTCCCATCGTTGAAAGATGGTTTGACGTAGAATGTGGCGTCGGCATGCAGCTGTCAAGGACACACCCGTGGACGGCCGTGTAATTACGGAAGGGAGGATTGTGCTGGAGTGTTGCTGCCCTTATCCAATCTCCGGGCTATCTCACGATGGTCAGGTTAAGGGGGCAGGCAGGTAGCCTCAATTTGTCCAGTGCATCTCTTTGCTCTCACGAGTATCCTTGGGCGTTTGGTGTGGCTTTTGTCAGGTGGTTAACATGGACGTCTGCATGGACGAGCCGAGGAGGGTCGGTGTTCTGGGCCGTCTAGGGTATGAATGCTTCGTTGGCTATCCTCACGATCGACAAGTGGCCTCTAAAGCCATCCTCCCCCCAAAATTATCCTTGAATGTCCGAGGTGGCTATTCGTTTGGCGGCTATCAAGGGTTCCTATTGATGGGGCGGGCCGAGCCGAGAAGGGGGCGGGTGTTCTGGAGGGTCCAGGGTCTGAAGGCTTCGTTGGCAGTGCTCACGATGGTGCGATCTAGAGCAAGAAGTCAGATTGTCTGAAGTTTGAATCAGTGCAGACATCGCGCTACCGATCGCTTTACGCCAAAGTATCCTGAACTTACTCGCACGGTCTTGGTCCTGTAAAAGCATTCTTGCGTTGGAAATATACCTACCTATTCGCACATCTCAAAATAATTACCTACCTACCCTGCACCGCTCTCTAGCTACGAGAATTTCCTCCAGCCTCATGGATTGAGCTACGCTCCTCCAGCTCGACACGATGCAGAAGCTCCTCAAACGGACGGCACAGGCCGAGCGCCAGGTCGCCAGACGCATGAAGAAGAGGATGAAAGAGGAAGAACGAGCGGATCGACGAACGGAGAGACCTCGGATCGTCGACGCGCTGCGGTCCATCAAGCAGAACAACAAGGCTGCGCGTCAGGCGTGGATCGAGAACTGGGAACTGGGACCGCTCGCCCCGAAGCGCGACCTTGGCTGCAACGACTACGGCGTCATCTGGGAGAATTACAGGCGGACTCCCCCGAAGCCGTCTCCTCAGGTGGTGGAGCAGCGATGCGGCTGGGCTGGTGGACCGCATGTGCTCTGTCTGGCCCCTGGGGATCGTGTGCTCATCATGGACGGTCCGGACAGGGGCAAGATTGACTGCATCAAGGAGATTCAGCACGAACACGGCACTGTCAAGCTGGAGACGCGCCACAAGGTGAGTGTCGGCTCTCCGCGTCACCGCCCGGCTGGTCGAGGCTGAAGCTCTCCGCAGGGCCTCTTTGGAACTCCGATCGGTAAAAGCGGCGCCGCCATGGATTTCCCCTTGTCGATCGGGTCCATCCGTCTCGTCTATCCGCTGCCGCATCCGGAGACGGGCCAGATCCGAGACGTCGTCATCCAGAGGCTCAAGGCCGTGCCTCCCAACATGAGGTCGCAAAACATGTCTTTGGATCGTTGGGAATTCGGAAGAAAGTGGGATCGCATGGTTCCTGGTATCAGCGTCGTCATCCCATGGCCGGAGGGTTCGCCGCCGCAGTATGAAGCCAACAAGTGCGACACCCTACGCGACAAGGTCGAGGAGCGGACTTTTCTCTTCAACCTCACATCGCCGCCCATGCCGCCGTCGGTCCTGGACGAGCTCCGAAACAAATACTCCAAGTTCAGAACCCGGCACGAGGACTGGTACGTGCAGAAGAAGGAGGCCGAGGAGGCGGCCAAGAAGGCCAAGGCGACGCGGGACGTGCTGTCGATGCGGACGCCCATGGACGAGTTTGCCGAGAAGCGGAGGCAGATGCGGCTGGCGAGGCCCGAGCCGTTGCTTACCGATGAGATGCTCGAGCGTATCGGTCGCATCATGTTGACGGAGCGAGAGCGGGGGTCCAAGTGGAAAGAGGGCGAGCCGCCGCGGGTGGTCGGGGGTCCGAACGTGGGGCCGAGGGGAGTGGGGCCGACAGTTTCGGAAGCGGTGTCGGAGCCGGGGGTTGTCGGTCCGCCGTGAAGGGGACAGCCGGAGAGGGTAGGTAGGTAGGTAGGTTCGGTAGGTATTTCAGCTGTCATCTGTACCCAGACCTACGAAGTACTTTACTCTTATAAGTACATACGTCGTAGCTGAATCTCTGTGAATCTCTGCCAATCTCCGTGATGCTCGGTGAATAACACGGGAGCTATGTATGTATAAGCCGCTGCGTGGGTCGCCGGTGCTATCCGCACTTGGCCGCGACCCCCCTTCCCCGCACTGAACCTCTCCTCTCTCCCTCCTCTCCTCTCCTCATCAAACCTCCAACCGTCTCTCTCTGATCCATACCTATCTATGTACGAGCCTGTACAACCATGGCCTCCTCCCACACGCATTCGCACGACTTCAACGCCCAGGAACACGGACACTCGCACGAAATCCTCGACGGGCCTGGCAGCTACGCAGGCCGCGAGCTGCCCATCACCCAAGGGCGCGACTGGAGCGGCCGGGCCTTTACCGTCGGGATAGGAGGGTGAGTCTCGATTTTGCCACGCCGATCCGAGGATTGAACAAGGGGGAAACCACACTCATGGTGTTTTTTTTTTTTTCAATTTGATTTTTATTTTTATTTTTTAGGCCTGTTGGCTCTGGGAAGACGGCGCTCATGTTGGCCCTCTGCCTCTCCCTCCGCGACAAATACTCCCTCGCAGCGGTGACAAACGACATCTTCACCCGCGAAGACGCCGAATTCCTCACCCGGAAGCGTGCCCTACCGCCAGCTCGCATCCGGGCCATCGAAACAGGAGGCTGCCCGCACGCAGCCGTGCGCGAAGACATATCGGCCAACCTCGCGGCCCTAGAAGACCTAAACGCCAGGTTCAGGCCGGACCTCCTCCTCATCGAATCGGGGGGCGACAACCTGGCAGCCAACTACTCGCGGGAACTGGCCGACTTCATAATCTACGTCATTGACGTGAGCGGCGGCGATAAGATCCCGCGCAAGGGGGGTCCGGGCATCACGCAGAGCGACCTGCTGGTCGTGAACAAGACGGATTTGGCGGGCATTATCGGGGCGGATTTGGGGGTCATGGAGAGGGATGCTAGGAAGATGAGGGAGGGGGGCCGACCGTTTCGCCCAGGTTAAGGGGGGGGTGGGCGTCGAGCATATTGTTGGCTTGGTGTTGAGTGCTTGGAGGGCTAGTGGTGCTGAGGAGGAGAGGGTCGGGAGGGGGGGCCGAGGGCCACGGATGGGTTGGAGGGGTTGGGTGAGGGGTTGGGTGAAGAGGATGGTGGTTGAGGGGATGAAGAGGATGGGGGTTGAGGGGATGAGGTTGAAGAGGATAGGGGTTGAAGGGGGGTGAAAGAGTACCATGGTTCAAGAGGACCGGCGTTGAAGAGGTTGAAGAGATGGGGGTTAAAGACGAGTTTCGGGAACGAGCTGTAGACTGTGTCCTTTTGTCAAATAGGGGGTTGAACTTGAATAACTCTCTCGAATCTAGATCCATCCTAGACTACCCGTCATCCCCTCCAACTTCAACTTCCACAACCATTCCGTCCATCTACACCCCTCCCATGACCGCCTCACGCGGCCAAACCCGCTTATACAAACTGACCCCCACCGCATCCTGAGGATTCACCCTCCCATCAAAGGTAGCCTTGAAATAGCCATGCGTCCCAAGCGCCTCCTTGATATACCCAGACCTCCCCCTCCTCGTCCAAAGCGGCAACGCCTTGAACCACTCCACATCCTCGCGGCTAAAGAACATGTACCGCACCGTCACCATCTTCTTATGGATGTGGAAGGGATGGCCCGTGAGGATGACGCGTTTGGCTACCACCCGTGATGTTGACGGCGGGAGAGCCGTGCCCGTGCCTATCAGCTTCAAGCCCGCACCTGATGACGACCGCCGGAAGAAGAGGACGGGGACGGCGCCCCACGTCACGGGGCCGACAAATGTTGCCATGGCGGATTGGCCTGGGTGTAGGAAGCGGCAGTATTTGTGCACGTCGTTGGCTGTCGAGCCGGATTGCGAGAGGATGGGTCGAACCGTCATTCGTCGCGCGCCGCACTGAATCATGACTTCGTCTTTGGACTTTAGCGATTCGTCCGAGTCGGAATCCGTAGAGAGGTTGAGCAGGTAGTTGACCGCCGTCTTCTTGTGCTCGTGCCGGAGCAGCCCGACCATCGTCAGCGGACGGTCCGGACGCCACGATGCCCGCGCCTCGGCCGGCACCCGCTCGACGTAGATCCGGACCCGGGTCCCGGCCGCGACGCCCCCGACCAACGCCTCGCGAGTCGCCCGCGACCGCGATGCCTGATAATCCGGGATCTGGAGGAGACGCCTCCACCACGTCGGTTCGTGCGCCCGGTCTTCGTCCTCTTGCCAGGGGCTGGTCCGCACGCTCTTGAGGCCTCGGTACCGTGCCAGCCGCTCCCGTGCCACGACGTTGGGGTGCAGTTCCAGTTCGTCTGGGAACTCCTTGTCGTCTGCCTCGTCTCGCTTGCGGGCTCGGTATCGGGCCAGCTGCTGGGCGTCGTCGGCCTCGTCTGGCTCCTCCATGTTGACCGACTGGGGGTACTCCGAAGGGCCGGCTTCCGTAGGCTCGGGCGCCGCGTAGCCTTCGATGCCGTCCTCGGCGCCAATTACCTCGTCCGATCTATCGCCTTCGCCCATCTCGACATGGTCCAGGTCCGAACCGGAATCCGAAACGTCGTCGAGATACCAAGCTGCCTGATAGCTTGACGTACCCTTAGGCAGCCGCCTCTTGGCCATCTGTCTCTTGGCCTCTTCCTCCTCCTCGTCGGAGAAGTAATGGTGATCATCGAGAAGCACGCCCTTCTTTGTCGAAGCCACAGCCGATTGAGCGCCGTCGTCGTACGAATCCATCAAAACGTCGTCAGGCGCCAGCTCTTCCAGATCATCCTGGTCTCCGGACGGTAAGGCCAGAACGGCCTCCTCGTCTCTGTCCTCGACCATGGCCTCGCCCCGTTTCGTCTGTTGCGGTATAGGGGCGGCGACAATCTTGCGTATCCTAAAGGCGCCCCAGTCGCCGACTTGTACCAAGCGATCCGCATTCAGCGCACGGCCTCGAACCACGCCCGTGATGATTGTACAATCAGAATCGTCGCGGGCGACGTCGACGTCATCGGCCAACATCCAGCTCCTTTCGTCCCTCCACCTCACTCCCTTGGGTGTCGTGTTGCAGAGGGAGCGCATCAGGTTGGAGCACTCTTGTCGGCTGTCCAAGCTGTAGACTTTATCCTGCTCTGGGTGAAAGTGCGTGATAAAGGACTTGAGGGAACCGAGGACGGCCTGCTTCTGCTTCGCAGGCTCGACATTCTCGATGCCCTGAACCACGGTGAAGAGAGTCGATAGCCCCTGGCCCTCGACACTGCGGAGGATGAGCTCTCCGAGGGCATCAACTTCTTCACTGGCGGACAGAATGACGACGACGAAGTCTGACACTCGCGCAGCGTCCAGACATGAATCGAGCTCTCGCGTAAGCGGTAGATATTGTATCTTCTGCTTGAAGCGGTCGACCGAGACTCTCGTGCTGCCGTCGGAGATGCTAGCTTCGATATCCAGGCTGTCAATCAGACGGTAAATAGCAGCCTTGGCATCGCCGTCGGCGCACAGAGGAATGACGCTGACAATCCGAGGCGCCCCGTCGCGACCGGAGAAGATGGAAGTCTCCTTGACGTGCTCCTTGTGCTTGGACAACCGGAACTGTTTGGCCTGGTTGCGTCTATCGAGCTTGGACATGACCTGCTGTTGCGGAGTCTTTCGCTGACCGCGCTCATTGGGCGCTCGGCCTGCGAGAGTCGAGCTGATGTTAGCCGAGTTCCCGCGGAAGCGCAATCGGATAGCATCATGGACCTTTGGCCCGGTCCCTCAGCTCATGCTTAGACGCAGCCTTGGACTTGAACGGCTTATGCGCCACCTTTGTGGTAGGACGGTGCGAGTGAGGCGTCACGGCGACAGGCATCTTGCCCTCTCCGCCTGCCTTGAACCTAAAGGGAAGAGAAGCCAGGGCGAGAGGCGACGGTGATGCTGGTCTTTGTGCTTCGAATATCAGCCGCTGCTTGTGCTGGAGACCGTGGTTTTGCCTCGTCGGGGGAAAATTTTGTGCGGGCCGCTCGCTTATCGATAAGCGCGGAATTTTGCTTATGACGTCCCCGAACACAGGTCAACCCTTTGGACTGCATCTCACGATCACGGTATAAAAGCGGAATGGAAGTCGACAAGGCTGACGATAAGGCGCGGGCTCCAGACGCTGTCGTCGTCGAGAGGCCGCGTCTGGATCTCGTCTCGCGACCCAAGAGAAAACAGCTTCGACGGGTAAAAGCAGCACAGAAGCAGTACGGCCGAGGCGAATCCATCGACACGAAGCAAATCCAAGATCGAAAGCTACGTCGGAACCTGAAAACACTCGAGCAGAAATATCAGGATGCGGCGTTGGAAGCAAAGGATGCCGAGATTCTCCTCGAGAACACGGCTGGCTTCCTCGAGCCCGAGGGAGAACTCGAACGGACGTACAAGGCGCGACAAGAGGACATTGCCGCCAGTGTCTCGGTCGAGACGGCGAGGAAACGCTTCGATTTGAGTCTCGATCATTTTGGGCCTTACATTTGCGATTATACCCGCAACGGGCGCGATTTGCTCCTCGCTGGGCGTAAAGGTCATGTTGCCGCCATGGACTGGAGGGAGGGCAAGCTTACGTGCGAGCTGCAACTGCAGGAGACGGTTCGGGATGTCCGCTGGCTGCACAACAATCAGTACTTTGCCGTTGCGCAGAAGAGGCACGTTTACATATATGATCGACAAGGCGTCGAGCTGCATTGTCTGAGGAAATTCACCGACATTTCAAACATGGAGTTTCTGCCCTATCACTTCCTCCTCGCCACCACTGTAAGTTGTCTTGACGCTTCTCAAGCAGGAATCCTGTCTGACTTGGATAGGGAGCGGCGGGATGTCTCAAATATCAGGATACCTCGACCGGTCAGATCATAGCCGAGATGCCGACGCGGCTTGGTCCGACCATGTCGATGACGCAGAACCCCTACAACGCGGTCCTTCACCTCGGCCATCAAAACGGCACGGTGACGCTGTGGACACCCAGCTCGCAGGAACCGCTGGTCAAGCTGCTGGCGCACCGCGGTCTGGTGCGGTCCCTGTCCATCGACCGTCAAGGCCGGTACATGGTCTCCACCGGCCAGGACCTCAAGATGGCCGTCTGGGACATTCGCATGTTCAAAGAGGTCGGCAGCTACCTCACTCGCCACCCAGCATCGTCGGTAGCCATCTCCGACACGGGTCTGACGGCTGTGGGATGGGGCACCAATACGACCATCTGGAAAGGCCTGTTCGACAAGAACAAGGCCGAGCAGGAACACGTGAACATGCCCTACATGAAATGGGGCGGCGAGGGCCATCGAACAGAGCGAGTAAGATGGTGCCCGCTAGAAGACATCCTCGGCATAGGCCACACCGACGGCTTCTCCTCCATCATCGTCCCCGGCGCAGGCGAAGCCAACTTCGACGCCCTAGAAGCCAACCCCTTCGAAACAACCAAACAACGCCAAGAATCAGAAGTAAAGAGCCTGATCAACAAGCTCCCGCCCGACACCATCGCCCTCGACCCCAACTTCATCGGAACCCTGGACCTACGCTCCGACGCCCAGCGCAAGGCGGACAGACACACAGACGCCTCGGCCCGACCGTCCATGGCCGACGAGATCCGCAACAAGGCCAGGGGGAAGAAGGGTGCCCTCAGCAAGTATCTTCGCAAGCAGCGCAAGAAGAACGTCGTCGACGAGAAGAGGCTTGTTGTTGATCAGATTTGGGAGGAACGGAGGAAGATGAGGGAGAAGCAGCGGGAGGAGAAGGAGGTTGAGTTGGGGCCGGTTTTGTCGCGGTTTGCGAGGAAAGGGTAGGCGTGTTTGCTGCGATTTGTACATGGTATAGGCGAAGATGTAGGGGATACCCGGGTGTGAGAAAGAAAAGATGCTGGGTTTCTACTGCGGTCCAAGAGCGAGATGTAAGCTCCAAAGAAGAGAAGTCTTGACACGACGATATCGCCACGATGATGAAGATAACCCCATGCCCTCATCCTATATACACACTTTACCCGCATCAAGCACCCACAAGCACCTCGACCCCAAAGATCTACAACAGCTTCAAATGCCCCGTAACCTCATCAACCAAGCTCCTAGGCGCAGGCCCAATTCCCAAAACCGTCAAGCTACCCGCCTCAATCTGCGTCCTGCCCGCATCCTGCACCATCTCAGCAGGCAAGCCCCTAGCCAAGGCCTGGCCCCTCAGCTCGCGAACCTCGGCCTCGCTCTTGGCCTGCAGCGCGATCTTGGCTTGTCCGCTGCGCTCCCAGCGGGAGAGCAGCGTGCGTTGCGGTGACGAGAGGGCTGTGCGGGCGAGGGCTTTGTAGCAGGCGAGGGTTGCGTGGGAGCATTGAGCGGCGATTTTTCCTGTGAGGTTCGCGTTCTTAGCGTTCGAGTCGGTTGCCTTGGATGGGGGAAAGGGGGGGGCGAGGGAAGGATACCTTTGGTCATGCCCAGATCCGTCCTCACCACCAAAACAAGCTTACACTCCTCCCCCCCCTTATCAACGAGCAGCCCCTGCTTCCGATCCGCAGCAGGCCCGTTGGCCCAATTAGGCGCATGATCAAGCAGCGAAGTCCCCTCGTCGACGTCGCTCTCCTCACTCTCAACCGGATCGACGAGGTTATGGCGACGCTCGTCCGTCAGCGCCGGCGAAATCAGGTAGCCGCGAGAGGTGTAGATTCCGAAGAGGAAGCCTGCGACGAAGGTGGCCAGCGCGGTGGTGATGATGACGCCTGTTTGGATGCCTTGATCGTGGGGCATCATTTTTTTTTTTTTTTTTTTGTTTGAGGGAGGGTTGGGGGGATTCCTGAGGTTGGGTTGAGGCTGCAAGGCTGAGGGTTGGGTTGAGGCTGTGAGGCTGAAGGTTGGATCTGCCTGGCTTGAGGAGGCGGGATTTCCTGTTTCGGATACCCCGCTTAACGACATCTCTTCACGCCCTCCATGACGATGACTTCAAACCCAACATCAAGCCTCAGTACGAACCATCCGTCACGCCATGTCCCCATCAGCCCTAATAGTCGCCATCTCCGGCTGTTCCTCCAGCGGAAAGACCACGCTCGCTCGCCTCGTCCGCAATCTCTTCCCCGGCACCTTTATCCTCCACCAAGATGACTTTTACAGGCCCGAAGCTGAGTGCGTCAACCTCGATTCTTGCCCTTGTATGCGTCCATCGGCTCATTAAGTTGTCTTTTTTGCTCTAGACTTCCATTCAAGAACGGTTTGCGTGATTGGGATTGCGCAGAAGCCGTCGATGTTCCCGCCATGATGGAAGCTCTGACTTACATCCATCACCACGCCTCATTCCCCGTACGCCCTCTTCCCTCCCCCCCCCCAACAAAAACCCCCATAACTAACCCTCAAAAGCCAACTCTAGAGTCCAAAGAAGATCAAAACGCCATTGGAAATTGCCCCATCCCATCGCAAGTCATCAACACGCTCAAGTCCCGCATCGAAACCTCCCTCCCTCCCTCGCATCCCCTTCTCACAGGCTCGCTCCGTCTCTGCCTCCTCGACGGCTTCCTCCTCTACGCCAAGTCCATGGCGGCGCTACAGCCGAGTCTTGACGTCAAGCTCTTTGTGCGCGCCTCGTATGCGAGTGCCAAGGCTAGGCGTGAGGCTAGGGCTGGCTACGTTACGATCGAGGGCTTCTGGGAGGATCCGCCTGGTTACGTTGAGGCTGTTGTCTGGCCAAACTACGTTGCTGATCATGGCTGGATGTTTGAGGGGGCTGATGTCGAGGGTCCGTATCGTAAAGATGCTCTTGAGTCGGCTGGCATTCGGACACTCGACGATGAAAAGCCCGATGTCGACTTGGCCGTCACCCTCGAATGGATGGTCAACACCATCCTCCAGGAGCTGCACAAGTACGCATGAAAAGCTGCGAGTTCTGCAATTCGTCAACCGGTATCCAACTCTCCCCTCTCTGTCCAAATCCGCCTCATGACCTTGTCCGCCACCCGCGTCTGCGCTTCTTCCGCGTTCACCCCGTCGTCAATCATGTCGGCGACCACATCTCCAATCAGAACTCGGCATATATACCGACCCTCCACGACATCAACTTCATACTCTACCTTTTGCCTGCCTGCCCATATGCCGAGCTCCTCTTTGGGATGCCGCGCGTCAACGTCATTGCGGAGGAGGAACTCGAGGTAGGAGAAGATGCCAAACTGCGCAACTATGGCCATACACGCCTCCGTAGAGCCCGAATCGACCCATACGGAGCCCAGAAGCGCCTCGAACAAGTCCGAGACGAACTTCTTGGCTCGCATCCGCGCCAGCAACGCCCACGGATAGTGCCTCCCCTTGACCATGGCCTCCCGGATCTCACCTCTGAGCTCCTCGTACCTCGTCTTCATCGCTCTTTGCTCAGTCCCAAGGACACTGCTCCCATGACGCATGAACCTCGACAACGGCTCCAACACGTCCTGTCCGCCCTCGTCTTCAAGTGGACTATTCTCCATGACGACAAATGCGAGAAAGTCACCGTTCACCATGGCCGACTTGAGCGTGTGCATCCGGTGATGCGAGAGAGGCGGTTCGACGGAGAAGAGCTTGTTCACAATGATATAGTCGAGGACGGCGTCGCCTAGAAACTCGAGTCGCTCATACGATCTCGTGTTGGGATCCAGCCTATATGAACCGTGTGTCATGGCCTCGACGAGCAGTGCCTTTTTCCGAAACGAGTATCCCATCAGCACCTCGAGTTGCTCCAGCGCGGGCGGAAGGGAAATTCGACCCCTGACCATCTCAAAGAGTCGTTGCCGATTGCCATCAACGTGATGCCATTCCATTCTCTCGTTGTCTAACAAGTTCGAAATGCACAACAAGGCACTTTGAAGTCCTCCATCCGTGTAAGACGCTCCGATCAGGGCCTCGACCACGTCGGCTAGCGTTTTCGTCGACATTATCCTCGCGCCCCCGGTCTGCTTTCGGGGCCCGTCTCTAAGTTGATGGACATAAAATGGACGCCACTTCTTGCCGGTGAAACTTCTCGTGAGGATGAACTTGGCGAGGTCCTTTTCGCGTGAGGCCCGACAGAGTCTCGAGTTGGCCACGAGACTATCCCGAGCAGCAGTCAGATAACCTTCCGGCCACATTGGATCTGCCCCTTCATGTCAGCGAGGAAACCTCTATAGGGGAGGATGACTTGAGAGCCTTACTGGAGGCGGCCGTCTGAACCGAAGCGCAATACTTCAAGATGGAGTCTCCGAGAAACTCCAACCTTTCGTAGTTGACGGGCCCGCACGCAGATCGTGCACTCCTTGCTTCGCGGACCAGGCTGAGGTTGGTCATGGCCACGGGCTGGAGCTGCTCAGTCATGGCCAGCTGCTTCGTCGTCACCAAAACCTCCAGCTCGTGCACGATGGACGGTATCATTAAGCCAAAATGCACATGTCTCATGGGAATTTCGTCAATGATAGCATCCGCCAGCGGGAGAATCCAGGGATACGGCTTTTTGTCTCCGACCTCGCCCTCATCATCAGCTGGGAGGCGGTTCAAGAGATCCATTCTCTTGGTCAACCTATCGAGCACCACATACGGCACCTTGGCCGGAGCCAGCTCATACTTTGGAAAAGGACGCCGGACCAACTCGACCGGGGGCTTCGTCGAGACCAAGCCCAGATACCGGAACGGAGTGCCATGCGCGTCTCGGACGAGATATAACCCGCTCGTATGCTTCTCATTCTCGGCATCGAACCGCGCGGACCCAATCTGCTCTCTGGAAAGACGCTCTCCCGGCACAATGAATCGCGCAACCTGAGGCTTATCCTCGACTCGCCACCGGTGGGAGAAAGCAGCCGTGAGCAGGGTACAAGTGTCGTCGGGCAAGGTTTCCGCTTGATCAGCTGAGACAGGCTTCGCCTCGCCGAATTGCACTCGACAGCTCGCTCCGAAGCTCAGAAACAGTTTCATTGGATGAAAGTGCTCGAGCTTGACAGGGAACAGAATCTCATACTCGGACCGCACATGGTTCTCATCCTCGAAGATCAAAGGATAGAGCCATTTCTGACAAGGGCTCTCCCATGCCTCTGCCACCTGGTACCATGGATTGAAAGACGGCTCGACGTCGACCTTGGCCACTCTCTTCTCCACTGGAGGAATGACGTTCAGTCTCAACGGTAGAAGATGCTCGTCGACGAGACCGGCCCGGTACAGAGCAAGGTAAGCCTCGAAAGCCGCGTCCTTGGCGGCATTCTTCCGAGACAGCCAAGTAGACTGACCTTGTATACGTCGAAGCTCGACCGGTACGAGCGGGGGAAGCAAGACCGTGGCCATCCACTGCGTCGGGCTCGTGTCGTCGTTCCGATGAAGGATGTAGTCGGGGCGGCTGTCGATGTATTCGCCTCGAGTCAGGACGGCGCAGAGGTGGCTCAGACGTCCCTTTGCGTTGTCGAAGTCGAGTAAAGCACCTGTTTCCGGCACTCTGAAGCGGCTGTCGCCGTCGGGCTCCGACTCCTCGAGGGGGTCCATCTCCTTCTGACGTTCCTCAAGCGCTTGATTCGCATCAGACTCCAGTGCCTTCACCATGTGGTTGATGTCCATCGACGCCTCTGTGAGCAGAATGAGTTTGGATTCATGCATACGAGCTCTGCCGCGCCGCTGTACAAGAGCCTTGTAGTTGTCGGGCAGGTCAAAGCACACGACGAGGTTGCAGGCCGGGATATCGATTCCCTCTTCGAGAACGGACGTTCCCATCAATAAGTTGACGGCTCCGGCGCGGAATGCCTCCAACCCGTCTTGCTCCGTCTCGCCGGGAAACTCGAACAGACATCGGTTCCTTGACGGGTTTGTCGACCTGCCCACCATGGTGCCGATACGATATCTTTTCGTGATGGCTGGACACGATTCGAGAAACTCACGCAGCATGGTGACCGTCACACGCTCCTTGGCGAAGATTATCCCGACCACCGGTCCCTCTGCTGACACTAGCTGTTGCATCAGAACGTGGACCTTGTCAGATATGTCGTCTAGGCTCTGCGGTCTCGATGGCGGACACTCTGGTGACACCCGGTCGAGGAAGGCGGCAACATATCGTCTCTCTTTAACACAAAGATGCTCGGATATGTCATCCATCTCATCAGAGTTCTCCTGATACAGTTTGGAGGCTTTCCACAGATAGGCATCAACAGCCCAAGGCCCCAGCTGTTCGAGGACTTTGTCGCAACGGGTGCAAAGACGTTTGATCTGATCCCGCGAGTACGTGTCCTGTTTTCTAAGAACCCTTTCCAAGGCTCGGCAGTTTTTATCGCTTGGCTCAGCCAACAACTGCAGAACGTAGGGGTCTTGGTTTATGTCTAGTTCGGCAAAGGCATTGTGTAGTGACTGCATTGATCGTGTGAGTCGCAAGGGCGATGAAGCCGTGAAGACGGCTTTGCAGACGGTTGGTCTCTTGACGTGACTGATGAGCGCTTCGCGATGAAGCGTCGGGGTAACACACGAAGCATCTAGCGTCTTCTCGAGATCCTCCATGCCTTTTAGGGTGGACCGGAAGCTCGGAGTAGCCGTCAAGCCAAGCACCGAAGGCAAGGAGCCGCCGCGGGCTCGATGGTCGTGATAAAAGGTCTTCATGAGCTTGCTGCCCGGATGCTTCTCGACGCAGTTATGTGCTGGTAGTGCGAATCAGACTTGGCCTTGATGAATGGATACTTCGCATACCTTCGTCGAATATGATGAGAGACAGCTGGTCCATGGAAACAAAGGCATTGCTGAGGGCGTCAAGCAGTACTTGATAAGTGGTGATGAGAATACGAGTGCCGGCCAAAGCTACCTTCCAGGTGCTCTCATTCCAAGTCTCAACGTTGTCATTTCCAGTAAGAAGTTTGACGCGCACTGAGACGACCTGGTTGCTGATGACTTGATACTGCTGTTCGCAGAGGGAAATCGTAGGGGCCAGGAACCAGATGATCTAACTCCAGATCAATACCCTCGTTCCTAGTGGGCGTATCAGGCGGCGTTTACTTACTTTGTCGGGACTGCCATTATCCAATTCAACCTTGATGCGCATCACGGCCCTGATAACATCATCAGCCTTACTCTCGAAACTTGTACAAAACCCTGCTGGCTACTCACACCTGAGTCTTGCCGCTGCCAGTGTCCATCTGGGAAACTTGTCAGATCTTGATCGACACAAGCTCCGGTAAACGTACCACGACTATCACGTTGCCCTCAAGGCTCCGCTGAAGCATCTCCAGCTGATACGCCCTGGGGCTCATCGCTTGCGCCGCCGGAGCCTGAGACGAGACATCTCTGGCAGCCTCGGAGACGGTCACGATAGTGTCGGCCTCGGAGTCGGCCATGGCGACCGGTGAGAGACGGCCATCTGACAGTTCGGACTCTTCCTCGCTGTCGCTGGAGTCGACGAAAGGTGTAAAGAGCGACATGATGATGTCCGCGAGCGGAGCACGTGAGGACCAGCCTCTGTGTTTTGCAGCTCAGGGTCGCGAGCAAATCATAGGTTTGACAGGAGGTTGTTGGTCGTGAGTCGTGACCAACAAGTTGAGTTATTCGCAGAACTCTCAATGCTGACTATTCGTACCAAGATTCTCGTTTGACGCCGCACTGTGTAATGTACACTGTATGTGAACCTCACCTCAACCAACAGTTCTCTTCAAGCCTGAGTCGTAACGATCCGATAGCAGACAGCCATAACCGCGTCAAGCACGATGGAAAGAGATGAAGCTTTTCAAATGGCTCTCTTCTCAGCCGGCTTCAACGCCTGCGGACAGCTCGTCTTTGGAACCGAGGAGAGCGGTCCCGAGCCCGATGACCTATACTCGTTTACCAAAATCCTCAGCGGCTCAAAGATCGAGCGGCCCGTATCTCGTCTGTCTTACACGCTGGGCGAGTGCAAGTTATATCGCTTAGGAAGTTCCCGGGCTAATCCTCCGCAGTGCGGCATGATGGACGTCTGAGCATGGCTGGCATCGGCCCGGACAACGAGGACGAGCAGGAAGCCGCCTACTTGTATGCCGAGGCAGCCAACGACGAGATCCTCACGACTCGGCGCGAGGACTCTCACGTAACCAAAGAAACTGCCACGGTTTCTCAAACGCCTCTCCTCCACTACGCCTCCGTCACTTCTTGGAAAGCCGGCCTTGTGAAGCAATCGTGGACGCCACACAGCCCCGTACGGACCATGGCTGCCTTTGACACGGGCTTCATAATTTTACATGAGGAGGGGACCGTATCAACCTTGGGCGATGCTCGCTTCGAGGACTGCCTAGGACGAGATGTAACAGAAGACTCGTACGCCAACCAAGTCAGCACAGACAGGACCGCATCGACTGACACGACCTAGGCCTGCCAATCTACCCGGCATCGTGACCGATCTCTCGGGCCTGGGGGAGCCCATGAAGCACATCTCGGCTTCAGGCTATACCCTCGCTGCCTTGACGGAGAGCGGCGCCATGTATGTCTGGGGGCTGCCTTCTAGAGGGCTGCAGCGCCGGTCGGGAGCCTTTCCCGATCTCGGCCGGGTCCCCAACTATGTCGAGATAGACGATGGCAAGGATGTGCTGGACATGGCTGTCGGCGATTCACACGCGTTGGCCCTGACCATCGACGGTCACATCTACGTCATCGGCGGCAACGACAATGGACAGCTCGGTTTGGGCGAGTCTGATGCAGACGGGCGTCAGTCTTGGACTAGGAGTGCTTTTCAGCCGCCCAGTGGACAAAGGGTCATTGCTGTAGCAGCAGGCCCTCGTTCGTCTTTTATCCTGACGGCTTCTGAGGCAGTCACTGCCGAAACAGAACAGGGGCAGCGCGCCAAAGACGAGGGTTGAGGTGGAAAGGTGCTCGGGGCATCTACTGTGATGCTCTATTTTACAGACATGGCATCCAGCACACCTACAGACTGGTGAGGTAGTCTTCAATCTCCTGCGGCGACAGCTTCCTGAATCGTGGCCCGGTCGCTCCCTCGACACCCTCTATCCCGAGCAGGTGATCGGCAGGGGGCCCGACAATGCCTGGCCGCGATTAGCATGGGACTCGTGCGGCGGAGAGACGGTTCACACACCAATCTCGATGGAGTCTCCGTTCATCTCGCCTTCAATGTTATCCTTGAGGGTCAGCAGAGCAATGTGGATGGCGTCTTCGAGCTCGAGCTCTTCCGAATATCTCTTCTCCAAGAACGTCTTTGCCTTGGTGGCGCTCTTTCCAATGGCCGTGGCTTTCCAGGGGAAGAAGCTGCCAGTGGGATCGACCTGGTACAGCATCGGCCCCCCCTTGAGGATGCCGCCCGTCTTCTTCTTGGTAGCCTTCTCACCCTCGGCTGTCGTCTCGTCCTGGTCGTCGGGCTCGATGCCTTCATCCCATCCGGCGATGAGCATACTAACGCCGTAAGGCCGCACACCGGCAGACTGCGTGGCCTCTTGCATGACGCGCGCCACGTCCTGGACCAGTATCCGCGTGGGAGGGTACTCGTTGTAGATCCTCTTGTAGGCGGCGTGGGACACCTTGCGTGCGCGGTCAACCAAGACCCTGTAGTCGGGCCCCATGCCGGAGTAGACGGTGCCGATATTAGGGTTGATGATGCTAATCTTATCCACGGAGCTCTGATCCGCGAGGGGAGACGATGACTTCTTCTCCGTGGCAAGGACGATGCCGTTGGTAGCTGCGGCGTGTCAGCGTTCCGTCATGGCCGCGGCAACGAGCCATGGCTACACACCCTTGATTCCTAAGGCCGTTATGCCTTGATTCACCGCATTGAGTGCATACTCTGTGCGATGGGACATCAGTCGATGGCGTCGAAACAGCGCCTGACAGACACGTACCTATCTGCACCAGCTTTCCGCTGCAGCGAGGGTCAGCAACTTGGATAGAGAGCGGGACAAGGCAGCGAACCTCGGCGAGAAAGTGGTGAGAGAGAAGGAGTATCGATCAGCCATTTCTGCAGTTGTAAGTTGTATGAAGTCGATCGATCAGGGTGCGAGGGATGTTGAGCCTGTGATGGTTGCTTCCAGCCACAGGCACGGCCGAGCTGCGCGTTCAAGCTCGCCTAGGTAGCTGGACGCAGAGGTACCTAGGTGGTTGACTGAGCTCGGAACGCGGGTTACGCCGTTTTCCGAGACGACGCCACACATGGCTTCGCCACAGCAGCCTCTGCTCACCTCAGCCTCTTCTTCTTCTTCTCTCTCTTTGTCTCGAGCAGATACTTCGTACATAAACCCGTGAAACGTCGAGAAACGCGCGTCATTCCTGGGCTTGCCATCAGCTTTCATCACCGACGGAGCAATGTGGCTTTGTCGTCGCTGATGTGTACAGTGCGAGTCCACCTTCAACTGACCATCGATCGTCCAGCGAATCTTTCATCTTTAAAAGGCTTGTCCGTCTCCGGCCGACCTCAGCTCGGTCCGACTCGGTTCGAAGCGACTAGCATATCCTTCTTGAAAACTCCTATTCGAGTTCTCTCTCTCCAGAGCCGCTACCGATCTCTTCACCAACCTCTGCGATGAACGCTCAACCGACGTGGGACTGGGACTCTCTGTCCGGCCACCCAGCGGACGAGCCGGCCCATCAAGACACCTGCAGACAACCGCCGGAAGACGAGTCGGTCGAGGAGCCAAAAACTTCGCAGACGAATACGAGACAGCGCACTCGCTATGGGCCCAGGACGTGTCGTATATGTTTGGACTCGGAGGAGCCCAAGTTCCCGACCGAGGCGACGTCGACTCTGGGCATCTCGTCGGCCTCATCTCGTCCCTCGTACGTGTCTGACGATGCCGAACTGGGCAGATTGCTATCACCATGCAAATGCAAGGGATCGCAGAAGTACGTGCACGAAGGGTGCCTCAACTCATGGCGGTTGGCGAATCCGATGGCCGATAGGAATTACTGGCAATGTCCAACCTGCAAATTCAACTACCGACTAGCGCGGCTGCACTGGGCCTCGATGCTGAGCAGCAAGTGGTCACAGGTGGCGCTGACACTCGTCGTCGTCGTCGTTGGGCTCTTTATTCTGGGCTTCGTCGCAGATCCCATACTGGACCTGTGGTTCGACCCAGTTGGCACCATCAGTGACACCGTGACCAGCGTCGTTTCCGATGTCGAGGCCATGAAGCCCCGGGTCTCCGAGACGTCTGACTCGTGGACGGAGCATTTCCTCAAGGGTTTCTTCTCGCTCGGCTTCGTCGGCTTCCTCAAGTCGCTGGTCGCCATGGGCCCCTGGCAGTGGATGAACCTCCGGACCAGCGGACTGCTGGGCTCCGGTCGTCGACGCGGCGGAACCGGAAGGGCAAGGATGGATAACTTTAATCTCGTCTTTGTTCTCATCGGTGCCTTTACCTTTCTCATGGCCATCTGGAGAGGCGTCCGGACGGTCAGCGCACGCGTACTCAACAAAGTGAGCGACAAGGTGCTCGACGTCGGCGGAGACGACGCCGACGAGGACGTCGACGACGGAACTGAAGCGGAGACTAAAAAGGATCAATAATATCCGGCTGGTCCCCTCCTCTACTGCACACTCTTAAGTTGTCTCGATCAGCTTTCCCGTGGCGAGCCGACTAGTCTGTGTGCGGATAGCAAACCTCTGGCCGACGCCTCTTGCTCGACCGTCTTGGCTCCTGCTCGACGGGCGAAGGCTAAAGAGACGCTCAGCGAGTTGTGACTGCCTCGAGAATTCCCTCGTCGGATGCTCGATGGAGTCGTGGGGATCTGCTCCGTGCAGCTCATCTGGCACAGCAGTGAGTTTCTCGCTCTCTGTGACCGCTGAAACATCTGTCGTGAGTCTGTGTTGTCCTGCAGTACTTGGTGAGGCTGTTGGTGCGCAAGCGAGTCGTTGATTCAGAATTGGACCGTTACGGATAGGAGCCAGAGTTTGTGGCTGTTGTCTGTCGAGCGTTAGAGGTCTTTGTAGGTAAAGACGTCCGCTTACACCAGCAACTTTCACTTTTTGTAAAGTTCAGCTTTACTAGCTTTCCTGGCGAAATCGCCGTATGCTGAACGAGGATCCCTAGAAAGGGGACAACTACGGCCCAAAGCTGTAATCGCTGATCGAATGAAGCTGAAGCTGCTGCCGACGCTCTCGTCTTGACCTTGCGAAGTATGTCGGGCGCAGCAACCAGCCTGCCAAAGCTCTGCCGCTACACGGACGCAGCCTCGCCATCTAGTGCCAGACGGAAACGCTCCTCGTCCGCTAATCTCACGCCCTGGCCCTAGACAAGCTGGAAGCCGACCTTGGCTCCTCGGAGGGGGGGGGGCTGCAGAACTACGAGGCCGGCGAGGCTGTCGAGCCGCAAGTTGGCGCCGTTGGCTTGCAGGTGAAGCCTCCGGTTCGGCACGGTAGCAGCTCGAGGATTGGAGAGGTGGCCATGCCCGTGACGTTGGACGTCGATGGATGCATCTGCGGGACGGCTGTCTCGGAGTTCAGGACCGATGTGTCAGGAGCGGCTTGTTGAACTCGGACGGTTGTGTTGTGTCACCGGTTGAGACGCCGGTTTCGATTGAGGGGTTTACTGTGTTGTTATCTTGGGTGGTGGTGGTTTTCTCCCTTGTCTTTACGCGAAGTCCTTGTCGGGAGTGCAGACCTTGGCTTCGGGGTCTGGGTTTTCGCATCTTGGGTTCTCGGCTCCTGGAGCCTCACCGATTACAAGTGCTTCTCGAGATCAATGGCGTCAACTCTACGTTTTTGAAACCCTAAGACACGTCTCCCGAAGAAATTCTAAGGGGAATTACAACACAAGTCTCGCGTCTAGCTAGCAACAAATCGAGATGCCCGGATGGAATGCAAGATGAGGGCGGCGTCCAATCGGAATCTTACCCCCGAAACAAGAGTGGGCTTTCAAGAGATGGCCATGACAGGGTTGATGACTTTGAGAACGAGGCTTGCATGAGAGGGAAAGACGCGTCATTTTGCTGATGAATTGATGTGGAGATGATGGTGTTGGCGCCCCCCTGATGAAGCAGCGAGTCTCTTCAGCATGAAAATGCCAGGCAAAAGCGCCTCTCCATGTCAAATACGATGCCCGCATTAGAGTCTATGTATGCCACCTGAACCCATCGTCATCTCAACCACATGCCATCGTCAACCGTTAGCTAAGCCGCCGGCGTAACGTGTAGCCGAAGCCGAAGCCTTGGACGAGGACACGCTTGTAAGTTGTACCTCAGCCAGGACCAATCTCTCAGAAGAGGGGGAAAAAAAAAAAATAAGGGGAAAAAAAAAGGAAAAACCTCCAACTGCAAGCCTCCCTGGAAGTGTCAGCCGCGTGCTCGGGTCGCGACAAGGATCTCAGAAAGGACCTCGGCTTCTACGATTCCGCTTGATGCTCGGCGCCGCGCCTCGCCCAGCAGCAGCCAACGCCAGCGCCGACGAGGCTCCAGGGCCATCCGATACGTGAAGGATACGAACAAGGACGATTCAATCTCGCAGGCTGGCTGGGCGGGCTTGGCCGAGAGCGCCGCCAGACATCTCCCACACAGACGGTCGATGTCGCCTCGCCTCGGCGACGGCATCATGCACTTCGCCTATCCGCCTCGCAAGAGCTCCAACCCGCCGCGCTTTCGGCCCCGATCGGCGAGGCTGCCCGTCCTGCGACGGAGCCGGTTAAAACTGCTGGTTTTGGGCTTCGTCACCCTCGTCACCCTCGCCTACCTCGTCATCGGCCGTCGAAAAGCAGACGTCCTGCTCAAGCGCATTCCGTCGGGATCGCCTCCTGTCGTGCTGGTGACCGTCATCGATCCGACGACGTGGGATAATGGCTACCTGCGAACCGTCAAGGAGAATCGCGAAAAGTACGCCGAGAGACATGGTCAGGCTTCCTCCATCCCTTCCCCCCCCCCTATCCTCAACGTCCATGCCGCTGACCTCTGAATTTTTTTCTTTTCTGGGTCCAGGTTACGAGGCCATGGTGGTCAAGGCTTTCGACTATGACACGAGCGGCGCGCCACAGTCATGGGCCAAGATTGTGGCAATGCGCCACGCGCTGTCGAAATATCCGGACTGCCGATTCGTCTGGTATCTAGATCAGAACGCCTACATCATGGATCCGGCCAAGAGCCTCGAGGAGCTGGTGCTCGAGCCTAAGACGCTGGAGCGGCTGATGATCAAGGACTACCCCGTCGTGCCGCCTGACAGCATCATCAAGACGTTTTCGCACCTCAAGGGTCAGGACGCCGACTTCATCGTGAGCCAGGACAAGGATAGCCTGGTGCACGCGAGCGTCATCGTGCGCAACGGCGAATGGGCAAGGTACTTTATCGAGACGTGGTTCGACCCTCTCTACCGGAGCTACAACTTTCAGAAGGCCGAGCGGCATGCACTGGTTCGTCTCTTATTCCGGTGGTGTTGGTGTTTGTGGTGTTGGCATGATTAGGAACTAACCAAGTCATGGGCACAGGAGCACTTGGTCCAGTGGCATCCTACGATCCTCTCCAAGCTAGCCCTCGTCCCGCAGCGCACCATTGCCGCCTATCCCAACGCCAAGTCAGGCGCCGCCTACCAAAAGGGCGACATGGTCATCATATTCCCAGACTGCAAGCCGCAGACATGCGAGCCGGAATCGAAGCCGTATCTCGACCAATGGCGGAGCGCGCTACAGCAAGACTTGACTTGACAGATGGTGTCAAGAGTCGGGCCTTGACGATAATCTTTTCTTGTTTTTTTTTTCTTATCCCCCCCCCCCCCTTTTTTTTTTTTTTCTTTCTTTTACGTCTGTTGGAGTATCACGGCGGATCGGGCTTCTCATTGCATGCGGCGTCTAACGGGATTTAGAAAAAGAGAGCGGCGGACGAGGCCCGCTACCCAGGCGGGATTACAATCTAGAGGTGGTCGTGTACGGAATCAAGGGAGGCCAATGGGAAGAATTGCTCTCGTCTCGACATACATACGACGACGTGCGGTGCTCGGTTGCCTCGTCGCTCGGGCGTATTCTTGTGCGCGGGAGCACGGCTGCGAGTGTTGTGCAGGTGTGTGTGCGTTGCGTAGACGTGCGTCTCTGTAGCCATCAGCATCATCAGCATCATCAGCATCATCAGCATCATCAGCAGCAGCATCATCATCAGCATCATCAGCAGCAGCATCATCATCAGGCCGCGACAAGTCCCGGATGGGATGGCGGCTGGCGTCGGCTGCTCACGGAGACGCGTTGCACCGCCTCCGGTAGGTGGGTGGGTACATATGTATGTATGTATGTATGTATGTATGTATGTATGTATGTATTCGTACTAACAGTTTCCCTCGGGCCGAGGCATGGCCAGCCCGCTCACGTGAAGAACTGTTGCCGAATCGCGGAGATGATGGCTAGATGATAGCATACGGAGGTGCCATGCAGAGGTGCGAACGGCTTGTCCGTTTGGCCGTTGACGCTGACATGTCCGTCGGGACCCCATCAAGGGATCCTTCCAATCCCTTCCATGATCCGCCTCCTCCCGAGAGAAGGGGGAAAGGATGGCAGGGGAATGGGATGGAGGGTTCCGAAGGGGCCAGTGGACCATCCCAGCGTCACGGATAGCGCTCCCTCCCCCATTTTTCCAGCGGTCCATCCCTTCCGTAATGGCGCGGGGGCCAGCTGGGAGGTCCGTCCATCCACTGAGAGCTGAGCCTCCAGCCAGCCAGCCAGCCAGCCAGCCCGTCCAAGCTGCACCTATTTTAGCCACCCGCACTCTTTTTGGGGCGTCCCATCCAGCGCCTCTTCCTCCCTTTACACACGCCGTACAACGAAGCAGCAGCAGCAGCAGCAGCAGCAGCAGCAGCTATTCATCCTATTCCCCCCCCCCCTGTCATCCATGCCTGGAAGCTCGAGAATGCCCGTCAGCCTGAGAGGCGGACTCGAGTCCGTCAAGCGTCGTCGGCCAGCGCTGTCGCTGAGTCTGCTTAGCCCGGAGCTGTGCGTGCCATCTTGACTCCCTCCCTCACTTACGTTTTTCACTCTGCCTCACACCACCCACCTCGTCCTCGTCCTCCTTCTTCTTCTCGCTATAGGTTGCGCAACCTCGTCTTCATCTACTTCGTCGTCCGATGGACGCGTCGCGCCTTTTGGAAGCTGAGGGGGAGGGGCGTCGTCGGCGCCTCGGTCGAGCTCTATCTCCATCTTCAGCGCACCCTCTACGGATACTTCTTGCGTGCCCCCGGTGTCCGCGGCAGGGTGCAGCGACAGGTGGATGAGACGCTGGCCAAGCTCTCGGCCAAGCTGGTGCCCGAGTCGCAGACGCGCTATCTGGCCTTGCCCAAGGAAGGCCTGGCCGCTGAGGCTGTACGCGCAGAGCTGGACGGCTTGGCGGCCATGGATCACACCCGCTGGGAGGATGGATACGTCTCTGGCGCCGTCTATCATGGAGGCCATGATCTCATGCGCCTGCAGACGGACGCCTTCTCGCGCTTCACCGTCGCCAACCCGATTCATCCCGACGTCTTCCCTGGTGTGCGCAAGATGGAGGCTGAGGTGGTGAGCATGGTGCTCAACATGTTTCACGCCCCTCCTGGCGCCGCCGGCGTCACCACGGCGGGCGGCACCGAGAGCATCCTCATGGCATGTCTGGCCGCCCGTCAGAGGGCCTTTGTCGAGAGGGGCGTCAGCGAGCCCGAGATGTAGGTGACACCAGCCAGCCGTCTCGCCCGCATACAACTGACCGTCGTCCTCGTCCTCGTCCTCGTCGTCGCACAGGGTCCTTCCCGACACGGCGCACACGGCATTCCGCAAGGCCTGCCAGTACTTTGGCATCAAGATGCATCTGGTGGCCTGTCCGGCCCCCGACTACCAGGTCGACGTGCGAGCCGTGGCGCGTCTCGTCAATGCCAACACGGTGCTGCTGGTGGCGTCTGCCCCCAACTTCCCGCACGGCATCATGGACGACGTGGCGGCCCTTTCCAAGCTGGCGTTGCGCAAGAAGCTGTGTCTTCACGTCGATTGCTGTCTAGGCTCCTTCTTGGTGCCACACCTCGAAAAGGCCGGCTTCGAGACGCAGCCCTTTGATTTCCGCCTGCGCGGCGTCACCAGCATCAGCTGCGATACGCACAAGTACGGCTTCGCGCCAAAGGGCAATTCCACCGTCCTGTACCGGTCCGCCGCCCTGCGCACCTACCAGTACTTTGTCTGCCCGGACTGGTCCGGCGGCGTCTACGCCTCGCCGGGCCTCGCCGGGTCCAGGCCCGGTGCCCTCATCGCCGGCTGCTGGGCCAGCATGATGGCCGTCGGCGAGTCCGGCTACGTCGACGCTTGCGTCCAGATCGTCGGCACCGCCAAACGCATCGCCGACGCCATCCGCGACGGGCCGGCCCTGAGCGGCGAGCTCGTCGTCTTGGGGAAGCCCCTCGTCTCCGTCGTTGCCTTTACTGCCCGCAATCTTGACATCTACGACATAGCCGACGGCATGTCCGCCCGCGGATGGCACCTGAACGCGCTGCAGAACCCCCCTGCCATCCACGTGGCCGTGACGCTACCCATCGTCAAGGCCTGGGAGCGCCTCGTTGCAGATCTCGAGGCCGTCGTCGAGGACGAGCGCGAGAAGGAACGGGACCGCCTGGCCGAGGGTAAGGCCGCCAAGGGCAAGTCCCTCGGCGACTCGGCCGCCTTGTACGGCGTCGCCGGATCCCTACCGAACAAGAGCGTCGTCGTCGATCTGGCCAATGGCTTCCTCGATCTGCTGTACAAGGCATGACGGCACTTTATCGAGCTGTTGGCAATATCGCAGAAGAGGCTGTGATGCCTGAGGGCTGAATGTCCCCCCGGAAAAGGGGGGGGTTGCCGGGTATGCCGGGGTGCCGGGGTGCACGGCAAGGAAAAAAAGAGCCAGGCCCCCCTTTCCCCCGGGACAGCGAACAGGGGACGGGAGCCAAAGATGCACCCGGCTCCAAGGAGGTGCGACGATGCGTGGAAAAGAATGCAAGCCTGACTGCTCGCGGACGCATACGTGCGACAGCAGCTGACTGATTCGACTCTGGCGTGTCTGCTCTTTTCTCGAAGCTAGCGGAGTTTGTGTGTGGCCATGTCTGCGTCATGAGTTGTGCTTCGGCGAGATGTTGCCAGAGAAGGGAGGGAGTTGTAGGTAGTCTTTGTAAATCCAGCATGCCAATTCATTGCTAATGCATCAGGTGTGAGATGGGGAAAGGTGTCGGGCGCGGCATTTAAGGGCTAGGGGAGTAATGGGTTAGGGAGAGGGGAAGGGATCCGGCTCCTCGAGTGTCGATTTAAAGGTGACGTGTAGATTTCCGGGGGGGGGGCGAGCCGTGGGTAGGCGAGATGATGGATGGGTGGCAAGTGATCGGTATTATGCTACAGTGTTTAGGTAGTGTATGTGTGTGTGTGTGTGTGTGTGTGTGTGTGTGTGTGTGTGTATGTGTGTGTATGTATGTGTAGATGACGAGAGGTTAGTGGCAAGCTGGCGAGACGGCTTCTTGTCATTGCATGTACGGGAGAGTGATGTTGGACCCATTGCCTGGAAGGGAGCCGTCGGCCTACCCCTTGGCTGGCGGTAGCCCAGAGCAAGAGGGTGGAGAGGGCCCCGACATGGCGCTGGATCTTTTTGCTCCTCGAGGCTTCGGCTTAGGCTGAAGAGAGCGCATAGCGGCAGCCTCTCGCACGCCCGTTGGGCAGCCTCGCGTCCCGTGCCGGCCGCAGCTCACAAATCACAGCATGCCGGCCTGCCAGCCAGCCAGCCAGAGGCGTCGAGGGCGAAGCGGGCCAGTGATGGGCGGGAGGGCGCCACGGCGGGCGGGCTCATTAGTGGGCGATATGACTTGCAGTCTTGTGTGAGGGTGTGGATGTGAGTGGGAGAGTGGGAGAGTGGGAGAGTGGGAGAGTGGGAGAGTGGGAGAGTGTGAGAGTGGGAGAGTGTGAGAGTGTGAGAGTGTGAGTGTGAGTGTGTGAGTGTGTGAGTGTGTGTGTGTGTGTGTTGCGTGTGAGCGTGTGTGTTGGTGTGTGTGGTGAGAAAAAGAGGCTCTGTTGCTGGGTCGCCCGGCTGGTTATGGGGGGGGCTTGTCGATCTTGATGATGGTGTGTGTGGCACTAAATGCGTGGTGTGCGTGTGCGTGTGCGTGTGCGTGTGTGTGTGTGTGTGTGGGCGGACTCGGGGATGCGTGTGCGTGTGCGCGTGCGTGTAGATGGCCTGTTCCGGCCTTGATGCCCAAGTCGGAGGTTTAGAGGAACGTGTGAGATGATGGAGGGTTGACTGACGGTGCAAGGTTGACAAGGGAAACGGGGACCCTGAGGAAGGGGACGGAGGGTGCGGACGAGGCGGACGAGGCGGACGAGGCGAACGAGGAGTAGGAGATGGGCCACGACGAGGCTGGTGGCTCGGAAATGTCGTCTTGTCCTCTTGGTGGTGCAAGGCCGTGGACCGGAGTTTTTGGGGGTTGGTTGGCTCGTATCACGTGTGGCGGGCGGAAGCGGATTAATCGACGAACCGGAGTCGGGCCTCTGCGCCTCTCTGGACTGGTTGTTTCTAAAAACTTGACTGCAGACAAGACAGGTTCTCTCCCTCGTTCCTCCTCAGGCGGATGTATGGATGTGCGACTGCCGCGATCGACGACGATCAATCTGGTGCGCCTGCATCGCTCAGATGCAAGTCCAGCTCAGCGCCATAGCCACTGTTGGACTTGCCAGCCGGCTTGCCGTCTTCTGCCCCCGCCGAGGCCGCCGAAAGAATGGGAGCGTCAAGTGAGGTCATGTCGTGCAGCGTCCCTCGGAGCTTTTCTGGCGTCGAGCATACATGTGTATGTATGTATGTGTGTATGTATGTGTGTATGTATGTATGTATGTATTCGTACATGTGTCTCCTGCCACAAGGGCTTGGACCGAGTCGCGGCCCTGCTTGGCTTTCTTTGACGCATCGACGAAGGGAGGGGGGGCGTGTATGTTGTCTGCTCCGGGTAGATAGATATTTAGGTAGATGGCTATATATCGTCCCTTCTTCTTCAGCTCACATCGACCCCTTCCCTTCTTCCCCCCTTTTTCCCCATTTCCTCTCCAAGACGGAGTCGCTGTGTGAATCTCGTTGCTTTCTGCCTCCATCATGCCTACCAAGAAGCAGGTCGAGGACGTCGTCCGGGACACCAACCTGGGCGACATGAAGCAAGACTGGATCGACAACATTGTCGACATCGTCCACAGAAAGTGTCGGTTGCTGCGCCTTTCCATCCTTCACCTACGTCTTTATACTGACCGTCTTTCAGTCAGCTCGGGCAATGACTCGTCCGACAGTTCCGAGCCGTCGTCGGAGGCGTCGACGCCCAGTGATGGGCCTTATACCCCGGACTCGGACTTTGGTGATGTCCCGGACTGGCTTCCCAAGGTTGCGAAGCCTTTTCAGGCTACGGTCGAGGAGGATGACGATGGCTTCTCGTCTACAAAGGAGAGCTGTCTCGACTCCCCCGACGACGCCGCCAAGCCATGCTCCAACACGTCCCGTAGGCGACCACCTCCCCAGCAACCCGCCGTCTCCAAGCGGCCCGCTCTCCGTCCCTCCACCCCTTACCGGGAACCGTTCGTCAAGCCCCGGTCGTCGGCCCCTCCCCCTCGTTGCCCTTCCCCTCCCCTGTCCAGCCTGGGTGGTCCCCCCTCGGTGACGTCGACGGCCCCCGATAGCCCGAAGCTGCGGCCGACGGTCCACTTCTCGGAACGGCCGCCTCCGAAGCTCAACCACCGGGGCCAGGCCCGGCCCGAGTCCGCGGCCAAGACGGCTGCCGCTTCGGAGCTTTCCGTCGTTGACCTTCAGTGGGGACGGCTGTTTACCGGCAACGGAGAGCCTACTACCAGGCTTCGGCAGGTGTTGCGTGGTCTGGCTGGCTACGTGGTATGTTTCATATGCTTGTCCTCGATCGTCATGGCTGACGGTCTGGTTAGATCTCCGAGTTTGAGCCCAAGAACTCACTCGTGCTGGCGCCGAGTAAGCTGCGTATGTTTTATAAACGCTTCAAGCTCGATGTAGAGCACTATCCGCTCCAAGGTGAGATGAGAAATCGAAACAGTGAGTTGTTCGGGAGAGCTGACGCCGGCATCTCCAGTCATCTTCGACTGCGACTCGCGCAAGTTCATGAACAGCCTCGAGCATCTCTACCTTGACCTCAGATGCGACTATCACCTCGTCCAAGGCGAGAGCAGGGAAAAGGCCTACATCCCGGCCCTGACCTCGGACGGCTTCGTCAACTGGATGTCCGTCTTCATCCAGGTCAGTCCCGACTCCGAGGCCCGTCGACTCGATAGTATCATGGCCGCTCTTCCCATCGAGGCCACGAGCGAGACGCCAGACGGGAAGCCCGAGAGGCTGCCCAAACAGCTTTCAAGACACCTGTTTCCATCGCGGGCGCATGACAAGACCAAGCATCGCGTTGCGGCTGCACTGACGGATTGGGTCGAAGCCATGGGATACTCTGCTTCGCGCCCGCCCTCGTGGATGTCTACCTTTCGCGACATGGTCTCCCGCAGCCTCAGTCCCAAGGCACCTGAGCCCGTTCGTCGGGAGGATAAGCGAGAGCGAGAGACGTACATTGAAGTCATCGAGCTTCCCGCGTCCACGACGACCAACTCGACGCCAACGGAGCCGAGTCGCAGGCCCCGAGACCACCGAGAAGAGCCCTCTTCCCGTCCGTCCAAGGTTCTAGTGGAGGAAACGGCGTCGAGATCAGGGCGCGACTCATCACCCCGTCGTCACCACCGCCACCATCACCAGCATCATCACCATCGTCACCACCGCCATCGGGAAGCCAGCCCCCGTCCGAGCAAGCATCGGCACTCGGAGCACGCCGGCACGCGCCGCAAGACGACGCCGCCTTCTTCCCGAGACGGGAGTCCCAAGTCCGGACTCGGCCGTGCGGATAACTATACTTTCTTCCAGGCCCGAGAGATGGGGCCTACGTATGATGATGTTTTGAGGGAGGGGGTTGCGGGTCGGGGGGTGAGGACGCCGAGGTATGCCGGTTGAGGTTGGCTATGTGAGTGATGGAGTAAACCAAAATTGGGTAATGATGCCAGCCAGACGGTCGGTCAATTCGGCGTCCAAAAGATGGATAACCGGTTTCCCTCATATCATACATACATACGCTCGTGTGTTTGAAAACATGCCCCCCGCGTCAGTCCGGAGGTTCGGAGGGCAGGGCCCGGGTCTGAGGGACGTGCCGCGGGGGAGGGAGGGAGGGAGTGAGGGAGGCGTGGGTGAACGTGGTGATGAGTTGGGATGGAGGGTGAGAATGTGATTGGGGTTTGGTTGATGTGTGTTTAATTCTTTAATGCGTAATCTTGGGTCTTGTGTTGATGGTGATGGAGGGAGGTGTGGAGGTTGGGAAGGGGTTAATCAATCGGAGAGGAGGGCTTCTATGCTCTCGATGATGATAGCTGGCTCTCGTCGTTGTGCTGTTGTTGCATTGCCATCAGAGGATATTTCATACGGATGTATGCTATCAGACGCTGTCTTCTCCTGTCCTTCGTTACCTTGTTTAGTTGTCTCTGAGGTCCATGGATGTGTTACCTGACACGCTCTTTCGCTTCACAGCACGCAGTCTTCCATGAATGTCTCTGTCAAACGTGGATGCTGCGTGGCAAGCAAATCAATCATCAACTGTCGCATTCCTCGTACCCCAACTAATGTCCAGCCATGACAGGGCAAAGGGGACCAAGACTAAAGATGACCAACTTCTATTCCGGCTAAAGCATGACAGGAAAAACACATCATTCAAGACATGGCATTGCTCCAAAAAGTCAAATCGTCACTTCGCTCTCGAGCGCCCGCACTGATGAAATGATGATAGGCTTGCTTCCCATGGTGCGACGACAACGGAATCACCCCCTCTCCCTCATAAAGAAGTCGAAGCGGCGGCTGGACGAGTTGCGCGCTTACGCCGTAGAGAATGGTAATCGTTTTTAAAGACGGCGATGCAGCGCTGTAGTTCCTGGTCTGGATGTGGCGGGAGCTGCATCTCGGCGGCTTTGAGGCAGATGCGGAGATGTTGAAGTTCGTCGTCGTTTTCGCGTAGTTCTTGTTCGCTGTGACCTCTTCGTTAGCGGATGGGAGGGAGGTTTTGCTCCGTGGCGAGGTAAGGGGAGCGGACAGTGAGGAGATGCGGGTTTGAAGAAAGATGATGCGTTGAGCGGCGCGCTCGGCGCGTTCGATGAGTAGGTCGTGAATATGCTTGGCGAGTTTCAGCGCAGGAAGAGAGAGAGGAGGGAATGAAAAGACTCACATCTGATTCCTCCTGACGAGCCTTTAGATTCACAACAACAGCTGAAAGCTCCTCATTAAGCTTGGCCATCTCAACCAACATCTTCCCGGCCTGCACCGCCGTCAACCCCCTCGTCTCCTCGCGCCTCGGCTCAGGATTATAATCGTCGTCGTCGTCGTCGTCGTCGTCGCGCTGCGCCTCCCGTCGTCCCCGTTGCAACGATTCGGAGAGATCCGAGAAGCGAGTACGGAAATCGAGCGGTAGCGACGACGATGACGACGGTGACGAAGACGAAGACGACGATGCATCCGATGCGGGTTTCCGTGATGCGACGCTGCCGTCGAGGAGAGTCTCGTCGTCATCTTCGTCTGTCATTACCATCACTGCCGGGTTCCTTCTTGAGGTCGACATGTTTGCGTTGTGAGCGGAGAGAGAGGCTGAGGCATCTGCGTGGAATGAAGCTCTGATCGTGCCATCATCGAAATGTTTTTTTTATTTTTTTTTTTTCAAATGTTGTCTCGCGCGCGGGCTGCTTCAGCTCGGAGCACCTGGGCTTGCGAGGCTGGGACCGTTTTTCTAACACTGTCTCTTGGTGGTCATAATACGGTACCGTGTGTATCAAGCTCCCTTCCGCACAGTATCACCACTCCCTGTAAGTGCCCGCTACAGGAGGTCACAGCCTCGTCCACTGAACGTCTCCAATTGGCTGCCACTGCCGTCTTCCATCTCACCGAGGACCAGCACTGGAGCGGCGGGGGAACGGGCCTCTTGTCCGTTACGCCGGCCGTTACGTCGGCTCTCTGCTTGTCCTGGACCTCGGCTTTCGCCGCCCGCTGTGACCTCATACTCTCCTCTGGTTGGTTTTTCTTTTAGAAACGCCCCATTTGACTCATAGTCGGCCCCCGCTATCCTCCGACGGCGGCCGTGCTTCCGGCAACGAACATCCCACCACCATCAACTAACTACCTTTCACCCCCCCCCCCCCGTTCGATGACGATCCTTGATTCTTCCTCCCTCGGCTCCCTTCGCTTCAAGACGCCGTCATGTCGTGGAAAGCGACGGACCGGCTGATGGACACGATCCGGCACTATGCCAACTTCCCCGCCACCGGCGTCAGCCTGCGTCAGATGGTGCAGTTTGGCGACAAGCCATCGACTGGTGCGCCTTCTCTTCCTGCTCTCTTCGCTCTTTAATGAGACTGATGTATTGTCTCGCATGCAGGAACCCTCTTTCGCGCCTCGCAATTCCTGGCTGAAGAGCTTCCCATACGGCTGGCTCACCGCGTCCAAGAGCTCGATGACCTCCCCGACGGACTCAATGACATGCCTTCGGTGCAAAAGGTCAAGGAGTGGTACGCCCAGTCGTTTGAAGAGATCACGCAGCTACCCCGGCCTACGCTCTCCAGCAATGTCCGCGACCGGCTCACCAATCGGCGCCAGGTGGTCCAGAAGCTGTCGCAGGCGACGCCCAACCCTTCTATAGACGAGGGCGACGCATCGGGCTGGGGCGGCCTGCACTCCGCAAGTGCCAATAACAGCAACAGCAGCAGTAGCAATGGCAAGGCGCGCTCCATCTCGAGGCGCTACTTTGCACCAGTCGACGACTCGGGCGACTGGCCGGCCGAGCTGCAAATGTACAACCAGCGCTTCGCCCAGACGCTCAACAAGATCAAGCGCCGCCACGACGGCGTCGTCACCACAATGGCTCAGGGCATCCTCGAGTACAAGAGAAGACGGCAGCGGATGCAGATCAACGGCACCGTTCAGTCCTTCCTCGACCGCTTTTACATGTCTCGCATCGGCATCCGTATGCTCATTGGCCAGCACATTGCCCTGACGGATCAGAGCCATCACCGCGATCCGACCTACGTTGGCGTCATCTGCACCAAGACGAACGTCCGCGATCTGGCGCAAGAGGCCATCGAAAACGCCCGCTTCGTCTGCGAGGACCACTACGGCCTCTTTGAGGCGCCCCGCATCCAGCTCGTCTGCAATCCCAACCTCGACTTCATGTACGTGCCCGGCCATCTGTCGCACATGCTGTTCGAGACGCTCAAGAACTCGCTGCGGGCCGTCGTCGAGACGCACGGCATGGAAAAGCAGGAGTTTCCCGTGACAAAGGTCATCGTCGCCGAGGGAAAGGAGGACATCACCGTCAAGATCTCGGACGAGGGCGGCGGCATTCCAAGGAGCGCCATCCCTCTCGTCTGGACCTACATGTACACCACCGTCGATCGCACCCCGAACCTGGACCCGGACTTTGACAAGAGTGACTTTAAAGCGCCCATGGCTGGCTTCGGCTACGGTCTGCCCATTTCGCGACTGTATGCGCGATATTTTGGCGGCGACTTGAAGCTGATTAGCATGGAGGGGTGCGTATCTTGTCATGTTTTCTTTGTTCTTTCCGTTGCGTTGGCTGACTGGATTTCTAGGTACGGCACTGACGTCTATCTGCACCTCAACCGCCTCTCCTCCTCCTCCGAGCCTCTTCAATGACCCCGAGATCCGTTTTCTTTCCCTCGCCGCCGGCCTCCTCGGGTCTCTCTCACAACTTGTTTTCGTTCAAGGGGTCGTTCGGCTACCGAGAGTCGACGGCGACTCGGACGCGTCTTTCCGCTTTTTCATTCCCCCTGTTGCCATTATTAACCACCGATTTTCATCCCAACTTCGACTCGGTTCATCCAGCGTGTACACATTGCTTGGCCTCGCTTGCGGCGCTTAACCTTTCCCGTTCAGATGACGAGGGTCAAAACAGGGACCGCTTCCAAGCGTGCCGTGATGACGTTGATGGCAGTTCGTCTGTGACGACACATGTGAGCGACGACTACGAGTCTGGAGATATCTTGTCACAACCTGGTCGCATGATACTCAGCGGTCCGAACGAATGTCCCGGTATGGATAAGAGGCAACGTACAACAAAGACGATGACAGGCAAGCTCGGCTATAATCAGCAGAACAGAGACGCGCAGTGTAGAACATTGTAGTTGTTTTTTTTCTCGCTTTCTACCTTTCTACCTATCTACTACCTTCCTAGTTACGTATAATGGTCGTCGATGACGACGTATATGGCGTCTTGTTGATTGAATTTCAAGCTGGTTTTCATGTTTCTGGTTCCGTCGACGCTCTTGATGCCGATGTCAGCAGCTGGTCTCATAGCCGTAGGCTTGAATCAGTGCAGCCTTTCTTCTTACCTCACCAACAGATAGACTTTAGTAGCATAAGGCCTGAAGCCACCACGCTGCAACAGCCCGACGAAAACCATCCTCCCTCCAGATTCTGCCTGTTTGCGCTGCCGCCATCTGTAAGTAGCCGCAGGGCAGCTCTCTCTCTACAAGGGGCTCTGGCAGGCTGATCTGCGCGCCTAAGTTTTCCCGCGCCGCTAACTTTATTCTCCACCCTTGCATCATCCAACTTCCTGCTTCCAGCTTCCGACCCTGCACTGCACTGCAGCCTTTTCCTCGTCAGGAAGCCGATCCTTTTTGGCACGATTCAGAGGGGAGAATATTCTCTCTGGCTGCCCATCGTTCTCGCACGCCGGCTTCGGAAAATATCTTCACGATGCCGCGATCCAGGAAAACTCCTCTGGATCTGTGAGAAGTCTTTCTCTCGTCGACTGGCAAAGACAACGGCTGATACATGCTTTCGCAGTGGGACTGGACAGCCTGCGGCTCCCACGAGGTATGACGCGACGGCTGTTATCTCGTGCAGCTTTTCACCTTCTTTCCCTCGCATACTTCCCTAACCCTACTCCCGCTTTTGCTCGTGACTGAAACTGCATGACAGGTTCCGATGCAAAGTCGGCGGCGAGTGGCTGCCCTTGACCTCCTTCTCAAACGCCCAGCAGAAGCTCGTTCAGCGGCAGATTGGCCGTCATGGCTCCGGCCCTGTCAACCCGGCGAACTCTGGCATGACGTGCCGTGATCATTCGGCTGCCAGTCGGACCGAGTTGCGCTGCGAACTTTGCACCCTGATCAAACCCATCACCGAATTCAGCCGAAACAGCAGGCAAAGTGACGAAAATGTATTTTTTTATTTTTATTTTTTTGCCCGCGTTACCTATCTCCAGATATTCGCTAAGATGCTCTCCGACAGATCTGCAAACGATGCTCCGCCTGGGATGAGACGCAAGAGCCCAACGTAACTCCGGCTCCTCTGGAGACGGGCCACGTCTCCATCGAGGAGATGAACCGCGAGGTGTGGCAGCAAAATTATGTCGAGAGCAACGACTTTTTCGATGAACTACCTCGCGTGGGTGTCACGTCTCTTCTTTGTCCCTTGCCAGTCAGTGTAGCTAATCATTTTCAGGCGCCCATCACGGAGTTGGCCTCCTTGGGACTCGAGGACGACACAACGGTCAAGGCACGCCTGTCCGGTATTCGAAGCCAGAACGCCGGATTGACCGAGTCGGAAGCCATGGCCAAACTCGTCTCCGATGCCATGCCCAACAGCGGTCCCAACAGCGGCTCTTCTTTGTATGGCGGTCGTTCTAGCGAATCTGGCTCGGTTCATTCGATGCCTCCCCACCTCAGGGGCCGATATCAGAGCGGCTCGGATCTCGAGACGGCCACGACCGACTCTCTCCCCGTTAGCAGCAGCAGCAGCCAGGCCGGCACCGGCTCCGTATCCGGCTCGGCTCTTCCGCCTCACCTTCGAAAGCTGGCCAGCAAAGGCAACTCAGACCAGGCCGCCAAGATTCCCTTCAACGCCTGGGGTCCCGACGGCAACCTACGCCAGGGCCTCAAGTCCGTGACGGCCAACTCGTCGAACAACTCTCAATTTTTCACCGACACGAGCCACACGAAGCCGTCCAGTACCAGCTGCAGTGCCGCCAATAGTACCAGCGGCAGTGACAACGGTTATAAGGGCAAAGACAAAAAACCCACCAGAAAGGGGGGTTTTGCCAAGCCCCCGCGACTGTCCCGGGCCGATATGCATCAGTTCGATGGTTGCACTCCCATCGGGGTTGCGCACATTGATCCGTCCATCGAGCAGATGCGTAAGATGCAGTACTGCCAGTCCGAAGACTCGGACTACTAATAAGGCCCTGGGGATTCGCCTTTTTTTTTTTGGTTTTTTTGCCCCTGTGTCTAGCGGCATGGGGGTATGACCATGAAGCCCCTACGTTGGACGTTTAGCATTTCAGGCGTCGATACGACATCTCGGGCCGAGAATACTGGTTGCCATTATGGTATCTGGGCGGTCGGTAGGTAGGTAGCGAATATGGAGCCTTGGCCATATTAAGGGCGATGAAGTGTGCGTGCGTTTTGAGGATAGGAAGCCTTGATTCTCTTGTTGGAAAGCCTACACCGTTCCGCCCGGAGAGTCTGCCGAGGAGAGACGGGTGGTTCAACTCGACGAGATGGCTTCATGGGAAGTCGTTTGTTGAGCGTGCGGGATGCCTGCAGTATACCGCGAGTTGTCTCGCAGCTAGCTATCAGGTAGGGGTTGAAGCGCAAGGCAACTCCGTCACGCGGCTCCAGACTATCACGACCGCTCACTCATGCCACTTCGGAATGGCGGGGATGGGTCCAACGCATAGTGGTTCAGGGCGTGAAGCTAGAGGCGAGTGCCAGAGACGTCGGTGGTCTGAAGACGGTGACTTTGCGCGGGGGAGGGGGGATCGACTCCTGTTCTCTTGGTTGAGACTTTTGATGGGCTGAATGTGTTGGGTTTCTGTGTAGTTGGAATGGGGGGAGTTGAATGATTGGAAACTAGAGGTGAGCACGGACTGATCCTTGGACCCCTAGACACCGGTTACGGCGTGTCGATTAGGGATAGCCAAGTTGTGAATTCATACTCTCGGCTCTTGTTTCGACGGCGCCAAATCAGAAGCTAGATCTGGAGCTGTTTCTTCTCTTTCGCTAGTGTTGTCTATTCTCACGTGTCCATGGGTGGGACGGGGACTTGGACTTTCGAGGCAGTAGTCTGCGAGGGCCTGGATGCAGCTTTGTCTGGTGTGGTCGTAGGGTAAGATGGCGTCTGAGCCGTTGGTGTAGCACTCGAATGAGCGTCGGAGAGGGTGTATCTCGTTGTTAACGGGGATGGCAGGTGGTCGTATCGGTGGTATATTCGTAAGTGACGGTGATATTGACAGGCGTGGGTGTTTTTCGGTGAGGGCGTCTACATTCAATCACCTGCAGTGACAAAGGCCCCCAAAAGCTTGTTTGCTCAAACTACGAGCGGGCTACCCTACAGCAGACCAGAACAAGGCACACGAGAACATATCGAGTTGGGAAACGCAGAGCGGCAGCGGGCACTGGACTAGACACAGGGCTAGCGATCGAGGCGCCTTCACGTGCGAGTCTCGATCACCAGCCCGCCCTCAAGAATGGAGGCGTCCCTGAGGCCCTCGCCTCGAGCCAGCCCCTCGGACGGCTCGACTAGTAGGCCCGCTAACGACGCTGGTGCCCTGAGACAGGATGACGTCCTGGCGGCGGAGTCGACGATGGCTGTCTAGTGTCTCCCGATCGGTCGCGTTGGGTCGGGGCTGGGGGGTTAGCTGGATGCTTGTGTGTGTGTGTGTGTGTGTATTCGCATATGTGTGTGTATCCGAATGTATATGTGCGCGTACGCATACGTACGGATATGCATGTGTGGAAGCCCTGCCTCTTGCTAGTCGGGGTGTCTACCTGGTTACGGGAGACTTGGTGGGCGTTGGGCTCGATGCACGTAGTCCCTTGGAAGGGCCAGTATTGAGATTAGCGAGTGGCCTGTGTCGACACTGATGATGGGATCATGTACTACAGACACAAGGTGATCCAGCACATGATAACATGATGATGGCGCGTAAAGGGCATGGGGAATGAGAGAAAGGATGATAAACAACAGCGAACCCTGTCGCCGACGCATGAGCCGCTCGTCCGTCTGTCCGTATGTAGAGGCATTACGAATAAACCTACATACATACATATACCGCAATTACTGCCAATAACATTCGACGGCTGTCCTTTCGGCCGTCTATGCGTTTCGGCTGGTAAGATAACAGCAGCAGCGCATTAGCCGCTCGTATCGTCCGCGGCATTTCATCCCGGCCTGATGGACTCATGCGGCGGCTCATGGCAGGAATGTTGTCTCGTCTGGAGCATGAAGGCTCCTTGATGAAGCGCGGCATTCTTCTCCAAGCAAGCAAGCATCAAGATGCGATGCCGGATGCAAGGTACCTACCTAGGTACATCTCGTACCTGGGATGGATGGAAGGGTACAGCCCAACCGCAACGGCGGCCGTGCGCGGCCGTGCAGGTACCTGGCGGCTAGCGCAGGGTCGTCCCGGGTACATGTGGCCCATCACGGCGGGCTTAGTAAGGCATGCGTGATGCACACCAACCTCTGCGAAGGGCAGGCAATAGTGATGCCAGGGTTGATGAGGAGAGGAGGGCACTGTGCTGTTGAAACTGGAGGATTCCTCGGCGGACACAGATGCGAAGCTGGGATGGGATGGGATGGGATGGGATGGGAAAGCAACAACGTTTCGAGAAGGCCTGCCGGAAAGGGCGCACACTCACACACCACCCCCTTATTTGTTGCTCTCGGTTGGGCCGGCTTGGGGGAAGCAAGGAAGGGTAGACGAGGACGAGACAAAAGAAAAAAGGAAACATGGCGGTCCGGAGGCACTTGCTGCTGCTGCTTTTTCGGGGGCGTTCTGGATCTTGATGCTCTCGCGCGGACAGCTGTCGACGAGTCTGGCCAGCCGTCGGGCTGCCTGCCTCCCTGCCTACGTACTTGGATGGTAAGTCTACCCACCTATCTGTCTGCCGCAAGAGGTTCCAAGGTTGCTTTTCCCGAGAGACATCGGGCTCGTCACTTTCTCTTCTTTTTTTTTTTTTCTCGAGCCTTGTGGTGAGAGGTGAGAAAGGGGCGGAGGGGTGGGGTGGCCGTGCCGGTCGTCAGTCACATTGTCATCCGCACATGTCTGGGCCTGCAAATGTTGGGGCGGCGGCACAGTGTCGGTCCACTGGGGCGGAAAGGCACCGGTTATGACGCGTCGTGCTGACGCGGATGAATCTGGCGACGGTCTGCTGGGCCCCTTTTCTCCTGAGCGGTGGGCGTTCAGCTGCTGGGGTGCTGTACATACATACCTACATGCAATATGTGTGTGTGTACGAATATGTGGCATGTATGTATGTATGCAGTATAGGCGAGACAGACGCTGAGGCTTCGGCACGCCAGGCACGACTGCATGCATAACCACATGGCATGGCCGTAGCAAGCCACAATTCATGGACGGATGGAGAGGGTGCTCGTACATAGTATGTTTGCGTGGATGAACGGATGAATGGCTATGGCTGATAATTGGATGGATCCGTATGTACGTACGAATATCTGTGTACATACATGTATTCGCACATGCATACAGGTCTGAGAAATGGCATGCGAGGAGGACGACTTCAAAACACAGCGCGTTTGCGTGTCGAGACAGAGCCATAACAGACCGTGTAAGAGTGCGGACCCGCGGCTGGCTTTACATACATACATATGTATGTATGTACATATGCAGGCATGTATGTATGTTCGTACATACATACATATGTGCAAGGCAGGTAGCGAACATAGACGATGATAGGTGGTAGCGATGATGTGCAAAAGTCTGCATTACATCAGAGCAACAACAAGTCGCTGGGGTCGTCCGTCGGGCCCTGGGTCGCGACGCAAAATTGGACCAATTTGCATCGAGAAGAAGCAACTTCTCCTGGCCAGGGGAGGGGGGGTTTGTTGTGTTGCTGGGAGGTCCTGCATGCCCCAATTTACTGGGACTGGAGAGGTTACACGCCCGGAGGCCCGAGATTTGTTGGATGGGAAGCTGGCGGGCTGTCCCGAAGCTGTTTTTGTGATTCCGGATTTTTTTTTGATTTTTTTTTTTTTTGTTCCGGGTTGGTTTTAGGAAGGGTGATGAGTGAATTCATCCAGAGTACCTAGATGGATGAATCGGTCGTTGACGTTGACGCGTTCCCGGACGGACAGTGTGGGTCTGCGCTGAAGAGGGACCTCGTTTACTGTGTCCTCAGCCTGCAGGTACCAGCCCAAGCTGCCGCGGTCACCGGCACAAGTCCGTCCCGACCGCCCGCTTTGGCTTCGGCCGCGGCGCCTCCCGCGTTTTCTACGGGGATCGAAATCAGGCCGGGCCTTGTATCGCGCTGGTACCTCGTCTCCAACTGACAGGTACCGTGCCGTCCCAGCCGTCCCACGCAGGCGGGGCGGTCCGACTCAGCTATGTGTAAGCTGTACCCGGACGGTACTGCCCGGTGTCGAGGTGTGCCGTGGGGCACACAGTGCGGCACACGAATCCGCCTATATCCAGGTTCATAGATACGTACAGCAAGGAGAGGGGGGGCAGGATGGAAAACGCGCCCCCCCCTTCCGCCCGCCCCCCTTCCCGTCCATCCATCCACTCATCCATCCCGCATTCAGGGCTGGCTTCTTCTTCCTCGCCTCTTCCAGCGGTCCATTCATGCCCTGCCGGGCCTGTCGGGGGCGGATGCCACGCTGCTTTCCACGCCCTATCCGTTCCCTTTTGCAGGGTTTTTCCCTCGACGCTGCTCGGCTGCGACAGCGCTGGACACCTTCCGGTGACTCGCACATCCACCTCGACGTAGCCCGCGCTCCAGGTTCCTCCCTAGGTTCCCCTCCACGTCCCTCGCTCGTTCTTCTTCCAAGGGCATTCCCCACGTTCGCTCTCCTTCATTCATTCCCTTCTTCCTGGCCACCCCCTTTCTCCCCTGTTTCTTCGCCCTCGCTTTTCTTCTTCTTCTCCTCTTTCTTCTTTCTCGGCCTAGCCATACATTCCCCGGCCGCCAAGAGCTGCCTCTTTCAGCCTTAGCTGTCCGTCTTTTCTTCTGCATAACCCGTTTCTCGTCCACTGTACCTGCGACTACCTCGATTGCCGGCCCAAGGTACCGCATACTAACTACCTAGTAACTACCTACCTACCTACCTGACCTCTCCTCCTCCTCCTCCTCCTCCTCCTCCTCCTCCTCCTGCTCCCCATCAGCCGACTCCAGCTAGCCACCCCCTTGTCGAGAGCTCTCTTTCTTTTCCTTCTCTCTCTCTCTCTCTCTTACACACGCACACACACGCACACACACGCACACACTTCTTCTCACTCTCTCACACACACTCTCTCCCCGTGTCTCCCTCTCCTTTTTTTTCACGTCACCTTTTTTCCTTTTCTCTCGTGGCCGCGCCCGCACTATCAACTAGATCCTTCTCACTCGAGTCACTCCTTCCCTCACCCTTCGTCGCCCGTTTGCCGCGCGACTTCCGCCCTTTCCCTCGCGCCTGCGCCTCCCTCTCGTTGGCCTCGTCTCCTTTAACCTGACCCCCTGCAGCCTCGACGCCTCAATCGTAACCGTCTGCGACCTGGATGCGCCGATAATTCAACTGTCTTTGGACGGAGCGCCTCGGGGCCCTCGTCAAGCAACTGCCCGCCCACCGAGAGCATCGGCTCCGCCGCATCCATGACCGTCGTCGGCGATCTGACCCCTCGCGGGGTGCAGCCTCACGGCCAGATGGCGCTCGAGGATCGCTTCGAGGTCATCAAGGAGATTGGCGACGGGAGCTTTGGTAGTGTCGTGCTCGCCAGGGTTCGCACAGCCGGGGCCAATGTCGCCCGTCGGGGCTCCGTCGTGAGTCCCCCTCCCTCTCTCTCTCTCTCGTCTTCCTGTAGTCGGATCATCGTCGTAACCACGATCTTGAGCAGGTGGCCATCAAATCGATGAAGAAGACGTTCGACTCACTCGCCCCGTGTCTCGAGCTGCGCGAAGTCGTCTTTCTCCGCACCCTGCCACAGCATCCTCACCTCGTCCCCGCCATCGACATCTTCCTCGACCCTTACTCAAAGAAGCTTCACATTTGCATGGAATACATGGAGGGCAACCTCTACCAGCTGATGAAGGCTAGAGACCACAAGTGCCTCGATAACAGCAGCGTCAAGAGCATCCTCTTTCAGATCATGCAGGGCCTCGAGCACATCCACTCGCATCACTTCTTCCACCGCGATATCAAGCCGGAAAACATCCTCGTCTCCTCGTCTTCACACCACGAGTCCGCCGTCTCCTTTCGCCGCTACTCGGCCCTCGTCACCCCGCCCTCGACCCCTCCCACCTACACAGTCAAGCTGGCCGACTTTGGCCTGGCACGCGAGACGCACTCCAAGCTGCCCTACACGACATACGTCTCTACCCGCTGGTACCGCGCCCCCGAGGTGCTCCTGCGTGCCGGCGAGTACTCGGCCCCGGTCGACATCTGGGCCGTAGGCGCCATGGCCGTCGAGGTGGCCACTCTGAAGCCGCTCTTCCCCGGCGGCAACGAGGTTGACCAGGTCTGGCGCGTCTGCGAGGTCATGGGCAGCCCGGGCAACTGGTACAACAAATCGGGCGTCCGCATCGGTGGCGGCGACTGGAGGGAGGGCAACAAGCTGGCCGGCAAGCTCGGCTTCTCCTTTCCCAAGATGGCCCCCCATGCCATGGAGACGATCCTGCAGCCCCCCCAGTGGCCACCCGCCCTCAGCAGCTTCGTAACCTGGTGTCTCATGTGGGACCCCAAGCACCGACCCACGTCGTCTCAGGCCCTCATGCACGACTACTTCCACGACGCCGTCGACCCGCTGCGGCCCCGGTCCTCGGCCTCGAGGGCCCTCGGCCGCAAGCAGTCGGACCTACGCGGCGCCGGTCATCCGGCCTCGGGCCAGTCGAAGCCCTCGTGGTTCCGCAAGTCGCTCATCGGCCGCGCCGAAGTGTCGGAGCAGTCGTTGATGCACGTCCAGATCAAGGAAAACCCCCAGCACGGCTCCGACGCCGTCCTCGCACCCGGCCGGCAGCGGCCCGCCGGCGGCAAGCGGAGCACCTGGACCAACGGCGTCTCCAGCAACGCGGCCCCCATGCCAATCCTGCCCACGATACGGCCCATCTCGCCGCTGTCGGATGCTGTAACTGCCCGTGCCAACAACAATCACAACGGACAGGGCGACGTCGGCGCTAATAGACGTGGCCAGGAAAAGTCCAAGAAGATTGGCAGGCAGCTGTCGGTGGCGTCGAGCACCAACAACTACGCAGACGCCAACTGCGCCGAGATGCACCGGCTGCAGGCCGAACGTGCCCTCAACGGCAACACCCACACGGGGCTCGCGTCGCCCCCGAGCGGCCACAAGGAGAGCTTCTTCTCTCACCTCCGCAAGCGGGCAAGACGCTTCTCGGGCCGCCACCAGACGCCCGTCTCGCCTTCGTACGACGATATGGAGGCCCAGATCGGCTGCGGTCCTTGGTCCAGCAACCGGTCTTCGGTCGTGGTCGAGCATCAGCCGACGCCCGCCGCCTCCAAGCCCGAGGCGTACGAGTCCCTCGACAGGGCTCTGCGCGACGTACAGGCCAACATTGAGCTCCGGTCTCAGGTGCCGACGACTCAGCACTACACGTCGGCGAGCGGCAAGCTGAAGCGGCATCACTCGCTGCCCCATCACCAGCCGAGGTCGGTCGACAACCTCATTGGGGCCGCGCGTTGCGGTCCCGTCTCGAGCCGGACCCGGCGAGCACAGGCGGCCGCGCAGGGCGTGAGGCAGTACGAGGCGCCGGCCGAGGAGGACGAATTCCTGGACGAGCTGCTGCCGTCGACGAAGCGTACCGACGGCGGCAAGCCCCTGCGGCAATCGGTGAGCAACCTCGGGCTCACGACGCCCCAGCCGTATCCCAGCCCGTCGCCTTCGGCCAGCGGCACCCAGGTGCTCTTCGACGACGGGCAAGAGGCCGTCACCCCGAGGCCGCTGGACCTGGGCAAGAAGGCCGACAGCCAGTACAAGTGGCCGACGCCGCCGTACGAGGGCAGCGAATGGGCCGCCTCGGCGTCGGCTAGCATCTGGGCCGCCAGCAACAGATTCTAGAGCAGGCCACGATTTTTTTTTTTTTTTGGCTCGATATTCAGATCTTTGTTTTTTTCTTCTTCTGTTTTTGTCTTTGTTGCCACGTCGCCTCGAGTACGCCATCACAATTTTTCTTTTCTTTTCTATTTATCTTCTATTGCGGCGATTCCTCGGAGGTCGCGCCCTCGAGTATATTGGATCTTGACTGGGACTCGAAATCTTTTCTTTTAGCGGACACAGAGCACCGAATACCCCACACATATAGACTGAGTCTGGACGAGCTTGGCTCCAGACGTCGTTACTGTTGCCATGTGCCTGGAGCAAACTGATAAACAACAAAAAAAAACCACACAAAAAAAAACTTACCGTGACGGCCCGGTTCCTTTTGTTCAACGACTTCAGTGGAGGAGGAGGAAAATACCAGGGCCCTGCGTGGGCGGAGGGAGGATAGAATAGACGCAGAGGCTGCCTCTGGAGCGGGGGACTGGATGGATTCCTCGGTAGCCAAGTTTTGAAGACATGATGAGATTGAATTGACGCCGCCAGAGTTGTGGTTGTGAAGTTGTCGAGAAGTTGTCGAGAGCATTTGAAAGCATGTACGAATACATATATGTATGTATGTATGTAGGTATGTATGTAAGAGGTTGTCTCGGCGTCGTGCCATTGGCCCGTCGCAAGTGTCGGAAGGAGACGGAAGGAAGAAAGGGAGGAAGGAAGGGGGCGGGGTAAAAGTATGTATGTGTGAAGTACGAGTACATAGGTAAGCACTGTAACATGCGAGCGGGAGCCACGAATATATGTACGAATACAAATCCAACATTTACCTACCTAGGTACCTACGAATATTCCTCCTTCGTACGAATAGACCGAGGCGGCAAAGTTTGGTGTTTTAACCTCCAAAGCTAGGTACTGACAGACAGAGCATGAGCTGCAGACGATGCCGGCCAGCAGCCTGAAGCTGCCGCTAAGGCCGAGCCACTATGGCAGCTCGACCGAGGCCATCAACGGGCCGGTCCGGGAGCCGGCGCGGGAGCAACCGGCGGCCGGCGATCGTCTGATCGTGGGCGTCGACTTTGGCACCACGTTTTCCGGCGTGGCGGCCGTTTACACTTCGACGCCTGACGATGTCGAGATCATCAAGACGTGGCCCGGGGGCAACGGCATCACGTCGGACAAGGTGCCGACGGAGATGGCCTACGATCGGCCCGCGCCGGGGTCTTCGGAGCCGACGACGCGATGGGGGTTTCAGTTCCGGCCGGACGAGTCTCGTCTTCGCTGCATCAAGCTTTTCCTCGACCGATCGCAGAAGTTGCCCTTTTACGTGAGCCATCACGATACGGCGGCGCAGCTGAAGCGGTACAACAAGAATGTCGTCGACGCCGTTAGCGATTACCTCGTTCAGATCTATCGCCATAGCATGGACACGCTGACGAGGCGGTACGGCGAGTCCTTCATGGCCTCGACAAAGGTCGACTTCGTCCTCACCTGTCCGGCCGTCTGGAGCGATGCGGCCAAGAACGCGACGCGGTTGGCGGCCGAGAGGGCGGGCATGGGACGGAGGTCCGAGATTCAGATGATTAGCGAGCCCGAGGCGGCGGCCGTCTATACGCTCAAGGCGATCCAGCCGAATAACCTTCACGTGGGCGACAACTTCGTCGTCTGCGACGCCGGCGGCGGCACCGTCGACCTCATCGCCTACAAGATCATGTCGCTGAAGCCGCTGAGGGTGGAGGAGTCGGCCGTCGGTACGGGGGGGCTGTGCGGCTCGGCTTTTCTCAACTATCGGTTCGAGGAGCACGTTAGGAGCAGGCTTGGCGTGGCGCGCTTTGAGGAGATGAAGCAGCGCAAGGGCAAGACGTGGCAGATGGGATTGCGATATTTTGAGGAGTTTGTCAAGAGGAACTTTGATGAGGCAGAGCATCACGAGGTCAACGTGCCGTACGGTTTCACCCGTCTTCTTCTTCTTCCTTTTTTTTTTTTTTTTTTTTTTTTGTGTTTGTTGACTGAATCTGATGTTCGAACGAGTAGCTTCCCAGGTCTGCCGGACGACGAGGCCGCGGGCCTAGACTCGGGATTCCTCGTCATGACGGCCTCGCAGATCAAGGAAATCTTTCAGCCCGTCGTCAAGGAAGTCTGCGACCTCGTACAGGGCCAGGTCGACGGTCTGCGGGCCAAGGGCGGCATCGTCTCCGGCATCGTCCTCGTCGGCGGCTTCGGCCAGAGCGACTTTCTCTACCGGCAGCTGAAGCAGCACTTTACCAGCGCGGCGCCGCCTCCCTACAGCGAGAGGCCGACTCACGCGGGTGCCAAGGCGGGGAACGGATCTTCGATTGAGGTGATGCAGCCCGTCTACGCCTGGACGGCCGTGGTTCGCGGTGCGGTCCTCAGGGGGCTCGAGGGAAGCATGGTGGTTTCGAGGAAGTCGAGGATGCATTACGGGACGTCGTATGCCACCATCTTTGACGAGGAGAAGCACTCGGTGAACGAGCGGTATTGGTCTCCGCTGTGGGAGAGGTGGATGGTCTCGGATCGGATGCAGTGGCATATAGCCAAGGCGAGTCACCCCCAATCCCTTGTCTCTCTTTTGGTTTTATAGGCACTGACCGACTTACCAAACCGATTTCCCAGGGTGAGTCCCTCTCCCCTCTGGCGCCCGTAGCCTTTCACTACACGCGCAACTTCCGACCGGGCCAGTCGCTGGTGGTGACGGACGACCTCATTGCGTGCGAAGCGGACGAGCCGCCGACGGCCTTCACGCGGGGGCTCCTTCACGTGTGCACCATGACGACGGACCTGAATGCGGTGCCGAGGAGTTTGTTTACGAGGCTGACGACGACGAAGGGTGTCGAGTTTGATAACTTGGATTTCACGCTCGAGATGATTGTTGATAGTGCTGGGTTGGGTTTTGAGCTCAAGGTTGATGGGGTTAGGTATGGGAGGGTTGAGGCTGAGTTTCATTGAGGGGTTTGGGGGTTTTTTTTTTTTTTCTTGGATTTTCTCTGGATTCCTTTTTTGTATGCTTGAAGGGCTTTGATGAAGCTGTCCACGGTGAACGGGTGCGTCATCTGTTTGTTTTAGAGTTGGTTTCTCGAAGTCAGCTCAACTTGGCTCCCTCGTGAGAGTTGACGATGGAGGCACAGAGACAAGTATGGAGATTCACGTGGTTCATCACGTGATACCATGAACCGTCTAACCTCTCTAACCTCATCATGATGTATAAGCAGGGTATAAAGTCATGACGAGTGCATGGTTCAACTGACCTTCCCCCCCCCAATACCTCTCAGTCATGACTGACTTTTTTTTTTAGTGACTAAAGTCATGACTTTTTGCTTAGTCATAAAGTCATGACTGACTAAAGTCATGACTGACTTTAGTCATTACTTTTAAAAGTCAGTCACTAGAACAGTATAAGGGACCATCTAACCTACAACTAGGCACACGGCGATGAATATCTTGTTCTTTTCTAGACGGTGGGTGAATTAGACGGGTTTCTATACGTATATAAAGGAAACTCTTGCCCCGTATACGTCCATGAGATGATGAGATCAAGAAACACACAAAGCCAGCTTCCCTTGTTTATATGAAAAGAAACAAGCATGAACAAGACAACCTTCAAAACCGTCAACTTGACACTACCCAAGACACGAGGCCTGACGGCAACACTCTCCCTCGTCTTGCTACTCTCCCTCACCTACCTGCTCCTCTCCCGCAGAAACAACAAGACTAGCAGCAGCAGCAGCAGGCAGCCAGAGCAAGTCACGCAGACGGCACCATGGATCCCGCAGCGTCGTCTGCTCAGGGGTTTGGACCTGGCGGTGGAGTGCGGGATGGCGGTGCGGGACGATTACCTGATTCCATTCCTGCACGGACGCATCGTGCTGCCTGGGAAGTCGACGGTGCAGCTCTATCTCGGGGGCCTTCACATGTACTTCACGTGGGAGCCGGCCAACATCAAGGCTCTTCTGTCTGATCATAAGACGTGGCATATTCCGCGGGATCGGAAGCTGGCTATGGGTCCGCTGCTCGGTAGAGGTAAGGATGAATCGGGCTTTCATACAGAAGCTTTCATACAGAACCTCGGAGGGAAGTAAAGGGCATGTCTTGATTAACCAGGATAGGTATCTTCACGACGGATGGAGCAGAGTGGCAACACTCGCGAGAGATGCTACGCCCCAGCTTCACGCGAAGTCGAACAGCATCCCAAATCCCCACGATAGAACACCACGTCTCTCGAGCGCTAGGCAGGATCCCCCCCCGGACGGCACCACCGTCGACCTCTCCGACGTCTTCTTCCGGCTCAGCCTCGACATCGGCACCGACATTCTCTTCGGCGAGTCCGTTGGCGCGCTGATGCAAGAGGGTCGTGATGGCTTCGGACACTTGTGGGAAAGTAGCATCAAGACTTGTGCTGTTCGCTGGCCGTTTACGCCTTTGCTTGCTTGGTTTCCGTGGGTGAATGGTCGGACGGGGGATATGAAGAGGGTGTTTGCTCTTGTTGATGGTTATGTTGAGAAGGCGCTTGAACGAAGGCGGCAGCAACAGCAGCAGCAGCAACAGCAGCAACAGGCAAGCGAACCCATTCACTCCACCGAGACTCGCCACATCGTCCTCGAAGAAATAGCATCACGAATCGACAACCCGACCCGAATCCGATCCGAACTATTAAACTTCCTCCTCGCCGGCCGCGACACAACAGCCTCCCTCCTGACAAACATCTTCTTCACCCTAAGCAAACGACCCGACATATGGCAGAGGCTCCAAACCGAAATCTCCTCCCTCAACGGCCAGCCCCCTTCCTACACCCAGCTCAAGAAACTCGCCTGCCTCGACGCCCTCCTCCGCGAATCCCTACGATTATATCCCGTCGTCCCCTTCATCGGCAGGCAGGCAGCCGTGGACACGACCTTGCCCACGGGAGGTGGTACGGATGGGACGGCGCCCGTCTTGATTAAAAGGGGTCAGACGGTTCAGTATCTCACCACCATGCTTCACTTGCGGAAGGATTTATACGGTCAGGACGCCCAAGAGTTTCGTCCCGAACGCTGGCTAGACGACGAGTCAGCAAAGCACAAGACCAGCCCGCGCGCAACCTGGCGATACCTCCCCTTCGGCGGCGGCGCCCGCGTCTGCATGGGCCAGCGTGTGTTTCTCCTCTTTTTCCTTTCTCTCTCTCTCTCTCTCTCTCTTTTCCCCCTCCTATCCACCAGTACGGTGAGAAGCTGACGCGAGGAGCCAACTTAGAACTGGCTTTGATGCAGGCTGCCTACGCGACTGTACGGTTATGCCAGCGGTTCGATCGCCTGGAGAGTCGGGATGAGTGGGGGTGGAGGGGGAGGGCGACGATGACGATGACGAGTGCGAATGGGGCGAGGGTTGGGTTGTTTGCGAGGGGGGGAAGGTGAGGTTAGTGAAGGCTAAGTAAGTGTAAGTAAGGTTAAGAGGTTGGGGAGGAGGAGATCAGAGGTTACTGAAGACTAAGAGTAAGTAAGTAAGGTTAAGAGGTTTAGGAAGAGGAGAAGAGAGGTTAGTAAAGACTAAGTGTCGGTGAGGTGGTTAAGAGATTAGGGAGGACAGAAGACGTCGAGACCTGCAGAGCCTCACCGTGTCGTCACCCAACCTCAAAACCAACCACAACCACAACAGCAGTCAAAACCTCGTCTCTTCAATTCCCATATCCAAATCCCATATACGAAGATAGACACACCAGTCACACACTCTCACACAAAGGAAAAAGGAAAAAAAAAAACTAAGGCCCAACTCCCCTCCTCCACTGCTCAACCCGATCCATAGACGCGCCAACCCCCACACTCCTGGGCGTCATCATGACGTCCATGTACATGGGCTGCGATGCTGGCGTCGGAGGCCCGTATCCGATATGGTGAGCGTGAGCATGATATTGGGGGGGATGGTGGGAGAAGACGGCGTTTGTGCCCATGCCGTAGCCTGCTCCTAGACTCGTGCCGAGGACGAGGCTGGATCGCGAAGCCAGAGGGCCGCAACCGCCCGAGCCGTCGTTGTAGATTCCGCCCCGGAAGCCGCCGGATCGTTCTCCGCCTCCGGGGGCAGTGAGGCAGCGTGGCATCTGCATCCTCGACATGGCGAGCTTGGCCTCGCGCTGACGGAGCTCATGGTAGCGTCGGACCTCTTCCGCCGCCGCGTCCTCCGTCGTCTCCCTGCGGGGGTGCGCCGACAGGACGCTGGCCATGCTGAGAGGCCTACTGTGGCGCGTCGTCGGCCGTCCTGTCGTGCCGTTGCCGTGGCTCATCTCGCGGTTCCGTGCCTCCCGCTCGGCCTGCAACCGCCGTCGCCGTTGACCGAGCGTCTCCTCGCACTCGGCCGTCGGCTCCGTCCCGGAGGGCTTGGGCGACGGGGGAGCCGCCGGCTCTTCGCCGAAATGACCCAGTAGCTCGGCCGAGAAAGAGCTGGCGCTGAGTGGCCGCGTCTCCGGTACGTGATGGGCTTCGCTGCCCGACGCCAGCCGGCGCCGTCTCTCGCTCAACGTCTCAACCGCCTGTTCCCCTTCCTGTTCTTCCTGCCCTTGCTCCGCTTGCTGTTGTTCCTGATGCGCTTGGGGCTGCTGAGCCTGTTCCTCGTCCCTCTGCTGCGGCTGCCATGCTCCATGCCTTAGTGGACTGCCGCCGCCCGCCCACGAGCCCGGAGACCGTCGGTGAATGGCCGAGAGGTTGCCGAGTGACATGGCGCTCTGGTGCCGACGCAGGCCGGGAGGCAGCGCGTCGAGGCCTTGGAGCCGGGCTCGGCGCCGACTCAGAGGCTCGTTGTCTTCCATCTCGCGACGCTCCATGAGTCCCATTGGCCGCTCGAGGTCGGCCATGTTCTTGGCCCCCTGGTGCATGGCGGCCAGGATAGCCAGCGGCACGTCCTCGTCGTCAGATCCGTTCTGATCCGCGTGAGCGCCCGGCTCTTCCCACGCCAGGTTGACGCGCTTCATCTGCCGGTTCTTGCGCTGCGTCTCTGCCACCGCGTCCATCTCGAGGAGAGTGGCATGAATACCGTTGGGGAAGCCACTTCCAAAGTTCTTCGTTCGCTGCTTCTGCTCCTGCTTGCGGAGCTGCAGCTCGGCCAGGAGCGTCGTCGGCATGCCTTGGTAGACGTTGTCCTCTTCCTCTTCCTCTTCCTCCTCCTCTTCATTGTCATCGTCATCGCCCTCCTCGCCCTCTTCCTCCTCGCCCTCTCCGTCGTCTACCGCCGCCTCGCCGCTGGACCCGTCGCCCGTCTCGGTGCCTTCCCGTGCCGACATTCCATCCTCGAGACCGTCGCCGACGCCCTTGATGCTCGGCAAGAAGCTCTTGCTCTCGCCGTCTTGGCTGCCGCTGCGCCTGCCCATCCACATGAGTGACGGCTTCTTCTTGGGCTTTCCTTCGGGCGAGAGCGCGGGCGCCGTCTTCTTGAGTTTCTTCTTCTTCCCGAATGCCTCCGAGCCCAGCCTCCCGGCAAAGGCTTGATCGGTAAAGGCACTGACGGGCGCAGTCGCCGAGGCATCGAGGAGGCTGTCGAGCGTCGCCATGGCCGAGCCGTCCTTGATCTCGACGTCGGCCGTCTTGGAGGGCAGGTCGAAAAAGGCACTCGCCCGCAGCTGAGGCGGGAGCTTGGACCTGTGCTTATCGCGCTCTTGCGGAGGGCGTAGTGCCAGCCAGTCATCGGATTTGGAGAGGTCCGCGTCGCCGCCGTCGAGGCAGGACAAATCCAAGATCAGGCTGCGTGGCGGCGAGCTGACGGGCTCGGCGAGCCAGGCACAGGGCTCCGGGTCGGTGGAGGCGCGGGCCGGGGACTGGGCCGGCGACGGGGCCCCTTCGGGCTCGAACATGGCGCTGAGCACCTCGGATACTCGCTGGTTCCTCTGGGCGGCCTTGACCTTGTTGGACAGCCTCGGCGGCACATTGAGCATGGCGGGAACGCGGGCGGGGTAGAACATCATGTCCTGGCCAGATTCGGCATCAACGTATGCCTGCGGCCTCGAATAGCCGGCAGGGGGGGCGGGGCGTGGATTCTCGCCCGGTAGGTGGAGCTGGTTTGCCTGGTCGGGATCCCAATGGACCCCGTCAAAGTCTTTGAAGGCATCGCGACACTGCTGAAACGTGCTCGTCGAGTGGGAGCTCGGGGGTCTCGTATCATTTCCTGGCTCGGCTTCCTGTTGAACGCTCAACGGTGCAGGAACGATGTCGCCGCCACCGCCGTCGCCGTGACAGGTCTCAAGGTTTGCCTGCTGGTCGCCAGACGGCGGCATGGGCGTCTTCTCTCCCTCAGTGGGTAGCGCAGCAGCGTCGGCCTCGTCCAATGCCTGGGTCAGGGAGATGGGCTCGGACTCGGAGATCTCAGCCAGCGACATGCCGGCTGAGTGGACGCTGGACTTTCCCGGACCGTGACGCGAGAGATCGAGGTCTGAGCGACGGCGGCTCGAGAGGGAGTGGTTGGGCGACATGACAAAGGCGGCGGGAGAGTAGCCGCCGTGGCGAGCTGCGTTGTTGGTGGAAAGGATGGAGGACGAGGTGGAGAGGTGCCGTCTAGGCTGGTCGTCGGCGTCGTCGTTGGTGATACGCTGAAGCATGGAGGAGCGGCGGCTGTCGGAGGCCTTGAGTTCGCCGAGCAGGTTGCGGATGGCGTCGTCGATGGAGCTGGTCATGGACAGCCTTTCGGCGGTGGCTTCCAGCTGGGCGACGCTGCCGCCTCGTGGCGAGCCGGTGCCGTCGAGGATGGGCTTTGGATGGGCGAGAGTGGTGTCGGAGCAGACGCTGGCTGTGCGAAACGGACGGTGACCCTGTCTGTCAGGGGGTGAGCCGACGGCTGACGGGGGCTCGTATCGGGATAATTGGGTGGGCTTGGCGGTGGGCTTAAGAGGCCATATGGAGTCGGGGGTCGCGGGGGGGACATGGCGGCCCAGGGCTGGTCGTGGGCGGCGGCTGGGGGGCTGATTGAGGGCATGGCGCTGTTGTTTTTGTTGATGTTGTTGCCGGGAGACGGGGACGGGCTCGAGGCGGCGGGAGCCATGCCCGGGACGGACTGGCGGCTGGCTTGAGGCCGGGCCCGGCCGAGGATAGGCGTGTGGAGGGATATCGGTAGAGTAAAGGGCACGAGGAAGGGCAGAGCAAGGACGGTTGGCTGGATGAAACCGAGGGCTGGGTGATGGCTGGAAGCAGGCACCGTGGCTGCAGCAGTGGCTTTGCTGAAGGGGAAAAATCGGGGAGAGGCTGGAGGAGGGCGTTCGTCGGGAGGGGGGAAGCCTTAAGCTTTCAAAAGGAAAGACCTACCTGTTCGTGTACCTACCTAAGCAACAACAGCTGCTGCTTGCTGCTACTGCGCTAGAAGCACGGCCGGTAAGATTGAAGCTAGATAGTATCTGGTAGTAGTCTAGATGGCCGGTGCTGATGAGGCACAAGCAGCACTATTCCAGTATAGCTTCAGCCAGGTAGACGCAGATTAGTGGGCTACCACGCCGAGACAGTAAACACGCTTCGACTCGCTGGAAATAGACACAACGTCTGTCTGTGTATACATACATGCATATGTACATACATGCACACACACATACATATGTACGAGTCTTTGTCTGAGTCTTTCGAGTCTTGATCCAGACTCGCCCCATCGTCTTCTTCAACGACAACTCGTCACCCATCATCACGAGTCTCGACGCCCTCCTGTCAGTGCCCCTGTTGCCCGAGTCGCCGTTGGGAATGGAGCCAACTAGGTAGGCGCAGCTGCTACTGCTAGTTGGCGATGGCGCCCGCGATTCCCGCTTCCCCGAGCCAGATAGCATGTTGTATGTATGTATTCGTACATACATACATATGTATGTGCGTGCTATGCAGGCACACAACGTGCTCCCATTCCGTCTATCCATTGCACCGTCAGGTCCGTCACGGTATCGTGGCTTTGCACCTCCGGCCACACATTCGTATGTATGTACATACATACATACAACATGCCCACGACATCCTCGCCCGCCAGCCTCATCATTGTTGTGTGTGCGAATCCCCCAGGAATCGTCAACCACGCGGCGCCAAGACCGCGCCCCGTGCGCTCCTCTCGTTGCTCTCTGACCCTCTGCCGAGCCGAGGCCCGGTCCTCCGCCGCTAGCGGGCCGAAGAGTGGTGCTGGTCATCTAGGTTCCTGCAGAGTTTTCCCCCCAAGGAATTCTCACGCGGCTGCAAGAAATGCCGGCTTCCTCGTTCCGGACGCTTCCGTGGCGCTGATGATGGCAACCGTGTTGTCCCCATTCCGCCGTCCTGTTACACCGTCGCTCAGGTGCAAATTCCTTCAGCGGCTGGCCTCAAGTGGTCGAGCCGTCTTTATCCACTCTCCCACCATCATTGAATGAGCCGGCGATGAAGCCGGCCGTTGATGACGCTCGTGCTTCGTATCTGCGTGGTGGTAGCAATTGCTGCTGCTTCACACTCGTCCGTTCGTACATACATATGTACATACATACATGATACATTTACTTCGTACATACCTACCTAAAACCTTGTATGTAAACACAATGCGCGTGGGGTAGCGGCTCATGGCAGTTCAGCGTCATCTCGTGAATCCATCTCATCAAGGCTTCATTCAATCTCCCATTCGAGGCCGCAACTTCCCTACCACCTACCCTATACATACTGTATGCGTAATGCCTACCCTATACCCCTCCGCCCCACCACTCCGATATCGTGGGCTCCTCCCACTCGCGCTGCTAGAAAAGACAGCCTGGCTCCATACATAGCCGACGCACAAGATGATAATTCCTGCGCCATGCGCCAATATTGGCCCTCTTCCTGCTATCCATCAAGCCTTCTCTCATGCTCCGCCCCGGACCCGTACATACGCTAGCCGGCCCTCGCTCTCCTCTCTACCTACCCACGAATACCTACGTCCTACATACATACATCCGACCTATCCATCACCGGCCATCATGTGCTTCTAGCCCACCATCGACTCGCCGCTCATGACGTCGTCGGACCACTCGAGCCGGCGTTTCGCCCCCGTCCCCATTGAGACGATCTTTCAGTCCGTCCGCCGCCCCGAATCCTCCTCGCCGACAAATCCCGACCTGCGTCGACGCTTCCATCCGCAGCTGATCGAGACGTCGAGGAGGGCCCATCGAACAGGCGATGACTGCCCCGCTACCCGGCCGACCGACAAGACGGACATAACACCCTACACAAACCACATCTATCTCCAGAGGCCGCGGGGCAGATGTACCAGCCATGACGCTCGTCACATGCGCCGCGAGACGGAAGATGACGGTGTCAAGGCCTATCTCCTCCGCCTAACGGCCATCGATGCCGCCCGCCAGATGCAAGAGGACGCTGCCTTGGCCGCCTTCCCCAACAGCCGCGCCCGCGAAGGGGGCGTCGCCCATTTCTACTTTGGCGACAGCTCCGGCAGCGACAGGCCTCGCTCGCGCCGCAAGTCGTCCGACCTGGGCCTCAACTGGTGGCACAGCCATATGCAGGAGCATGCCCAGCTCATCGCTCGCTGCCGCCCCGATGTGACGACGCAAGGCCGCGACACCTTCATGACGACCGACTCGGACCTCGACAACATGGACCTGGCCCTGCCCCCGGACCCCTTGTGGACCACCAACGGACGGACCGCCGTCGACGAGCATCTCCCGGCCCCGGACCTCGGACCCCCGAAGCCGACGCCACTCGCCAATGACACGGCCTCGCTCGCGGCCCTCTACGGCGGTCGCGGCCCGGGTTCGGGCCGGCCCTTTGGCCCCTTGGGACTGCAGCCGGACAAGGCCGATCTCCTGCTCCTGCGAAAGACGGCCACGCCCCCGATGCTCGGCAAAGACCTAACCTTTCGCAAGTGTCCCTCGCCCAAGCCGACCGGGCTCGAGACGGACCGTCCCTTTGCATCCCGCCCGCCCCGGGACGTCTCGGGCCGCGTCGGCCTCTGGCGAGGATACTGCTGCAGGTCAACATCGCCCGGTTCACCCCCGGCGTCCGCCAAGTGCGAGACGTCGTCGACCGGCCTATGGACCGCCGGTATCAGCAGCAGCAGCAGCAGCAGCGGCAAGTCATCATCCCGCGACAAGCGCGGAACCACCAAACACACCGAGAAGGTCCTCCGCGAGTTCGACGACGCCTTCGTCACGCAGGTATACGACTACCTCTCCCTCGGCCACCCCGTCACCGCCCGTCCCTTCGACGAAGAGCTATCGCGCATCAGCAAGATGACCACAGACGAACTCACCAGCCTCGACGACGAAGCCCGCCGCCACCACATCGTGCGCGACCCGGCCGTCGATCCCAGCCGCTGTCCGCGCTGGAGGGCGCTGAAGCTATACATCGTCGAATGGGCTCGTCAGCATCCGGACCTGGAAAATCTTGATCCGCTTTCGTGGGGGGTTGGTGAGAGGAGGGGGAGTTGGGCTTTTTGAAGGTGCTTCGGTGGACTTTTGCTGTGCTTTAGCGGGTGTTGGGTGTTTTCGGGGGGGGGGGATGGCTTTCGTCGGAGGCTTTTCGGTGATGATGTACGCCTGATGGAGCTTTGAAGAATGAGTGGACTTTTCGTCATGGACCATATTTAGCATCTTGGTCTTCCATCACTTAACCCACCGGATGTGTGCTCTCGAGCCATCAAGGGGGGCAGATGGCAAGAAGAAGCATCTCGAGATGCCTCAGTCTGTCGGCTGAGCCCATACTAGATACCCTAGAGTAAATGGGCGCGGTTGATCGTGGTTGAGGGCTGGTCGTGATGCTCGTCTTCCAACCGATCCTTCAAAGACACGACGGCAATGTGCGCACAAGATAAGCAAATCAAGCTACGACAAATCGCAGACGAAATCTCCACGCAAGCCACCAAACCCTTTCAACCAACGGCAACTCACGATGATGGAACCCCCGCGAACGCACGCGCAAACACAAACATACCCGCGGCATCACACACATACACTTTACACACACACACACACACATAAATAAAAGAAACCCCTTATAAAAAGGAAAACGGCTAGATTCCATGTGCCCGACAAGCCGAGGTTAAACAAAGTCGGGTTGTATTGTATTGCAAGACAGCCGCGCCGTACATACATACAAACATGCGACAACAACAAAATGCGTCGCATTCAGATGGCCACCTCCGTTCGCGATCGACAGGGGGGCTGTGACTCGAAATCGATGGCTTATAGGGAGCCGAGGTTAACTTCTTCGTGGGCGGGACGATTTAGACAACTTGGGGGCTTTGGATGGGGGGGCGGCGGCTTCGGCGTCGCCATCTTGGCCATCCTTATTCTTGTCGTCTTCGTCTTCGTAGTTGGTCCGGCCTTCTTGATCGGCGTCCCAGATGTCGTTGGCGAGTTCGTCTTCGACCGCTTCGTTGAGGACAAAGTCTTGGGCCGCCAGGTCGTCTGCTTGCGAGCCGTCAGAGTCCGAATCGTGTGAGTCGTCATCGTCCAAGCCAAAGACGATGCCGTTGGCCGCCGCCGCGACGTCGTCGTTTCGTATTCTTCGTGTGCCGCCGCTGGCGCCGGCCGTCTCGCCTTCGACCCAGATTACATCTTCCTCGTCGTCGTCGCCGTCGTCGTCGACGAGCCGGAGCGAGCTCGCGCCTCTTTGCATCCTCTGACGTAGGTCCATCTGGCCCTCGAGCAGATCGAGTTTCCCCGACAAGGCTAGGAGACTGTTGAGCCCCTTAGTTCTGTCGGCTAGCACCTTTTGCAGCGAACTCAAGCCCTGCAGGACCTGAGGCTGCGAGGCCAAGGCACCGCCATGAGCGACGAGAACCCATAATACCCAGTTCATCAAGTCGCCGGCCCGGCCCGGTCGCCTGTGCATGCGCGCCGCGAGCTTGGTTAGGAGCATGCCGGCGAGGGGGCTGTCGATGCGCTCTATCGTATTCTGAATCGTCACTGTGTCCTTGGTCCGGAGACACGATTCAAGGAGGTCGTTGTCGTCGCTTCGCAGCGCTTGGCTGAGCACCGTGATGAGGGACTTGTGCGAAGGGGGAACGACTGCGGCAGGCGGATGTCGAGCCACGGCAGCGTCGGCCTGCTGGGCAAATGAAGCTACGTCGATGGTCTCGCTGCCTCTGAGAAGATCGCCAAAAGAAGGCGACGTCGGTTCGGCTTCTGATTCTTCACCGGCGGGCGGATTGCCATTGACTTGTTGAGCCATCGTTTGGGGTTGGGCAGCTTCGGGTCGGGCGGCGTCACCGCTCGCTTTGTCCGCCTCGGCAGCTTCGTCATTTTCATCTTGATCCTCTTCATCGTCGTCATCGTCGTCTCCTTCGTCGGACGAAATGACTATCGCCTCTGCCTGAGAGCTCTGCGGGGCATTGGTGGTTCCGGAGACGGACGTCTTGGACTCGTCAATGGTCGTATGTGTGCGAGTTGACGCTGCCGCCTTGACGACGGGCGCCGCCAGCTTGACCGGCGCTTTCCGCTTTGCCGACATGGGCATAGAATATGAGAGCCGAGGTTATGAGCCGCGGTCGAGTCGAGTAAGAATCCTAGACGACGCAAGCCGGAGTAAGGGGGTCGTTTTGCCCGGGAAAAGAGCCGTGAAGAAGCTGAATAGAGCCAGATGACTAGAGAGGTGGCAGAAGAGCTAGATAGCTGACGAGAAACGCAATGCGGGGGGGATTCGAGGTGTGAGGCCAGTAATTCGTGCGAGTTGGTAAATTTTTATCTGCTTCACGATGATGGACGCGAGTTTTTTTTTTTTCCCGCCTTGTCCTTGCGCTTTCTCCCTAACCAAGTGGAGTGGGGTGCCACAAAGCTCTGTGCTGACATAATCAAGATCGATGAGAGTCGGTGAGAGCTTTCACGCGGCGCAACAAGATGATAAATCGTTTCACTCGTTCCTCAGACGCAGGTGATACGTAGAGCGAGATTAAGGTAAACTCTCTGGGATGCACTACGACGACGGAAAAAGCTTTGCCATCCCACAGTCAAGGTGAAGCTAGTTGGTTGATGACGACTCACGAGTCAACGCGATAAGAACCTTAGAGATCAGCATGCGCCACGAGCTGCGCCCCGATAACTGCATATGAGGCAGACTCCGCCCTAAGCGGACTGGGTCTTACCCCGCTAACGCGTCCTGGGTTCGTGGCTTTCGCACATACGGATAAGGATGTACCTAGGTATTTCTTCGTATCCCGCGGAAGGACTCCAACACGTTGTGGCGGGTTTCGCGAGACCAAAAAGTGCCGGTTTCATCGGGCGACTTCTAGAAGTTCCCCCACCAAGTCCCGGTCGCGCGTTGGTATGCGGGCAAGAAAGGCCCTTTGTTGGCCGTGTCTCGGCTCCGTCCGGCGTTTCCTGGCGCGGACCGGCGATGTTTCCGGTTACCCTGCAGGCTGGCAACGACCGGTTCGTAGTTAGGCGTGCAAGGAGGTGTGATTGCCGATGGGTGGAGGAGCTGTTGGTCAAGGAGCGCATGGAGCTTGTATCTCTTTCATTTTTAGGATGATGAAGCGCGGTGAAGCTACCGTAGCAGAATGTACATACATAAGCTCGGCATCGGGCTGGCGGAGATAGGACAAGAGGCTGGCTGTATGTATGTATGTATTTATTCGTGGGTAGGCGTGCTTGTATGTTATCTATTCGGGTTGGTAGAAATTTCGGTAGAATCAAAAGTTCATACCTAATGCCAGCTTCATCGCCCAAGAGCCAAAATACATACAATGCACGCACGTCGTCAAGACTGTCTCTTCCCTCAATCAACCTTGAATCGACCATTGTAGCAATTCAGCCACAATGGATCCCTTCTACTCCCGCGCCACAACGCCACGCCCCCTTAAGCTCATCCCCTCCCCCGGTCGAGCAAATTTTCCCAGTTTTCCCGCCCCAGCCTTTTTTCGGCACCCCGATAGACAGCACCTCAGGGCCCGCGCCCGACTTTTGGTCTTCCCTCTTCCTTCATAAATACCTTTCGCGCCTCCTACCGGCGACGTCCTACTGACGTGCACGCTTTTCCTCGCAGACTCTCCACCCTTTTCCCCCCTCTCCACCCCCGAGTACCTGCGCCCCTACTTCGCCAGCCGCCAGCCGTCACGCGAAGCCTCGAGTCGCCTCTAGGTACCCGACTACCCCTCTGGCCGAGCCGAGCCTCGCCGTCCTTTCCCTCTGTACACCTGTCCGGCGCAGTCGCACTGCGAACATCGCGACCAACCATTTCTTCCATTCCCCCCCCCCCTTCCTCCTCCACCACCACAATCGCATCAACCACCACCATCGCATCTGCCATCGTCGCCGCCATCACCGCCATCGCATCCCCTGTCAGCGCATCGTAGCGCCCTTCTGTCGAAAGCTCGTTTCCCCACCCCCCGCTCTTCCCTGCCAGCTTCGCGACTTTTGAGAACGCTTTCGCTTCCTCTCGCCTCCTTCTCCGTCTCTCATCGCCGATAGCACCCAGGGGTTCGCTCGCCTCCTCGACTGTTGGCATAGTTACCTTTGCTCATAAATCTTTTTTGCCAGCTGTTTGCCACGCCTGACCAGCTTCGCAACGACCATTTCGCCTCCCTTGTCATTGTCCGCAAACGCTCGCTTCGCACCGTCACAAGCGCAAACGCGCACAGCCAGCAAAAAAAATTCCTCTTCGCGCCGCGCCCTCTCTTCTCCACCTCAAGATTGCACATCAACGCCTGCTTTTTCTATCATCTTCGATTTCATGTCGCACCGCAGAGCCTGAGCGTAATCATCCCAACTGCGCCAACGGGAAATCATGACATCGCCAGGCCCCAAATCGCCAGGGCCGGATGCTCAACCGCACGAGCCTCTATCGGACAAGGAATCACGCCCCAAGATGAATGGGTGAGTTGCACCCGTTGACGAACTTTTGATTGCTGCTAACGCCAATTTTTTCTGCACAGTCACCCGGCTTCCGATGAGGCAAAAAGCACGGAAGGGTCTGTCAAGGCTTCGTCCCCGAAAGAGGAGCCTGCGCGCTCAACGACCGACGCATCTGTAAATGAAGGCGACGAACCCGCCGAAAAGCTCTCAGACAAAGCAGCCGATGACAAGTTCGACGAGGCGGCCACGAAGGAGCCGACGAATGGACCTGCAGACGACTTGACTGCCGAAAAATCTGCCGTTGACAAGAAATGCGTCTCAAATGACGAGGCTACCGAAGCGGGCAAGAATGATATCGACAAGCACGATGAGAAGCTCGAGCCTGCTGAACCGACGAATCCTGCGCCAATGCCTGACGCTGACAAGGAGAAATCTGGTGTCGATCAGACTGAGGCGAAGAAGGCTGTCAATGCGAAAGATCCTGAATCGTCCACATCCGGTGCCAAGAATTTGGCGCAAAACGTTTCGGAAAAATCACCCGATGCGGCAGCCGACGATATTGCAATGATCGACTCTCCGCCCGAGAAAAGCGAGAACTCGGCTGCCCCAGTGGCGAGCGAAGAGGCAGCTGCACCAAGTGCTGATGTCGGCAAGGACTCTGGGCAAGACACGGTCATGAACGACTTGCCATCTGAAGAACCGGCACAAGCATCCAAGCCCACTGACTCCGACGATGCAACGCCCGCCGCAGTCGACTCCGCTGACTCGCTTGCGCCCGAAGCCGGATTGGGCTCGACTGGCATATCTCAGCTGGCCATAGGATCCGCCGAGAAGGAGTCGTCCCCTGTTCCGCCCCCAGCCGCCGATGAGTCCATGGTTGACGCGGTCATGAATGACGCGCCCAGCTCCAAGGTCTCTCGGGAACGTGACGATGACGCCGCCGAGGAGCCGGCGCCAAAGCGAGCCAAGACGGAGCCAACCGAAGATGAGGCATCGAAAACGGCGTCTACTGATGCGCCGACCGAGCCACAGCTTGAGGCGGCCCCTACAGCGTCTGCATCTGCAGCGGGAGCGGTGACCACGACCGCCACCGAAACCCCGGGTCTCGACGAACTCTTCCTGACTCGCCTGACAAACTGGGGAGACTCGGCGACCAACGCTGGTGTCATTTCACCGTTTCAACGTCGCGAGATCCGCAAGCTCATCGGTCGGGTTCGGAAGACGAAATCTGGCTCGCATTTCAAAGATTCGGTGGAGAAGCTGTGGCCGGGAATCTGGGACTCGTACCAGTCCAAGATCGACAAGCCCATGGACCTCGGCGAGCTGGAGCGCAGCTTGCGGGAAGGTCGCGATGGCACTAGCAGCGCCATCGAGTCCTTCGCCGACTTCAGGACGAACTTGGCTCTCATCTTTGAGAACGCGCTGGCCTTCAATGGCCCGGAGCATCTCATCACCGAAGCGGGCGCCAATGTGGTGAGAACGGTCTGGGAGGACGCTCTGTTGATCCCTACGGAGGAGCCAGCGAGACCCAAGGCCCTCTCCAAGACCAAGCCCGTGAGGGAGTCCCGCACCGCCGCCACCAACGTCGTCGCCGAGGCCACGGCCCGGCGCCAGTCGTCGGGACCGGCGGCGAGCAGTCCGGCGGGGACAGCGAATGCGCCGGCCGCCAAGCCAGCGCAGCCGGCGCCCGCCCCTACGCCTGCGACCCCCGCCACGCCCGCAGCCACCGCCGCACCAGCGCAAGAGCCGTCTGGGGGCGATCGCCGCGCGCCGACGACGACGACGACGACAACCGAAGCTGACCGGCCCAAGCGCAAGGTGCGGGCGCCCAAGCCCAAGGACATTGATTATTCTACGAAGCCGTCGCGGAAGAAGATGAAGCCCGAGCTTCAGTTCTGCGACGAGGTTCTGACGGAGCTGATGCACTCGCGCAACTCGAGGCTGAACACTTGGTTCATGGAACCCGTCGACGCCGAAGGGCTGAACATCCCGACGTACTACTCGACAATCAAGAAGCCCATGGACCTGGGTAAAGTGCGGCGCATGCTGGGCGGTGGCGAGATTACGAGTCTCAAGGACTTTGATAAGAACGTACGGCTCATCTTCGACAACTGCTACAAGTTCAATGGTCCCCCCTCGGAGAAGCATCCCGTTTCGGCCCTAGCCAAGGAGCTCGAGGTCGTGTACACGGAGCAGATGGACAAGAAGGACGAGTGGCTGAGCAAGCACGCGGCCAAGGCCAGCGCGGCGGCGGCGTCCGTGTCCAACGGTAGCGACGAGGATACCGACGACGACGAAGACGACAACGGGCCCGAGGCTCACGTCGACGACAAGGAGGTGGAGGAGCTCCGGGTCAAGCTCGACGAGGAGACGCAGAAGCTGAACGAGCTCATCTTAGGGGGCAACCAGAGCCTGATCAAGATACAGAAAACGATAGTCGACATGCTTCAGGATGGCCTGATCGACGCGGTCAAGAAGGCCAAGGCTGCGAAACTGAAGCGCGACAAGTCCAAGAACTCGGGCAAGGGCGGCAGAGCCAAGGCCCCGCGCAAATCAGGGGGCGGGCCGTCGCAGCCCAAGAAGTCGGGGGGCTCCAAGAAGGCAGCGGCGGCGAAGAAGGGCCTGACGGCAGCGGAGAAGGACCAGGTGGCCAGTGCCATTAACGACCTCGACCATCCCCATCTCCAGCGGGCCATTGACATCATCAAGAAGGATACCGGCCAGAATGTGAGTAGAGCGCCGCCTTCGAACGATTGGCCAGGCGTCTTGCTGACCAAGACCAACAGGAGAACAACGATGGCGAGCTGGAGCTGGACATCGACCAGCTGAGCCACGACGCCTTGTACAAGCTATGGGACCTCTGCAGGAAGGCGCTCCCGAGCTTCGGTAAAGACTCGACCGTAGTTCCCGATGAGCCGGCAGACGTTAACCGGGGCGCACCCGCCAAGCAGGCCCCTAAGACGGCGACCAAGAGGAAGAATAAGCCGATGAGCGCCCAGGAGCAGGATGCGCGGATCGCGCAGCTGAAGGAAGTCAGCAAACTTTACAGACCTCCCGGTCAGGAGCCGGCCGAGGTGGCCAAAGTTACGCAGGCGCCGACGCCCATGGCGGACAGTAGCGACGACTCGGACTCGGAGGAGGAGTGAAACAGAAAGGCTAGGCTTTCTGGATGACGGCCACCAACCCTATGTATGAGTCAGACGACACGAGGATTCGGCGTTGGGTTCTCTTTTCTTCGTTTTTTTTTTCTTTAAGTTCCCGTTGTTTGCCGATACGACAGACAATGTGCAGGGAGAGTCGACAGCTGGCCCCTCATGTTGGTCGTTGGCGAGGATGAAGTGGAAAGGAAACAGCAGCGTTTGGTGACAGGCTGGCTGTCTCTAACCGGTAGACGGTTCGGTACGAGGGCGGAGGAGCGTGAGGCGTTCGGCCGACGTCGATTGCCAGAAGCGTGCGAGGCCGTGCGTGGATGACGTCGTGGCTTTCCAGCAAGGTTTTCCACCCCTTGGTACCAATTTATTCAGTCGGTATCTGGAAAGCAGACAAGGATGGAGCAAGTGGCCCGCAGAGTTGCAGGGTTAGCGGAGCAGTGGAAATTTGCAGCAGGTATATCCCAACGTACAACAATGGCGGTTATGGAGCGAGTGATGGTGCCATGTTTCGTGTGAGCTTTCGGGCGCGAGTCGTATGTATGTATGTAAGCTGGGCGTAGCAGAGAGGCTTCCGGGTGGTGGGAAGCGGGTGTATTATAGTGGCGAGAAGAAGTATGACGTGGAACTGCGAATGGAGAGATATATTTGGTGAGTGGCGAGGCGGACAGGGCAAGACGAAAGGAGAGGAGGGGCGGGTGGCGTTTGCGGCCAGTGGGTGATGTAGGTGATAGACATGTCGAGCTTTTTAGGGAGACGTCGTCCGTGATGGGCAGTGAGCGAGAGAAAGGATATCATTCGTAAGGAGAGGGAGAGAGAAAGAGGGAGACAAACCGGATAATAGTCTTGTATGTACAAGTCGGTGGCTGTTGGTGCATACCAGTGCTAGACGGGAGGTTGAGCCGATGGCATGATGAAGAGAGGTTGGTTTGTTTGCCTGGCAGGTATCCGTGCATGGGACGAGGGAGAGAGAGAGGTGCTGCGGGGAAGGTAAGGGATTAGACATTGCATATTCGTACATCAGCTGAGATTGCATTTTTATGTACGAATAAGTCCTCGACTGTCTATGTTGGCGGTAGGAACGGGTAGGAATGACTGCCTCCTACTAATCACTACTAATCAGACGAAGTGATTTTTACGATGCACGCGCCGGGCAGCATGCGAGGAAAAGACCTACGTGGTCGTCAGCGACAGGACTCTGGCTGTCATGTCTACGAATCTTCAAGGACAAGATGAAGATGGAGAGACTCGACGACATTCTGCGGGCGCATGTTGCTGAGGGGGAGGATACGGCGGACAAGTTGCTGGGGGCGGCGTTTGTCGTTTTGAACAAGGACGGTTGGTTATGGACCCGTTCTTCGCTCTCTCTATCTCTCTTTCTCTCTCTCTCTCTCTCTCTCTCCTCCTCTCCCCCCCTCCTCTTCTCTATCTGTTCTCTACCCCCTCTCTCACGCCGCAGAAGATGTGGCTAACGGAAAGCAATGAGCAGGAATCGTCTACCAGGGCGCAGCCGGCCGCATCAACTTCGACACCGCGTCGAGGCCCTTCGACGTCGACTCCTTCACCTGGCTGGCCTCTGTGACGAAGCTGGTAACGGCCACATGCGTTATGCAGCTCGTCGAGGCGGGCACCATCGGCCTCGACGACGATGTGCGTCCGTTGGTTCCCGAGTTAGGGCGCTTGCAGATCCTACGCCGGCTTTGACGGCCAAGATGCGCCTGTCTTGGAGGATAATGTGATACCCATCACCCTCCGGCGAGTCTCTCTCTACCTACGCGGCTTGTGGGCTCGCCGTCTAACCGTGGTGTTCGATGATGACAGCATGCTCCTCACTCACACCGTCGGCGCCTGCTACTCGCCCTTGCACCCGTGTCTCGCCAAGTGGTGCGAAAAGGTTGGGCATCCGACTCGGTGGACGGATTGGAGCATCGGCGATATTTCGAAGCCTCTTGTCTTAATGCCTGGCCAAGGCTGGATCTACGGCACCGGGCTCGATTGGGCCGGCCTGGTGCTGGAGCGCGTCACGGGCCAGGGGCTGGGAGAGTACATGCAGGTGCACGTCTTTGACCCGCTGACCATGTCCGACACGGGCTTCTGGCCGGAGAAGCTGCCGCAGACGGCGTCTCGGTCCGTGGCCTGGTGCCGTCGCCGCGCCGGCTCGTCGACGCTCGAGCCGACGGAGCGCATCACGCCGGCGACGCACGAGATGGAGAGCGGTGGAGGCGGCCTCTACAGCACGGCTCGTGACTGCGCTCGCTTCCTCGGCTCTTTTCTCGACGGCAGGCTCGTGTCTGAGGCGACGATGCGTCTCATGTTTAGCCCGCAGCTCAACGCCGTTCAGAGGAAGGCCCTCAATGAGACGGTCTACCGTCCCGACCCGCAGCACGCCATGGGTACCGAATTTCCGAAGGGGCTCAAATTGGACCACGGCATCAGTGGCGTTATCAACATGGAGGACGTGCCCGGGAAGAGGCTCAAGGGCAGCCTCACGTGGGGCGGCATATGCAATAGTCGCTGGGTGAGAAATATCGCCATATTTCAGCGTCGACTTTCGTGCTGACGGATGGGGTAGTGGATTGATAGGCAGACGGGCATCGCCGCCGTCTTCATCGTCAACATCCTCGACACGGGCGATGCCGTTCTCTTTCGGTTGTACGATGCGCTGGAGAGGGCCGTCTACGCAGATGCCTAAATATTGCGTGCTGGTGTGGTCGTGGATATCTATTCTTTCCCTCTCAAATCGATTTATTCCTCCTCATCGCCATCTAGTCTGATGGCTTCGAGCGTATTCTCCAGCACCTGCCTGCATCTTGCCCTGTAATCGAGCGCCAGCCGTTGGTTTCTCGTGAGGAGGTCAAGGTCGCCCCCGATGACGTCGACGTCGGTCTCGTCGAGCCGCTCCAGCTCCTGCAGTACCTTGTGTTGGATCAAAGCGACCGTCTGCTCGAGGTGAGGTCGGCATCCGGCCGTAACGCGACCGGTGAGGAAGCTCCGACGCCGCTGTCTCTCGGCATCGTCGCCCGTCAGGTCCGGCGACGTCGGCAGGAGGAGATGCCGCTGGTGGTCGTCCGGGACCAGGGCGCAGAACATGTCCCAGACCATGTCCGGCTGGACGTGGCGAAAGGCCCCGAGCACGTCGTCGGCCGGCTCGATGCCCAGCTGCTGTCGTCTGGAGCGGACGAGCAGGGAGCTGGCGTGGGCGAGGGGCCGTAGCGAGATGAGATACTCGTCGGCGGTGGCGCGTTTCCGCACGTGAGCGTAGTCGTTGTGCAGCTCATCCGAGACGGGGAGCATGAAGCCGTAGCCCAGAAGGAGCTCGCCATTGGTCTTGAGTCCGTAGTTGTTGAAGATTTGGGCGCCGGGCGAGAAGACGTCGTCGACGACCAGGTCGCAGAATCCTCGGGACTCGTCCAGTCGCCACTCGACCGAGACCGTCATGGCGTGGTTGGCGATGTCGAAGAGGGGGAACAGAACGGAGTAGTCGTCGAGAGAAGCGCCTCGACCAGCGAGGACTTCGTCTGGGGCCGAGAGGACGAGGCCTGGCCTGAAGCTGCGGGATGAGAAGATGCAATAGGCCCAATGATAGAGAGTAGGCGAAGAATCGAGGGCTTTTGCCAGCGAAGACGCCACATGAGAAGACGAATCCTCGTCGAGAAGCCGCCTGACGAGCTCCAACTCAGCCGCCACCTCGGTTCGAATCTTGTCGGCCCCAACATCTACATTAGTGCCCTCGAGCAACTCAGCCTCAATCCCCCTCCAAAAAGGCGGCAGCGCCCAAGCCTCCTCTTCCCCAGGCTGCGGCAAAGCAGCCACATACGGCGCCCAAAAGGAATCCCCCCCCTTCAGAAACTGACAAACGAGGAAGAGCCTCCCGACGACATGCGGCGGCGCGCCTCTCAGCAGCGCATCCGGGAAGGATGCCTCCGGCAGCAGGGCGTCGCGGTACGAGAGCGTCAGCCGCGTCGGGACCCGGAGGAGGGGCTCGGACGGGTCCGGTCCCCGGCAGGCTTGTGGACGGACTCGGAGGGAGAGACCGGTTGAGGAGGAGCGGTGAACTTCGAGGCTGGGATGGATTCTTGCTCCGTTGGAGACGGACCAGGCGACGAGCGCTGAGATCCTGCTGTCTGGGCTGTCGGAGGTCATTGCATGCTTTTTTTTCCCCTTTCTTTTTTAGTCTTGGTTGAAGAAGAAAGAGGATAAGGATGAGAAGGGGGAAAGAAAAAAAGAAAGGGATCGTGAAGAGGGTGTCTTGGGGGGTTTAAAAAGGGGGGGGGGGGGGGGGAAAGAAGATGCGTCAAGAAAAAGAGCTTGATGGGTTCGAGGAGGAGGAGGGGGGGGGATCGGGTTTGACCGGCGTTTTGCCGGCCGAGCTAGCCCCACCTGCCGGGTTTCGGCCGGTGGCGGTCGGGATTGGGGTCGGAATGACGTCGGTGGATGATGCGGTGGAGGATGCGGTGGATGCCGGGCTTCGCGGAGGGGGTTTCCGGGGGCTTTGTAGGGGAGGAGGCTTGCTTGTAAGTTGTATGTATGCTAAAGTGTACGAATATTCGTAACTATGTAATATGGACTAACGACGGTGGTACGAATACACGAGACTGGATTCGCATCGGAGTTTATCTGTAGGTCGTTTCTCCTCCCCTCTGTCCCTCATCTTATATCTCAACTTGTCATGTTGGTTTAATAAATCACAGTGAATTCAGCTTTTTCGTATCAAACGGATCCCTCACACGCATCAGACCAAATCGAACCGGAGATTCAAGACGATGGCCGACGCGGATAATGCTGCATCAGCAGATACCACTGAAGCGACGAGGCAACGACAAACAGCACAGAGCTCGCCGTACTGGCGATGGCCGCGAAGAGTTCCTGCTCAGGGCCGAGAATGGTGAGGACGCCGGAAAAGGCCAACCAGCCGGCGCCGGCCACGTTCCAAAAGGTAGAGTGCCAGGCGATGTCGGTGACGGCGGGCATGTACCACTTCTGCTGGATGACGAGGGTGAGTATCAGGGCGCCGAGGCCGAGGAGTGAGGCGCCGATGATGAGGGGCGTCATCACTAGGCGGTTGAATTGGTCGGGGAAGTCGGCTGCTTCCGGGTCGAGGACGCCGGGGAAGCCGGTGATGGTCGAGGTGGAGAGGACGTAGCCGCCGAACATGGCGACCAGGCCGCCGCAGAAGGCCGGGTTCTTGAGATATCTTGATCGGAACTCGGTCCAGCCGGGGAACCAGACCCATTCGTTGCTGCCGAGGAGAGCCGGGTTGTAGGCGTTGGCCGTCGGTCGCGATGAAGACTTCTCTTCGTCTGAGGATATCGGGCCGCGATCGACGTTGAAGGCTCCCAGCGTCGCCAGGTTCCCACCGATGAAAAAGGAGGCTGAACCGACGGTCAAGGCAGCGGGGAAGACGACCTCCCTCTGGCCGTCGAAAGCCAGAGGCGGGAAGAAGATGGGCAAGATGATGACGAGAGAAGCAACGGTGAAGCTCAGACTTCCAACCGTAAAGGCAACGGCCGTGATCCACGCGGCGTCCCTCACAGGAAAGACGGTAAGCATACGCTTGATGCCCTCTCTCGGACCGTACGGCGGCACCGGCTCCGAATCCGAGTCATCGTCGGCGACGAAGTCTGATGCGAGGTAGGTGCTCGATAGCGAGAGAGAGTTGCGCTCAACCTGCCAGATCTGCTTCGACGCCGGCCAGTCTACCGGCTGGAAGGTTCTTCGGCGGGGGACGCTTGGCCGCTCGGTGATAATGGTGGACATGCGGTAAGTTGCGGTGGCATTCATGGCGCGGAACCCGTAAGAGGGTCAACGGCCGGGGGAACTGTGTGAGATCCGTGGTGTGGGAGTTTGTAGAGACGCGACAAAATGGGTTGTGGTGGTGACGAGGACGGGGGTGGGGGGGAAACTCGTCGGTTGAGGTTATCGTCGTTGTGAGAGCGAGAGTTGAGCTGGTAGAGATGAGGAAAGAAAAGGGGGAAACAAAAAAGGAGTAAACAGAGAAGAGAGAGTCGTGAGATTGATAAATGGGCGTGGAGAAGAGGAGCGAGATTCCATGGTTTGGCATATCATCATCCGTCCCCGCTTCAAACCCCTGGTCTACGAGGCTGAGTCGAGCAAGCCATGCCGTTCAATCAATCCAAAGAGAAAAAGAGAGAAAGAGAGAAAGAAGGCGGGAATAGCATGAAACACCCCATGCAAAATGCAGGCTCTCGCACGACTCAAGCCCCCGTCCTCAACGAAAGAAGAGCGCCACTGGTGCGACGCGACAGAGACGACCAGATAAGGCAGATGAGCAGAAACGGTCACGCAGAAGGCTGTCCTCGGACCGCCGTGATGCGCACCAAGGCTCCCATGTTCATGCCCCGTGGAGAGACCCCATCGGACCGGACGAATGAAGAGGGCGCCTTTCGTCATCGGTGGGAACTTGGGTCGGTGGACGGTGAGGCTCCCCTCGTTTTGACACTCGGCTTATCGGGTGTCCGCTTGAACGACGACGGCCATCATTCCAATTTTGTCTTATCGGGGAAATGCGTTTGTTCAGTGGGGATTGACTCTCTTGGGGGGGGGGGGGGTTTGGTTTGGAAGTCATGCTTAAATCGACGTACATAACATACATGTGGGCTTCAGATTGAGTTGTGAAAGACCAACTCCGTCACGTGACGAACTCGGCTTTCCTCGCAACCTGCCCCTTTCTTTGCCCTCAATTACTGGAGACTAGAGAGTAAGCAATCCACTCATCTAGCGTTAGTTGATCCATCCAGTCAGCCTCTACATCTCAGCAGGCCCTGCGAAGATCTCTCATCGGCTGTCTCACCCCGTAGCCGCTCCGCCCTGCATCCGTCCCCTTCCTCCCATGTCCGAGGGCAGCTGAAGGGCGCAGAGGTGCTTGCCGATAGTGGGCCAATCGGCTGTATGTCAGGCTCGGCGCCGGGCTAGGAGGGAGATAGGCCCCCCGATGGGGAAGGTCGGGTAAGCCTGACTATCTTTCTGGCTTACGCTTGGGGCAGATGGCGTTGCAGTTTGAGAGGTCGAACTTGTCTTATCGGAACGGTTGCTGCCTGCGGTTAGATTTGGGCTGGAAAAGGAAGCTTTGAGGTTGGATGTCACGGTCCAGGCCTTGTCATGGGCCGTTGATCTCGTGCCTTATCACGGTGAATGGTCATGGCCGGGAGACATGGTGTGATTTCAATGGTTTCTGAGGAGAGGGTATTTAATGTCGAGACCGTTCCTCTATTTGCTGGTTCCTCAACCGCTTCAGACAACATGTACATCCCCTACACTCTCGCCGTCCTGGCCTTCGTCCTGTCCCAGGCCGCGTCTGGGCAAGACGTCTCCGCCCAGACAAGCGCCAGCTGCGGCCGAACCTCGTACTCAGCCCGGGACGTCTCAGCAGCCTCGCAAGCGGCGTGCCAGTTGGTCAAGGACGAACAAACGGCCGGCAGTTCCAACTATCCGCACCGATTCAACAACTTTGAGGGTTTCCACTTCCACGATGCCCAAGGGCCGTTTTACGAGTTTCCCATGCTCTCGTCCGGACGCGTCTATAGAGGAGGTGTGTTGTTTCCACTTGGGGAGGGGGAGGGGAGGGGGAAGAGAAGAAGACTCGAGGCTGACGTTGGGTATGATACTAGGACGGCCGGGTCCAGATCGAGTCATCATCACTAGAGACTGCGAGCAGGCCGGACAGATCACGCACACGGGCGCGGGAGGAAGCGACTTTGTCGGCTGCTCCGGCACGGATTAGGACATGTTATGGCGGGAAGAAGTGGGAAATATATCACATCATCATATTGGCAATCAAGCAGATGAGATGTGAGGTGGCTAGATGCACGTGACGAGGTCCTCACGCGGTCACGCCCCCATCACAAGTCGGAACAAAAAAAAAAAAAAAAAAACTAAAAAAATTCAATAAAATCGGAAGTGACAGGAGGTATTTACCTTTTCGTCTGTGCATACGAATACATACCTACATAAGGTATATTGACGCAAGGGATAACGGCTCTCTCCTGATTCGATGCAACGTCAACGGCCGTCACTGTCACCGTTCCCACCAAAAAACGCGGCAAACAGCTATGTCCAGTATCATGGCAACAGGCGTCGACGCCTTCAGCCACCATGACAACGGTGATCTCATGGTGAAGAAATCGTCGACGTATCAGGATGGGCTGTGCCACCCTGACTCAAAGCGGTCAGCCATGGCTCGTATACCAGGGAGAGGATAGACGGGGAAGGAGGAAAAAGCAATTGTTTGCTTGGATTTCTTCTCTGGACAGGTTTGAAACGGTCTTTTTTCTTTGTTAACTGTTCCCAGCGCCTTTCTCTTCGTCGAGAGCTTCTACATACATATATGCAAGCCGCAAGATGCCGACACACGATACCCCCCCTGTCGAAGACGAGCATCGCAGCCTCCTATCCCATGTCGTCTCGACCTCGTACGGCATGGCAGACTCGGCCAATGACCAGGCCTCGGACCCCCCGGGCTCTACGCGGAGCCACGAAGCCAGAGTCCTCCTGTCATATTCGCTGCCTCTCATCGTCACCAGCCTGCTGCAGTATTCCATCAACTTATCCGGCATCTTCACCGTCGGCCGCCTAGGGAGAGCCGAGTTGGGCGCCGTCTCGCGTGAGAAGACTTCCTTCCTTCCATCCATCCTTTCATCATGTCGTCAGCTCTTGACTAACCGTCATACAGTGGCAAACACCACCTTCATCATCTCCTGTCTCGCCCCCTTTCAGGGCCTCGCCACCAGTCTCGACACTCTCTGTGCCCAGGCCTACGGCTCGGGTCAGAAACACCTCGTCGGCCTGCAATGCCAGCGCATGCTCTCCTTTCTCTTCTGTCTGACGGTGCCCCTGGCCGTCTTTTGGTGCGCGTCGGAACACCTGCTGCGACGGCTGGTGTCGGACGCTGAGACGGCCAGGCTGGCGGGCTTATACCTCAAGATCGCCATCGCCAGCCTCCCCGGCATCATCCTCTTCGAGACGGGCAAGCGTTTCGTACAGGCTCAGGGCCTGTTCCGGGCGACGACGTACGTGCTGCTCATCGCCGCGCCCGCCAACCTGCTGCTGAGCTGGTTGCTGGTATACAGGCTGCGGCTGGGCTTCGTCGGGGCCCCCATTGCCCTGGCGGCCACGCAGAATCTGCTGGGCCTACTGCTGATCCTCTACGTCCGCTTCGTCGATGGCTCGACCTGCTGGGGCGGACTCGACCATCGGGCCTTTTCGAATTGGTGCATCATGATCCGTCTAGCGCTGCCGAGCATGATCATGGTCGAGGCTGAGTGGTTTGCCTTTCACGCCGTCACCCTCTTTGCCGGACGATTCGGCACCGACTATCTCGCTGCTCAGAGCGTGCTGATGACGCTCATGACTATATCCTTTCAGCTGCCCTTTCCCCTATCCATCGGGGCGTCGACACGAGTGGCCAACCTCATTGGCGGCAGACGGACCGAGGCGGCCAAGATGGCGGCCCAAGTGGTATTATGTCTTACGGTGAGAGGAAGAAGAAACTTGACTAACGGCTTCAGACGTTTATCACGGCCGCCGTCATCGGCGTGGCAAACGTCACCATCTTCATCCTCCTCCGATCGCGGCTCCCGCTGCTATTCACCAAAGACGAACAGGTCATTGCCATCGTCGCCCGCACCTCGCCCTTCGTCGCCGTGGCCCAGCTCTTCGACAGCCTCGGCACCGGCGCCAACGGGCTCCTCCGCGGCGTCGGCAGACAGACGGTCGGCGGCATGGCCGGTCTTTTCGCCTACTACGTCGTCTCGCTGCCCGTCTCGCTGGCGCTGGCCTTTGGAGCGGACTGGAAGCTGGCCGGCATGTGGACGGGGCTGGCGATCGGGCTGTCGATGTGAGTTGTTCTCGTCTGTTTGTTTTCTTTGATGCTTACGGGAGTCAAAATTTGTTTAGCGTGACGGTCATCGAGTATAGCTATCTGCTTAGGGCGGATTGGGACAAGGCTGCTTCCGAGGCGGCGAAGCGAAATAAGGCGTATTGAGTGGGTTTAAGTCTGCCGACGGCGTGGCAGGCTGTGGATGGCTGCGTGACACGTATGACGTTGACGTGTCGTTATGTTGACGCCGTCCAATGGGGCTTGCAGGTGTGTATTATGACGAAACAGGTTGGTAGACGCATGGTTGTCAAGGTCGCATTAGTCTGATGGTTTGAGCAGTCTGCGTTGATTTGAGAGAAAGATGATGTATAAGAGGAGAGTTGTGTCAATTCTCTGGAGAATGATGCTGATGCTGTATCAAGAAGAAGCATCTCTAATTAATACGTCTCTAATGTGTGACCGGCTTGTCGAACAGAGTTGGGAGGACCTCTGACGTCTTTTAGACCGATGGCCCCTAGCCTGCTTGGATATATCGCCCGCGTCTTGTTGGACGGGGTTGTCTTCATGTCCATCTCTTGCAAGGCTTCATGGCCGTTGACGCTATGGAGTGATGATGACTGGATTTACTCACAATTACTTTAGTCTGTCGCAACCGTTCGGACTTTTAACTTGAGCATCTTACTTGAGAGGTTGCCGTCGGACATGTCAGCTAAAGTAGCTACCGTTTCTCAACTACATGTGCTGAGCATTTGGATTCCCATGTCGAGATTCCCTACTTGATCACAGTCAGACATGTCATCAACAGCAGGCTAACTTTCCTGACTACTAGCCATTCAGATTCCATGTACAGATTCCCTTCCAATCCACAGCCAGACAAGTAGTCATCAACAGCAGTCTAGCTATTCTCAACTACGATGAAGATGTCACGTCGAGAACCCCTACTGACCACACTCAGAATGTCATCAACACCAGTCAACCACGACTAACCACAAGACACCACCAACTCAACACCCCCTACTGATTCACCTTATCCCCAGACCCACAACAACCAAGTCATCCCATCAAACAATCTCAACCCCCCCCCCCAAAGACAATCAACAGCAAACCCTCAACCTCCTCAAAACACCAACCCACCTTCTCCCTCTCAAACTCTACGCAACCGCAACCCCCAAAGCCTCAGCAACCACCCCCCCAACTCCTCATCCCTCAACCCCAAAACCCTCTCCCCAAAACCGTCCCTCCCTCCCACCCCCTCGCCGCCAACATGCTGACGACGGGCCCCGCAACAGCAACATGCTCCCGCTCCGAAAGCTCACCGCTGTCAAGCCTCGCCTGCTGCTCGCGGAGGAAGGCTTCCGAGTCGAGCGTCTCGCTCGTCCAGGACGTGCCCGTCACGCGTTCCAGCTCGGATAGCACCTCGAGTTGGGTGGGGTTGAAGCTCTGGATGTAGATGGTTCGGTTGCGTGTCGCTTCCGGGTTGAGGAGCGTTGCCACCGTTGCGGAGGCGACTCGCGAGACCGTGGAGGTGGAAACGCGAGCAGTCCCCCCATCAAGAAGACGAGCATGCCTCTTCCCCAGATCAAAGAGCTGATAACCCTCCTTGAGCCCATCATCAAAGAAAAGCCCACAAACAACAGCCGACCAGGAAAAAGCCGGATTCCCGCTCGCCAACTCCTCACACCTCACCCTAACGGCATCCTTATCCCTGAAGAGCCTCAAGCGCGCCCTCGCGCCCTCATCCGCCGAATCGCTCCCAAACTCGGCGGGCAGGAAGCGAGAAACGCCCGCGCAACAGGCCGCCTCTGCGATGCGGAGGTGAAGGGCCAGATCGCGGAGGGGGAAGACGACGAGGACGGCGTCTTGGCCCTTGAAGGCGGCTTTCAGTTCGTCGGTTGGGAGGGTGGGGAGATTGTGGCTTCGCGGACGGAGGGGTGAGGGGCGGTCTTGGAGGTTGAGGTTGTGCGTCGGAGGATGGTGATTTCGAAGGGGTTTGGGATCGGGGAGGGGTTGGGGGTTGAGGAGGTGGGAGAGGATTTGGGTGCCGAGGAAGCCGTTTGCGCCGATGAGGCAGATTTTGGTGAGGGGGCATTCTCTTGAGTGGATGGAGGGGGGGAGAGTTGTGAAGGGTTACGGGAGGTTGAGAGGGAGTGTCGTGTGAGGGAATATATAGGAGGTTGAGAGGGAGTTGTGAGGGATAACAAGAGGTTGATAGGGAGTCGTGAGGGATAACAAGAAAACAAAGTGAGAGTCGGCGACAAGCACGAGAAACAACAAAGTCCGATTCCAAAGAACAAGCAGAGAAGACAAGCCTGACTGTATGTATGCACATACATAAAAAGCCGAGATGAAAGAGCAGTCCAGCCGCAAACAACAAACACCCCCCCCCCCCATCGGCCCTCGCCTCCAAACGACAACCCGACCCGCGCCGTAACATCAGTCCGCCAAGGAATCACCACCCGTCGCGGCCCGTCCCCGTCTGCGTCGCCTCAGGCGTCACATGGCTCACGGGATGGGGGTAGGCAGGTCGGATCCGGGATGCCGATTGAGGGGGGGGGGGGGACGAGTCGAGGGGTTTGAAATTGCGGCTTGGGGGTTCCGTCGTGGCTGCAGATGGATGGGTTGTTGCCTGGAGTTTGGTAGGTGGAACTTTACCATGTACGTTCGTTGTTCATGAAGCCCATTCGATGAGCCGCTGTACTACGTATACCGTCTACATCGCATCTTTCTCGTTCCTCCTTAGCATAGCTAATAGTTATGGCAGCTTGTTATTAGTTTATATGGGCTTTGTACGCTCTTGATCATCATCTCTCCTCCCTTTTTGCCATACCTTTCTTTCCCTCTCTACCTACATACTTACAATCGCGTGGGTGGCTTCCTGCTCCTCATATCTTGTTGTACGCTACTTACCATTACCTCGTATTATATGAGATCATATTACATACATTCAAGGCACATACATATGGATGTACTTCATTATCCTTATACCCCATCGACAGTGATTCCTCTGCTTAACACTGTCTCTATCCTTCCCGTCTCTCTACCGCTAGCTATATACGAATACATACGAATACACATAGTAACTCGGTGCTCTTAAACACCATCTCACCCTCTACATTACTCTCGTCTCTTCACCGTCTGCCCTACTTCCTGCCTACTTACCGCCTTCAACTCATCTCATTCTCCATCGACTTTACATCTTACCTATTCATCGGCAACCTACAACCCTCTACTTTTCGAAACCTACAACCACGCCCTCCCTACTCTTCCTACTCCTCACAACCCCCTTCACCAACTACGCCCTTCCCTCCTCCACAGCCTCCTCTCCAGCTCACAACCCCCATCATGAACTCCAGCCTCGGCACGACCCCCCAAACCCCATCTCAACCCTCCTCGCAACCCCATCCCAGACCTCACAAACCTCACAAACCTCCCTCCCATCCCAAACCACGGCCGTCCCCCCCCATCAAAACCCCCATCCAAGCCACCCTCCGCACCATGACACTATCCCGCCCAACCTCACCCGCCATCCACGCCTGGGACGGCATCCTAACCTACGGCGAGCTCGACGTCCTCTCCTCTCGCCTCGCCCGCCTCCTCGTCCGTCCCGGCCCCGAAATCGGACCGGAAGTCCTGGTGCCGGTCTGCTTCGAGAAGTCGGCGTGGACGAGCGTGGCGGTGCTGGCGGTGCTCAAGGCCGGCGCCGCTTTTGTCCTGCTTGATCCGGCGCTGCCCGAGGCGAGGTTGAGGGCTGTCGTTGACGTTTCTGGGGCGCCGCTCGCGCTCTGCTCTGGGAAGACGAGGGCGTTGTGCGAGCGGCTGGTTGAGCGTGTAGTTGTCGTCGGTCCGGCGCTGTGGGGGGATGGTGAGGCCGATGATGACGATGATGGGGTGCTGCCGTCGAGCGTGGATCCGGAGTCGCTGGCGTATGTCGTCTTTACGTCGGGCAGTACGGGGGATCCGAAAGGTGTGTGTGCTTACCCCTGAGCCCCTATTTCGTGTGGTGTGTGTGCGTGTGTTTCTCTGTCTGTCAGTCTGTCAGTCATTGTGTGTCTGTCAGTCTGTCAGACTCTATTTCTCAGTCAGTCAGTCAGTCATTTTGTGTCCGTCAGTCTGTCAGAGTCTGTGTGTCCGTCAGTCTGTCAGTCAGTGTCTGCCAGTCTGTCAGTCAGTGTCTGCCAGTCTGTCTTTCTTCCAGTTGTTCAGCCAGTCTCTGTCCATCCAAGTCCATCTGTCCATCCCTCACTCTGCCTCTCTGCCTCTCTGCCTCTCCTGCCTCTCTGCCTCTCTGCCTCTCTGCCTCCTTGCCTCCCTGCCTCTCCGCCTCTCCATCACGTCTCCCCCGCTCACCGCTCGCTCACCACCAGGCGTCATGATAACCCACCAGAACCTCTCCTCGGCCCTCCACCACCAAGCCCCCCTCCTCGCCTACACGCCCTCGACCCGCATCCTCGACTTCTCCTCCTACAGCTTCGACGTCTCCATCGCCAACCTCTTCCGCGCCCTCTTCTGCGGCGGCTGCCTCTGCGTCCCCAGCGACGCAGATCGTCTCGACGACCTGGCCTCCACCATCAACCGTCTTCGCGCAAACGTCGCCCATCTGACGCCCTCGGTTGCCCGTCTTCTGCGCCCGGAGCGTGTGCCGGGGCTCAGCCGTCTGCATCTCGGAGGCGAGCCCGTCTGTCTCGCCGATGTAGAGCCCTGGTTCGAGACCGGCTCGGTCCGCGTCCTCGGTGGTTACGGACCCAGCGAGTGTACAGCCGCCAGCACCATCTGCCGTCCGCCCGCCAGTCCGGCCGATCTCGTGGCCTGCATCGGCTCCGGCGCCGGCCTCGTCACTTGGGTCGTCGATCCGGACGATCATCACCGTCTTCTGCCGCCGGGTTGCGTCGGCGAGCTTCTGCTGGAAGGGCCCCTCGTCGGAAGGGGATATCTAGCCGATCCGGTCAGGACCGAAGCCGTCTTCATCCGAAACCCGGTCTGGCTCTCCCGGCCGGCCCGCCTGTATAAGACGGGCGACCTCGTGCGTCAGACTCCAGACGGGTCCCTCCTGTTCGTCGGCCGAAACGACACCCAGGTCAAGATCCGCGGACAGAGAGTCGAGCTGACCGAGGTCGAGCTCCGCGTGCGGCAGCTGATGATGGCCGACGCTGGGAGGGGGCCCGTTGTCGCCGAGGTCGTCGTCCACGGCTGTCTGCCATCACTGGCCGTCTTCCTCCTTCTGAACAGCGACGAAAGCAGCAGTAGCAGCAATAGCAGCAATAGCAGCAATAGCAGCAATAGCAGCAGCAAAAACCCCCACTGTGCCCTCCTCTCCGTCGCCACCGACGTCCGCGATGCCCTCGCCGCCCGTCTCCCAGCCTACATGGTCCCGACCCTCTTCTTCTCCGTGTCGGAGCTTCCCATGACAGCAGCGGGAAAGACGGATAGGAGGCGTCTCCGCGAGATGGGCGCCGCCGTCGCCGCCGCTCAGAGACAAGCCGTGGCGGAGCGGCAGCCGACTTCTTCGCCCGAGCTCAAACTTCAGCGTATCCTGGCTCGCGTCCTGGCCCTCGAACCCGCCTGCGTCGGGCTGCATGATTGCTTCTTTCGCCTCGGTGGTGACTCGCTCGGGGCCATAAAGGTCGTTGCCGCCGCTCGAGAGCATGGTATCCGGCTGGTCGTCGCAGACTTGTATCGTCAGTCGCCGGCCAGCATCCAGAACCTGGCCCTTGTAGCATCCGTTCCGCGATCAAAGATGGCTAGAATCCATCTCATGGCCGAGATTGATCGTCACGACGCCATGCTCATCGCCTCTCCCCAGACTCTCCCCAACGACATGGTGAACGGTCACGATCCCTCCTCTCGCCATCCACTTACCGTCCTCGTCACCGGCGCCAACGGCTTCATCGGCACGCAGATCCTACGCCAGCTCCTCGACCACCGTCTCGTCAACCGCGTCATCGGCCTCGTCCGCGGCAGCACCGCCTCCGTAGCCTGGGAACGCACCGTCGACGCCGCCGTCCGGGCCGGCTGGTGGTCCGACGTCTACGCCGATAAGCTCGACGTTTGGGCCGGTGACCTGACGCTGCCCCGGCTGGGTCTCGACGTCAGCCGCTGGGAGACGTTGCTAATGACCGTCGACGTCGTCATCCACAACGGCGCGCGTGTCCACTTCGTCGCCGGCTATCGCGTTCTCGAGGCCGCCAACGTCGGCTCTACAATGGAGCTCCTGCGGTTCACGAACAAGACGAGGATCGTGTACGTGTCGACGGCTCGTCGTCGTGACCCGGCCGAGGAGAGCGACGAGGAGGTGGCCCTCGAGCTGGCCGGCAACGACGACGTCACTGCCTACAGCCAAACCAAGTTCGTCGCCGAGGCCCTCGTCCGTCGAGTCGCAGTCCGCCGCCCTCCAGACCGTCGACACGCCGTCGTCAGCCCGGGCTTCGTCATTGGAACCCCGACCGAGGGCGTGGCCAACGCCGATGACTTCCTTTGGCGGCTAGCAGCGGCTTGCATCAGAACGGGCGTATACGACGAGGAAGAAGCCTCAGCCTGGATTCCTCTATCAGACGCGGCCACGGCAGCCGGAGCCATCGTCGACGCGGCCGTCAGCGAGGAGACGAGCTCGCTGGTGACGCAGGTCAAGGGCGGCATGACCCTATCCGACTTCTGGGCCGTCCTCATCGGCATGGGTTACCAGCTCAGACCGTCTCCGTCGCAGGACTGGCTGGCGTCCGTCAACAGCGACATGGAAGCTCGAGGCGACAATCATCCACTAAGACCATTGGCGCACCTCCTTCACGTCTCGAGGGCCGACGTCGAGTGGGCCGACAGCTGGAGGGAAGACAGCGTTGCGGCCGTGAGATTGAGAGCGGCCGTGAGGAAGAGCGCCGAGTTTCTGGCCCGGGCTGGCTTCCTGCCTCGACCTGCGTCGACGGAGACGGATGGGGATTCACGCACAACGGCTGGCGTGGCCTTTTCGAGGACTGGACGTTGAACGGTGGCATATTGTCGTATTCTTAGGGGGATGAAATGGCCCGGAATAATCCTTCAGCCCATCGCTGACAGATACGTACATATTCGTACATCCGCATTCGTACTCGTACATGCATACATCGAATGATGACGCCAAGCTATCGATACCATGTTCATCAAGGAATCATATCTCAAGGTTTCTTCTAAAGAGAACGACTAAAATAACTAGATATAGCACGAGCCAGAGCATAAAGAGCAGATCTCGGATAGCCCTATCCTAGTCAGACATGAGACATACAACATATATAGACCTCGAGATGGCACCTACAATCACAGCACCAAATACCACAACCTCTCATTGTCTCAACCTAAGCCTCGAAGCCCTCCGCCGCCAACACCCACAACTCTCAAGTATGTACATCAGAACAAACCGGGAACCCCCCCCTCACCCCCCTCGAGCAAAATCCTAACCCTCTCATTCCCCAGCAGCTTCACGCAAACTCACACGGCCTCTATCCGCCCTTATTCCTGGAACTGCCCGGCCTCCCGAACTGCGGAAGCCACTTCCTCCTCCCTCCCGCACTCGACGAACCGGCCCCTTCCTGCTGCTGCTGCTGCTGCTGCTGCTGAGGAACGACCGGCGGCGCGACAGGCTCGGCATCAACCACCACCTCCGACGGTGACTCGGCACGTCGCGGTGTCTGACGCGGGTTGAGCACGATGGGTGGTGGCGTCGCGCCCGAGCGGTCGGCCCCGGTTCCGTTCGGGGGCGCATTGTTGCGATGCACCGACGACGGCACGCCCATGGGGAGGTATTCGTCCTCGGCCGGCTGCGAAGGTGCGGGCGCGGGCGGGGGTCCACCGCCGAGCGATCGCCGAAACAGCCTGCCGAGGCCGGCACGGGCCCCGTGATGGCCCGCGATGGGCGGGTAGCGCTTCTGCTCTCCGGTTTGCTGCTGTTGCGAAGGCGGCGGCGACGGCGGCGACACCGGCATCTGCACATCCGAGCGCTTCTGCTGATCTTCGCTCTGTCGATGTCGGGGCCGCGCCGTGGCGGCAGCGGATACTGAAGATCCGTCGGCATTGGATCCCATCTCCGCCCGGAGGCTGGAACTCCGGTCGGGTGGTGCGGGGCCGCCATTCCAGGGAAACAGCTGATGACGGAGGGAGCGGAGGTCCAGCGCGTGGCCCGATGCGCCGCCGGCCGACTCACCCGCCCAAGCGTCCTGGGGGAAGCTGAACAAGTCCGGCGAGATGTGGCCGCCCATCTTATCCGGCTTGGCGCTCTCTCGCAGCCATATGTCGAGACTCGATTCGAGCGACCGTCGGTCCGAGAGCTCGCTGTCGCTCTCCCAGCCGTTGTGGCTGTTCTGTCCCGACTGGCGGTCCGCGCCCCTCGGCCCTCGCGCCGACTGCGGCCGCTGCTGACCGGTCGACGCCTGCCGCCGATGACCTGCTGCCCGATGAGACTTGCCAGCCGCCTTGGTCGTGAGTGGATTGCTGTGGCCGAGGGGTGCGCCGGTCGAGGACTCTGTGGCATACCTGATGTCGGCAGCGGGCAGCAGGGCGCCGCCCAGAGGGGTCTGATCGTGAGTAGCCAGCGTCTCGTCCGAGTTCTTGAACCGGTGCAGCGTCGACGTCGAGATCGTATCGGGAGTCGGGGGCATGCCGTGGTCGTTCAGTCGGACGCCGCCGGGAGCGTCGGTCATGACGCGCCGCAGGGCCTCGCGCTTCTCCTCCTTGGTGGCCTGCCCGGCCCGGGGCGACGACCTCTTTGACCAGTCGTCTCTGCAAGCGGACGGGTCGAGGCGCATGAGCCGCTCGAGCGGGCTCTGGTAGTCCATGACGGACGACAGCGACTGGAACGGCACGGCGGTGCTCGACCGCGGCGGGGGCTTGGCCAAGCTCGTGACGCGGCCGACGGAAGCGGCCCGCTGCCTCGGCTGGTGGGTGTTGGTGGACACATCTTGGGAGACGAACCTGTCCGTGCCGTCGTCGAAGCCGTCGAGTACCAGGGGCTCATCGACGTAGCCGGGAGGCGACGAAGCCAGCTCGCTGTCCTGCGCCTTGTTTCCGTAGACGCTGACGAAGGAACTTTCGCTCAAGACGCTGAGGGTCGGGCTGGCCAGTGCGTGGGCCGTCGCTCCCTCGGCTTCGGACGAAGCCTCGGCGACGCGGGGGAGGCTCAGAGCGCTACCGGCGCGGCTGCCGAGGTAGACGTTGCGCAGATTCTCTGTCTTGTCGCCGCGGTCAGACAGGAAGCTGGGCATACGGGTGATGGTCTTGGTGGCGACAGCAGTAGTGTCGTCGTCGTCGTCGTCGTCGTCGTCTCCGTCGTCGTACCTCGCCGGCCGGTCCGAACTTGACGTCCGGCGGCGGGCACAGAAGTTGCAAGGGCCGTCCGAGCCTTGATGAGTCTGCTGGCGGACGAGACGGTCGACCTCGGCCTCAAGCGTGACAATCATGGCGACGGCCTCCTCTACGGCCTTTTCGCGCTTATCCAACTCGTCTACCAGCCTGTCCGCGACGGTGAGTGACTTTTCCCTATCGGCCTCGAGAGCCTCGATCCGCTCCTCCAAGGCGGATTGACGCTCACGTCGGTGGAAGAGCTCGAGCTTGAGGTCAAAGTTTTGCTTGTGGAGGTTGGACACGGCCTGCTTGATCATCAGCGGCCGTTTGGCAGCACACGTAGAAAAGGGGACGCCTACCTGCTCCATCTCCTTGACGCCCATGCCCTTCTTCTTCTTGGGCAGCTCCAGGCCGGTGCTGGACCTAGGGCGAGCAGCGTCGGCGCTGTTATGAAAGAAGCGCCCCCCGTCGACAGAGCCGCTTGCCTCTGTGCGAGACAATGAAGGCGACGTCGTCAGTTTCTCGCACTCGGCCCTCCGTTCGCGTTGCAGCTTCTCCTGCAAAAAGGACGATAGGGCGGGCTGACGGAGGGCGTCGGGTGCGGCGACTTGTGGCGGAAGGGCCATGGCTCGCGAAGCTGGCCGGGGCGAAGTGGCGTGATGCAGTCTGTGCGCCGACAGGGAGCTCGACAGCTGGCTCGACGACGTGACGGATTCGGCGATGCGGGCGCTGCCTGGGCGAGAAGGAGGTGGCCGTCGCTGCTGGGCCTTGGGGACGTCCATGTCGGACGATGAGGGGGAAGTCGTTCGTTGAGGGACGGCCAGGCAGCAAGATGGGATGACGTCTCATGGAAGACGGACGGCTCGTGCGACGGCCAAGAAGAATGCGTGCCTAAAAGTGAAGCGAGAAGGATGAGATGGAAGGAATTTCTCCAAAATCTCTGCTTCTCCTTCGACAATGGCAGAGGCGAGTCGACGACGCCAAGCCGATCAGAGCCTCCCGCCAAGGCCGATGAAGAGCGGTGCAGCGGAGAAGCCGATGCGAAGCTCAACCTCAACACGATTGGGCGAGCTTCGAGAGCGAACAGGGCGAGACATCAGACACTGGCTGTGCATATGTATGCAACGGTATGTAGGTATGTATGTAGATGTACGTCCGCCCCGTTCCGAGTGCCGCTGTCAGGCACCGTTTCTTCAGACGATGACGATTGAGGCGAAGCTGGTTGTGATCCGACCCTCCTGCTGGGGAGGGAGATGAGGAGGAGGATGAAAGGGATGGACGAGGATCCGCCGGTGGCTCGAACAAGGCCAGCAAGGATGGCTGACTACAGGTACCACCTAATTTATTTTTTTTTCTCGCCTCGGGGGGAGGTCGGGGGAACGCCAGATCGCCCGCTCAATGTCCCGCGAAGACCGCTGAAGTGATCGCTGACAGGCTGCTAGTCCAGCCCGCCTGCAGACCCTGGATGGACCCCCGGAGCGGCCCCACCGGACTACTGCACTGCAGCGGTGCGGGATAAACTCGACAGCCGCCCGGTCCGTCCCAGCCCGACCTGGAACCCTGCCCGCTGTCTCTCTTACTACCTGGGCTACCTACATACGAATCTATTCGTACATACCTAAGGTCATCACTGCCATCAGCCATCAATCACCAACAGGCTGGCCGTCTTTCTTCCATCCATCCATCCATCCATCCATCCATCCACTAATGTTCCACTAGCGTCGTCTTTTTTTAGGCATCTGTAGAGGGAGTCCGATGATGTCACCACAACAACACCTCACCTTGATCAAAACCACTCATCCATCCATCCATCCATCCATCCATCATTCAACAAACCACTCAATCAAAACACCCATCGCCGATAGCCTCATTCCAAACAATCATCCTTTAACCCCTCACGAGCGACCTCCCAGCAACCCTCATTACGCTCAGCACCGTGCTACACACAACCTCCCTGCAAGGGGTTTCGACCTCTTCCCTCTTCCCCCCCCTTCAACGGTCAAACCTCCCAGCCTCCTTGAGCAAGGATGTTCTGTTCTGATGCTGGTCTCGAGCCCTGTTGATCACCTAATCCGACTAGTCGCCGTTCAGAACCCTCACAACAAACATGGAAGGACGTCACTCCCAGACGCGCGGAGTGCTGACGACTGAGTGGCCGCAGCGCGGCTTCTGCTCCGCATCTCCTGCAAGCGTGCCATCCACACACATCTCGCTGTATGTAACCCGCTCGTCCTCGTCCATGTTCCTCGTCCGTGTCAAAACAGTCTATTTTCTCTCTTCGTTTGAGCGGTATTCGCAGATGCCCTACTTCGTAGCCTCGTAGGTGAAAAACAGACATGCCAAACCATGCGTCTTCCCTCCGCCGAACGCCGCTGGATGACACCCCCCTTTGTGCTAAATGCATGGCTAAAGCTCCTCCTTGAAAAACGTCTCCTCGCTTCCCTCGTGCCCCTTACCCTTGTCCTTGTCGCCGTCAGTATCGCTCTCATCAATAGTGCCTCGGAGCTCGCGGAGGTCGCCGCCGTTGAGCTGGACGATTTCGAGCCGCCAGCCCGCGTCGCCCGCCATCTGCATCATCTTCTCCTTCATCTCCTCCACCACTTGCGGGTCAATTTCCATGCGCTCCAGCTCCTCGGCCGTCGGCATCTTGACCCTGCCACCGTCGTTCTTGCTGGCCGCCTTCACCAGCACCTCGACCTCGCTGGTGTCATCCGTCGTCGTCGGCGCGCCGCCGGACCAGAAGCCGCGCGGGGGCGCCAGCTTGACCGGTGGCTTTCCCGCCTCGTCGGCCGCGGAGAGGACTTTGCGGGCGCCGATGACGACGCCACCTACCGTCACCTCGGCCGATGACGCCCCATCGGCCTCGACCTCATCGCCGTCCACGTCAGACGCCTTTGCCGCCGCTGTAACCGCGGATTGGGCATCGGCCATCGGCGTCTGGCTCGTTGCCTGGTCCAGCAGCGGCGGCGACGATGATTCGTCGGCGATGACCTGACAGCGAATCCGGTTGGCCCGCGTCTCTTCTGGTGGCAGAAAGGCGACGTCGTGACACAACCGGGGCGTGTTGATGACCATGACGTAGGCGCAAATGGTGACCTCCTTTATCCAGCCGATGCGATCCTTGGACAGGTTTGGCGCGCAGTGGTACTGCACCTCGACGGTACGTTCGCGGCCCGTCAGGTCGCAGACCGTACCGCCTTCGAGTCTCTGCACCAGGTACCGCTGGTCGCCCTTGACCTGCAACTCGGCAGGCGACGATGACGACGGCGGCGGCGACGATGACGCTTCGCCCTGATCACGTCGCGAATGGCGGTCGGCCGAGGCCGATATGGCGGGGACCTTGCCGAGGATGAACTCGGCCGTATGCGGGTCCCGCCTCGGAGGGAGACCATTAGGCGCGGCGGCGAGGGCGTGAAACTGGACAATCTCGCGGTTGTTGCAGAAGCTGTAGCTCCACCAGCCAGACATGAAGTAGAGGCAAGAGTCCTCGAGCTGGGCCAGCAGCTCCCAACCCTTTGCGGCGGCGCGGTCCAACTCGCGGGCCTCCTCGGCCTTGGCCAACTCATTAGCCGTCTGGTTCTCCGGCAGCGGCGCCTCGACGACGGGAATAGAACATAGATAGCGATGAGGCGCCATGCTCATGAGCTCGTATGAGAAGGAGGCTGGCGCGTCGGGCGCTCCATGGGCGGCCATGGTCGGCTGGGAGAAGTCGGCCGAGTAAGTTGGATGACGATCATCGACGAGTAGGGCATCGGCGTCCTTTTCGGAGATGTAGCCATCTGCGAAGACGACGTCGAACTGAACGAGACTTGCATTAGCGGACGTGCGACAAGGGGTGGAAAAGGGCGTACCTGAGGGAAAGCAAGGAGGTCGTCATGAATACTGAAGCTCGGAGTACGAGCGGCTCCGAGCCCAAAGCAGGCCAGCAAGACCAAGTCGAGAAGCCGCATCATGGCGTGCATTCAGGGTGGCCCTCGGGGGCTCACATCAAGTTGACGATGGCTATTGGCGATGGCGTCGGCTTTGGTACCCTTCCAATGTGAGCCTTGAGAGGAGCGGCCCCTGGAAGGGGGTGAAGAAAGTCCAGGTGGCAGCTTGTCGCAGGTCAGGTAGAGCCGACGTTTACCCGGCCGAGGACACCGAGGAATCCAGCGCGAACACGTCACACTTGTCCCTCTCATCGCCATTTGAAGAAAGCGGTCGTCGACTCACCGAAGCAGGGTGACCGCCGAAAACAAGGTCACGACGGGCGATTTCGGATCCCGCCTCACTCTGGGCAGCGGCTCGGGCCCAATGGAAAAAGGCCAGTCTACGATTGGGCCAAGACCATCGGCCGATCGACGCCGGCTCCTCGTCCGAGTCGGGCTCCGATAGATGGGCAAAAGAGGCAGGGAAAAAGGAAAAATCCGCATGGTTAAAGGACGGGAGCGTGACCGTAGCCGGCCCCAAACCCCATGGGCCATCGGGCACCCAATGTTCGTACCTTAAAACGGAGTATGTACCTAGGTTTCAACCTCAGCGCACAGCCTCTGTTCGTACGTGAGGGCTGTGACGACGAGCGCCTCCGCGATGGAAGAGCCACACCACGCCGGAGATTGGGAGACGTCGACGGGGAGGTATAGGGAGGGGGAGGTGGAGGAGGAAGGGGCCAAATCCAGCGCAGCATGTCCCCCCCCCCCCCTTTCCGCTCAGCGTCGCATCGCGGCCTCCTGCGTCCCAGCACGGCAGATGGATTGGGCTGCCGTGGCCGCGTTGTGCTGGCAGAGGGAGAGAAAGGGGGTCTGCTGGATGGATGGATGGATGGATGGATGGATGGGCCGTCACCGAACCTCCAGTGCTGTCTGCTGGACCTCACCTGGCTGTGCCAACTCAGACGATAACGGCTTACCTCGAGCCTACAGGACGCTCACACAAGCTATTTCAGGCCGCCTTTCTGCAGTGTGGCTATCCGTGCCACCGCCTCCCGACATCGCGGCTTCTGTTCGTCAAGTCTATCCGTTGTTCTCCGTCGTGTACACCCCCCCCCCTTGAACCGTAAACCAAACCCCCCCCCTGGTCCTGTCGACGCCTCATTCAACCACTGGCCTGCCTCGTCCTGTTGCTCAAGGTTGATTTCCTAATCCTGTCGCTGCCTGGCCGGCTGCCTCATCCTCTGCATACGCCTCTACAATCTATCCCTTTCCCATCCTTCCCCCCCCCCCCCCCCCTTTTCCCCATCTCTTCATCTTCCATCCTTTCGACATTCAACTCTCGTCCCGGTGAAACAACAGAGATATAGACTTGATGATCTCGATAGACGAGCGGCGCATGAGCCGCAGCGCCTCGTCCCGGTCCGACCGTTCGGCGCCAGACGTTGGCCTCTCGCCAGACGCCTACCTGGTCCACAGCGAGCTGTCATACCGGACCATGACGCGTGCGTACGGGAGCAGTCCGTGTCCGTCGGCGTGTCCGTCCATGATGTCGGGCTCGTCGCTGGTCGAAGCGTCGTATCCTCTGACGAGACAGAGCAGCAGCGCGGCCGACGGTATCCGGCCGAGTGATGAGGACTTCTTCGGCGTGGGCGCGGGATTCGATCATCACCAGATGAAGAGGTCGGTTTCCAGCGCGAGTAACAAGTCGTCATGCTCCAGTATCGGTCGTCGCTTCAAAGAAGCCTGTCAGCGCGTACGGAACAACAGCAGCCGCAACGTCATCGCTCCCAAGCCGAGCGAGCCAGCATCCAACACCTCCCCAACTCTTCCAGCAGCAGCAATATCAGCACCAGCAGAAGCAGCACCACCACCATTACATCTTACCCCCCAAGAAGCCCCCAAACTCGCCCTACTCAAGACCCCCTACCAGCGGCCCAAACATCCCCGCGTCCATTGCGGCCAGTGCGGTGACCACCCAGACGGTTTCCGCGGCGACCACGAACTCCGAAGGCACCTCAACGCCAAGCACCGCGGCGTAGTCAAGAAGTTCGTCTGCCGCGATCCCGCCACCGTCGGAATCTCCTCTCAGCTGTCGGTGCTGTACCCGCTGTCCGACTGCAAGGCCTGCTCGTCCGGGAAGCAGTACGGCGCCTACTACAACGCCGCAGCTCACCTTCGCCGAACTCACTTCAGGCTCCGGGCTCCGCGCGGCAAGCACAAGGGTCCCGTCGGGGAGCGTCGCGGCGGTAAAGGTGGAGGGAACTGGCCGGCCATGACTGATCTCAAGCTTTGGTACCACGAGGTTATGGTCTCGTGTCGCGATGCCTTTGCCGTCGACGATGGCCTCCCTGAAGATGAGCCGCCAGACGGACAAACAGCCATGAGCCTGTTCCCAGATATGGACGTCGCCATGGCCAACTACGCCCTCGCCCCGAATCCTCCCTCTTGCGCCTCAGCCGACGCCTTCTCCTCCTCGCCCGCCTCGTCCGCCTTCCTCGGCTATAGCCCCCTACCCTTCAGCGATCCGTCCCTCGATCGCGACTGCGCCCCGCGCCAGCCTTTTGCCCTATCCGTCTGTCCGCCTGACGTGTCGGGTGGCTTTTATGATCCGGCTGCTCAGTCCATGCCCGACTGCATATGGACCATGGACGATGTCGAGGGTATCGTGCCGTGAAACGATTCAACGACTTTTTGTTTGCGCGGCGTTGGTTATATCGGGGTATAGGGGGATACTGGTATTCGTGCATCTTACGACGACACGACTTCGACTTAGATTCCTGCGTTTCTGTCCTTCACCGGCCGCTTCATCCCGTCGTATCTCATACCCCTGATTGATGATATCAGAAAACAATTTGGACAAAAAACAAAAAAAGAAAAAAAAAAAACCTCAGAAAACTACAGAAAACTGAAGAAAACAACAATAACAGCAATAGCAGTCGCTAGTGCTGTCACTCGCTTCTGAATTCACCCTCCTCCTGGTCATACATACATACCTACACACAACCTCCAGCTCATCCCATTCCTCTCGCTATGGATGCCAGTGCGGATACGTTTTCCCCCCATCTCTTTCTACTAGACTCACGTTCCCCTATTCTCCCCTGCCGAGAAAATCTGCAGCCACATCTTAATCTGTATCTCTCCGCCTGCTTCGTTGGCGTCGGGCATCTGCGGGGCGTTTTCTTCATCCTTTGTTTCATCGGCGCCGGTTAAGGTGGGTCGGAGCCGGGTCGGAGACGGCGTTGCGGGTCCCGGATTGGCCGGATTGGTCGCCGAGGATGTATCGACAGTATCGTACATATGAATACATGCCTACCCATATACGTAGATGCGGAATTCTTGCACGCAGCAGAGATGCATGACAAGCACGCGTGTTTGCCCGTGGCGCAGCGCAGACGCCCAATCCGCACGGTAAATGGCTGGCTGTGCCCCGGGAGGCTGGGCTGAGACATGCAAGTCTGGAACCTCTTCGACGGAAAGGCTCCCCGCTGCCATCGTGTGTAACAGGTTGAAAAACGATGGCTAGATACAATGCGCAATACATCTCCTGGCCGCCATATTGGGCCTCAAGCCATGTGGCGGGACGCCGTCAGGGCTCCGGTCAGCGTCGGCCGTCGCCTCAGCATCGTCGTCATCGCAGTCGTGATCAACCATGTTCGGCGCGTACTGACGCCCTGGCTGGGTCAGTTCCTGTGCCTCCACCCCGTCGAGGCCATGAAGCTCGCCCGCTGGTCGCCTCACGGCCATCTCGAGGCGTCTCTCGTCCATGTCCGCTGGCCGGCTGTCGCTCGGTGGCTCTGCCGGCAAGGCGTGGAGAATGAGCTGCTGCGATATCTCACGACCCGCAGCAGGCTGGCGGCCGACGCCCATCGTGTGCTGCTCTTAGTTGCTGCTCTCACCCTGGTAGAGCGTTGCTTCGCCGAAACGTGCTGGGTCGTGGCCCTCGTCAGTTCCACTCTCAGGCTGCTACTCTTCGGCGACCGGCCCGGGAGGGACCTTGTCCGGCGGCTCGTCGGCGCTCGTCCCGCACGCGCCGCGCTGCTGGCTTGCCTCGTGCTCCGATGGATCCGCGCCGTGGCGTTGCCATACGCCACATGGTTGGCCGCCTCGTTTCGGTCCCTCGATCTGATGCTGCCGGTTGCGACATGGTGTGTGGCAGCAGCCACGGAACACTTGGTGCGATATTCGAGCCGCTACTTTCTCGCCATGGAGATGAGCGACATGCTCATCACCCTGGGCTGGATGACGGTGTTGAGTGTTCTAGCAGCGTCGCCAAAGCTGGAGAGGAAAAGGAGTCGTGGTTGAGGGTATCGACGCTTCAGTTCACGTCATCGAAATCCTGCTGCAACGTGCCAGTCTTCTTTGTGTTGTCTACTCGAGGTCTGCGAAAGAAGAACATCTTGCTCAAAGCCGTCAGCCCTTATTGACCCTGTCCATCCACTCCTTGGTAGCCTTGACACCCTCGTGGCCATTACGAAAAACGGCCCTCTCCCACTCATCAAGCCCGCGCAAAAAGTCGTGGCCCTGGCCCGCAAAGACCTCTTCGGCCTTGCGCGCATGGAGGCCAACTTCTGTCGCACGAAGAACAAAAGCGGAGCGCAATACATTGCCCAATTCGCGATCATCAAACAGCTCCAGCATACGGACTCCGATACCGAAAAAGTGGGCGCTCTGATCGCGCAGCGAAACGGCCCTCGCATCGGCCTTGAGCGCGGCCACGATCTTTTCCGAAAGGCACGGCGGATGGTTGAGAGTCAGCGGCGCCTTGCCCTCATCTCCTGCAGTAGCCAGAGCCAGCATCTCAGCGAGCCATAGCGGAAGAGACAGGGCCGTGCCGGGCTTGAGCCCCGTCGATGTTGTCGATTCCAGGTGGCCGAGATGGGGCACGTCCAGCTCGAAGCGGCATGGCACTTTCTGCGTACGCAGGCGCGTCAGCTGAGCGTCAGCGATACGAGATACGAGATACGAACACGCGTACCTCGGCGTCTGTCAGGATGGCATCAACGTCGTAGTACGACATGACGTCGTCTCATCTGCAGCCTGATTTCTGCCTGAATTCTCCATCTTGAAGACGGTAATGGGAGTCGTGATCAAAGACGGGAAGTGACGCGTGCTGATTATGTCATCTGAAATGTCATCTGACCTAGAGCGAGCTAGAGAAGAAGCTGCATCACGTGCCTAAAGCGCGTACATATAATATAAGAAGGCTACGGGGTCCCACTATCTAGATGTTAGCTAATTGAATAATTCTTACATACGAGGGGAAGATAATCGCGCTCAACGAGAGCAAGGATAAATATCTTATCTCTTAAGTCGGGGGTTGAAGGATCATGGGGATGCCCGGATGCCTTGCGATCTGAAGGATTACGTATGTGCATACCATAACCTCGTAGCTAATACCGCGAAAGGATACGATAACTTAGCGGAGAAGTTGAGCCTCTCTCAACCACATGGACTGTACATATTCACAGCACTAACACGAGTGTCATCTTCCGCAACATTCCGGGGGTGTTTCCTCAACTATCATCTAAGTAAGCGTGGTCTCTTTGTGATCATAAGCAGTTATAATGGTTTCTCTAATTCTCTTCTTCGCTATCCATGTTCTGTAGCCCCTAAGCTCCAACAAGTACTTGCATGTACGATCACACGCGTCCACCCTGTGACGCAGACTGAGTGGTCTTCTCAGGCGAGTTAGCATTTTAGAGTTTCTTGTTAATCATTGAAGTCATTATTCGTGCATGAGCAAGTGCTGAGAACGTCTTCTGCCGTCACATTCCGCCGTCTCCCCGCAATCTTGTCACAAACTCAAGCTTCAATACATATGTAGGCGCTACACGACACGAGGTCTGAAGGCTTAATGCCCTTCTATATGAGATCCCGCAACATCTCGTATAGTAGATATTGAGGACCTTTCGTTTGCCAAGCAAAGCAGACCAATGCTGAGTGTATACTTGTTTTCGTCGCAAAGACTACACTTTTGCGAAGTTGGCAGAGAAGATGACTCTGTATCAGCATTCGGCAACAAGATCAATGGAAGTAATCGTGTCAAGGCTTCAGCGTGCGCCGGGGGGGGGACGGATTAACATACATACGCAAGCTTAATATATCGACAGTCCTAGGATTGATTCCTGCTCTTCACATCGACAGGAACGAACCGAAACAAGAGAAATACCCACGTGGAAAAAGTCAACTCGGGAGTTCGATATGTCGAGTTGCACGTCTCGTCGACTCGTTGTGTAGATCTTCTTCACAACTGATCCAAAGAATAAGCATGCTGCGGAAGTGTATGTAGTGATTCATAAAAAAAAAATAAAAAAAAAAATAAATCAGCTTTAGAGTTTATCGACTACAAAAAGACCCGAGACGGCTGGAAGACTTAGATACTTCAAGCAGACACAGGTTCATTACAAGACTGAACTCAGATTCATCATGTTTTTTCTACCAACTACTCTGGCCGCTGTCTTGCTGGCTTCCGTCACGGTAGTGGCCCAAGAACCCGGCTCTATACCCTCATGGCCGCCGCCAAAGTTTGTCTGCGGGACTAAGAGCCTCGATAAAGCCACCAAACAAAGCATAGAGAGGACGTTGCAGAAGGTGAAAGAAGATGAAGTGACCAAGGGAAGCGATTCTTTCTTTTCGAACAATAACGACCCATACAACAGGTCTTACCACGTCAAGACTTACTTCCACATCATTGCCCTCAATGGACAGGAGAAGAAATACTTTGAAGAGGTAAGCAAAGATAACGGCAAGGGGTCCCATCGACTGACCCAGACAGGTGAACGTCATCCAACAGAATCTCGACGCATTGAACCGGGTCTACAATAAAATAGGAATCTATTTCGTGTTTGCCTGCTCTATCGCCATCGTCAACCCCAAGTGGGCGAAAGGCGGGTATGAGGAGGAAATGAAGCGAGGGCTGCCCAAGGGCCACCGCTATAGCCATCTGAATATCTACCTCCTCTCCAGTGTTCGTGAACACGAGCCGCACTTACAAAAGCCAGGCTTCGAAAAACTCGGATACGCTCTTCATCCCGTACCAAACCCCGATGCGTATCTAATGTTAATGGATGGTGTCACCATAAACGCCCACGAGGCCGTAAGCGACTCGAACCCGTTTAATAAAGAGAAGCAGAGAATTATCCCTATAATCATCCATGAAGTCGGTCACTGGCTGGGACTCCAGCATACGTTTGAAGCAGGTTGCAACGGGGTAGGAGACGGTATTGACGACACGCCGGCGCAATCAAACGCGACATTTGGCTGTCCCCCTCAGCGCTCATCTTGCAAAGAAGGGGAGCTGATTGGTCCTGAATACAATTACATGGACTACGCTGGCAAGTGAGTAATCTTGCTGACTCGTTCTGCTGATGGTATAAGCTGACCGTGAGAGTCGAAAACAGATGGTGCACTAGTATCATGACCGACGGACAGTTGAAACGTGCGAGAGAAAATATGGCTATGCGCCACTGGGTAGATTGGAATAGATACGCGGAGCACGAAGCGAAGGGGGAACTGTACCGGTTCGACACCAGCGACGAGCCTGGGATCCAATTTTGGAAGTCATCAGGTGAAGAGAAACTCGCGGAAGACCGTTGGTCTCGGAAGAAAGATCAAGAAGCGCGATACAACTGGCTACAAACTGAAAAGAACAAGGAGATAAGCCGTTGGAAAACCGAAATCAAGGGAAATGCCGACAAGCAGAGAATCCAGCCACTACCCCTAAACATATGGCTGGCGCAGCAGGAACACCAGTGGATTGAACGTGAGCGAGCCCGCTGGTTGAGCCAAGAATACGCTGCGAGGAAACCTGCGCTGAGAGAGCGCTTTTGGGCGAATGCCCTTGCCAAGGCTCGGAGGAGGGCCGGATTGTGATTTATCGACCGGCAAACACGCAGGGCGGAACAGAGGCAGCTGAAAGGTCTAGAAAGATTGAAAGAGACGGGAGTTGAATCTACGGAACCTCTTGTCTTTTCCTCAATCCCGGCTAGGCTCGGGTCTGGAGTGGCGAGGGGGAACCATGTTGATACGTGTGTGTAAAACCTAGAGTTTGTTGCGTGCAACGTGGCAACAAAGACAATCTGTATCGAAACTCGTATGGCAAACTTTGGCATGTTTATTGGCTCAGGACGAGTCTATGCAGTTTATTTGCTTGAAATGTTTGAGTGACGTAACAGACTGACTGCGAACCTTTCCATGGCTCGTGCTATGAGCCCACGAAAAGATGCGGCAGGGGATCAAACTCATAGGACTTGGTCGGTTCACCGAGACACAAGCAGCACGGATCATCAAGACAGTATTAGGCTGAAAGATAGATAGCAAATCAGACGGCAAGGAAATAGTGTTTCAACTCCTCAGGTGCGTCGTCAGCTTTCGCCCGACGGATTTCCATACGTAAACTATATACCATCTGGGTTATATTTGGGAAAATCCCGACTCATGCTCTTCTTTGAACATGACATCAAGAAGGATCTCTTAGTAGCAGTACCACCTGTTTAGTCCCGGGCAGTCGCTGCTGCACATGTCTGCCAAGTCATGTCCATCTTTACAGGTCTCTCTCCGTCCTCTGAACCAAAGAATAACGGATCTTTCCGACCAGGTCGCCGCGAATACATGACCAGGCCTGCAGTTCGCACCAACGAAGCCACCGTGATGCTTCACTCTCGTTCTCCGGAACCTTCCGATACTCTCGAAGGGTGTAGCGGAAGCTGACCGGCCGCGACGTGACGCTCGGGAATAGATCATCCAGCAGCCCGGAGTACAAGATAAAGCCTTGTTCTTGGCATATCTCCCTAGTATTATAGAAATTCAAGATTACTTGCATAAGTGGTCGCCACACCGATTGATCGCAACGTGCAACAAGGTCGATTGGGGCCCCTTGAACCTTTCCACCTTAAGTTCCGTCATGAATAACGGCACAGGTTGATGACGAGCTTCCATCGAGGCTAGAACTGCTCTTTGGGTTCCCATCGGGACTGGCCCCGATCCTCGAACCGAGATGGAAACAGAGCCCATCGGCTTCTGTTCGACGGCGATGCCGATTGGATCAGGCACCGGAGCTTCAGCTCGTGCGCGCAACAAAGGAGGCCGACCGGAGCAGACCGGCGATTAGAAGAGCTTTTTACGGCAACATGTCGATGTTGTGGGCCACGCTGGTCGCCCTTGAAGCCTTGACCCTTGCGGAACATGACCAGGTTGAGACGGTGTAATGCGTATGTATATGGGTTATTGCGGAGGCATAGTAAGATTCATTCAGCTCATGGTTTGCACGGATGACTGCGGCAAATTCATGGACGCGTATATAAAGAGACGAATGTTTCTCCCAGAATTGGAAGCTCATCGATCGATCCAACAGAAAATCGAACGGACAATTCGCAAAGAAGCACAATCTTTTCTTCCGCAGCTGAGATTCACGACGCTGATTCTGAGAGACTCACGATGCATCTCTTTCAAGCCGTGATTTTCTCCCTTGCTATCCTCTCAACCGAGGCTTCCCTAAACCCACTCGAAAAGCGAGACCAAAATCCGCAATGCTGGCGCAGCCAAACGAGATGCGAGTGGCTTCCCTGCGGCTACAAACTGCCTCTCAGGGCCACGATAGGAAGCGTCATCTGCAACCCGGCAGATGAGAAAAACTACAGAATCGCCGCTTGGACTAAGCATCACAGCAAGTCCAAGACGTGCATTATGAAGACTTCGACCATCGGACACCCGGGCTGGCACTGCTGCAGGGCCTACGGCGACTCCTGCCTTTCGCTCTGGATCTGGAATGACCTCTTCAAGACGCTGATATGCGAAACTACGGATGAAGAGACTTTGAAGCTGCCCAGGCCCGAGTCGAAGTGGGAGAGGATGCGATACGGGACCGAGAATCGTTGCACCAAGCACTGGCTCCGGAAGTAGGGGTTTCCTTAGTTTGTGACGCAGGAAGAAGTGACAGGGTCTGTGAACCGGTAGGAGACGTGATATAAGATTGATGGTAGGAGAAAGTGTGAATTTACAACATAGAGCTCCGAGAAAATATCGTCTAGGTATTCTTAGTGTCTTTCAAAAGTTGATCATTAGGAGAGAAGATGATTCTCTACGAATACATACATACGGATAGGAAGTTGGGATTGTTGAGACTTGAGAAGTATGACTACCGTTTAAAGTGGAACTTTTGCAGAGTGAAAAGCGGAACCATGGACCCCTTTCTCTTAACATTAAAGTGGGACTCTCAGCTAAACCGCTGCCTGCAGGTTCCTCTCCAACGCTCGCATCGTGATTTGAGACAGCGTGTGACGGATAATTAAAGCCACGCAAAGCCGGGGTGACAGCGGCGGTCGAAGCCCCGAGCACGGAGGAGAAGTATCATCTCGTCAACCACCTAGGAAATGGCCTCAGCCCTCGTCTACCGCGCCAGCACGACGGCACCCGTCAACATCGCCGTCGTCAAGTTGAGTCTCTCCCTCCGCTTACCCGCCCCCCCCATCAGCTTCTAACGACAAGCCACGGTAGATACTGGGGTAAACGCGATGTGAAACTCAACCTCCCGACAAACAGCTCGTTATCGGTGACGCTCTCGCAGTCAGACCTGCGGACGCTGACGACGGCCTCGTGCTCAACCTCGTTCGCACAAGATAGCCTGACGCTCAACGGCGAGGCAGCCGATGTTTCGGGCGCACGCACGCAAGCCTGCTTCCGGGCGCTCCGGGCACGAAGAGCCGAGATGGAGGCCAAGGACGGATCGCTACCGCGGCTGTCGACCATGGCGCTGCGCATCGTGTCGGAGAATAACTTTCCCACGGCGGCGGGCTTGGCCTCCTCGGCAGCTGGGTTCGCGGCGCTGGTCCGAGCCGTGGCTGACCTGTACGAGCTGTCGGACTCGGCTGAGAGGCTGAGTCTCATCGCTAGGCAGGGCTCTGGCTCGGCTTGCAGGAGCTTGATGGGCGGCTACGTTGCCTGGCGGGCGGGCGAGGCTGACGATGGGTCCGACTCGGTGGCCGATGTGGTGGCGCCGGCGTCGCATTGGCCAGAGATGCGAGCCTTGATCCTCGTCGTCAGTGCTGCCAAGAAGGGCGTTTCGTCCACGGCTGGTATGCAGCAGACGGTCGCCACCTCGGGACTCTTCCCGCTGAGAGTCTCGACCGTCGTGCCGGCGAACATGACGGCCATGGAGCGCGCCGTCCAGAAGCGAGACTTTGCCACCTTTGCAGAGGTGACCATGGCAGAGTCCAACTCGTTTCACGCCTGCTGCCTCGATACGCGACCTCCCATCTTCTACCTCAACGACGTATCCAGAGCAGCTATCCGCGCCGTCGAGACCATCAACGCCGCTGCCGGCAAGACCGTCGCCGCCTACACCTTCGACGCAGGGCCTAATTGCGTCGTCTACTACCTCGAAAGGGACGGGAAGGCTGTGCTGGGCGCTTTTTCTGCCGTGGTGGGTGGCGTAGAGGGATGGAAGGAGGGTGGCTATGGGGGTGGCGTGAAGCTGGATGAGGGTATCGCGGGTGTGCTGAGGAACGGAGTGTGTAGAGTCATTATGACGGCTGTGGGCGAAGGACCAGTTACGTCGGATCAGCATCTCGTGGCTGAGGATGGGCAGCTGGTTAGGGGGTGAAGGTGGAAGTAGGCTTTCGTAGGTTGTGATGGAATGGATGATGACTGACGGGATTCTTGCAACCTGAGGCAGCAAACGAGGCTACATCCCAGCCGCAAATTTCTCACCTCTCCTCGCACCTCGCACCTCGCACCTCTAACCCGCACCTCGTCTTCCTCCCTGCTACGTACATACCAACATCAAATCTCCTGCAAACCTACATACGAACATCGCTCACGACACAATCACCATGCCTCGCCACCGCAGGTTCGACCTCGCAGACCTCGGCCTTCCCAACTCCAGCCCCGGCTTCGCCCACCTCGTCCACTCCAGCTCCGACGTCACAGTCATCGAGGTCTCGAAATCAGGCCACGACGCCAAGTTCTGGACGCGATCTGCCACTGGCCGCATTCTCGCCGTCCGTAGACGCACTCGTCTCCGTCGCGACCCCTTCGAAAAGCTCACCATGATGCCCCTAGATCCGGCGTCAAGGCACGGCCAAGAGCTGGGCTAAAGTCATCATGGCCGCCTTCTTGCCCGTCGATTTCCCTAACTCGGTGTCGAGCGACTATCTCGCGTACCAGACGTACGATTCGCTGCAGGCCTTCTTCTCTACCATTACGTCGCTGCTCGCCAGTCGCGCTCTGCTGCAGGGTCTGGGCGTGGGCGATGCCAGTTCTTCGGCTACGTTTGCCATGCTGCTGACCATTATGCGCGATGCCGTCTCCAACGTCGTCACCATCGTCTTTGCCCATCGATTTGGTCTGAGCATCGAGCCTGAGGCCAAGAAGTATCGCTTTCTCGCAGACCTCTTCAACGACTCGGCCTTCTTCCTCGAGCTGTACAGTCCTCATCTCGGGTCTTGGGCCAAGGCTATGGCTCTCTGCTCGGCCGAGGGGTTACGTGCCGTCTGTGGCGTCGCGGCTGGGGCTAGCAAAGCTGCCCTGAGCCTGCACTTTGCCAAGAACGATAATCTCTCGGAGCTGAGCGCAAAGGAGGCCAGTCAGGAGACGGCCGTCAGCCTCGTCGGCCTACTGGTTGGCACCGTGGTCGTCCGTGCCGTTCAGGATCACAGTCTCGTCATCTGCCTGGTCGTGGCCTTGTCGCTGGCTCACCTGTGGACCAACTACTGTGGCGTGCGCAGCGTCTGCATGACGTCGGTGAACAAGCAGCGAGCCACCATCCTTTTTGACGCGTATCTGCGATCGTCGACGGTTCTCACCCCTCGTCAGGTGGCCGAGAGCGAGCGCATCGTCTTCTGGGACGGTCTCATGCACAACGCTCGTCACGAGCCCGTCCTACGCATCCTCTACGCCAAGAGCTTCGGCGACGCCATGAGCAACGGAGTCCGGGACATCATCGCCGTCGACGGACCCATGCACACCAGCTTCATCCGGCCCTACGCCCCGGGCCGGCCGGGGACCATCAAGATTCTGCTCTGGGACGGCGCGTCTGCCGAGCACGCTATCCTCGCTTGGTTCATGGCCATGGACACGGCCTGGACGATGACGGCTGATGCCCCGTACGGTGACGCGGGGCTCGAGAAGAAGATGCGGCCGCCTCGCGCGCGCGACGACTTGCTGTGGACCGACTTGGAGGCCCGCGGCTGGGATCTGGGCACGGCCGCCATGGAGACGGGGCCGGGTGTCCGGCTCAGCGTCGAGAGGTCGGGGTGCAAAAGCGAATAGTCGGCTATTACTGGCGAGGACACTGCTTGCTTGACTTGTTTTTTTTTTTTTTTTTTTTTTTTGGCGTCGCGGCATCGTTCGCACAGGGGTGTAACTGTACGGGATAGACCAAGGATCGCTGTCGTCTGACGCATGGGCTACGAAGCCATACACATGCTCTCTCCTTGTCCTCGATTCCCATGCTGATGAGGGTATTCGTGTGTGCATGTTTGATGCATGTACAAGACCCAACAAGACGTCATGCCAAGTGAGTCCACTTTAGAGCACGCATCTTGACGCCCTCCCACGTATTCAGCTTGGGCCTGACGTCGAGGTAGAAGCTGGGGCCAGGCTTGCCATCGGAGCGGCCGGCGTAAAAGTCGATGACATACTCGACGCGAGTGCCGCAGCGATCGATGACCCAGTCGTGGCGGTCGAAGGGAGCAGTGTAGCCCAGCAAGGTGTTGATGCGCGCCTTGGGCGTCATGCGATCGTTTCTGTTGGAGAAGGACTCGAGCATAGGACCGTGGCAGCTACATACGAATCCGTCAGCAAACCTGTGCTATTGTAGGTAGATAAGGAGAAGAGATGCGAACGTCGAACGGTCGAGGTAAGGCTCCTCCCAGCTACGGATCTGGGCCCATGCTCGCTCGTTGACGGCGTTGTGAATGGGCACAACGCTCTTCATGTCGACAACGCGCGCGTCATAGCCCTTGCGGCGCATGGCGTCAAAGAACATCTTCTCCGAAGGGTAGACCCAGTTTCCAGACGAGGCCACGCCAGTTTCCATCTCCGCATTGGACGGCGCGATGCCCTCCGCGGGACATGCCGTAGACGACGAGGAGGAAGACCGCGGGATGGAGGAGACGACGCGGTTCGTGGCGAGGTTGTGCTTGTCGTCGTGGTCTGGTGATGGGCGTCGGGTCCATAGGTGTGAGGATAGCTTCTGGGCCCAGGTTTGGCTCTGGGGTTTGGGTGTTGAGGGATGATTCTGGGAGGGCTCTTGGGAGACGGTATGGGAGAGCCAGGTTGGTGACTTGTGGTTGATCGGACAGGCTGAGTCCTGACCGTTGGCCATGGCCGAGATGACGATGATGGATATTGGTAGAGGAGCTGAATTTGGAGTTTAGTCACGTGAGTAAAATACGTGCTCAGTGAGTAGAGCAATCGGAGCAGAAAGTCAGGCGGAGCGATGGTCATGCGGTGCGGTGCAGAAGCATCATCAGGGTGGTGACCATCCGGGCCGTCGGCCACCTCTCATCAATCGAGGTTGTGCTCAGTTGAAGAGTCCATGCCCATGACGAAGGTTGCGCTGTGGCACGGCGGTGGCGCAAGTTGGCTGGCTGCGGGGCGAGCGCTATTGGCTGGTGACACTGGCAGGGGATCTGGATTACCTTAGAGGCTTAGGTGCACCCTTCTGATCCTCCAGGGCGTCGGGTGGGTCTCGGTCGGTGGCTCCGGGCCCTTTATTAGCCGGCTCAGACTTCCTGTCATCGTCCCGTCCATTCTCTCAACCTCGTCCCGACTCACGACAACCACCATGGCCTCTCCAGGCCGTCTGCCCGCCTTCTCCCCTGCTCTCCTCGGCTTCTCTCCCTCTTCCCGACTCGCCCGTCTCAGCGCCCTCCTCCGTCAACCAGAAGCCCGCGTCCTCGTCGCTTTCTGGCTCCTCGGCCTCATCAACAACGTCCTATACGTCATTGTCCTCTCCGCCGCGCAGGACCTCGTCGGTTCGCTACCCAAGGGCATCGTCCTCCTCGCAGACGTCATGCCCTCCTTCGTCGTCAAGCTGGTGGGCCCTTACGTGATGCACGCCGTGCCATACCGGGTCCGGATCCCCGTCTTTATAGGCTTGGCTTCGACGGGGATGCTGCTTGTTGCGCTTACGCCGCCTGACCGGTCCGTTTCCGTTAAGATGGCGGGCGTCGTTATCGCTAGCTTGAGTAGTGGCGGGGGGGAGCTCAGCTTTCTCGGCCTCCTCCACTACTACGGCGGGAACGGTCTGGTCGGGTGGGCTTCCGGGACTGGTGCCGCCGGTCTTGTTGGCGCGGGCCTGTACGAGCTGTTGACAGCCTGGCTGGGCTTCGAAGTCAGTCAGGCTTTGCTCTTGTCGGCTTGCTTGCCTGTCGTCATGTTTATCAGCTTCTTCTTCATCCTACCGCAGGAGCCGCTCCGTCCATCTCACGGGGTTGATATCCGTCACGGATATGACGCCGTGCCGTCTGGAGAGGCGGTCGAGACGCCTGCCGTCATGACGGAGGCGTTGCTGGATTCCCATCCTTCGGCCGTCGAAGCCGTCTACCCACCCAAGTCACGATCGCTTGGGGCCAATCTCAAGCGTGCCCGGTCTCTGTTGGTGCCGTACATGATTCCTCTATTTCTCGTCTACGTGGCCGAATACACCATCAACCAGGGCGTGTCACCCACTCTGCTATTCCCTCCCGAAGAGTCGCCCTTTAGCCAGCTTCGCGGCTTCTATCCGTTTTACGGCTTCCTCTATCAGCTCGGCGTCTTCATCTCCCGCTCATCGACGTCATTCATTCGCGTGCACAATCTCTACCTACCGTCATTTTTTCAGATTGGAAACCTGATGCTGCTGACCCTGCACTCGCTCTTTTACTTCTTGCCGTCCGTCTATCTTGTTTTTCTCGTCATCTTCTGGGAAGGCCTCCTCGGCGGCTGCGTCTACGTCAACTGCTTCGCCGAGATCCTGGAAAAGGTGCCGGCTGAGGACCGAGAATTCAGCCTGAGTGCGACGGCCACCAGTGACAGCGCTGGCATATCCGTAGCCGGCATCCTGAGCATCGCTGTGGAAACTGGTCTTTGTGACTATCAGGTGAGCCACGGACGCAAGTGGTGTCGCATGATTCAGGCGCCGGACTCTCGATAAGGGCATCTAGCACTCGATCCGCGGGTTCTGGCCACTCGGCTGCCGTATCCAGGTCCCGCATGAGGTCCGTCCAGATGCCGCCGCGGTTTCGAACGCCTCGTCGGTCCAGCCAGATGCGGATGGCGTTCCACTCCATCCGGACGCGCATCCGCAGCCACCAGAACGAGAAGCGGTTCATCAGGCCGAGCCAGTAACCGAACAGCCAGACGGCCCGCTCGTCCTCCTTCTCCAGCATGTCGCGGAAGCGCAACTCCATGTCCAAGGTGTCCACGAACTCGCTGTAATGGAGAATGGCCTGGTGGACCGGCTCCACGTGTCGGAGATGGGCAGCCATTCTGGCCGGGTCGTGAAAGACGTGGCCGTCTGGGTCCCGGTCGTCGAGTCCAAGCAAGACTCTCCAGTGGTGAGGAATGATGGACAGCGGCAGGGCATCGTCACGCAGGAATCCGATCTCGACGGATTGGGGCGGGTCAAAGACATGGAGGAGCCCGCTCCTTGACCGGAAGGCAACGGTGGCGACGAGGAGCGGTCTGAATCCCAGCTGCAGCGACAACCAGGCCAAGCGGTCGGGCTCGCTGCTGAAGATCCACGAATTGGCCGAATCGTCATCCTCGACGGTGGAGAAGCAGAGAACACTGAAGATGAGGCTGGTCATGATGATGGCGTCGGCCGTCTGCGAGTTGAGCGGCTGTGCGAGCGCGGTACGAAAGTTGGCACATGCCTGGGACATCCAGAATCTTTCGGCCACGCGACTCGGCTGGTTGGAGACGCAGTGATGGCGCATGTGAGAGGCGGCTATGGCGAGGACGACGTTGAGGAGGTAGGTCTGCGACTGTCCCAGAGCCAGAAGCGGTGCGGCATTCCTACCAGACATCGGAAGGGCGAGCGAGTTGAACAGGTGACGGAGCAGAAGGGCCCGAGGCGTGCCGTACTGCGACTGGGACGGGCCGAGGGAGGCCAGGGGATCGAAGGTCAAGGCCGGAGCGGGCTGGGAGGCGACGACGACGGCGCGAGACGAATCGGAGGCGTACGAGCAAGGGGAGTCGAGGCGAAGACAGCGGTCGCAGCAGGGCCGGCCCTCGTCACACTTGGACGGAGTCAGAGGGGGGGCCGGGACGATGAGGAGAAGACGACGACGACGATGAGGCATACCTTTACGCGCCTCTGCTTGCAAGCGAGGCAACCCGTGCGAGACCTGGCGTACGGCTTGCGCTTGAGGTAGGGCCGTACCGAGTCGCAGCCGTTGCCGAAGGACAAGACGCGGAAGTCGGGTCCGTCAGCCATTTCGAGATGGTGATGGGATGGGAGGAGACAAGGGATGAGACGAGGTCGGCTTTAGACGAGGTGAGCTTACGGTGCGTCAGCGGATTGTGTAACAGATAGTGGCGGAGGCGAGAGGCGAGAGGTGAGAGGGGTGATGGGGATGGACTGGGGGGTGTGGCTTAGAGGATGGTCGGATTGGGTGGTTGCGTGGTGCAGGTGGTAGTCGTTGGTTGGAGTGCGAGTTGTCATCTCTCGATTAGGGGTTTGGATATGATGATTTGAGAGGTAAGTCTATCTTGAACCGTTACTGTTGACATGACGACATGTCTCTGCATGGTGTTGCAAACTATGTCTACTAAGCACTGTTCATTCATTAGTCTTAAACCATGTCATATATCTCTGACCTTGAACGTATACCAAGATGCAGCGACACGGATGCCTCTAGTCACCATCCGCCCTCGGGTCACTCCATGCAACAGCCGGCTCTATCGAGTTTGCGCTGTGAGTCGCTTTGGTCGAGTTCATGGCAATGGCCGCCTCGGTTGAGTTGGAGACAATACTCGGGGCGACGTGAGCATCAAGACAGGCCTGCGAGCTCTCGAACAAAAACGGCCACCAGCGATACTCATCGAAATACGAGCACCAAATCTCGGTCCCACACTGCTGCTCTTCCCTATACTTCCCCCACATCTCACAGAAGCGAGGGCACGAAGCCTCGGCATCCTCCCAGCATGAGTCGTCGTTGCGGTCGACCTCGGGAGGCGGGATCCATGGGAGCGGCGGGGCGGCATCGTGGGCGTTGAAGCAGGCTTTCGCGTTGTCGTAGTCTCTCGGTCCGGGCTCGAAGTCGTGACAGTAGCAGTAGATGCGCGTGCCGCTGTATTTCTCGGAGGACCGATGGGAGATGCAACTCGTTGGTTGTGAGGGTGGTTCGAGCCAGGGGAGCTTTTGGGGGAGGGCGTTGGTGAGGGCGGCGAGGAGGAGGATGGGGTGGGCTTCATTGTGGGGGATGTGAGTTGATGGAGGGGGTTGAGGAGGGAGAGGGTTGAGGAGGGAGAGGGTTGAGGAGGGAGAGGGTTGAGGAGGGAGAGTTGAGGAGAGGAGTGAGATGCAAAGAAGATTTTGCCATATTTGTCATTGTTATCAATCTATGTTTAATGATGGGATGTATGTATTTGGGAACTCGTATGGCGAGAAGCGAATTGGCTAATCATGGCCGTATCCCACGGGCCGTTTGTGCTCGTATTGGAGACGGAGAGAAGAACGACTTACCGGGCTGCTTCTTCGAGGGCATAGAGTTGAGCGAAGAGTTGAGCGACTTGCGTAGGAGATGATATCATGGGCAATCATGGTATTATCGTCGTTTGTTGCGGGCCATTGGCCCATTACATATAAACAGGGAGACGGTAGGGTACGTATAGTAGTGAGTGGGCTGCCACTCAAGACGAGCAAATCTTAACACCATCACTGCCCTACAGTACGACACTTTAAGAGTTAAGATAAGCTTGAAGTAAACCACTGTATGTACTCTGACCTCGTACTCCCGGACACACGCACGTATCCTACTCCTGGTTGATAGCGGCCACGACCCCGGACGAGCGCCGGCGGGCATCCCCTGCCGGGACGGGACAGCGGAGACCCCGGAGCCGGCTAAGACGACGGCCAGCGGGGGAGCTGCCGTAATCTATTACCGCGCAAAATTGAAATTGACGCTAGCGCACATATGTATGTAGTGTGTATGTAAGTTTCCCTGAAAGCTAGGTAGGTAAAAGCCCTACCATCGCAGGGTCTTATGCACTATGAGGCTTATGTACAAAGTTACATCCTAAAGATTCCCTCGTTGCTTTTTAAGTTTTAAGTGAAAAATCATAGAGATGCGATCTTGATAGTACATACATACACATGTACAAATGTGTGTAAGGCCCTACCCTAGACGACAAGGGTTGATGCGCTAGCGTCAATTCCAATCTTGCGAGGTAATACACGATACACGGGGCTCGCCCACTAAAGGATCCATCAGGACACGGAAGGGAACCTCAGGAACCTGGTAAACGGAAGGTAGGTCAAACCTTCAGGCGATGGATGGAATTCGCGGGTGTTCTACTGGTGATTCGCCATGACGCGGGCTCGCAGCACTGGCTGCATGCTTCTGTTGAGCACCTGACAGATGCATGTAGCGGGGACAACCAGCCTCGCCCTTCTTTACCCCTTTTGCTGGGTACCCTGTACCTCTTTTATGCCCAGCCCTTCCCCCCTAGCCCAGGTGGCAGTGTGGTAAGATTCAAATCTCGCACATCAGCAGCGTCTCCTCGCCTCTCCTCTCCGCTCCTCTCGCCTCCTCTGCTCTCGTCTCCTCTCCTCTCGTCTCCCTCGTTCCCTTCATCGTCATTCGCTGTCCGCACGCGCCTTCTCACCGACGACCGGAAAACGGGTCCCTCCTCCGATGCTGTCGCCATGGTCTTCAGTCGCTCCGTGCGCTCTCCCAGGACCTCGTTCTTGCTCGTAGGCGCCTTGGTCGCCTTGACGCTCCTGTTTTGTCTGCTGTTTCTCGATACGCGGTCTTGGGTGCCGCCCAGGTTCGTCAGTTCCCTCCTCTCACTTGGACTATACTCAAGAAAAAAAAAAAAAATTCAGCTCCCGTCTCGGCCATGTCCCCTCCTTCTCGTCCTCGTCGCCGCCTTCCGTCTCCCCCCCCCCGATGACGTCGCAGTCGGCAGCCGATCTGCGCAGACTCTTCCTCGAACAGCTGTGGCAGCCGTCTGTGGCGCCGACTTCGAAGCACTACCGTCCCTTCGGTGCCTATAATTGGGCGCTGCCCGGTCCGCCCCTTTGGCGCCAGTCGCTGGGCGAGGATCTGTGCATCATCGACCTCGATAACCGCGCCTTTGACCGGCCTGGGCAGATCTTTGGGCCTGGTGACATGACGTGGGATGAGCCGCTTGGGGTTCATGGCTTATCCGTCGGCATCCTCAACCACTGGATCTACGGTGCGTCTCTCCCATGTCCCCCTAAAGGAAGAAGCTCGCGGGACTGACGCCTAGGACAGCCAAGATTCATGGCTACAAGTATTACTACGTCGCCGTCGACGAGCCGGCCGATCGACGATCGTCGTGGAAGAAGCCGTCGGTGCTGGCGCGGATCCTCAGAGAGCACGACGTCTGCGTCTACCTCGACTCGGACGCCATATTTCCACGTCTCGACCTGCCCTTTGAGTGGCTGCTCAACTACTGGCAACTCTGGCCGCACAACACCTCGCTCGCCCTCGCCCTCGACCCAGACCTGGAGACCAACAAGGACTCGCGCGGCAACCTATACCTCAACACGGGCTTCATCGTGGCGCAGAACAACGTCAAGACGTACGAGATTCTCGACGCCTGGAACGGCTGTCCGAACCAGGGCGGGCCTTTCTACCCGGAATGCGACCGCTTCCGCTACAACGCGCCAGGCCGGCCGACGGACCAGGCCGGCTTTCGACTCGTTTCCTACAACTACTCAGATGACATCGTGCAGCTGCCGTGCGTCGAAGCCAACGGCTTCCCGCAGAATGACTGGGGCTGCAAGGGGCAGTTTCTGCGACACCTCTGGACAGGGAAGGAGGATCAGATCAAGGTGGATGTGGGCGAGCAGCTTCCGGGACCGTACCTTCGTCTCTTCCACCAGCAGTATCGGCGAGAGATGGAGGGCTTTTACATGCTTGAGGCGGATTTGATGGCCAGGGGAGCCAAGGCGGCGGCTAAGATGGGGGTGAAGATGAAGAAGTCGAAGAAGAAGAAGAAGAAGAAGAAGAAGAAGGGGACGGAGACGGAGACGGAGACGGAGACCCGGACGACGACGACGACGACGACGACTACGACGAGACGAGGGACAGTTGACGATGCTTCAGCGGTGGTAGAGGTAAAGGGCGAGGCGACGGCAGAGCCAGTGGTGACGCGTCCCGAGCCAGTGCCATGACCTTTTCCGTCTTCGATCCTCTTCTCCTCTCGTTTGTTATTTTCCTTAATAATACCTTTTTTCTTTGGTATTGGATTTGCTGGTGACGCTTCTGGAGCATCTTGTACTTGTTTGGCTGGTTCCAATCGGGGATTTGCCGTAGATGAAGGGGGGTTGGGCATGACTTTTTTTTTGACTTTTTTTTTTTTGTTTTGTAAAATCTTTAGGGTCTTGGCTGATAGATGGATAAGATGGTGAGGATTAGGAATGTAAGATGGGGTTGTTAGTGAAGGGTGGCTGCTGGTTAATGTAATGGCTGTGCCTGGTGTCTTGGTTGAGAGGTTATTTGGAGGGTTTGCCGTCTTCTCTCTTGGGGGGGGGGGTTGGGTGTCAGTTTCTTGTATGTATTTGACGGTGGGGGGTTATCTGTGTGTTGCGATGGGGTCTTGTGGCGGTCTTGTTCTGTCCTTTGGGAGTCAAGGGATTCACAACCTGTTCTTCCCGTCTATCCAAGATATGAAGCTATTCAACGACCCAGGTTTACCCCGTCTTGCCAGTAATAAAGCTATTCACGACGACCATCCCAATCCGCCTCCACGAAGCCGTATACAAAAACACCCTTCACCCCACCGCCCCCTTCTCCCCCAAATCCTCGAGGTCCCGAAACAACTCCCTCTCAACCTCCCGAGGACACAACTCTTCCCAACCAAGCCTCCCCCCCCTCAACCTCGAACCCCCCGACCAAGGCCTCGACCCCTCCCCCTCCTCCCCTCCAGCAAGGCCCTCGCCCTCCCATGCCACCACGCGTTCGGCCACGCGTGCTCCCTCCACGTCTTGTCCACCGAGTTATGATGCAGCATGACGGGGATGGCCCCCGTGCACATGTCGGTGAAGAGCGGGATGCTCCCCCACGTCGTGGCTGGGGAGGTCCCGTTGGAGAGCAGGGTGAGGAGGGGGAGTTAGTAGGAGGTCTTCCGGGGGGGGGTGGCGGGGGACAGTCGAAGAGGCCCGTCTTTCCGGCTTGGGGTCCTAGAGGGAGGTCGTGACGGAGGAAGCGGCCGTCGAACTCTGCGTTTGAAGTCTGGAAGCCGAGGAGAGAAAAGTAATCGAGGACAATGGCCATCTCGGAGTCTTGAACGGAGGAGGCGTCAAAGGGTTGGTGGGGGAATGACGGCGAGAGCATGTCCGATATCGGCTCCGTCATGATGTGCGTCTTGGGAGGAGGGGAGCCTGGACGGTTAGGGATGAGGACTTCCATGATGGGGTCCAAGAGAGAACGGTGTTTCCTCCGAAGATACTCTCTCCTCGCCTCCTGCTCGGCAAACATCTCGACAAAGATGCTCTGATCACTCCCCCTGTAACAGAAATCCGCATCCCCAGACCCGTTGTCGAAAGCGACGCCCGTCCTCCCGACACACTCGTCCAACTTCCGATTCGCCCTCTCCAGCACGGTCCTCACCGCACCGACACTCCCGAGCATATACCCGGACACCAGGAAGCGCTGCCGGCCGTTGCTCATAAAGGTGCGGCCCAGCACGGAATCGGTCGAGACGCCGTGCGTGTCCGCCGGGAGGGGGGATTCGGGGACGGCGTAGCAGGCTAGAGTGTGGAGCTGGTTCGGCGAGCAGCGTTTTCCGGCGCCGAAGATGACCTTGTGTCCTATCTTTCCGTGCTCGTACGAATTTCCCATTCGGTGTCTCACGCGGACCTCATCGTCAGCGAGGATGGAACGATATCGTGCGAGGAGAACGTCGACCGGAAGCTGAAACCAGACGTCATAGGCATCCACCATGAGTACCAACTCGTCATCAAACCCACCTCTCTCCCTCCTCCTCTCGGCATCATTAACGAAAGCCAGCGCAGAAGTAATCTTGGCGTTATGAGAACCACCCCCCCTCAAAGCCCCGTCGTCGTCTTTGCCCCCCCAGGCCACGATATGGGGAGACGGGTATCCGGCCATGGTCAAGGTGAGGAGCGTTTTGCAGAGGTTCACGTCTGAGTGGGTTGCTGGGAGGAGAATGTGTAGGGTCGACTGGTTGGTTTGCGGGTAGGGTTTCACGCCGGGTTGCTGGCTTTGACGGTTGATGCCTAGACGATGCCATGACGACGAGTCATGCTGCGAATAACACCCGTCAGCGCATACGTACATACAAGGACAACAACGAGAGAAAACTCACCGTAACCAACAACCTCAGCACCAAAAACGAAAACAGCAACGACACAGACACCAAGACAACAGGCCTCCTCGGCACGCACCTCGAAAAACCCATCATCACGACTCCCACTCAACGAAAGAACAAGACCAAAGAAAAAAGATGAAAAATAAAAGAATGAAAAAGAGAAGAGAGGACGCGTACTTCTCCCCCATCTCACAGCCCCCGCAACCCGCCTGATTTTCCATCGCCACGTCGACCGCTTCCTTTTCCTTGGCCGATCCCCTGTCAGCGCGTAAGCTAAACATGCCGCAGTGCCGGTACGAGACCATGACAACCCCCCCCCCCCTTTTCCCTCGGGGCATGACGCTAGCTTTCTCAACGTCAGATGACCGAGTTGCTTCTTATGAGGCTTCGCCGAGTTGCTCGAGGCCGCGTCGACGGCCAATGACGGCATGGATGGAAGCCTGTTTTTTTTTTTTTTCTTTCTTCTTGTTTTTCTCGCCTGTCTTGCGTTTTGCTGATGCGGATGTGGCTTCAATGGGGGGGGGAGTGGCATGTTGTGTGAGATGGATGGCCTGGATGTACCTCATCGAACCTGTTGCTTTGCGGCTGCTGAAAAGGAGGCTGTTGTGGTCGCACCGTCTGCGGCTGAGGGAAGATGGCATAGGAGCAGGCGTTGCTATTTAGGTGATGGACGTGTATGTAAGAGGGCCAATGATTACGAATACATGTGTATGTAATTGGGGGGATGGGAAAAAGGTCAGAGTTGGCGAGATGAGAAGGATTCACGAGTCAAGGTATCCGTATACTGATAAGGGATCGGCAAAGATGCAGGGAAGATGATGAAGACGTGGATGGGCGAGACATGGTCAAATCAGAAACATGACGATTGCGCAAGAGAAGAAGATGAAGAAATCTTCATTAGCCGACAGAATGCTCAGAGAGTAAAGAGACACACACACCACTGTGGAAAGATTGAATCGGCAAAGATGAAGCAGGCAACAAACCCTCACCTCAATCATCCAATCCAAAAGATGGGATTCACAGACCTAACTAATCTGGAAGATGAAAAAAAAAAAAATCCAACTTCAAAAAATGACAAGGGTGAGAATCGAACTCACGCGGCATTACACCAGTAGAATAAGACCTACATCTCTGCAAGCAAGAATCATCTTGAGTCTACCGCCTTAACCACTCGGCCACCTTGCCAGTTACGTAACTTCTCACTATCCTCAAAACTTACCCTATATACCCAACACCCTTCAGCCACCACCAATCTCGACCTCTCCAGTCTCCACCCCATCTCTCCTCCTCCCACCTCCCATCACCTCGCCACAACAACCTCGTCCAAAATGACTCTCCAACGCACCATCCGTCCTCTCCTCCCCTCCTCCTCCCCGCCCCTCCTCATCATTCACCCGCCCCTCCCCCCCCGCCTCCCCACAAGCCAACAGACCGAATTCGAACGCCTCCAGCGCAAGCACGCCACCGAAACCACCAGCGCCGAACCCAGCGCCGAGGGGCAACCGACGGGCCGCGCGCCCCCCGAGTTCGAAGGCGACGTCAACCCCGCACCGGAGAGGTGGGCGGGCCCAAGAACGAGCCTTTGCGGTGGGGGGGGAAGGGGATTGGAGCTACAATGGGCGGGTTACTGATTTTGACGACGGCATGGGTGGGTTTGTTGTGGGGGGCTGCTTGATGCTCGATGGCGGTTTTGGGGTGGAGGCATGTTGAGGTTCGGGGGATTGGCTATCGATGAGAATGACCGTGGGATGAACTGGAGTTGCGGATGCTATTTCTATCGAGGTGTCGAGATATCAACGGATAGACGGACTTGGCAACGAGAGACAACTCACCATAAACTAGAGTTACGGGATTCCAACCACGAAGAAGGCTGGGGCTAGATGGATCATGGTCTAACGAGGTGCCGTCTATTGACCTGCTTCATTAACCTCAGGGCGTAGCATTGCACTAGTATTGGACCGCAACCAAGACCTTCCACCGTAGAGCCATCCTTCACGATGCTCGAAAATCCATCAACAAGTCCACTCCTCCTCGACACCCACCTTCACTCATCCCCCATCCTCGCCCTTCTCCCCTCACCCCTCTTCTCCCCATCACCAACCCGATTCTCCTTATCCCCTTCGCTCCGTTGCCTCTCCCTCCCCCATCACCACCCTCACCTCCCCTTCGACCTCCCCGTCTACCCGCTCGACGACCTCTTCATCGGTCTGCGGCTGCGGCGGCGGCTGCTGCTGCTGCTGCCTTCGCCGCTCGATGACATGCCCCCCATTCCCCTTCCCGTTCCCAAACGTGGTCGTCACCTCCCGCATCACCCTCCGCATCCGCTCCCTCCGCGCCTTGCCCCGGAGTCGGGCCTGTGGCTGTCCCCCGTTCTCCACCCACCGGATGCTCTTGATCATGTAGCTGATGCCGTCGTGCGCCGACAGTCGCGTGCCGTACTGGCCTCCGAACTCACGGCTCGCCATGCCGTACCGAGTCGTCGCCGCATATCGCGTCAGCCGAGGCAGGATCAGCACATTGACGTGTAGGTCCCGGTTGGCCGGAACCTCGATCGGCCCGGACTCCGGCGGCGACGTGATGAGGCCCTCCGACTCGGCGTCCGGCGCCTCGTCCCCCCGCCGCTTGGCCTTGCGTCCCTTTTCGTTGTCTTGGTCGTCTTCCCCGGCGGCGTCCCAGACGTGACCGTCCACCTTTTCCGCCCATTCCCCTCGCACCCAGCCGCCGTGGATGCAGGCGGCCACAATGTCCGAGTCGTCCGTGTACACGTCCGTTCCCCAGAGATATGCCCGCGCCGTTATCTCCTCGAGCGCGTCCTCCGACAGGTGCACCCGTGGCACCTTGACTGTCAGGATGCAGTTCTCCTTGTCTTTGATCACCTCCCACGGCAACGGCTTCGGGTTCGACGAGAAGGCCCTCTTTGTCGGTAGCATGGGTAGCTGCCGTACCGGCCGCAGCCCGGCCTCGTAGATGAAGTCTCCCAGATGATGCCGCGGACGATGGGCGACGGCGTCCACCACTGCAGTTGACGAGACCGTCGTCTTGGTCTTGGGCGGTATCACCACCGCTACCGGGCTCTGCGCTCTCTGTCTCGACGACGATTGCTGCGACGGTCGTGAGCCGTGATGATGATGGTGGTGGTGGTGAGGCGCCGTCGAGCCCTTGTCCGCCGGAGACGTCGTCTTGACACCCTTGACGCCGCTCGACGTCTCGTCGGCTGCGTGGTGATGGTGGTGATGATGATGACTACGTCCGAGTTAGTCCGGCTCCCCAAAGAGAGTAGGGCGGGGGAGAGAGGAAGCATACTGGTGATGATGGTGAGCCCTGGGACGTTTGCTGGCGCGGCCGCCCGAAGCCGGCCTTTCCAAACCGTCATCATCTCGCGTCTCGTCGTCCTTGAGCTTCCGTCTCCTGCCCTTGGCCTTGATTCCACCCCCCGAATCGACGGGAGCCTGGACGTCGGCGTCCTCTCGCTTGATCGAGGCCGCGTGACCGCCCGGCGCGAGGTTTCCGTAGGTGAGAACGGCAGCCATGGCCTGCTGCGGGGCTGGCGGTTGTTGCTGCTGCTGTTGCTGCTGGCCCTGAACGCCGATGGCACCGACGCCGCTACCGATGCCCGAAAACATGCGGCCGAACTCGCTCTTAATGCCCGGTTCGGCGCCGGGACCGGGATGCTGAGGCTGCGCTCCCTGGACAGCCTGTGGAAGAGGTGAGACACGTCCCTTACGGGCCATGTCTTGGACGGCCAGCAGGTTCCGCTGGTGGCCGCTCCCGGACAGCTCCTCGGCGCCGCGGTTGCGGGGCGAGTCGAAGGGCGATGGCCCGTACGCCATGGAAGCCGGCGCCTCGTTGGGCCGATGCAGAGGATGGGGGGGCTGGTGTTGCACGTGGAGGTGCGAGCGGTCCTGCTGCTCAAAGGGCGGCGGCGGCGGCGGCCCACCGGAGGCGGGGGGACCATGAGGCGGGAACCTCTCATGCGGATACGGCGGCCCGTGATGCGGCGGCGGCGGAGGAGGAGGAGGATGAGGAGGAGGAGGAGGAGGATGAGGAGGAGGAGGAGGATGAGGAGGAGGATAGGAACCCGGAGCGGGAGGCTCGGCCGGCTGTCGCTGGTGGTCCATGGGTGCGCGATAGTTGGGCTCGGGACCGTGACGTCCCCACTGAACCTCTCTCTGATCGCGACCCTCGGGCGGCCTGCCCTCGGTCATCGGTCGGGCGTACGGGGGCGGACCGGGGTGAGACTCGCGGCGGCCCATCTCATGCGGCATGGCTTGCCGATGGGCGTCGCCTCCAGAGTAGGCTCGCTCCCGACCTCCTCGCACCTCGGCGGGCGGCCCGCGAGGCTCTGGGTGGGCTGGGCCCTGGCGATCGCGCTCGGCGGCTGCTCGGTAGCGGTCGTCATAGGAGGCATAGGGTCTTGGCGGACCCGGACGCTCGGGGTTGTACTCGAGACGGCCCACATCGTCGCGACGAGGGTACGTGTCCTCGGGCCGGGCCATGTTCGGTGGCATATAGGGCTTCGGCTGGCCGGCGGCCGACATCCTGCCGGGGTCTCTTGGGGCGTCGGCCGGAGCGGACGGGTGGCGAGGGTGATAGCCTGGGGCAGCTTGGGTCTGGGGCGTGCCGTAGCGCTGGAGGTCGGGCGTCGAGTAGGGGCCGCGTGGGGAGGGGGCGGCGCTCGAGCGAGGGTCGTAGGGCCGCTGGTGATCGGGGGTCTGGGGTCGTCGGAAGGGCGGATAGTCAGACGAGGCCGAATGCATACGCGGCGAGGCCTGAACGGGCGGCGGGAAGCCAGAACCCGGACCGGCCGAAGAAGCGGTAGGCGGAGGAGGGTAATGCTGAGATGAGGAGGACGAGGCGGGCTGCTGCTGCTGCTGCTGCTGCTGCTGCTGCTGCTGGGCGACGTCGCGCGAGGCCGGTGGTGGCGGACCGCCGAGCATGGCGGAGATGGACATACCAGCGCTGCCAGCTCGCGGAACGGGCAGGTCACGAGAAGCCGGGAAGGCGATCGGAGGACCGATGGCGACGGGAGGCGGCCTCGGAGGCGGAGGGCCATACGAAGACTGCGGCAGGGGGTGTCCGCCGGGCGACGTCGGGGGAGGCGGCGCCATGGATCGGGCCAGCGGTCGGGCAGACGGCGGCAGGTCGGGCAGTCGGGCAGTCGAAGGATAGTAGGGCGACGAGTCGGAGGGGCGTCGGTGGTCTGCGACGTAGGCCGATGACGAAGAGGGCGACCGGCTCGGCGGCGGCGTGGCACGATGTCGGCCGAAGGACGGAGCGGCGGCAAAGTTGCGAGGCGAGGCGGCGGCGGGCGGCAGCTGTTGCTGATGATGCTGCTGGTGCTGCTGGTGCTGGTGCTGGAGCTGGTGCTGGAGCTGGTGCTGCGAAGGATGTTGAGGCGGGAGCTGGTGGTGTTTGAGCTGCGGCTGCTGGTGCTGCTGCTGCCTTCGCTCCATGACGGATGGCAGTGAAGGGCGAGAGGGGCGTGTTTTTTTTTTTTTTTTTTTTTTTTTTGCCCGACCCCGGGGGGGCCCTTGGCCTTACCTCCTAGCTAGATCGGATCCGCCACTGGAGCAAACAGCGCAAGGACCCGATGGGCGTCATAAAAAAAGACAAATAGAATACAGTCTTGACACCGAGGATAAATGGGACGAGAAAATTGTTGCGTAAAAAAAAAAAAAAAAACCACAAGGGGCCAGTTGACGAGGAGGTTATGTGAGATGGAGAGTGGGACGAGCAGGGAGATGAGAGGGGATCGCGACCGTCATCTGAGCTTATTGGTGTTGGTGGCTTCGTCGAGTCCGGCTTGGCTTTTGCGGCTGCAAAAGAATGATGGGGAAGTAGGTTGATAAAAAAAAAAAAAACAAAGATGGCGGGAGAAGGAAAAAAAAAAAAAACGAGGCAGATGGAGGTGGGAAAATCCCTCCATCAAGATGCGGCACGTCACAGGCAGATGGGATTGACCGGGCGTCCATCCACGTTGGGGGCCGTTGCCGCTACTCGGTCCCGCTGTGGGATGGTGGCCGCAGGGCTGCTGCCCGCCGCAGCTGGCGCTCAACCGCCGCCATCCATCGCCGCTAGGAGTGGACCGGGCGGCGGGGCTGGCTGGCTTTGGATGGAACCTTGTGTACCTACAGTTACAGGTAGGGAGGGGGTCATGATGGCCTATGGAAAATTAGGTGCAGCTCGGGGCTCCACGCCGCAAGGGGGTGGGGGCGGGCGCCTCCACTTACGGGGAGGTCCCCGTCGGAGCTTCAAATCCCACCAGCAAGCAAGACAAATGACACAAGCTCGTCACCTCTCCCTCGACCTTCAGACGATAGCCGCCGAACAGGGCCTATCGCTCCAAGTGCCTCCACTGGAAGATGCCGTTCTGCGCCCCGGAAAAGCCAACCAGCTGCTCGTCTTCCCGGGGAGCTTCAACCCTCCTCACCGGGGCCACGAGGCGCTTCTGGAGCACGTGCTCGTCAGCGACGGCTCGCTGGTGGGCGCCATCGTCATCCCTACCGATGACGAGAAGCTGGCTTCCAAGAATCGACACGACGGGCGGCCGTTGCTGCTGAGCAAGGAGCAGCGCGTCGCCTTGTGGCGCGGGTCGGAGTTCGTCTCTCGGGATCGTCGCGTTTGGATCTTTGATGGTTCCGAGGCCGTGTGGGCCGTGTTTCGAGACCGGCTTCGGCGTCGTCTTTCTCGGTTCGACGTTCGTTTCGTGCTCTTGACGGGTCCTGATCTGGTGACGTCGAGGTGTATCGTCGATCCTGGTAGCTGGATGTGCGTCGATTCCATCACCAGCGACGTTTCCCGACGGGCCGATTTTCGCAGTCAATGTTCGCTTCGCCAGCTCCCCGGATGCACGCCTTGGGAGCCGTGCTCGTCTTCGAGCGATGAGGGGAGCTCCGTCTCAGCCTCGGTCGATTACGACCCGCTCGGCTATCCGCTCGTCTCTGCTGCGGCGCTGTGGCAATGTCAGACGTCGAGAAAGCCGCTCCGTCGATATCGATTCGCCGCGTCGTCTAGCCCGGGCACGGAACACGCCCCCAGCTCGACAGAGATCCGACGCGTCATTGCCTCGTTTGACGGCATCCAGCTGGAGCGAGAGCTGGAGAGACTCGCCATCAATCCGTTGCTCCTGCTGCGGCTCGCCCGTCAAGGCGGTCCCTATTCGGCGCCCGTCGTCAGGGACAGAGGTAGGGACCATCAAAGTCGCAAGGCAAAGGTGGACGAGCAGGCCAACTGGTGATGGAATAAAAATCTTGTTTCAAAGCTATGTGATGAATCCCTTTTTTTTTTTTTTTTTTCAATTAAATTTGCGACATGTCCCTCTGGAGTCGTCTTGTAGTATTCGTAGGTAGATACCTTCACAGCTTCTGCCATGACGACGACTCTACCGAAACAGCTAGAGCTTCAACTAATGCGGCCACGGCCCACGATGGCTCGCGCTTGTCACACCGCCTGTCAGGGACGGGCGAAGCTGGTGCCTGATGCAGCTCAGCATGTAATATATCTGAATGCCAATCGACCGACCCCCTCGCTCGTCTCTCCGAACATTTTCGGTACGCAAAAAGCGTGCTCAGCCCTAGCTCTGACCGGGTTCCCAGCAGACTGGGAGCCGTCCTACAGCCTACAGGTCAGATGGCAGCAGCGGAGGGAAAGCGGCTGAAGCTGAGAGAGACGAGTAGGGTAGGTATGTAGGCATGCTCTTGACAAGTCGTCCCGTGGGAAAGGAATCAGCTTCAGTCCCTACGAGCATCCATCCCTTTTATCGTCGAGGACCAAGCCGACGATGCGACGGACCAGACTCCGGCAGCTGAGATCAGGAAGACCGATATCGCTAGCTCCCGCTCTTCCTCATCGATCTCGAGGCCGACCGACACCCGGCTCACAGGGGCCCAACGAAAGCAATAGATTGACGAGGACGGCACGGAGCGGCATGGAAATCAGTCACAATCATAGCAATCTCCCTGGTCCCCTCCCATACCGCCCCCCTCTCTCTTCCTCCCTCCCTCCCTCCCTCCCTCTCTTTGTTTTTTTCTCTCTTTCTGATGTGTTGCGTTGCTAGCGGCTGAGTCGAGCTCCGCGTCTGCGACTAGGGGAACGAAGCCGAGGCCACCAAGTCTGACGGAGGCGGCCGAAGATTCGGCCACTACTAGAAAGACGTGCATCATCACCACAGGATCTCTTCTAAGGCGTCTCGGAGCCCTTTCTTTTGCACCGGCCGCCAATCAGATCAACGGCCGTGGCGTCACTATTCCGAACACAACAAGCAAGGGAAAACGGAGGCTACGTGGAGAAGAAGCAAAGTCCCACGCCGATGGAGAGAAGCAGCATGGGTTCACAGAAATAGCCTGCGCATCTTGTCGTGTCTATCCTGCATCCATCCTGGCGACATTTTGGGGGGTTCGCGGCGTGACGTCTGGGCTGCATCCGGCGTGGGGGTGCGAAGTGTGGCCATGAGACGAGGTTGCTACCCTGTCTGAGGAGATCTTCCCCCCCCGAGAAAATAAGAAAAATAGAAACAGAAACAAAGAAGAAGAAGAAGGCATCGCGAAGCTGTCTGAAAAAAAAAAAAAAAACAGGGGGTGGTTCAGTCTAACAAGGGAAAAAGAAAAAGAAAAGTCAGGTCCAAGTGTCTCTCGAAGAGCTTCGAAGAAGCATCCACGAGAACAAACGACCAGGGGGGAAAAGAAAGGAAAGCTGGTCAAAGACCTGCTGTGTCACGGTTGGGGAAACAAGGCTACGCTGTTCGAAGGCAGGACAAGGGTTCAGTCGGTGTCTCCGGGGACGCCTCATCGCGATGGCGAGGTATCACGTCGTCGATTCCCGCGCAGAAGCAAGGAAGCCCGCAGAGGCTGTGGCGATGCAGGCTTTGGAGGTGTGTGTGTGTGTGTGTGTGTGTGTGTGTGTGTGTGTGTGTGTGTGTGTGTGTGGTGTGAGTGAGTGAGTGAGTGTGTTGTGAGTGTGTGTGTGTGTGAGCGGTGAGGAGGAAACGAGGCCGACGTGAGAGGTCATGCAAATGCAACTGCGTCCCCGAAAAGCCGGGTCGACGCTCCGTTCGTACCTACACGACGACCCCTGTCGCAGAGCAGGTTGGAAGAAGCAGGCCCCCTGAGTGGGATCCGGCAGAGGCCAAGGGTGTCGTCGCTTGTCTCTGTCCTTGCCATGAGACTGCCATGACGCAGCAATGTCGCAACTCGTGGCCTGCCTATACACCAGCCGGGTTAGACGTAGACGGCCCGAAGAGAAGCGACAAAGTCGAAAAAGAGAACAGGTTCAACGCAGTATGATACAGAATGCGAAGCAAACCGGATATGCCAGACTCCCTTTAAATCCCACACAGCCAGTCTCAAAACCGTCCATCCCACCACCCATCCTGACAAAAGTAAATAGATAATCCGTGTGATAACGGGCACGAATAGGCAAGCGTGAGATTCCCCAGCCCCAGCGTCGCGGAGAGGGAAGCGGGAGGAGAAGAAGAACAAGGAAGGAAGAAGAAGAAGAAGAAAAGCAACACGTCGCCCCGTCTTCGCAAGCCCATTCCCCCCTCAAAAGGTCCGCCGTGCATGTATATATGTAGGTATGTATGTAGGTATGCAGGCATGTAGGCATGTAGGTAGGCAAGGATGCATGTGAGAGGTGGTCGTCGAGTATGCTAAATGCTCAGATGCAATCATGACCAAGGCAACAAACATGTCGACTCGGCTTGCCCTGTTGCTAGCTGTTAATTCCAGGCGTCATCATCGACTGGTCGGCAAGCTTCGTTTAACCCGAGCTGATACTCGAGCACAGGAGCTCATACTCCTGGCGAAGAAAAAAGGGGGAGGAAGAAAAAAAATAAATAATAGAGAGTGAACGGCTCGTGCTTCACTGGGCCGAAACGTGACGCGGATAACGACCCATCTTGGAAGAGGTCCTCCTAATCAACTTGGCGCAAGGATGCGTACTCGGCTGCTGCCGCTCCCGACAAGCCGCTTCACATTGACATCAGCAAGGCCTCCAGCCCGACGACGATTCAACAAGACGCACAGCAGATATCATTGCCCCTAAACGACGTCAGTGCAGCTCGCGTCAGTCGGCCGCGGGGAACACACCAATACTGCTTGCTCACAACCGTAGGCGGACACCGTCTCTCCGTCTCGATGTATTTGGCGCACCAGGATTCAACGAGGTGGTAGTGATGCTGGCAGCTGAGTTCCTTCTACGCGAGGGGGGGGGGGGGGGGATGGTAAAGATCAGGTCAGCCAGCCTGTTTCTCTACCTACTAACCTGTGAGCCGTAAATAGGATGGGGGAAACACGAACGTAGATGTAATTGCACATGGTGATAAAGCTCCCTCACCAAAGGATCCAAAGCTCAGAACAAACAGAACAAGGTAACGAAAAACACAGGAACCAGCAGTATTTAAACCCTCCCTTTCCCCCCCCCAGTGCCGACCAAAACCGCGACCTGCATCACAGGGGAGAGGAGGAGGAAGGGGGGGGGGGAAGAAGGATGCAGACAAGGATACCAGGGCAAGGGCGCGTGCCCAGCATGGCGCGCAGAGCAACCCAGCCAGCTCGTGGCATCCAAGGACAAAAGAAACGAACGAGAAGTAAAATAAAGGGAAGACAAAAAAAAATACAAAAGAAAAAAAACAAAAAAAATAGAAGGGCAGAATAATAATAATGATGATGGTTGTAACTTCGGGCTGCGTTGGGCGCTTCGGGCATCCGTATGTAGCTTGCCTGATCGTCGTCGTGCCTCCCACGTGCCGTCCGGACGAACGGTAGGGGTTTTATTCTTATTATTTTTTTTTTCAATTCTTTTATTATTTTTTTATCTTTGTGTCTCGGCTTGCCCCGATGGATGATTTCGTTGAGTGCCGGCTCATGGTCAGTTAACGCCGATGGCGATTGCTGTTGTGTATTCGTATGTATTCTATGTATTCTATGTATTCTATGTATTCGTATGTATTCTATGTATTCGTATGTACGGAATGTAGGTAGGTACCAGATATGTATGTAGGTAGGGAGGTGGTAGGGAGATAGGTAATAGGTAGATATTCTTTGATGACCAGGGGTTCTTTCGTTTCGGATGGCCGATACGGGGGCCCCGGCGACACGGGCTTGGGAATCGGAGCCGTACATGCACATGTCATTCATCATCATCATCATCATCATCATCATCATCATCATCATCATTACCGTCTTCATCATTATCACCATCCCCATCATTATCACCACCACCACCTCCATCTCCAACTCCAATCACAACCAACCCAACGCTAGCTTCCACTCCCAACCAACTCACCATCCGGTCAAGACTCAAATACCCAACCACGTCATCGCGTCCCATGACGTGGGCTCTCCCTGACGTGCAGTAGCAGCCCTCACCCAACCCCCCCCGAGAGCCCTCGGAGCACCATGGCCCCGGCCCGCTCCGCTCCGGCCCGTCCCGTCATCTTTTCTATTTCTGATGCAACGTCTCGTGGCCGACCTGAAACCCGCAACTCGCCCAGAAGGCGGTCAAGCAAACATGTCACATTCATTAACAATCGTACGAAATACATACATACGAATACACAATACGGATAGGTAACGACCACCTACCGATACAACACTCAGCCGTCCAGCAGCGCCTCAATGTCATGCCGCAGCTCCGTCAGATGTCGCGCCAGCCTCTCCTCCTTCTCCCTCACCGCCCGGAACGAAACGTCCACGACGTCGGAGAACATCGAGTCCCCCTCCGAACCCCCCCCGTTGGCGGTCTGTGCCGCCTGCTGCTCGTCTTCCTTACGGAGAGCCAGCGTCGCCCCCCGGAGCCGGATCAGAAACTCCTCTGCCAGCTGAATCGTCAGCGACATCTGTAGCGATGGCAACGACTCGACCGCAAACGAGCCGACCGTCACGTCCGGAAGCTTCCACGATCGAAAGGCCGCCTCGGACCGAGCCCGGAGAACCTCGTCCCGTACCAGGTAAAACACCCGCTGATACATGTCCAGTAGCCGCACGTACGTCGACAGCACGAACATGGAGTTTCCCGGGTCCGATCCGTCCATGCTGCGGGAGAGACCGTCCAGTATATCGGCCACCTGACGGGTGAGCTTGAACATCTCGTCGATGGGAAAGTCGTTGCATCCGACGCCCTGCTGTCGCTGAGGGAGCATCGAAGCCAGCTCCAGCAGCCTCCCGTTAATCTCCGACAGCTGAGCCATCCAGTGGATCGTCGTCGGCGCTTCCCGACGCTGGCCCGCTCCGAGAGCGACCTGTCGAAGGGCGATCTGCCGCGGTCGACGCTGCTTGAGTCGCTGTCGTCGACGACTGCCGCCGCCCTCGCCTGCTGCTGGCCCCCGTCCGCTGCTGGGGACCACCGTCTGGAAGGCTTCGGCCACGTAGGAGCTGGAAGGGATGTGCGGGAAGGGCTCCGAGTTGAGCTGCGCTTCCCACGGCTCCGGAAAGGGGCTGGGGTCGTGGAAGTTGTCGATTACCGAGAGATGGTCGGCCTGAGCAGGTGTCAGGAAGCCGAGCTCGGCAAAGTTGAAGCCGAATTCTCCCAGTTCGAGCGCGACTCCGTGTTTCGTCGCGGCGAGCTCGTCGTCGGTGGGAGCCAGGGGGCGGCTTTGCCTGAGGGGGGGGGGGGATGAGTCCGTCGTCAGCCTCAACGTTGGAGAGTGTGTGTATGGGTGTGAGTGTGTGTATGTGTGTATGTGTATGGGTATGTATGTGCGTATTTGTGTGTGTATGTGTGTGTGTGTATGTGAATGTGTATGTGTACGTGTATGTGTATGTGTATGTGTATGGGAATGTATATGTGTATGTGTGTGTATGTATATAGGCATGGGTGTGTAAATGTGTGAATCACAAGCAGCACGACTATGAGCATGGCGACCTACTATCCTCGGCCTGACCCGAAGCAACCTCGCTCTCCGTCTTTCGCCTCTTGGGGGACCGCCGCGAGACGACGACGGTATGAGAGCCTGCGGTAGGGGCCGACTGGCTCGTCTGCAGCTGCTGTGCCGGCTGCTTCTCTTGGGGGACTTTATGGAGTGGAATCTGCTGCTGCTGTGGTCGCTGTGGTTGCTGATGTTGATGTTGCTCTTGTGATTGTTTAGGAGGCGGAGGCGGAGGTGGAGAGGGAGGAGGAGGTGGTGGCGGCGGTGGTGGTGGTGGCGGTTGTTGTTGTTGTTGTTGTTGTTGTTGTTGCTGTTGCTGTTGCTGTTGTCGCTGTTGCTGTTGCTGCTGCTGCTGCTGCTGCTGCTGCTGCTGCTGTCGTGGATGTTGGTGATTGTGCTTCTTATACCGCATAGAAGGACTAGACTTGCACTCGGCGTGTAGTCTGACACAACGCTCGCAAGCCTCGTCGGCGATACGCTTGCAGCCTAACTTCTGGGAGTGACAACGATCGCAGGCTCTCCTAGTAACATTCTCGGCCATGGCCATAGCCATCTCTTCCCGGGTCGTCGAGACGGACAAGCGACATGGAGTTGGTTTAAGAAGACCGTTGCCGAAGCCTGAGAGACACCTGAACCATGCACCCGGCCGTTCAAGCCCTCTTGCCTGGCCCGCCTCGATCTCGAAGACTTTTTGAGACACGCTATACCCTTCTCATTGGCTATCTGCCGCGTGCCTCGCCGGCCCAGACCGCCGGTTCACCGCTGCCGAGTTTGGCCTCGCACCGGCTCCGAGTCCGAAGAGAGTGTGTCGGGAAGAGGCAGTATGACCTCGCTCTTCATCCGAGAGCAGAAGCCTGGCGAGATGGGGAGAAGGATGGGGGGGGGGGGGGGGAAGAGAGGAGAAAGAGAAGAAGAGAAAGCAGGTAGAGGATGTCGTGTGTGTGTGTGAGTGTCAGTGTCAGTTGTGTGTGTGTGAGAGAGGGAACGAGGAAAAGGGGGGGGGGAGGGGACGGGAAGGGAAAGCAGCCAAAGGCTTGGACCAACACACCCGAAGCTGCAGATGCTCGCCTAATCACCTCGTCGGTTCCCTCTGCTACTGCCGCTAGCATCTCCCGAACCGTCCGGATCTTGGCGGCTCGAGGCAGAAAGCTGGGATCGGGTCTGATACGGCTCGTGCCGGTTCCATGGACCGGCGTCGGTTCCTCAGCTTCCTCAGCGAGAAAGACGGAGCTCGGTTTCCGAGTCTAACAACAGAGTCTGTCTTTGGATAATCGCTTCGAGCGAGGGACTTTGTCGAGCTCCGTCGGTTCGTCCTTGTCACTCACTACATGTAGACAGACCTCGCTTTGATGTCGACTTCTCTGGCTCTCATCGTCGTACTACCGTCTGCGGACGAGCTATCGACTAAGACTCTCCGCCAGAGATCTCATTCCGGAAAGTCCTCCCTCACTCGACGTCGTACGCGACCCCAAGAGAACAGTCAACCTGAATACGACTTCCCGCAGGCCTTTGGTATCACCACCTGAACTCGTGCAACCCCCATCGCGTCCGCCATGACAATTTGGCAAAGAAAGGCTAACAAGGACGAATCAAGCGTCAACGGCGGTCCGCCGCAAAAGCTACTGCCCCCCCTTGAAGTCAGGGGTGTTCCTGGACCCCCGTCGCTCCAAAGCTTATCCGCCCTGACTCTGATCAAGTCTCTTCTTCCTCATTCAGACGAAAGCGAAACCCATCCACGTGGCTGAGAGAGTCCAAGTGGCTGACTCGGCACGCGGACCATCGGACCAAGACATGGCGGGCGTCAAAGCCATCGAGAGGGATAGGGTCCTTTCGCGGGTTTCGGCATGCTTCCGGTTGCCAGGATCAGCTTCTCAAGAATTGCCATGTCAGGACGATGAGTAAAACAGAGGCCCAAGTGAATAAAGAGTGACGCAGAATGCCCATCCTCTGCTGTCGTCTGACGATACACGGGATCTTAGATGGAAGAGCGCCGGCGCAGTGCCGAGGCTGCGTGACGGACGGTTGGTCGGCGCTCGTGTAGCAGCATCAGGAACAAACAGAAACACAAGTAGGGAAGGGGGACAAGGAGCCCTCGCACAAGAAACCACCACTCCTGTCCGGCCCAGTCGAAAACATCAGACTGATAACAGCCGCGGGTGAAACGGTCGAGCAAGGTTCGTCGGAAGACGGGAGGCTGCATGACGCATGGCACGGACCGAATTAGAAGCAAAGCCCCTTGGATCGAGAGAGATTTCTTTACGGCCGAGACGCGCGGCGGCCAAGGTCGACGTCTGATGGTCCCTTGACGGAACCGGTGGCGTTTCCCAAGCGAAAAGGGGGCGCGTCTGCACGCGTGGCGGCAGCTGGTCGCGTGTAACCATGACAGGGAAGGAGGAGGGGCATAAGTCGAGACGAATGGGATACAGCGGGCGAGGATCGGGCCAGCCATTGAGTGTGAGAGGGAGACGAGATGGTAGAGGCTGGCTTGTATGATGTGAGGGTAGCGGGTCTTGAGCTATGTGTATCTTGGTATGGAGCTTGTTGGCTGGTTGCTGTGGGTTGCGATTGTTGCTTTGACTTGCGTAGTTTATTCTCTAATTGCTCTGTTTCTCTGAGGATGGCGAGTCATCTACTCACGTTGCTCTGAACCTCACTTGTGTATTATTACAAGGCTGTGATTTCTGTCGAGGCGTATCATATATCCTCCAAAGTTAAACTCGTTGCTTCGGTTGGCTACTTTGTTCAGGGAGCTGACGAGTGTCAAGTCATGTCATTGATGTTGCTCTAAAGCTCGCCTCGTCCTCTGAGCACAGCTTGCGACGCGTTCTCTTGCCCTTTGCTTCAATGTTTCTCCGAGTCTTTTGTTGATGTTCGGAAGCTTGCTTCCTTACTCCGAAGCCGTCGAGTCTCGAATAGCAACCAACGTCTGCAAAGTAAACCCGTCAGTACATACGCATAGAGGCGAAGAACAGAAGATGCAAACACCTAACCCCAAACAGAATATAAGGAGACTAAAAGAGATGATACTCAAAACCAGATTAGAGTTAAATCGAATGTGATACAAGCCCTCTCAGCAAGTCCATCATCTGCCTGCCCCCCCCCCTCATTGTGTGCATCGCGACGGTTAACCAGCCGACGAACGCGTTCAACGCGTCCAGCTCAGAGCCCCCGCATTGCAGCGCTGGCCGCCTTTTTGGACTGAACCGTGGAGAGGGCGTATATCACTTCTTTCTTCCTAAGAGACGGGCGCAAAGGAACATCAGGTTGTTTTGTCTTTTCATTGTATGTACTTCGTGCGTACAAGACCTCGCAGAGTCTACCGATACCCCAAGCAAACTCGACGCCAACCTTAGTTTTCAAACCGTCCCGCCACCGTGCTCCAGTTGATGACGTTCCAAATGGCTTCAAAGTATTCCGCCTTGCGATTCTGGTATTGCAGGTAGTAGGCATGCTCCCAGGCGTCTATGCCGAGCAGAGGTTCCAGGTTCCCGGTCACGGGGTCTTGGTTGGCGCGAGTGACGACGCTCAGCGTGCCCGACGACTTGTCCTTGACGAGCCAGGCCCAGCCGGAGCCCTGAATGGCGGCTAGGGCGGTATTTGTCTGCTTCTTGAAGGCGTCCAAGGAGCCAAAGTCTTCGTTGATGGCAGTCTGGCTGATAGTCAGACTCATCCCTTTTGCACTCCCTTACGCCGGGGGAGGTAGAAGCATCGATGATTCATGGGGACATCGCTTCATAGACGTACGAGAAGCTTGCCCTCGGGCTCACCACCTCCGCCCTTGCCTTTCGGAGCCAGGTTCTCCCAGAAGAGAGAGTGGTTGACGTGGCCGCCGCCGTGGAAGTTGAGAAGGGGAGCTTGGGCGGTGGCAGCCTTTGCGTCGTTCTTGGCTGCTGCTTGAGCGAGGGCTTCGGTTGCAGCGTTGAAGCCGTTGATGTATGTCTGGTGATGCTTCGAATGGTGAAGCTCCATGATCTTGCCAGAGATGTAAGGTTCGAGAGCACCGTAGTCATCTGTCAAGCCGTTTTTAGCCACGATTCAAAGGGGACCGAGACCTCTTCTCACACGGGAGATCAGGAAGCGTCGCCTTCCCACGGACGAAGCTGATAGATGCCATGGCCGCAGCCCGCGGACGGAGAGCTGCTCTCAGCTTCGGCGCCGTGCGTAAGAGTGAAGACGCCATGGCGGAAAACTCGGTGGAAGAGCTATATGCTCGAGCGATGCTTGAGGTAAGCTTCGAGACTCTGTAATCGTGAGACTGGAGACGGCGGTGAGGAAGAGACTGATGAGAACAATGATGCGGAGCTGAAGAGGAGATACGAGGAGAGCCGAGGAGCTTGCTTTGGTTACATCATTGGAGTTGAGAGCTGTGGCTGGGGAGCCGTGCGGGACACTGTGTGGCGCATGATGCTCGACTACCTACCTGCGAATACATACTTCGTACAAGCAATGATCTCTTCAACTCCAGTCCCATTCAAGTTCCGTCTCCTCTCCTCTCCTCGAAGAAAACGCAGCAAAAAGTTGCCTCCACTAAACCGAGATACAGTCGTCCGGACCAGCTGCCAGCCACACACATCTTTCCCCCATCAAAAACACCCCGACCCCCCCCGAAACTCAGTAAAGCAAAGCGCATGTCCGATTCGCCTCTTCTTAGCCGGCGACCTCCCCAACCTCTCCCTCGCCTCCCAATGCGCACACCGATTGCCCGTTTGCGCAGTAATCTTACGCCCTAGCTTGGGTTTCGTCCATTCGAGCGTGACGGGCTTGTCGGTCGGGCATACGAGTGCCTGGTAGCCGCCGGCGAAGCACGGCCAGCCGTAGCTGTCGCAGCAGGACTTGCCGGGGAAGTTTGCGTTGGGCGAGGCTTCGGCGCTGCAGATTTGGCTCTTCCAGAATACTTTGGTCCAGTTTACGATCTCGTAGTTGCTTTCTAGGTGGAACAGGCAGACTATGTCGCCGACTTGGGCTGTTGGTGGGAGGAGGAGCTCTGCCCACCAGCAGTTGAGCCAATGGCATGTACGACCCGATCGCTTGCAGCTGTATTCGTTGTTTAGGGAAGCAAGTTTATGGGCGGCCTGCGTCGTTATTAAGAAATGTGTAAGAGAAAGAGAAAGGACCCGCGTGAGATTCATAGTGGTTGAAACGGAGTATACAAGACCGGACACTAAGAGTAGCAAAACAAGAGAGCAACTTGAGAAAAGATTGACAAAAAGCAGTCGAGTTGATATCGGGGGTAAGGCCATTGACAACATGGGCTAAGCACTCTCATTTATATCCGTATCAACACATCAAAAGCCCGGGTTCATGACGGTTCAAACCACGCTTGTTCCCTCCGATTGCAACAGTTAACATTACCTATGGGATTGAAAAAGAGTTTATTTGCTTGGATGGTATCGGGGGGAAAGCCCGCAACTATTCTAGCTGCCTGGCACCGTGACGGATCAAGAGCCTAGGTCCAGCTGTCTGCAACGACGAAAGTCTTCACCCCCGTCCTCGACAGGTTTCACTAGATTTTCCCACACCATCCGACTTCTTCTCTCCTCTCGCGTCGAAAGTATCTCCAAAATGCTTCAGTGTCTTGTCCTTACAACCCAAGCACCAAACCCTCAAAAGCCAAACGCCACCCGCCCCAAAAACCCAGCCAAGAGCCGTCCCACCCACAAGACCGGCAACGTAAACACCCAAGACCCTAAACGAGACCCAAGATGCGAGAACGTGCCAGGCGAACAACCCTAAACGAAAGGACTACCACGTCAAACAGTGAACTCAAGGCCGGGTGTTCCGAACCCGTAACCTCGAATGGCTTATGCCTAGCTTTCTGAACTTTTGACCCCTTTCAGCTCTGCAGGGAATGATTACGTCCTTGGGAGAAATGGTTCTTTCTTGTCTTCAACACGTCCGACCGGCCCGGCGATAGCGTGGTGAAAGTCTACGCTCATTAGGGAGAAACTGGCCGCGGTGTGAACCAATTTCGTCGGACAGCCCCATTAATTGGCGATTATACCAGGCACCTCCCTCAACTCAGTACCATGGAAGCGATAAAGAGATTCCCATGGGAAGCCACCGTAGGAGGCTACATCCGTAAGACAGACTCCCGAACACAATGGACACAACAAGGCCTTCCCGTTCGATACTTGAGGAAGAGAGAAGCCAGGTCTCCATAAAGCTTCTCCACGGAACGACCCTCATTGGTCCATCAAGGAGCTGAAATTACCCAATCCAGCAGCTCTGCTCAACCCCGCCTCCTCGGTCAACCCGTCGACCCTCCGCACTCAAAGATGCACGTGACTGCAACGGCACAGCTCAGCACGTGAGACACCGTCATCCTGCAGGAATGCTGGCGCGTCGCAGTGAACACCCATGACATCATCAGGCTTCTACCACCCATCGTAGGAAGACGCAACAACGACATCCCGACCACGCAGTGCGAGAAAGAGGCCGTGGCGAGGCACCGCGCCATGAGCAGTCTCCTGAGACGGCCAGCAGCTCGTCTCACCGCAGTAACGACGCTCAAACGACAACCCATCACCAGACGAGGCCTGGCATCGCGCCCGCAAGAAGATCAAGCAAACAGCAACCAAGAATGGCAGCGCCTAACGACCAGCAAAAGCCAGCAAAGAAAAGTCAATGACCGTCCATGGCAGCGCGAGGGAAGCAACTCCCTTCCCAAGGCCACATCGCCTGACCCGTCCGGCGGTGACTTGACAAAAGGTACGACGCGCAAAAGGGGGAACTAAACTGTTCAGCTGCGCCGGATAAACAAGAAGGAGTGGGGAAACAAGAGCTGACGCGGGTCGGTAGGGAGACTGTTGACGACGCCCACGCGGCTTCTCAAGCTCATCCTCCCTATGCCCTTTCACCCGGAACAGGAGCACATCAACGCCAGCGACGAGGAGAAGAAGAAATGGAGCGGGCGTGCGGTCGAACCCCTGGCTCTACTGGTTCACCCTCAGCAGCCTTTATCGTACCTCGAAAGACTGATCCAAGCCGAGATCCCACCGATGCGAACCGACGGCCGCGAGAAGCTCCCAGAGCTAGTCTTCCGAGCCGAAGCCGAAACAGAATCCTCCAAGTCATCATCCGGCGACAAAGACGAGAAAGGTGGCGACGACGACGGCGTCAACGTAGCCGCCTACTCGGGCCTCGGCCGCGAAGGTCCAGGGAAGAGCAGCGATAAGGCGCGTTGGGTACGATGGAGCAGCAGCACCGAGGTCGGCGACTTCATCCGCGACGCCGCTCGTGGCCGCGAATTCGCCATAGGAATCGAAGGGTTAGATCGCGAGCTGCGGGTAGCGGTCCCGAGCTTCAAGGACAGAACGTACTACCTCCGCACACGACTGCGCAAGATGTCGCGGCAAATCGACCAAATGTCCCGCGTCAAGAAAGGGTGCGATCTCGCCGCCCATCAGGGAGCAAACAGACTGGCAAAGGGTGGTTTCGCTGCGCTGGCGGGCTGGTGGGGGATCGTCTACTACGTCACCTTCCACACGGAAATGGGCTGGGATATGGTCGAGCCCGTGACGTATCTGGCAGGACTGACGACCATCATGGCCGGATACCTCTGGTTTCTCTTCATCAGCCGCGATCTCAGCTACAAGGCTGCCATGAACCTCACCGTCTCCCGCCGGCAGACGGCTCTGTATCAGGAGCGGGGGTTCGACCCGCACAAGTGGGAGCAGTTGGTGCACGAGGCCAATCTGCTGAGGCGGGAGGTGAAGATGGCGGCTACCGAGTACGATGTCGAGTGGGATGAGATGAGGGACTTGGGCGGTGAGGAGGTGTTGGAGGTGCTGGAGGAGGAGCGTGGTGATAGGAAGCGTCGGGGTGGGAAGGGGGCCGAGGAGGAGGGGGAGGAGGAGGAGGAGGAGGAGGATGGCGAGAGGGGAGGGAAGACGAAGGAGTGAAACGCCATGATGCTCGTCATGCCTCGGTATAGATAGATTATATGTGGTTAGACGTCTCCGTGTACATACGAATATGGGATGCCAGTCAACGATGATGTCTTGTTCAATCCACTCTGCTCGTATATACGAATACATACATACGATTCCCCATCCATTCTCAATCGATAAGCTCCATTGCACGTGCCCACATCCATCACAACCTCACCTCACCTCTCCCCTCACCACCTCTCCAAACTCCTCGCCTCTCCAAATTCCTCGCCTCTCACAACTCACCACCTCTCACAACTCACCACCTCTCACAACTCACCACCTCTCACAACTCACCACCCCTCCCCAAACACCACCCCAACCCCCCCCCGATGGCCCTCAAACCCTCCGCCTGCCCGACGGGCAAACCTACACCATAACCCCCGTCTACGGCGGCGTCGCCTTCCGCAGCGACCAGCTCAACGCATCCCACCCACACGCCTACCCCGTCGGCTGGACGACGGTCATCACCACCACCATGACAACTACCACCACCATGACCACCACCACCACCACCACCACCACCACCGCGCAAGACACCAACCCCCCCGCAAACCCTCCCCCCAACACCCACCAACGACGCCCTCTTCATCTCCTCCACCGCCCCCCACCCCCCCACGAATTCAAACCGGCCGCCAGCCCGAGCCGACAGATGGCCATGATGCTATGGGTCACGCTGTGCTGGTACTTCCACCGACCGGATCCGTGTCCCGGGCGGGTGTGGTCCGTCGAGGTGCGGGCCGAGGGCCTGCTACGCGGGGCAAGTTTGCTTTCCAAGTTGGAGAGGATGGGGCTTGTTGCTGCGAGGGACTCGTCGGTTGTGGCTTCGACGGATGGGGGTTTCTTCGTTGAGAGGTCTGTGTTTTGGCAGACGCCTGCTAGACTCTTCCTCTTTACCCTCGAGCCCGTTCATCAGCCACCGTCTGCATCCCCACATCACCACGACGGAACTCCAGCTCCGTTAGGCCCCTTCTCTTCAACATCCCATCTACCGACTTACTTCCCCCCCGCACCTCTCCCCTACACCCTCACCAACACCATCCGCCACCCCTCCGTCCTCGCCCCCCCCGAATGGCCGACGTCTTCTACTCCCGCTTCATCCCCTCCCTCAACCAATACCTCTCCTTCCGCGTCGCGTCCTCCTCCCCCTCCCGACCCCCTACAACGGCCCCTCGGCCCCAACCCCAGCCCCGGCCCTTCACCCTCGCAACCCCCGAGATCGGATACGGACCTCCTCCGCGACTGGCACGCCATCCCGCGCGTGAGTGAGTTCTGGGGCCCCTTCCAGCCCGACTATCTCGGCCGTCTACTTGCCGACCCTCATTCTTTCCCTGCCATCGGTCTTTGGGACGGCGTTCCGTTTGGGTACTTTGAGCTCTACTGGGCCAAGGAGGATCTTCTCGGCCGTCACGCTCCAGACGACGTCCGAGATTGGGACCGCGGCATCCACGTCATGATCGGCGAGGAATGGGCCCGCGGCAGAGTCGCTGCATGGTTGACGTCTCTCGTTCACTGGTGCTTCATAGCCGATCTGCGCACCATGTCCGTCTGCCTCGAGCCTCGCGTCGATAACAGCAGGTCAGCTTCCCCCCTTTCTTCAACATCCAATCCGTCCAGGGCAATGTCGTTGACCGTTGCCAGAATGCTGCGCCATCTCGAGACCCTGGGCTTCGTCAAGGAGAAGACGGTCACCCTCCCTCACAAGCAGTCATGGTACGTGACGCTGCGGCGCGAGTCCTGGCAAGGCCCGTCGCTGTGATTGGACACGTCAACAACCCCCTTCCCATGTTGATACTCCTCTGTACGTTGCTCGCATGGGCGGTAGAGAAGAAAAGCTCTCATGTTTTGTAGACGAACAAATAATGTCACCGGAACATCTCTCCACGCCATCGATTCATCCCACGAATTGCCTCGCCTCCCTCTTTCCCCTAAAATGACGCCCAAATTCGCTCCAGTCCGCGGCTCCGAACACTCCCCGTCCCCTTCTAACCAACCCACCGCCTCGCACTCCGAAAGATGCGTATCCACGGCCCAAACTCCCCCCACGAATCAGCAGCCCCGGGAGGCACATAGCTCGCCGCGTCGGCCAAGACGGTCCGCTCCGGATGAGGCATCATGGCGACGAAGCGGCCATCCTGACTCGACACGCCGGCAATAGCCCCCTTCCCGCCATTGGGATTGAACGGGTACGTCTCCGTCACGTTGAGCGAGTTGTCGACGTAGCGGAGGGGGATCATGCCGGACTCGGACAGAGCGGCAAAGGCATCGGGCGACGACGTCACGGCGCGGCCTTCGCCGTGGGAGACGACGACGGGAAGGGCCGAGCCGTTCATTCCGTGGAAGAAGACGGACGGCTTCTTGGTCTCGTCCACCTGCACCTTGACCATGCTGAAGCGGGCCTCGAACTGCTCCGACGCGTTGTCGGTGAACGACGGCCAGTGCTCCGTGCCCGGAATCAGCTCCCTGATCCTCGTCAGCATCTGACAGCCGTTGCAGACGCCGAGGGCGAACGTGTCGACCCGTCGGAAGAAGTCGGAAAAGGCCCGGCGCGCGTTGTCGTGCATGAGGATCGACTTGGCCCAGCCCTGACCAGCGCCCAGCACGTCGCCGTAAGAGAAGCCTCCCGGCGCGGCGAGCCCCGTAAAGTCGGTCAGGGAGCGGCCGTCGAGTATGTCCGTCATGTGGACGTCGACGGGCTCGAAGCCGGCGGCCTTGAAGGCAAAGGCCAGCTCGGCGTGGCCGTTGACGCCCTGCTCACGCAGGACCGCAACCCGGGGCGCCTTGCCGAAGAGGCCGGTGATGGACGATTTCAAGGGCTTGATGGTGTCCGACGGCGAAAAGGTGAGGCGGTACGAGATGCCCGGATCCGAGCCGTCGGCCAAGGCGGCAAGCTCGCTCCGGGCGCATTCGGCGTTGTCCCTCAGCCGCTGCATCTCGTACGACGTCTTGGACCACCACTGCTGCATCTGAAGCCGGTCCAGCGTCGCAAACGTCGTTGCCCCGTGTCGGATCGTCAACGTCTGCTTGAGCCTCGATTTGACCACGGCGAACTTGTGAATCAGACCCGGTGGAGGCCCGCACGTGGCGAAGCACCTCTTGAAATTGATCTCGTCCGAGACTCTCACCTGGAAGACGGCTCCGAGCTCCTCGTTGAAGAGCGCCGGCAACATGTCCTCCAACCGGCTCGACTTGGAGATGCCGTCCATCATCATGTCGACGCCGCAACGGCCCGCGAACATCATCTCCGCCACCGTCGTCATCAGCCCTCCGTCGGACCGGTCGTGATACGCCAGCACGACTCCGCTCTTATGAAGCTGCCACAGCGCGTCAAAGTAGTCCGCCACCAGACCGGCATTGTTCACGTCCGGAGCCTCGTTACCGACGGCTCCCAGCGACTGAGCCAGCGCCGAACCGCCCAGCCTCTGCCTTCCCCCGGCCAAGTCGACGAACATGAGCATCGTCTCGCCCACCTCCTCGGGCCTTCGTAGCTGCGGTGTCCACGTATTCCTGACATCCTCGACGACGGCAAAGGCCGATATGGCCACCGACACGGGCGACGCCACGCTCTTGACCTCGTCCCCGTCCTTCCAGACGGCCTTCATCGAAGTCGAGTCTTTACCGACTGGGATGCTAATGTTCAGCTCGGGACACATCTGCATGCCGATGGCCCGGACAGCTTCGTACAGGGCGGCGCCCTCGCCGGGGTGATTGACCGCCGCCATCCAGTTCGCTGACAGCTTGACGCGTCGGAGGTCGCCCACGATGTCGGCCGCGCCCAGATTCAGGAGGCTCTCCGCGACGGCCATTCTCGCCGAAGCGGCGGGACTGATGAGAGCCAGCGTCGGCCGCTCTCCCACCGCCATGGCCTCGCCGCTCCTCTGCTTGCCGCCCAGGCTGAAGCTCGTGGCTGTGACGGCGACGTCGGCCACGGGTGTCTGCCACGGCCCGACCATTTGATCCCGCGTCGTCAGGCCGCCGACCGTGCGATCGCCGATGGTTATGAGGAACGACTTGGACCCGACAGCCGGCACCGTAAACACCAGCTCCACGGCACTGGCCAGGAGATTGGCGGGCCCGGCCTCTTCACCGACTGCTTCCCGGAGGGCAGACACGGCATCAAATGGGGGGAAGCTCGGCTTCATCGACGACGCCACACGATCCTGCTGCCGCTTTGGGGGGAAGAGAGCGTCCATTGGCAAGTCGATGGGCCGCGGATGTTCTTTGGACTCGCGATCCGTAAGAACCAACCTGCCCAGTTCGCCAGCTTCTCTCGTGACGACCCAGCCGACAGCAGAATAGCCGCAGCGCTCCCGGCGACAGATGCTGGTGAAGCGATTCATGTTTTCGGGGTTGATGAGGAGCACGTATCTCTCCTGTGCCTCGTTGCACCAGATCTGAAGGGGACTCATGCTGCTATCGGCGCTCTCGATCTGCCGAAGCTCAAACTTTGCACCGTAGCCGGCGTCTTTGACAACTACATCGCGAGTCAGATGTTGGCAGTGAGACTGTCGATGAACAGTTCCAGGGGTCAACTTACGTTCGGGCAGAGCGTTTGAGAGACCACCCGCCCCGACATCGTGAATCATGGCGATGGGGTTTTGATCCCCCAAGGCCGTGCAGGTATTAATGACCATCTGTGCCCGTCTTTCCATCTATAACCCGGAGTCAGACGTACGAAACTCCGGAGGGGATAACGGCAGGGGCCCTACCTCTGGATTGCCGCGCTGCACGCTGTCAAAGTCCAGCTTGGCGTTTCCCTCGCCCGACGCATTGCTCGACGCTGCGCCCCCGCCGAGGCCGATGAGCATTGCTGGACCGCCGAGGACGATGACGTGCGCCCCGTCATGAACGGATTCCTCGTCCTTGAGAGCGTTTAGCGGACGGACGGTGCCAAGCCCTCCGGCGAGCATGATAGGCTTGTGATATCCACGCCACTCCTTTACTTTGGACGAGTCGGAGGCGTCGAGAGGCGCTGCCGGCGTGAGAAGCGTACGGAAGCAGCCGGTCAGGCAGGGGCGTCCGAATTCGTTATTGAAGCGCGCACTACCGATGGGGGCATCGAGCATTATCTCAAGACTGCTGGCGTAATGAGCGGGACGGCCAATGTCGAGTTCCCAAGGAGCACCATGTTCGGGAATGTGCAGGTCGGACACCCAAAACCCGGAAAGCCCTGCCTTTGTCACGGAGCCTCTGCCGACCGCAGCCTCATCTCTTATCTCTCCGCCAGAGCCGGTAGCGGCGCCAGGGAACGGCCTGCAAACGCGGTCAATTGATACAACACGGACCTCGCCAGCAGTAAATCGGCCACTTACGAGATGGCCGTGGGGTGATTATGAGTCTGTTCGCCACAGGCGGCCGGTCAGTGAGCACCATTTGACGGTTGGGAATGAGCCGCGACGCACCTCAACCTTGGCCAGAATATGCGCGACTTCAGGGGTGAGTTTCCAGGTTCCAGTCGAGTAGTCGGGAGACCAAAAGTTTGCCGCTTCACCCTGGAGAACAGCCGCATTGTCGCTGTAGGCAGAGATTGTGAAGTCGGGCGTAATCTTGTGAGTGTTGCGGATCATATCAAAGAGGCTGCTGTCCTGAGGCACGCCATCGATAGTCCAGCGGGCGTTGAATACTTTATGGCGGCAGTGTCTTTTGCGGATCAGCACATGCGCACACTTTGGGGCCCGCTCTGCACCGGATTCAGACGCACTCCGAGTTCACTTGAGCAAACATGAACAGCTCGACATCGTGAGGCGGGCGCTTCAGCTTCTCGTAGAGCTGCACGAGATACTGCATCTCAGACTCGTCAAGACTGAGGCCCTTTTCCTTGTTGTAATCCCTCAGTACGTCGATGGGGTCTTTTCCCGGCGCAAATATGTCGACCACAACAAGCGGAGACGGAGCGGCATCCCTAAACATGTCGTCCAGACAAGGCTTCTCGAGCGCAAAAGTCTCCGTCATGCGGTCGTGAAGAACGTCACGAAACGACGTCTCCTCCCCCGGAAGAAAGGACCGATCGAACTCGACGAGAATGAGGCGACCCCTTTCGATGCGCCGCACACTTTCGCCCAAGCCGCACACCTGGGCGATGCTGGTGGCCTGGGAGCTCCACGGCGAGAGATAGCGAGGCGTGACGTAGACGCATACAGAATTCGGAACGTCCTCGGCCGCCAGACACGGCTGCGAGTCGACGTTCTGCAGCAGCTTCTCCAGCTGGTCGAGGACCGTCCGATTCGCCTTGCGCAGGTCGACGTAGTAGATCCATTGGCCGCGGAAGCTCTTGATTCGGAGCTGACTGGACTTGTTTACCCGGTTCCTGAGCTCATTGGCAGCGGATGGCGTGAAGCACGAGCCGCCAACGAGAGTTTCGTGCGGCATCGCGGGTGAAGCGTGATGAAGATGGTGTTTGTGGTTCAAGGCGGTGTCGGAAGCGGGACCGAAGGATCGTGAATTTGCTATCGATAGTGGGGTGATTCTGTAACGGCCCGTTTGTTGATCCGGAGGATGGTAGATATGGCGTTGTACGAATAATATATGGAAATCAAACAGCCAACTTTCTAATCAACCAACTTGAAGTTCCAGTTACCGAGGCTGTTGGAGCTTGGAGAAGATTCCCATCAACAGCGTTCGGTGAAAGCAGGAACCTAATAAGACTTCTCATTCAAACTGCACAGCCACAGTCCAAACGCACGTAATGACGGTTCGGTTTCGAGCATAAAGACCGACCGCCCCAGTCGGCTCCAATCACTTCTCCTGTCCCCGATCCAACCCGGTAGCCGCTCATCTCTCCTGCAGAGCAATCTGACGCTCAAACCTGTCCAGCGTCTGTGAGAGAGTCTGATGAAGAATCCTTTCTACAACCGGCGCCAAGACTCTGACCTTCCAAGCTCTCTCCCTCATCTCGTCCTCGGTCCTTTCCGTCTCGTGCAGGGCCGATATCGAGCGGCTCAGCAACGCCACCTTCTCTCTGCCCCCAATAGTAGCATCTCCTATAGGGCCACTTGGCAGAGGCGGAAGCTGCTTCAATGCCTCGAGGATGGCCTCCTCCAAGACCTCCTCCATCAGCGCCAGCGTCTCCTCCGAACTTACCTCGATCGGTGCGGTGATGGGCTCCAGAGCTGCGACCCTAGATTCGGGTGAGCTGCCTGGTTGAGGACCGTGGTTGCCTTTCCTGGTGTTTGAGTGTATGTTGCCTGTTATGCGTGACGAGGCTTTCGCTCCTGCGATGGAGCCTATTCCTGTGAGAATGCCTCCCACGAAACTGGCCGTTCTACCGGCCTGGCTTCCGCCTCTCTCTTTCACTTCTTCTGAGCTTTTTGAAGGCTGCTTTCGTGTCGTCATCCGCTCCATGGCAATACTCGTTCCGGCTTCTTGGATCTTCGTCTTTTCTTGAGCCTGATTGTGGGCCTCATCTTTCTGCTTCGTAGCCTCTTCTGGTGTCTTTTTTCTCTGTTTGAAGGTATTCTGAGCTCTGTCAGCTGTCTTGATCTTCTCGTCCGCCGCATTCATTCGGTTCTCTTTGGCTGTCCCTAATCGATCGGCCTGATCCGGGAACTCTTGGTCTGTGACTGGGTTCTCAGGCTCTGCCAGAGCCACGCTCTGTCTCCACCTCTCGATAGCCTCCCTATTCCACATGTTAGAGTCAGATTCGCCAGACATCTTGACTTTGCTGTCTGCGCTGAAACCCTCCTCCTCCTCCTCCTCCTCCACGGAAGCCTTCTCAGCTGCAGTCTTTCTCGCTGGAACTACCGTAATCTGGGAATCCATCGTCGTGATGGTGTCCGAATCAGAGTCGGTCTCGGAATCGAATTGCATCATCTCGAGAGATTTCAAATCTTCCGAGCTGGTCTTGGAATCGGAATCGGGATGCAATGGCGCCATACTGTCGCCGGATGAGTCTTCGCGTGTCGTTTCAGGCTCTTTGTTCATCTCGAGTTCGTGTTGGTCAGCATCGTCCGTAGTCTTGTATCGCTGGAGCTGTTTCTTCTTCCAAATTGTCGCGGTGACCTCGGGCTGTCCGGAGTTGAATGTCTCGACCTCGCTCATGCGTCTCGCTACTCGTTCAGCCATTTTGATATCACGGTCATAGCCGTCAATCTCAAGTGGTTTGGAAATGACATTCGTCTCCACGCCGTTCATCTCCCCATGCTTACTTTCCGAAGATGCAAGTTGGTGAAAGTACTTGTGGGCGAGGTTGGTCCTCATGACCTTTGCAGTTCTAACCAGTGTCTTCACTTTAGAGTTGACGAAATTGGCAGCCAGATCATGCATATCTCGCAAAGCCTCGCAAGGGGCTGCCACTTCCTTGTACCGCGCAATATGAGCGCGCAAGGTGCCGACCTCGACGATGAGGGCATTCAGCTGAAGTAGAAAATCGTCGCCGTTACTGGCTAGGGGGGCTTGAACAACTTCCTTTTCAGGCCGCCTGATGACGGGCAGTTTCATGGTTTCCGGGGCCAGTTCGTGCGTCAGTGCGGAGAAGCGCTGGAAGACTTGGAATGTCCAGGCTGTTTCCCTGACCAAGTTGACGATGGTCTGGAAACTCATGTTTTCTGCCGCCTTGGTGAATAGTGTCTTCTTCAAGCTCTCGGTCTTTTTGAGAGCCGTGGCGAAGGAGAGGTAATAGTCGCCCACTAGAACTCTCATCTTGAAGTCGTAATCGCTTTCCGCGTTGAGGGTAAACTGATACACGTCCAACAGGGACCTCTGCGACTGCGTCTCGACGTGGTTCTTCATGTAGTCATCATGATCGAGCTGCAACGGCTTCTCCATCTGCCTCAAGCGGAACATCTGGATGGCAGTGACGAGAGTCCCGGTCCGGCCGTGGCCATAGCCGCACCAGATCAGGGTTGGTCTCTGTGGCTCCGAGATGAAGAAGCTGATGGCCTTCATCATCTCACCCATACTGAGAGATGCCAAGTCTGGCACCGGGATGGCCGTGTACTTGATGTTGTTCTCGACGAGTTTGTCAACGATGGTCTTGTCGTCGGCCAGCGAGTTGAGACTGATGACATGCCCGATACCTTTTCCCTGCAGGAAGCGAATGGATTCGTCGTTTAGACGCTGAGACGAGTCGTCGCAACTGTAATGAGGCGCCGAGGATCGAGCGAGCTTGTCAGTCTCGAGGAGATGCTCCGTCACCCAAGTGAAGCGGGAGAACCCATGACCGGAGGGGAAACAACCATCTTCCTGGCCATGTTGAAGGTTTTCATATCTCCTGATCAGGTCCGTATGACTTGTGCTGTTCCGAGATTGTGAGACTTTGATCAATGCGAGAAGAGCGTAGAGGATGGAGGGCCGCATGTTGGACGGGTCGAGCAGGAACGAGGCCGAGATGACGAGGTCTTTTTCACCTGGATGATGGAATGTCTAGATTTGACAGCCTTACATATGTACATACATGTGTATATGTATGTATGTAGATGTCGTTCTTAGGAGAAAATGTCGGGCAACCTTGAAATCCATTATAATACCTTCTTAAAGTTACTATAATATTTAAACTTATGATATTTAAAAGACTATAGATAGAGGGCACCAAGCGCCCTCTATGACGCCGACGTCGGCAGTTGATGCTTGGCATCTCCGGCGCAAAGATACATACCTACATATGTGCATACATACCTATGTATGTATGTATGTATGTATGTAGACACACAATTCATCCGCTCCATCAACATCACACCACATGCTCATCAGACCCTCTCAACACAGACCCTGACAGCTCCTCACCCAAAACAAACTCCCACTCCCCTCACAGCAAGTCATGCACAAGAAGCTCCTCATCCTGACCCTCTACGGCTCAACAGCCACCGCCCAACCAGGCCAGCTCCGACCCTGGATCTTCACACCGCAGCAGCCGAGATGCAGAACGTTCCTAGAAAACTGCATAGGAACGGTCCAGTACTGCAACTCCTTCGTCAACCGAAGATCCCCATACTCCTCGCCGGAAGATTGCTTCCAGCAGCGCGAGGACAAGCGTTGAAACCCCCCCGAGCCCCCCTGCCGCGAATGGACGGAACGCTGTGTCGGAACGCAAAGATGGTGCGAGTCGATGAGCCGCGCGCCTTACGAGTCGCACGAGGCTTGTTTTCTGGAACGGGAGCATAATAAGCTTTGGCTGTTTCCGAGGGAGGATTGCTTCGAGAAGACGGAGGAGTGCGTCGGAACGCAGGAATGGTGCCTGTCTATGCGTCGTTGGGAGTCGGCGTACGAATCGCCAAAGGCTTGTTTCGGGGATCGAGAGCACTTCTCTTGGCAGCCTCCGATGATCGACTGTCAGGAGTTTACCGAGAGCTGCATCGGTACCGAAGCATGGTGTCGATCAATGGGGCGCTGGGACTCGCCTTATACATCTCCAGGAGCTTGTTTCCGCGACAGAGTCTGGAAAGCCGAGAGTGAGAGTTGCCAAGACTCAGACGACTGCCAGAAAAGCGATCCAACTCCAGAGCCGCAGAAGAGACTCGAGCCATGGATAGCAGCGGGCATCGATTGTCGAGACTTGGATGAGAGCTGTGTCGGCACCGAGGTTTGGTGTTCCAGAACGCAGTACCTCGCTATGCGCCAACTCTGCTTCGCGGCGCGAGAAGAGGCTCCGTGGCTCCCAGCCGGTTCTGACTCTCAAGTCTGTCGCGATATCGACGAGTCATGCGTCGGCACAGACAAGTGGTGCAAGACAGACAGGGCTCGATACATGTACGGATCAACCGAATCGTGTCTGAGCTTTCGAGAGCTGCCGCCTCCGTCATGGCAACGGCCTCGTCTTGAAGAGTGCAAGGACAAGGAGGAGAAAGACTGCGAGGGAACGGAATCCTACTGCGGTAGATTCTCCCGTCTACAGGATCGACTGCGGTGCTTCGCAACACATCAGAAGGCTCCCTTTTCCATCGTCCGCTCCCCAGCCTGCGATGAGCACCCAACAAACGAGCTTTGCAACGGGACGGCCAGTTGGTGTCGTCAGGAGCCAGCACTGAAGCTCTACGGCTCCGAAGAAAACTGCCTCAAGTTCCGTGGCAAGACGCCAGACGAGCAGAAGTGGCAGCCCAAAGTCGACAGCTGTACTGAACCGAACGAGTCGTGCCTCGGAACAGAGCACACCTGCAACTCTGTGGCTCAGGACGACTTAAGAACCGAGTGCTTCTCCGCGAGAGAGACGCCGCCCATCCTCCCGCCGAACCAGGCCTTTTGTCTTCGGAACAAAACCGCGGATGAAAGCTGTCTGGGGACGTACGTGTGGTGCACCGATCGGTTCCGTCAGGCGGGCTACTCGTCAGCAAGGGAGTGTTTCGAGATTCGACGATGGGGCTTTGGCGACTTCGAGACGCAGCTCCGAGACGGTCTCTTGACCTCTCTGCACGGGCTCTTCACGACAATTCTGGCGAATTTGACGGCGAGGACGTCTCCCGTGACGGCCAAGGATCAGTTTGGAGAGGTGCTGCGCGTCGTTAGGGAGAAGGGCAATGCCTCGACCGCTTCGGCTGCGAGGCGTGCGTTGTCGAGCTATCGGGCGTTTGGGGAGAGATGAAAGGTGATTGCAGTTGCTTGTAATGATAAAGTTGTATAGATACTTATATGGAACTGAGGATTAACACGCAGGATTCCGGCAGCAAGGTGAGGAGCATATGTACACAAGGAGGCTATACAGACATACATACATTAAGTCCCGGTCCCGCTCTTCCTCCTTTTCGATCCCTCTCCCGTCCGAGGGTCAAGGTCCTCCAGGGTAGGTTGCGGAGGGACTGGGTGCGCAAAAGCTTCCGTCCGTGACCGAGGTTGACTCTGCGCGTCTGCAAGCGAGGGAGCATCGAGCTCCTCCAGGTCGTATGGCACTGAATCGATGGCCGAGCAAATCCTCTTGAAATGCTGCGGCATCCACAACTCGTACACGTTCTTAGTGAAACGGTACGCAGTTCACCTCTCCTTGCCGTCAAGAGCCACCATGTTAAAGGAGTGAATGAGATGGCGGTAATACTTTATCTGCTTGCCTTGAAACACTGGATAATGACCGTATATTCGGACATTCTGATCGTCGTGAGAGACGGAGAAGCCAAGTATCTGCCGGTCAACTTCCTCGGCACGCCTTACCCCGCCGAAGAGCTCGGCAACGGCACGTACGGCGAGGGTCATGCTGTGGGCGTTCTGACGGTCCGCTATGTCCAAGCTTGCGGCGCCACACTTGACCTCGCAAGTGAGAAAGGGGAAGTACATGTAGTAGGTGCTCATGAAGAAGGACCGATCTCCCTCAAGGTAATCCCCAATGAACGGGGAGAGCCTCACGAGCTGATCCTCGGTGAATGCCTCGCGTCTGAAGCCGACGGAGTAGTCCGGTTGGGGGCGGGCACCAATCAGGGGGAGTGAGTTGTTCCATCCCTCGTTGACGCTCTCCGTCAGTATGTCGAGGTGCTTGGCGCCAAGCGTGTCGAGAGTCTCGGCAGAGGGAACAACGAGCCGACTGATGTCTTGAATAACCCGGGCCTCGTTCTTGAATCGAAGCTTGTGGCAGAAGACTTCGAAGACATCGTCACGAAACAGAGAATCTTTTGGGGTTGATTGGGGCGTCTCGAGCAAAGTGATGCAGAATTCTTTGCTGGCATCGGCAATGCGAGGACTGAGCATTTCCATATAACTGCCTTTGGTCCCGAGAAGGGTCTCATAGCGCGGGTCACGATAGGGGGCAGTCTTGACTTCTCTCGGTTTCTGATCACTGGGTGTCGCCGTCGAGGATGAAACGAGGCTTGATCGCTTGCGTCCAACAGATGCAGACGTCTTTTCAGCACGGAGATGGTCCATGGTGAGCTCGAAGTATTCTCGCGGCCACTTGCCCTTTCTCACCCAAAAGTCGACTGGGTTGACATCTCTATCCGCAGAGGGAGACGGTCGTTTCTTGGGGGGTTCAAGGTCGTCATGGAGCGCGTTGGCGAACCTCTTCGTCCCACGCGCCGAACCGTCATGCTTCTTTAGAGTCCCGTTCTCGGCTGCTTGCTGCATCGTTAGCGAGGCCATCCTCGGGCGCTTCGCGAGACGAATAGGTATTTGGTCGGTATCCGTATTTACCTTTTTTACCTGGAGACGCCGATGGTGCACGCCCCTGAGCTCGGGTCCGGACCATGGCGTCGAAAATCAAAATCCCAACCTTTTGTCGACCGGGATTTTCTCAATAACCGAGGTTGGGAGCGTCACGTCGTACTTGGTGAATACACGTGATCACGTGACTTCATCAATCACTTGTGACTCCCGAGCCATCTTAACTAAATGTCTTACTGTAGGGCAGTGATGGTGTTAAGATTTTTGAGTGGCAGCCCAACACTATACCTGTTCCTGTACCAAAAGCTAGCCGCCGTTACGACGTGGCTATTCGTACACCCATATCTTCCAGGACACCTTGATGTCGTCTCGTTACGTCACTGCTGTTAATGGGATCTTCGTCAAGTGAGAGTAAAGGCTCCTGTAGCGCTCCGCTGCTTCCCAGACTAGAGAGTTTGTGGTAAAAAAAGCCCTGTTTGGCATAGAAAATGCCTTCTTTATTACAGTACATGCATATAAGTAGTTTGTGAGTGTTTATCGCGGAGAAGGGTTGAAGCGCACTGCTCTATGCCGCTCAACAGGCTCGCAGAAACGCACGAATACACCAAGTGAGTGACTCGCGTATGAAGACAGAAAGCCATGAGCTCGACGACAAGAAAGTCAGAGAAGCGTGAACAGAATCAATACATCGAGTGTGGAATCTTACGCGCGCGCTACGGCCATTGGGCCTCGTGACGTCGGTGAAGCCCTCACTCGTCGCCGAGCGCAGTTGAGTCCGGCCTCTAAGCCCTACTCTTCTTAGCCAGAACGAGAATACCGCATCATGAGAGACAAGAGTGCAAAGCGGTGCCGTTCAAATCATGACAAGAGCGGTGGTACAGGTACAGGCCGTGGCTTGAAGCTCAGCAGCCGTGCTCAACGGACTTACAGATGCATGTCTTTCCAACGCCAGATCCAACAAACAAAGAGTCTTTCCATGGCACTCAAAAAACCTGGCTCCCTCTCGAAATGGTCCGTGTAGCTCCTCATCGTCCTCCACCACACGTTGTCTGAACAACCTCCCTCTTCCAATTTTAAACAACCGTCAAACCCCCTGCAAGCCCAAGCCCCCATAACCAACCCCTGCCACAATCTGCACAATGATGGTCTGTGCCTCAACGATGACGCGTCCGAAACCCTTCCCCCCCCCCCCCCTCGAAACTCTCACACACCTCGTCAGTTTCTCACGAATACCCAACCCATCGAAAGCCCATGACCAGCAACGCCGTTTGCCGCTTCGAAGAACGCGGGTCCGTTTGCAGACGGCGCTGGATCTCCATCTTCTTCTTCACCATTCATTCCCCAAGTTGAATCGTCGTCATTCACTGGCAGATTGCTCGGTACGGGCCGCTCGTCTGACAGTCGGCTTCAGACGGAAGACGCAGCTTCGGAGGGGGGGAAATTTTCCTTCATCATGGTCGCTTACCCCTCAGCGTTGCTAATCATGTTGACGCAACGCAGTGACGGCGCCTCCAGCTTGAGATTCGGTCGTCAACTCGTGAGTTTCTTCGAGACCCAGCCCGATTGTCGTTAACGGAAGAGTGATGAAAGTCAAAGGAAACATGAACAAAGCCAGCTTCTTCACCCACTGTCCAGAAAGAGGCCTCCTAACCCCCCTCGTCGACGGCGGCAACCGCACCTGCGACTACCGAAGCTGGGACGTCTACGAGGTCGAGAAAGTAATGACGCCCCATAACAAACGCCTCGTCATCTGGCACCATAAACTCGTGACCGCAACCGTCTTCCACCAATTCAAAGCCCTGGAAGGTTTAGGCGGCGGCGTAACGCAAGGGACAATCCCACGCGTCGAATTCGAAACGGAAGCGCAGTACAACATCCTAAAGTACAAGGGCACCATCAAGGAACGCAACAGGCTGGACTTTTACCGCGTCTGCAAGGAGGTGGGCGGCGAGGCCGTCGTCGGCGAGCCTCTCGAGTTCCTCTTCGCCGATCCGGATCGGCTGATGGAGAGGCTTTGGGCTGTTGTCGAGGAAAGGGGGCTTTTGAACGGGGGGGATAGGAATAGGGCTTTGGACTTTGGAGAGGGGCTTTGCTTCGGTGAGATGGTGAGGCGTAACAAGAGGGGACGAAGATGATGACAACAAAGGGGCAAAACGAGTCGATGACTCAAGGATGAACGAGACTTCTCATCACTATCAAGACGCAATCACAAGGCAACCCATCCCAAGTCCGAGGCACGAGCCCTGCCGAGGCCACGAGGGGAAGCGGGTAAACGCCGTCCTTGAGTAACGCAGCACGAGCTTCTGTTTGTTGCATTGCGCGTCGTAGCAGCTTCCACAACCAAGGACCGTGACTGGCCATGGCAGCGAGTCCAAACGGATCACTTTTTGAACCTTCTATCTCGAGGTTCACCAACGGGTATTTAAAGACGGAGACTTCGTCCTTGTTGTTCTCCCGTTCGCTCTTGTTTTCCTCACGTTTTGGCTTTGGATTTCGATTCTTCGACTGGGTAGCTGATACAATCTCGATACCTTGATCATCGGTCTAGGAACATCAATTGCATACACAGACATCCAAAGCATCAACTCAACTCGTCACACCCAATTCTTCAAACAACAAACAACCAAATCCATCAAAGCCTCAAGGACCGCCAAGAACAGAAGCAGACGAGCAAAAATGTCCGCAGACAAAGCCTCAATCCCAAACGTCGATCTAGACGGCTGCCTAGACCCAGAACGCATCTACGACGTTCTCGAATGCGACGTGGAACAAGGCTCCGGCTCGCAACGTCAAATCATCATCACCAGTCACCTAGTTCGCAACGTCGTCTACCACAGCTTCCCCTACCTTTACGGCTCCATCCTCAGCGCCGCGGAGCAGTGGTCCGACAGTCGTCGGGAGATGCAGCGGCTGTGGGACGTGGGCAAGATTTCCATCGTGAGGAAGAGGGGGACTATTCGTGAGAAGTTTATCGATTACTTCTATACCATCTGCAGTCGGGTGGGGGATAAGGCTGAGGAGGGACAGGCGGAGGCCTTGATGGATGAGTTGTGGGAGGCGGTTGAGGGGGAGGGGATAATGGAGACGATGGAGTGAGGGTGGGATGGATCTGAAGGGGGTTTTTTTTTATGGGTGTTGAGATGAGGTTTAGTGAGAAGGAGTTGACTTGAGGCTAGTGATGGGTTAGGAAGGGAGAGTCAGTGATGGATCTGAGATGAGAGCTGGTGATGGTTGAGATGAGGACCAGTGAGATGAATCTTCTTTGATGGAGGTTAAAACGGTGACATCTTGTACCAGCTCAACTCATTCATCCGAGACGGCACAAACGAAAGCAGACACCCAGTTCTACCTACACCAACTAACACAGCACGATCAGCACAACATCCACCATTCAACAGCCACAACGCTTCTCCAATCCCCCCCTTTCCCCCCCATCCCAATCTACAACACCAGCAGTCTAGAAAACTAACAACAAAACACCCACCTACATCAACCCAAAAGTCCCTCTCATATATACCGACCAAGCCAACCTTTAAAAACCCCCCAGCGAGGCTACACCGGCACCCGCAGGGGATGAGCCTCGGTGTTAAACACAAACTCATCCAAACTCACAACCTCGGGCAAGGAGAACACAAGATAGAAATACTTGAGCGTCTCCGCCAGCCAAAAGCTCTATCCATCCCCCAACCCCTGGTTAGCCCCCATCATATCAACAGCAAAAACAAAGTCATCAAAACTCACCTCCATATAATCCTCCTTCTCGAGAGGGTAACCCCCCCTCGTAACATCCAAAACAGCCGCGTTGGCGAAATCCGTTCTCGTCCCGTTACTGACCGCCAAGAACATATCCCAAGCCGCCTCGCGAAACTCTTGCCTCCCCGTAACGCGCCACATATAAAACACGCTCTCGATGGCCTCCGGTCGGAGCAGATAGCGAGGATCCTTGGCGTGCGTGAAGCCCAGTGGGAGATGAGGCTTCCACTCGGGTCTTGCATCCCTCGCCGTCTTCCAGACTTGTTCGTCCCAGGTGCAACCGCTCGTGTTAGCAGGACAAGGAACCGTGGCAAGACGCTCGGGCATCATCCCCGTGGGAAAAGACCGGTAAGCGAGAACACACCCCCTCGTCAACCTCCCCCCGACATCAACGTCCCCATCCCTCCCCAACAACCTCCCCCCCAAAGCAAAAGCCCCCCCAGGAAACAAGCCAGATGCTCCGTCTCGGGATCAAGCACCGCCTTCCCCCCCTCGACGTTGACATTCCCGGGGAGAAGCACGTCCTCACCAGCAGGCAACATGGGCCTGAACAAGAAATACCGACTGGCAGCCTCGGAAAAGGCCGTAAACATAGCTCGGTAGTCGACGGCTCCCCCCCCGCGTAGAAGCTGATACATCTTGGGCAGATACTCGTAAAGCGAATCGACGGATCCCCCCAGCGTAAAGGAAGTATCGCTGACGACATCCCCCTTTCTCATGGAGACGTACATGGGCCACGCACCCGGAAGAAGGGTCCGGTTCTGCCCCTCGCTGAAGACGGCCATGACAGCAGCGGCAGCGTCGTGATACTTTGCGTCGCCCGTCAGTTGCGAGAGACGGGTCAGTTCAAGAGACAGCGTCCCCGGAGCAGCGGCCACAACCCTGGCCTCAACGTCGAGACCAACCCCCTTCTTGGCAGACGCCAAATCCAAGAAATCAACGGGCATCCCATTGACCGTATTAAAGGCCCCGTACAGCAAATCGCCCAGCTCAACCGCCTTGGCCAACAGCGCCGGCTGCCGACTCAGATCGTAAGCAGCCAACAAGCCACCCAGATAGCGAATGTTCGTCTCAAACACGTTGATCCGCGCCGTCGTCGCCTTCCCAAAGTCGATCCTGGCCGCCATCTCGGCCGCCTCGTGGAACTCTTCGCGCAGACCCATGATCCAGAGCGTATCCAGGCTATCGACCAGCGTAGCCGACCAACCACCAAACTGATCTCTCCCCGCGCCAGACACAGGCAGCAGCGCATCCCGTCCCCACGCGAAACGCCGGTAACTGCGCCAGTTGGCCTGGAAGAGCCGCCGGACCTCACCCAGACGCTCCGTCCGTACAGCTGCCTCGGAAGCCGTCTCCGGGGGAAACACGTGCTGGATCGTCGGCATCGGCTCCGGTCCCGGCTCCGGCATCTTGGCCTCTTCCGAGACGGGGCGGTGTTGGAGCCGGACGTTGGCCCAATCGAAGCTGCTGGGCTTGCCGACGATGGCCTTGGCTGCTGGACCGTTCATCCATTGCTGTAGCCGGATCCATTCCGATGGGCTGCCGGCCTGTGAGACGGTCCATACGTACCACAGCGTCGCCGCCATGGCCAACGCGACCAGCACATCTCGCCGCCTTCGCTTCGACGTCATGGCAGCAAGACGCGCTCGCGGTCGCAATATGCGGCTCTCCTTTTCCATCGTTGGTTGTCGTCGAGTTCCGTCGATGCTTGTTCCTACGAGAGAAGGAGGCGAAACAAGGGCATTCCCGTTGAAACCTATGCCATCACACTTGAAACAGTCTGTGCTCCCGGGATCCAAGGCCCTGGAAGGGAAGAGAGCCGCTATAACAGAATCATCTTCGTAGTCTGTCTGCATCGTTGCAATAACACTCCTCTCCCTCCGGAGCCCGTTTTCCACGCTGCAGGGAGGCGCCGTAAAATGAACAAAACAACCCCTGACCCCCTGAAACCAACAACGCTAAGTCTGACTGACTCCTAGGTAGATAGGTAGGTAAAGGTAAGGAAGACGAGGAACGACACCAAACAGGAAAGACGAAAAATTACATACAACGAAGCCTGTATTCGTATGCAGGGCATCGACTTGCTGCCTCAGTCCACCTCTGACATGCGCCTCCGCCTGTCGCGCAAGTCCCGAATCTCCGTCTCGAGAGAACCAAGCCTCTGACGTGCCGCCTGACGGTCCTGGTTACGTCCCTCACGCTCCAGTCGCAGCTTGTACTCGAGATCGCGGAGACGGAGCATCCACCGCCGTTCGTTGCCGCTCGGCCCCGGCGCCGTCTCTCCGCCCCCGGCCAGGGCCACGTCCATGCCGGTGCCCATCGGAGGGGCCTGCAGCGGGAACACACCCGTGTCCGTCGCCGTCATCGAAGTCGCCGTCGTCGTAGCCGACTCCCGGCTGCTCCGCTCCCCTCGGCCCGTCCGCGACGACCGGCTCTGGTCCCGATCGCCCGGTCCGCGCGGCACCGAAGGCGACCCGGCTGCCACGTCGGCGCTCGACCGGGCCAACCGACTTCGCACCTCGTGCGCCGTCCGGAGCGTCGCGTTCTCCACCTTGAGCTGCCGATACGCGTCCTCGAGCTGCTGCATCCGCGCCGGTATCGGCTGCTGCTCTCCGCTCATGATCGAGTTCCGCACAATCGTCTCCAGCCGGTCCAGCTTCTTGATCCTCGTCGTGAGTCCCTCCTCGAGGACTCGGTACTCGCGCTGCAGGTCGCGCTCCATAGCCTCGGCCCTGTCCCGCAGCGAGCCGAGCATGCCCTCAAACGTCTTGACGGCCGACAGCAGGTTCTTGGAGAAGCCTGGCAGTCGGTTGGCGATGACCTCGACCGAAGGTACCGCCACCCGGTCAACCAGCGCGTTGCCGTTGGTCCACTCGCGCCCACACAGCGCGCTGAGCCGCTGCCACAGCGTCAGCAGCAGCTCGTTTCGCTCCCGGAGCTGCTCCCGCGCCGCCTGTTCCACCACCGCCGTTCGCTTGCGCTCCTGGCCTCGGCTGCTCTCCAGCTCGGCGATGCGAACATCCTGCGAGCTGGCCGTCTGCGAGAGGTGCTGATTCGTCCTCCGGAACTGCTCGAATTGCGCCTTTGTGTTTCGGTGCGTGACCCGCTCCTTTTCCAGCAGCTCCGCCACGCGCCGGCTCTCGAGCGCATGTGACTCGAGCAGGGCGTCTCGCTGCTTGATGACCCGGTCCTTCTCCGCCGCCGACGCCCGCGTCGTGTCCAGGTCACGGATCGTGTTCTCCAGCTCGCGCTGCAGATTGGCGATCGACTTCGGTTTGACTCGCCCGTCAGCTTAAGGGGAGCCGATGACGACAGTAAAAAAGGGGGGCGGGGGAGGAAAGCGAACAGGAACATTCCAGAAACAAGTGCAAAGGGGCAGAAAGGGGTAAAGAAGATACCTTGAGCAGCGACGAGCGCGTCCCGTTCAGATCGCCCAGCGCCTCTCGTAGGTTGTTCTCCAGCTCCAGGAGCCTCTCCTTCCACTCCGTCGCCTCGACCTCGCGCGACGACAGGCTCTTACGCAGCCGCCGGTTCTCGTCTCGGCTCGTCGAGATCTCCCGGTTCAGCTCGTCCACCAGCTGTTGCACCTCCTCCTTCTCCCGGTCCGCAACCATCTCGCGCTGTACCCGCTCCTGCTGAAGCCGCGTGTCGAGTTCGCGCGCTCGCTCCCTCTCTTCCCGCAGGTTGTCTTGGGCCTGTGCCAGGGCCGCCTCCATGTCGCCGATGCGCATCTTGTCGGCCTCCTGCTCCTCCCGAAGGAAGCCGATCTCGCCCTGCGACGACTCCTGCTGCACCACGAGCCGCTGGTTCTTGTTGTTGGCCTCGAGCAGCTTCTGCTCCAGCTCCTCCAGCTCCTGGTTGGACGAGTCGAGCTCCCCCTCAAGCTGTCCGATCCGCCGCAACTTGCTGTGCTGGTCATCTTCGAGCCTGACGAGGGCCTCGCTGAGCTTGCGCATCTCGTCCTGCAAGGCGTCAAAGTTCTCCGACCGGTCCCTCAGCTCCGCCCGGACGCGCTGCATCGCTTCGTTGCGCTCGTCCGCCTCGGCCTCGAGCGCATCGATCTCGCGCTGTGCCTCCCGCCGGAGCGCCTGGAACTGCCGCTCCATCTCGCCCTGCTCTCGGAGCGCCTCGTCCCTCTCGGCCTGCAGCGACACAAGGTCGTTGGCGACGGCGTCGACGTCCTCCCGCAGCGAGGCAGCCGCCTCCTCCGCTTGTCGCTTGCTGCCCACGGCCGTCTCAAAGTCCGCCATGCACGAGTCGAGCTCACGTTGCAGCTCAAGGTTCTGGAGCCTGATCTCGCTGATCTTGTCGCGCATCTCGTCCACTTTGTCCTCCAGCTCCTCGCGCTCGCGATCCTTGTCCACCATCGCCTGCACTGCCTTGCCGCTGCCGCGTGACTGGGGCCTCTCAAGCCCGCCGGCCTGCGATGCCGATCGCTCGAGGATGCTGTCGACCGTCGACGTGGCCACGCCTCCTCCCCCACTTCCGCCTACACCTCCGCTGCTGCCGCCGACGACGGGGCCACGCTGCGCAATCTTCAAGTCTTCAATCTCCTGGTACAGTCGCTCCTTTTCGCGGTTCCTCGACGTAAGCATCGACGTCTGAGCGCCCACCTCGCGTCGGAGCTCGCCGTTCTCATGCCGCAGCTGCTCGCCTTCGCGCCGCAGCTCCTCGATGAGCGCCGCCGAGTGGGCGCTGGAGCCCTCTTCGCCATCCGAGGGGGGCGTGTTGCGTTCGATCGACTCCTTGTTGACTTTGAAATTGTACTTTTGCGGGCGCGGACCGCCCAACGAGATCTCCCTTCTGAGCTGAAAGACGTCCTCTACCAGCTTGCGGTTCTCCTCGTCGGTCTGCTCTCGGCGTGCCGTCTCTTGCTCCAGCAGATCCTTCCAGACGTCGGCCTCCTCCTGACGACCGACACCGTCGCCGGTCCGGGTGCCCATCGTCTTGACCATCTCCGTCAATTTCCTCTTCTCTGCTTCCCTGTGGACTGCGTCGTCTTGTAGACGCTCAATCTCAACGGCATACGTCTCGACGCGCTCTCGCAGGTAGATGAGCTCTTCCTCGCGTTCTTCGTCGTCTTGCCTCGAGGTCTGGCCGGTCGAGGACGCGCCGCTGCGAGCCGTACTCGGCCGGTTGTCGTCATCGCTGACTTTGCGCTCCAACTCCTTGACTCTCTTCCTGAGAATCTTGTTCTCTCGCTGATGAACGGCGAGGTTGGTCCTGAGGTCGACATTTTCCGAGATCATGTCGCGGACGCCCTCTTCCGAGAGCTTGTCCAGGCGGTCACTGAGAAACATGACCTTGAGCTTCAGGTCGAAGTTCTCCTTGGACAGCCTCTCGATGGTGCTGCTCTGCTCTTTGAGCGTCAAGCTCCTACCACCGCGGTTAGCGGTGCCTGTGCCGCCTGCGGTGACGGGGGGTGGCCTTCGCGGTGTCTGCAGGCCACCGCTGAACTTGTACTCTTTGGCCACCGACTCGGGAACCTCGACGCTCTTGACGTGCCGAGCTATGACCGTGTCGGTGGGAGCGCTGTCAACGCCTTCTCTCGAGGGCTGCTTGGGCGTCTTGTCGGGGTCCCCGCCTTGACGCGTCTGCGACGGGCTGTCCATCTCGGCGAGCGGCGAAAGCTGGTGGGGAGCCATGACATCCGAGTCGTCGTTTGCGAAGGCAGAGGCCATGCTGCCCATGCTGGCCGACCGAGGAAGCGGGTTGCTGGGAGCCCGGGACGAGTCGACGCTGGGCACGGCGCCGCCCGAGTGTAGAGCGTAGTCGAGGCCCAGGCCCAGGCCGGCCGTGGCGTCGCTGTCTCCCGGGTTAGTGATGAAGGATGAGGTCGATGAGACTTCGCTCGAGTTCCGGCTGCGGAGATATTTGTTCGGTTGATTGGGGGGCCGCAGCAAGGCAGCATTTCCCGTCGAGGGCCCTGCTCCGACGCTCCCGGTCGTAGAGGGAGGGCGGTTCGGGACGTCGTCTTCGCCAGCGGTCACCGGAGACTTTCTAGCATCGGCAGCCTTTTTGCGAGACCTCGCGGCAGCGGCAGCCGTAGGCGACGAGTCGAATTCAGGGCGATGCGCATCGAGCTGGCGCGCCGGAAGCTTCTCCGGCGAGTCAAACAGATAGCTATCATCGACTCCCACGGCAGCAGACGAGCCCGAGGCGATGGGCGATAGAGCAGGCAGAAAGCTGGACTCGACATCGTTAAGGTGTCTGCGTACCGCCTCCTCAGACACGCCATCGTCGATCTCCAGGGAATCGTCGTCCACGGCCGTCGCCTCGATCTGACTGCTATCACGCGGCGGAGACGGCAGCTGGCGCGGCTGTTGCTCGGGAGCAGAGGCAGCCTCGTCGGCAAGCCTCGGCGTATCCTTGGGAGGCTGCTCGGCTACGACGCCGTGAGAAGAGTCGGCGTCAGCCATGGCGCATGGCCTGGAGAGCGGGCAAGGCCCAGCGTCGGCGACGGTAGGAGATGGGTGATAATGAGACAGTCGCCGGCGGCCGAAATGCTGGGCTTTCGAGGCATGGGCTGGATAGCCGAAGCAAGGCTGACAACGGCTGAGGAGTGGGATGGTGGATTTTCCCCCGATTCGGTGGTGATGGGCTCGCGGGGCAGTTGCGGGCGGGCCAAGGTTGGATAAGCACGTGCGGTTTACTGGTGCGCGCAGGCCAGATCGGGCACCCGCCGTCATTGAGCGGGCTTTCCCGCGGTGTTGTGACGCCTGACGGCCACTAACTGTCCAGTGGACCTCGGCCCATCCACAGCAAACATCAGCGGCCAACACGCCGCGTGTTCAGCACTGTCGTTGCCGGGGCACCGCGCGGAACCGCCAAGATGAGTCAGCTTCCGGCATGACGGTCCGATGGACCTCATCAATATCTCGCGTCTCCCCACTCGTTCAAGGGAACGCGAATTGTGCCAGGATGGCTGATATTGACCGATTTCTAACAGTCCAGCACATGAAAATAGGTAGTTCCTCCCTGCCCAGCGCCATGCGTATCCTCCTCGGCTTCCCCCTAATTAGAGATCTTGGGGTTGACCTTCTTCCTACGAGCCGGGGCCGGGGGTCAGCAATGCGAGCCAGACAGAACACGACAAGGGAAGCCCACGAACCCCGTAGCCTTCTCATAAGCGTTGCGGCCGGCGTCGGTAATCTTCTCCTGCGTGTTACGATTCATCGAATGTCCAGACTTTTGCGTGGCTGTATTGAAAGCTGCTCAGCTTGTCAGCTGCCTGCCCGGTAACCCACTCCCGACGAAGCAAGGCCACACGCACCCTTATCAACGTAGTCCATCTTCTCGCCTTCTTGGTTATTGCCGGCGTTGCCACTGCCAGAGCTTCCCTTGACGCTGTCGGCGGCCTTCTTGACGAAATCCATGATGTTGGTTGTTGTTGGTCTTGATGGTGGAGGATGTTTGAAGAGCAATGTCTAAGCAGCGGGCGGCTTCGGCCGGGCCTCGGACGCATTTAAATACAACACAGAGGCAGCCCTCCAAGGCAATGCTCGCCTCGACGGCATGCCTTGGAACCATGCGCTACGCCAGCAGGGCCACGAAGCTACGTCATATCCCCCCCCCCCACGAGCTTGTCTTACACTCCACCACGCCCTTCTGTCCGTCCCGATCCGGCTTCGGGGCTTGTGCTGAAGCAAGTTTATAGTGGCGTCCGGTTTTCCCGAGAAGACCCTGGATATGTACCTGTATGTATGTATGAAGCCCGAGCCCGTTTGATAGCTCGCTGGTTGAACTTTCCGAGATGAATGGACCCTGAGTTTATGTATGGTTGCGACGTGGCTCAGCTGCCTCTGCCTCAAACATGAAGCTGAGGAAAAACAACACTCGGCTTGTCGTGTTATGGGTTGCGAAACGCAGCGGATCCATCCAAATGGGTGGAGAAAAAGGGTGTGTTGTGTTCGCCGTCATCGGAATAGCGTCGCACATCGTTATAGTCCGTCCGTTCGTCTGTCTGTCTGTACATATGAGGTCGTTTCAACCAACTCACAGTTGCGTCGTCACGAGTTGGCAAAGACCTGGTAAGCCATGATCATAACCCACACAAGAAAGATGGCGCCAATCAACGCCATGGCAAAAACTAGATGCCACGACTGGCCTGCGTCCCCCCTCGCGTCAGCAGCCGTCCGCCCGGTCGAGCGCCGCCAGACGACGCTCACAAATATTCTTCTGCTGCAGCCAAGCCAGCGTCTCCGCCGTCCGTCCCGTCGGATTCTGGCTGAAAACGTAGAGGTTGCAGTTGTTCTGGACGGAGCCGTTGGGCCCCCAAAGCTGAATCGACACGACCACCAGGCCTACCAGCCACATGACGAAGAGCATAAAGGCGCCGATCATGACAAAGGCAGGCAGCAGACGGCGAGCGGCGATGAGCAGAAAGAGGCCGACAATGAAGAGGATAGCGAGGCATCCGACGGTGATGTAGTAGGGGAAATACCTAGATGTTCGCCCATCCCATGACATCGTCGTCAGCAAGCAACAACACACGAGTTCAATGGCCTCACTCACCACGGCACCGGTAGATTCAGCTGAACTTGCGTCTGGATGAAGATGGAGAAGACACCGACAATGCTGGACGAGGCCAGCAGCATGACAAAGATCCATGTGTTGAGCTGCCATGGCGGCCAGTTGTAGGTGCGTATGTGGCCGACGCCGCGCCGACGGTAGGAGTAGGCGAGCGAAGTGCCGCTGAGCAGCGACGTTGCCGCCATAGAGATGCTGGCGATAACCAGAAGAGACTCGACTGATCTCAGTCGAGGCTTCACAAGTTAAAACCCCCCCCCCACCCCCCAGAATGGAGGTGTTGATCCCAGCCGTCTCCGCGTCCTCCGCCTCAAGGTGACGAGGATACTAAATACCTGCGATTACAACCCTGCACATGGATGTCTGTAACGGTGCCATATGTATGTAGCCACATATCGTCAGTTGGAGAGGGTATCCCGGACCGCACAGCCCAATCTGCAGCCCGCCACGTTGAGGAGGACGAGCGCCCAAGGAGGCTGGCTGCGAGTTGGCCCAAGACGGATAGTCGTGGCAATCTATTCGTATTATAATCACGTACATCTGATGCCTCGATCCTTTCTTTTTCCCTCCTTTCTTACGGCCTCCCTTCGCCTAGGTAAAGTTGGGCAATGGTCCTCCGATAGTGTCCTGTATGCTGTAGCCTGTAAGGCATCATCACCCTGTCGGCTTGTGCAGGTACCGTCTTGGCCGTGTCGTCATCCGCTCGTAATAAATAGGTACGCATAACCGGGCAGATAGAGCACTTGTTCTTGAAGCGGGCGGCGGCCCAACACGGGCGGCTCGGCTGCTGCTCCTCAGATTGGTCTTCCGGGAACCACGCATTTATCCACAAGAAACAGCCCACGTATCTACGACAAACAGCCCTGTCCGCTCGAGACGGCCAAGACATCGTGAGCAGAGCCGCTCGGCTGCATGCAGATGGTGGCTGGCCAGTCTCCGGCCTGCAGGAAGCAAGGGTCGACACAACTGTCCAAAGCAAGAAAGGAAAAAAAAAAAATAATGGAAAAAAACTTTGCAGGAGTATCTGGGAGAAGACGAAAACCAACCCCGTCTTGTCTTGACACCAACCAAGAAGTAACATGCAATCTATTTGCCTCCGCCCAGAACATGACACCGTCAAACAAAAAAAAAAAACCATGCTTATGCACGAATACCATATCGATCGACTAAAGCAGCGTCTCGCCCAGCGCACAGCGAACAAGCGAGCAGCCGGCCCGGATCGTCTCCTGGGCGTGAGCCTCGGTGGCGGCAAGGCTGGGGTTGACCTCGACGAGATCAATGGCCACGAGCTGGCCCGTCTGATGAACGCTCTCGCAGATGAAGTCGCCCTCGCGTAGCGTCAATCCCCCGCGGACGGGAGTACCGGTGCCTGGAGCCCACATGGGGTCGAGGGCATCGACATCGAAGGAGAGGTGGATGGGCGTGTGCGTGCCGATGTGTGCGAGTGCCATTTCCATGACGCGGCTGATGCCATGACTGGTCGAGAGTCAAGAATGGAACTGCACAGGGGCGTGTCAAGGGTTGGCTCACCGATCGACATCGTACATGGAGAAAGCCTTGATGCCATGGTCGCGCAGAATCTTCTTCTCGCCCGGATCGACGTCCCGCAGGCCAATGTAGACGAGCTTACGAAGGCTGACGCGCATGTCGTCCTTGATCCAACCAAAGTATTCATCGTTGTCGTCGCGGGCGAGGCCAGTGGCAAAGGCAACAGGCATGCCGTGGATATTACCGCTTTCGCTCGACTCGGGAGTATTGATATCGGCGTGGGCATCGACCCAGATGACGGCAACGTCGCTGTTGAGCCGCTCGCGCGTGGCCTTTGCGGAACCGGCGAGGGAGCCGATGGCGATACTGTGGTCGCCGCCCAGCGTCAGGACCAGACGACCCTGTGACGCGTGCTGGTAGACCTGAGTGGCGAGCTCCTGGTTGACGGCCGAGACCGTCTTGGGGTTCTTCATGCCGCGGTAGTCGGGGTCGGATTCGGGGACCAGGTGGCGATAGTCGCTGACCTGGTCGTCGCCGTGGACTCGGTAGCCCAGCTCATCGCGGATCTGTTGCAAGAGGCCCGACTGGATGAGGGCTGCGGGACCGGCGTCGACACCGGCCTTGGGCTGCAGAAAAGGTCATTGATTGCGCTGGTGATGGATGGATTATGGGGGATGGCTTGGGGGGCTGCCAGGCACGGCCCAGGGGCATCCATGGATCGAGGTCGTAGTGGCTGCAGTGCCCAGTGGATTGATTGCCAGGGGACGAACAGCAGAAGAAAGGGGGGGGGGGGGGGTTGGGAAACACGTCATACCTGACCACCCGAGAAGCCGACGGCAACGACGCCGAGATGATCCGGCTGGTCGAGAAAATGGCTAACGACCGAGTTGGACATGGTTCCGATAAGAGGCTGCGGCAAGTCGTCGACGGCCGAGAGGAGGAGGCGATAGCCGCACATAAATACTGGACCGAGCGCCGTCTCTGGTATGCTATTTTGCACCTAGTGTCCTTGTTTCGCGCCAGGACGGGGGGATGAGAAGGGAGCCGAGATTCGGTGGATGGGGAGAGCCAGGGATGCAGACGAACGATAGTAGGGAGCGAGATAGTGGCCTCTCTTTTTGTATCTGCCAGAGCACCAGAGCACCAGAGATAAGAGGGCCGAATTGGGCGTCGGGAAAGCCGCCCTTCTCAGGAGCTATACTCCTAAGTGCAGGTCGGGGCCTGCCAAGGACCACGAAACATCTGACGGCATCAGAGTATGACCCACGAGCCAGACCTCTGACGACGTCTGCCTTGTTGTCCTGATCCTCCTCATCACCATCGTTATCTCGCTCTTCCATCCTCTTCGCTCCGTTGGCCTCTCCGGAACGGCCCCAGCCACAAGCTTTCTCGTCCGACGCGAGCCCGGCCGGAGCGTGCCGGAGAGAGCAAGATAATCGCTGGAACCGCCACGTTGTCCGCCTGCAGGGATGGACTCTCCGGAACCCCGGCCGGGTTTTACATACATTTTACCTAACTGCTGTCCACGACTCCGCGTGCTGCTCCGGGTTTCGAGGAAACAGACGCCCGACTGCTTCCGTCTTGACCGGCCTTCGCTACTGTTGTTGTTTGTCCGGCCTTCAACGAAGATCCTTGATGCTCACTCCCTTTGTTTTCTTTTTCTTGATCCTCTTCTCGAGCCAGACTTCTTTGAGAACGGCGCCAGATGATCCCGGATACGACGCTCCACTGCCGAGCTGCAAAACCCACGTTCTCGTTACTTGGCGTTTCTCACGACGATCATCTTACATCGTACTTCGTACATAGAATCTGGTGGTTGCATCCCGCCCAGTCACCTCTAGACAAGAGCACAAAAAGAGATAAGAAAGTCTATCCAGCACCAAATCCCATCGTCGTACTAGATGACGGTCCCGTCTCCCCGTGGCCAGCCGACCACCCTCCATCTCCGTCTAATAAAGTGTACCACATGATTCCGTCCTCCAGATCCTTCCGCTATGCCATTTGCTCCCTGCCATGCAGACGGAAAATAGAGGACCGCTGCCGGCCACGTGTACCTACGAGACGCCCCATGTCTCGAGACACCCTGGCCATGCCCATGACGCGGCCCACGTATACATAAAACCCGTCGTAACCTCGTACAGTCGTCAAGATACCATGTGCGTCGTATGCGTCGTGGGAAGAAGAAAAAGGTTGCCTTCTCTCAGCTCGAATCGTCCATCTCCATCATCTCCATCTCCATGGTGTTGTAGTAGGGCAGCTCGCGCGCCAACGACGTCTCGGCCGCATCCCCGTCAGAGGCCGAGTCCGGCTCTTCCAGCTCGTCGATTCGCGGCTCCGGCGGGTCTTGGAACGGCAGGCTGCCGCGGTGAAGACGCTTCCGCAACCGGCGCGCGCTGGCGCCGACGTCGTTGACATCGTCGAGGGGCCCAACGTCGTCGTTGTCCGAGTCGCTGAGCTCGCTGTGCGTCCGCTTGCCGAAACTGCTCGACTTGCTCAGGCGACGGAAGCGCTTGATCTCCTGCTGCTGCCTGTAAAAGGCTTCGATGTCTTCGTCGTTGGCGGGGCTCGTGTCATAGTCGGAGGCTTCAGTGCTGCAGTTAAGGTTGCGGAGATCCTGCATCATGCCTCGATCCAGGTCCTTGTGACACGAGCTTCGGATTGATTCGATCTCGGTCGGGTGCAGGACCTCGAGGCCGTCGCAGTCGCTGTCCATGGGGTCGATATCCTCGATGATGAGCTCACCCTCAACGAGACCGGGTTCGCCATTGCCGGGCCCGGATTCGGACCCGGACCCAGACTCGGAGCTGGAGTCTTCTTCGAGCTCGGCCCGCCTGTCAACCGAAGCCGGAGCGGCGGCGGCGACGGAGGGCGGCGGCGAGCTATAAGCCTCGACGTTGGCGAGAGAAGAGGAAGAGTCGGAATCGGAAGAGGAGCGCGGACTCAATCGCGTCGTGGCCGCAGCCGGCCGGTAGCTAAACTGGTGGCCGCTGCCCATGGGCTTAATGTTTGGATCCTGCGACAGCGGTCGCGAGAAGCGGTAAAACGGCGCCGATGGCACATGCGCCGGCCTGCGGACGGTGGGGGTCTCAGGCGGAGACGTGGGTTCGGACGCGCCGTAAAGGCCGCCTCCGACTCCGCCTCCGCCCGAAAGCTTGAGGCTCGGAGTCGGCGCTCCCCGCCGGCCGTCCTTGAGCTTAGCCATTACCTCTGCCGAAGAGGCGGTGGGGATGGAATGTGACACTGAAATGCTTTCTTCTTTCTTATTTCTCTTTTGTTCTTCCTTTCTTTTCTTCTTCGGTTCAAACGGAAAGGGGGGGGGGACAGAACGGATATTTTGGCGGTCAACCGTCCCACGGTCAGCACGCCCTTCTGCCTCAGGCAAACAATGACTGTGATTGGATTGATTGCCAGACTGCAGAGTGTGGGGTAGAGCCGATGCTGCTGCGGGGGAAGGGCTCAGACAGAGTCTTGTTCTTCTTGGACGGTTGTCACGGCGTCGGGACCCAGAGACGGAACCTCCAGCGCGGAGGAAAGCAGATCCAGCTCGTGGTCGAGGTCATGATATACACTGCGCTCGACTTTCCAAGTGGGCGCGAACGGTTTCGAACGGGACGAGGCCGGCAACGTCGAGTAGTGCCAAGGGTGATGTGCACGGAAGAGACTGGGCCATTGGAGGCAGGCAAAGGGCAGCGATATATATATGGTATTGCGTCCGCTCACTGTACGAATAAGAATGCCTCATCAGCCCTTGGTGCGCTGTCCGTCCTCCTACGGGAGCAGATTCATGGCTGCAGGCCATGGCGCGCTTCCTCAGCTCAGGGGCCCTGGACTCCGAGAGCTGCAGCAAAAGGGCTGGCACGAGCCTCGCTTACCAGGCCTCTCGGCCAAGTCTGTGCAGCACCTCGTGGGCTACCTTGGGCAGCAATGCTCCAAAGCCCTTGTCCGCCTTGACCCCCTTCTTCTTTCTTTTTCCTGCAAGTGAGACGGTGGAAATCGGGACAGGCCGCAAGTATCGTTCTCTTAACACATTTTCCTTTTTCCATCTATCCAGCAAAACTCTGGTGCTGGGCCCGAGGATGGCTTTTGGGCTGCATGAGGCCGGCGCCGGACGAGGATGAGCTGGCAACCTTCGACAGGGACCTTGTCAGATCAAGTCATCAAGTCCCCAAAGGGGAGGGGGCAGAGGGATAGAAGACAGAGGTCAAGTTACACACCCATCCGGCGTGTCGCCAGCGTCATCAGCGTCACGTCGTCGTCACGCCTGCCTGGTCGTTTGGCTTCTGATTGCGAATGCCGCACCAATATCGGTGAGCCTCTAGCTGTTGACTGGCGGGAAGAGCACACGCCGAAGTTTCTATCGCTTGTTCATGGGTGGTGGCGATGCCCTCACATTTTGTCCTGAGCGACGGGCCATTTGACCCGCTTGTCGGTCCGAGAAAGATCAACGCCGTGAGTGACAAGCCTGCATTAGGCCAACTCTGTGAGAGACAGTCGGTTTCTCTGAGTCTTCTCGTAGAATTGCACCACGAATAGCACGAGGATGGAGCACGAAGGTTGGTCCGGAAAGAAATCATGACGTCTTATGTCACCACGTCACCCTGTCTCACTACACAGGTACATGAGGCGCCATGATTACTTTCTGGAATAACCTCCATAAGATGGACAGTGGAGACAATGCTGAGTCATGCCCGCTTCCTGTGCGAACCTAGTATCGTACAGACACGTTCCCGACATGGGCCGTCCATTATTCCGCCCCTCTGCCCACAGCAAGCTCCGACAACCAACGTCGTCTCTCCATCCTCGAAGTGTGTTGATGCATTCTCTCGACTTCAGTCCGGCTCTAAATCGTGATCAGACAGTCTCTTCGTATACTTGGTCCGCCATTAGACGTCCACCGCTCATTCTCGCTGTCGGCAGGCGCCCGCTAGTTCGGCGAACGCGCGTCTCGACGCCGTCCTAGGACGACTATGAATCCTTCACAGAGCCAGATGCCCCAACAGGGTCAAATGCATCAGCAGGGCCAAGTTCAGGGGCAGTCAGGTCCTTCTGGTCAGCAACAGCGACCTGCCCCGATGTATCAGCCAGGCCAGATCCGCAGCTTGCCCATGCTCAGCGACGAGGAGAAGAGTAAGTACGAGACGGGATTGCGGGGGCTGTGGGCAAAGGCGAACAACTCTCCGTCGGACAGCGCCGAACATAACGCAGCTCGCCAAAAAATCATGGACTTTTCCAAAATGCTCGTCACCAAGATTCAGCAGCGCCGCTCTCAAGCCCAGCAGCACGCCGCGCAACAGCATCAACAGCAGCAACAGCAGCAGCAGCAGCAGCCGGCACAGACGCAGCAGCCCGGCCAGCAGCAGCCCGTGGGACAAGGACCCGTCAGGCCCCCGTCGGCGCAGCTGAATGCCCCGGGACAGGCGCCAGCGCCGAACCAGCAGCAGCAGAAGCTGGCGCAGGCACCGGGCGGCGGCGCAGCCTTCCCTCACGCCGAAGGTGTCGGCGGCCAAGCTCAACAGCAACCGGCGGCCCGGCCCAAGATCCCGGATCATATCCTGCAGCACGTAAGCAAGATGTCATTCCGGACGCCCCCGCAGATGGCGGACAAGTCGGCCGCAGACGTGGCCAAATGGACCGAAGAGATGAAAGACCGTTACTCCCGTGCTCTTTACACCATGGAGAGCAGCAAGAGCAAGATTAACAGCTTCGAAAAGATATTCAAAGACAGGACCATGGGCGGCAAGCCGCTCAAGGATGAGGAGCTCCGGCAGTATCAGCTCCGGCGAGACCAGCAGCTCAAGTTTTACAATGATGCGCTCAAGTGGGTGGAGAATGTTCGTAAGCAGCAGGAGAGTCTTCAAACCAGCCAACAGCAAGCGCACCAGGCCCAGGCATCCGCCGCTCAGCAGACTTCGGACGCAACACAGGCGACAAACACGAACGCAGCGCAGCACAACCCGCAAATGGCGGCGAATCAGGGCGCTGCCCCGCCGGCCGCCAACTCGGCACTCGAGGCTGCCAAAAACCAGCAACAGCTGGCAGCAGCAAGCCGAGCCTCGCCAGCCGTCAGTTCCTCGCAATCCCAGGCTCGACCCGGTCCGAGCCCGCAGCAGCCGGCTGTGCAGCAACCACAAAACCAGGTCCAGCCCCCTGTCGTCAAACAGGAGCAGGCACACCCGCCGTCCGTCAACGCTGCCCTTGCCTCGTCTATCTCGCAGGCACAAGCCCAGGCTCAGGCACAACCTCAAGCCCCGTCATCGGCTTCCTCTGTACCCGGACGAGTCCACCCGTCGCAGCCATCCGCCGCCACCGGCCAGGCACGCTCTCTCAGCCATTCTGCAGCACTGTCGCTCGCCAACCAAAGAGCCGCTATCACGCCCGGAAGCGCGCCTGTGCAGGGACAACAGGGCGGCGCAAACACACCAACGTCGGCCGGGCCCGCAGTCAACCCTGGTGCCATGCAGCAGCAACAGGGCCATCCCCACGCTCATCCGACCCAGCAGCAGCAGCAGCAACAACAGCCGGGGCAGCAGCAGCAGCAGCAGGCGCAGCAACAGCAGACGCAGCAACAGCAGCCGCAGACGCAGCAACAGACGCTGCCGCAGTCACAACAGCCACCGCAACAACAACCGCAGCAGCAGCAACAGCAACAGCAACCACAGTTGACGGGAATGGCGGCCAAGATGCCGATACCCAAGCAGCTGCCAGAAAAGGCCACGGCCGTTCCGCAGGGCGTGGCGATTGGTGGCGGCGTCAGCGCCGGACGGCCTACCCTGTCACAAGGCTCTGGCACCCTGGGCGGTGTCATGAACCAGCCTGCCTTGGGTAAGGTGCCAGTCTACAACCATGATGCGGAGGGCGATCACGTTTTGAGCAAGAAAAAGCTGGACGAGCTTGTGCGTCAGGTGTGTGGAGGCTCCGCCGACGGGCAGGACGGCAACCAGCTGTCGCCCGAGGTGGAAGAGGTACGAACTGGTCTCACAGCAGCGAAGATGGCGTGACAACTAACGAGGCACGTTGCAGAATGTACTTGCCATGGCCGACTCGTTTGTCGACGATGTTTTGCACAAGGCGTGCCGCAACGCCAAGGAGCGAGGCTCAAAGGTGCTCGAGATTCGCGACATCCAACTCGTGCTGGAGCGCACATACAACGTTCGCGTGCCGGGCTACTCTTCAGATGAGCTTCGCACGGTTCGCAAGGTGATGCCGTCTGCGGGATGGATCGCCAAGATGAGTGCCGTTCAGGCAGCCAAGGTGATGCCTGGCAAGGGGGATATGTGAGCCAGGCGGGCTGGCAGTAGGAGTTCTGGAGTCGGAGTACTCAAGGAATGTGTCTCGAAGACACGGGTTTCTGCATTTGCAGTGTCTGCTAGCGGTCTAGTTGGATCGAGTGGTACGGCAGTGAAAGCGTGAGATAATGCCATATTGAGTCAGATGCGTTGCGGGAAAGCACATGCGCAACGATGGCAGAAGGATGGACCATTATATCGTATTCGGCTGCGCGTTTCAGGTGGTCAACGTAGTGGTGTGTATGATTCCTATGTATTCGTATTATTTTCAGATATATGGCACGAAGCCGCGGCCTGGACGACGATGCGAGGTGTGTGTCCGCAGTGCGATGGTGTGATTTCGGAAGAAGCCGCCGGCCGAACCGTGGCAGATGGTAGAAGTCTTTGTATATCAAGGTCGTCTGATATTCGCCCTCAGCCTCACTAGAGCAGGCAGTAAAAGACAGCTGGTCATTGATGGGAGTTGGGGCGAGATGCCACGGAGGTTTTGGGCATCGTCGAGAGGGTCGCAACGTCAAGTCGTCCTCGGGCTCCACTCCGTCGCCCGTGCTTACCTAATATCGCGCTTACGGGCAAGAATCTCGATTGTACTCTAGTACCGGCCGATAAGCCTTCACCGTACAGACTTTCTGCTGTTAGGACGGCACCTAGCTGCGTGGTGAAACCATTGCTTCCTCGAGAGGTGCTTAACAATTCGTGCTTAGGTAATGCCATGTCCCCAGTACCGAGTACCTACCTACTTTCCATGGACTGCTACTCCTGAACCCCGGGCTGGCTGCTTCAATCTCGGAGCTCGAACCTTCTTCTCACCTCGACGAACAGCAGCGCACTCCGGCTCGCCGCGTCTCTCCCTCGCCTACCAGGGCCATCGCATCATCGACGTCCTCGTCAGCAGTCTGCAGCATCTTCCCCTTGCCGCTGCGATACCCGCTCGAACGAGGCAAACGCCTGGAAACGGGCCTGGATCTGCCGGTCGCCACGGAAGCCACTTTACCTGAGCTAGCCAGCCATCGTCGTCGCCACCCTTCGTACCGCCCGCTTGCTGCCATCATCCTTCGTCTCTCTCTTCGCGCGCATTCTTCTTTCGAACCCCTTTCTTTAATCCTCACCCTTCCGCCATGCCCGGCAAGACCCCCAAAGGCAACGGCGATGAGCCGGTTGGGAACGGAGTCAGGAGCAATGACGACGTTGACATGAAGGACGCCGCAAAGACAAAGGGGAAGAAGGCCAAGGACGGCGACGACGAGATGACTGTAGTGCTGCCTCCGTCTAAGGCTTCCAAGCAACCCAGCCGCTCGCATGATCCCGACGGTGACGTATCCATGGCGGACAACGCCGATGGTGAGGTCAAGGTCGATCCCGTCCAGCAGGCCGTGGCAGGTATGTTACGGACATTTGAAATCTTGACATGTTTGATGGCTGGCTGACTGACGTGTCGTTACAGATATCAAGAGCAATTTTGCCCTGCTTGACCGTGCCGTCGCCCTGTTCGATGCCAGATTTTCCCTACGAGCCCTGCGTTCCATCTCCCTGATCCGCAAGCGCCTGACGCCCGACATCATCGGACAGGCCATTGTCGACACCTTTCCCGCCACCGTGACGTCTGGAAACATCGCCAAGCACCTCCTGGTCGCCATCGGCCGCGAGAGCATGCCACTCGGACGGCAGCCCGGACCTGAAACGGAGATGGACATTGACGGGAAGCCTCCCAAGAACGGTGCTGCGAAGAAGGAGGCCAAAGAAATCATCCCCGAAATCGACGTCTTTCTCGGTATCCTCATCCAGGTCTACCTGTTCGACAGCAAGCAGTATCAAAAGGGAGCAGACTTTTCCCGATATCTGGCGGAGCGGATCCAGGCGCTCAACCGCCGCACTCTCGACTCGCTCTCCGCCAAGGTCTTCTTCTACTACTCTCTCTTCTGCGAGCACATTGCGCCGCTGCCGCCGTCGCCCGAGTCGCCCATTGTCGCCATCCGACCGACGCTACTGGCGGCGCTGCGGACGGCGGTGCTGCGCAAGGATATCGACACGCAGGCTTCGGTGATTGTCCTGCTCCTGCGCAACTACCTCTTGACGTCGCACATCAACCAAGCCGACCTGCTCGTCTCGCACACGCAGTTCCCGGAGAACGCTGTCAACAATCAGGTGGCCCGCTTCCTCTACTACCTCGGCAGGATCAAGGCGATCCAGCTCCGGTACACGGAGGCGCACGAGCACCTGACGGCGGCGACACGCAAGGCACCCTCGAGCGCCTGCGCCGTCGGCTTCTCTCAGACGGCGACCAAGCTGCTGGTCGTGGTGGAGCTTCTCATGGGCGACATTCCCGACCGGGCTACGTTCCGTCTGCCGTCGCTGGAAGAGGCGCTGCACCCGTACTTTTTGCTGGTGCAAGCCGTCCGCGTCGGCAACCTCGAGGACTTTGAGACGGCCATTGCCGATCATGCCGACACGTTCCGACGCGACGGCACCTACACGCTCATCCTGCGCCTCCGACAGAACGTCATCAAGACGGGCATCCGCATGATGTCGCTGTCGTACTCGCGCATCTCCTTACGCGACATATGTATCCGGCTGCATCTCGGTAGCGAGGAGTCGGCAGAGTACATTGTGGCCAAGGCGATCCGCGACGGGGTCATCGAGGCCACGCTCGACCGGGAGCGCGGCTTCATGAAGAGCAACGAGGTCGGTGACGTGTATGCGACGAGGGAACCGGGTGAGGCCTTCCACGACCGAATTCAAGCGTGCCTCGCGTTGCACAATGAGAGCGTCAAGGTAAGTCCCCGCTTTCGTCTCTCGTCTTTGGTGTTCTGACCATGGCTCGCAGGCTATGCGTTTCCCCATGAATCAACACCGACTCGAACTCAAGAACGCTCAAGAAGCGAGAGAGCGCGAGAGAGAGATGGCCAAGGAGATACAGGAGGGGGACCTGGACGAAGACGACCTCGGCGGCGACTTTGAGGGCATGTAATAATCTTTTCTCCCGAGTCTGGGGTATTTCTCCTTTTCGTTTTTCCCTTCTTCGACGGTGCTGGGGCGGTTGGCTGGTGGCTCGCAGAGAGGCGGGCGTCGGGGCATGGTCTCGGCCGTCGTTGTCGGAGGCCGTGGCAGAAGGGCAGAAGGGGGAGGCAAAGGGTAACAACAGACGTAGCGGACCTCGTCGTCGGCGTGTATTAAAACATGTGATTTGCGAGTGCATGAGTTTGGTGATGGAGTTGTGCAGGGATGTGTGAGGGGTGGGTGATTTAGTGATGTTGTAGGCCTAGAGATGCTAAGGAGGCAAGGTTACCTGTATTATGCATACCGAGTGAAGGTCTATGTACTAGGTAGGTCATCAGATATCTGTATATATGGTATGTATGTATGTATGTATGTAGTATGTATGTCTTTGGTATATTCGCAGGCAGTGAATCCCACGCAAAGAAGCTCCCCGTAAATACAACTCCCAGCTGCCCGTAATCTACCTAACCACCGAGAGGCCAGTCACGTGCCGTTCTCAACAACAGCAGCAACGCGCCAAAGCACCAGCAACAAGAAAAAACCCCCAAAAAACCCCCCCCCAAAAAAAAAACAAGCACATCCAAAACCCATGGCATCGAAGCGCAAGCGCCCAGCAGAGTCCAACAGCGGGCCGAGGCCTCCAGCGCGCAAAAAGACGGCCCCCGTCCGGGCATCGGACCTGGTCGCTCCCACCATCACCTATCAGCAACCGGGGGAACGCGACCAGCTCTCCAGCTCAGCGCTCGTTCGACCGCACGGTCCCTCTCCCGGAACGGCGCAGTCGGACCCTCGGAAGAAGAGGATGAAGACGGAGGGGAAGGAGGCGGCGGCGGCGGCGGCGGCGGCGGCGGCGGCGGCTCATCCGCTCAGACCGGATCGTAACATCGACAAGGTCGTGCTGGGGAACCTCTGCTTCCGAACCTGGTACCCTAGCCAATACGGCAAGGAGGTCTTTGAGGATGGCGCGTCGGGGTCGAAGGCTAGGGCTATGCTGGAGAGGTTGTATGTCTGTCCTTGCTGCTTCAAGTATTCGAGGGAGTTGTTGGCTTGGAGGGGACACGTGAGGCTTTGCGAGGCGAGGCGCCATCTTCCGGGTCGCAAGATCTATGTTCATCCGAGGGGGGGGGGGAGGGAGGGGAGTGGAGTGTATGGGAGGTCGATGGGGAGAAGGACTCGGTGAGAGGTGATGATTTTTGGGGGGAGAAAGAGGGTTTTGGTTTTGCTGATGGTCGGCAGCTTTTTTGTCAGAATCTCTCCCTCTTCGCCAAGCTCTTCCTCGACAACAAATCCGTCTTCTTCGACGTCTCAGGCTTCAACTACTTCCTCCTCGTACACACGCCCTCCCCGACCCAACGCCCGCAGATAACAGGCTTCTTCTCCAAAGAGAAGCTCTCATGGGACAGCAACAACCTAGCCTGCATCCTCATCTTCCCCCCCTGGCAACGCAAAGGCCTAGGCGCTCTCCTCATGGGCCTATCCTACGAGCTGTCCCGGCGCGAGGGCACCGTCGGCGGACCGGAGAAGCCCATCTCCGACCTGGGACGGCGGGGGTACCGGCGCTTCTGGGCGGGGGAGGTGGCGAGGTGGTTGCTCGCCGTCGGGGAGGGACGGTGGTGAGCGTGGGGATGTCAGTCGCGGGACGTGGATCGCGCGGGAAGATTGCTTGGGGTTGTTGAGGGAGATGGGGGTTGAGGGGGGGAAGGGGGGGGTGAGGCTGGATAAGGAGGTTGTTAGGGGGTTCGTTGGGAGGTTGGGGATTGGCTTGGAGAGGGCTTGTCATGGGGATGGGTTTTTGGGGGGGGTGGGAGGTGGTGAGGGATAGGGGGGGGGTGGTGTTGAGGGATAGGGTAAGGTGGGTGGTTGAGTGTCATACATACTTATGAGCTAGATATCTATCCAGCTAGAGAATACATACTTATGAGCTAGATATCTATCCAGCTAGAGAATACATACTTATGAGCTAGATATCTATCCAGCTAGAGAATAGCCACCATGCTCCCCAACGAGCAAAACCCATCCCGAAAGAACAACAAGGAAATTCCAATCAAGCCTGACCCGACCCTACAACACCACCCACGAAAACCCACCCCAGCGAGAGCGCAAAATGTCACCATCCCCCCCCCCCCCCCCCTCTTGCACCTCTAGTCCCCATCTTCCCACCCAGACGCCGACGGCGAGGTGACGGGCGCCCGCTTTCCGCTGCGGGTACGACGAGCTCGTTCCTTGCGCCCGTCTGGAGTCTGGCACGTCGTCGTCTCTTTTGCTTTCGTTGGGGGAGGGGGTGGAGGAGGGTATGGATGGCTTGGTGGTGAGGAAGCGGGTAATGGGCTGGCATGTATACATGTGTAGAGTGGGTTACTATGTCAATTCGAGCTCATCTTAACTGAGTGTCCTACTATAGGGCAGTGACGGTGTTAAGATTTGCCCGTTTTGAGTGGCAGCCCGCTATACATAGGTATGTACATACGTATAGCTTCAGCAGTCTCACCGCCAATGGCCTCCTCAGCGCAGAACAAGTTGTCATCAAAAGAAGCATCCCACCGCCATCATTCAACTTCATCTTCGTACATACATACATGTATCATCTATCCATCCATCTATGTATGCATCATCTCAACTCCAAGTGACCCAACCCATCCCCCTCCACAATCCAGAAAACACCCTCCATCATTCAACCCCCATCAGGGCCATCACCTATCCATCATCCCTCCTCTCCACCAACTATCCCTCCCGCTCCGATTTCCTCCGACACAGACTCCCTCATACCAGCACACCCAATCTCACCTCTCTCCCGCCACTTGTCCTTCATCCGCCCGCCATGTCCCACCAAGACAAGCCCAAAACCCACGCCCCCCAGTCCCGTCTCCTGAGTGGCCCGTTAGCAAGTTAACCCCCCCCCCCCTTGTTGCCCCCCCCCCCCCCAGCTCCGGGCCCCAATCTCTTCTCCTTTCCCCTTCCATTCCCACACAAAAAACACAGCTCTCCATACATCCTGTTGTCCACTTTGTCTGTTCAATTTCATCAAGTCGAAATGGCCGCTGCTCGTGTCTTCGCCTCGCGTCTGGCTTCGCAGATGGGCTCCAAGGCTGCTCGTCCGGCTTTGAGGGCTCCCGTTACCGCTTCGGCTCGGCGGTCTCTGACTGGTATGGTGAAGCGCGAGAAAAGTTTTTCTTCGTGTCCTTTTCGTCTCTCGAAGCTCCCTCGAGCTTCTCTTGGTCCATTCTTTCTGTCCGACACCTCACTGACGTCCCCTTTCAGCTTCCGCCGGTCCCCTTCAAGCTCTCCGTCGCCAGCAGGCCGCCAACAGCTTGCTTCAGGCCAGCCGGAATGTCGTCCAGTTCCAGCGTCGGGCTTACTCGTCCGAGATCGCCCAGGCCATGGTCGAGGTCTCCAAGAACCTGGGCATGGGCTCTGCCGCCATCGGCCTGACGGGAGCCGGTATCGGTATCGGTCTCGTCTTCGCGGCCCTGCTCAATGCCGTGGCTCGCAACCCCGCTCTCCGCGGCCAGCTCTTCTCGTACGCCATTCTGGGCTTTGCCTTCGTCGAGGCCATCGGTCTCTTCGACTTGATGGTTGCCCTCATGGCCAAGTTTGTGCGTTTCACATTGGTTGCTTCTTCTCGTCGGATAACGTCTGACATGCTGCTAGACCTAAATCACGCCCTCGATCGGGTGGCATGCTCGCGCCGCACCCTCGCAGCATTCATATCGGGGAGGGAGAAGAGAGTATCGAGCGGCCGGTCTGCGTGGAATCTCGACGTCTTGCCACGTCAAACCGACTCGCCGTTCTGCAACATAGACGTCGACACTATAGACGGCATAGATTTGGGGGGCGGCGCCGAGACATCGTCGTGGATGTTAAGTCCTGGGGCGTGGTACGGAAGACTTGTAAATTAAAAAAAAAAAGGCCCATTCGTCTCCGTGAGAGGTCTATTCCGGGAGTGACTGTTGATTGCACGGGACATCTGGTCCATCTCTTCCACGGGCTTAGTCGCCGGCAGGTCGACTGCTCTGGTAGCACAGGCGTAGTCGTAGCTGCCGCTGTGAGCAGACCATCTGGTAGCTGCTAGCACCGTAGGCTGTAGAAGCGCACGATGCTCCATCTCGTAGGAACAGGCTGCTAGGGAACAAGACGTGCTGTCTGTTGTCGGTGCTGGTTGTCCAAGCACACGACGTGCTGAGATGCTGAGTATAAGATGTCAAGAAGTCTGGTGTAGAAGACGAGCTGCTCGGGGAGACCTTCTGCTTGATGGACTGTCGAGCTTCTTGACAGACTGTCGGGCTTCTTGACAGCCCGTCAAAGCCCAGCTGCTTCAGTTAACCCCAGTCAACGAGAGTCCCCATCACCAGCACTGCCATCCCAACACCCAACACACACCATCACCACCACCGTCCTATAGTCAGCACTCAGCACACATATGCCCGACACCACAAACCCACCACCTCGAGGAAAGCAGCCTCACATCAGCCGCCTCACAACAGCTGCCTCTCTTCCCAAAGAATAGAAATCATCCAGAATCACAGGGAAACAAGTCAAGAGGCAGAGAGAGGGCAGAGAGGGGAAACGGACGAGTCCCCCTCATCTTCCCCTCACCGGCCTGTCACATGATCTCCCGCATCGTGCTACCCCGGGATCCCGCGAGGGGTTTGAGTTGATGGCGCTCAGCAGCTGCTCGTACAGGCTATACATACAGTCTTCACCGGTAGTATCCATTCAGCAGACCTTCTGCTGCCATACCTACCTACCTAGTGATACCTACAGCCATCATCTCTCCAACAACTCCTCAACCATCTCAACTATAGTACAGCGACACCCTACCCCTTAAACGTCGCGCTCCTCTCCCCCCGAACAGGCGGCGCCTTGCGAGCCCCCTTGAGCCCCTCGTCCGCCGTCTTCGCGTACGGATCAAACACCTTGGCCCGCTCACGAGTCGAGCCCTGGCCCGCGTGAAGCACCGACGCCGCCTTGCTGTAGTCGAACGGAGCCTCGTTGGCTTGCTGCTGCCTCTGTTGCCTCTTCTTGACCTTCCTTGACCTGCGTTCTTCTCGCCTCTGCGTCTTCTTATGGGCCTTTTGGGCCTTTTCCTCGTGTTCCTTTTGTCGTTGCTTCTTCGACGCCCTCTTGCTGTCGGAGGGCTCTTCATCTTCGTCCATGCACAGCACTCCGTCGTCCGCCTCGTCCATTCCGCTCTTCTCCCCTGACTGCTCTGCGCTCGACACTTCCTTGTCTTCGACCGCTTTTGACTTCCGTTTCTTTCCTCTCTTCAGTATAACCTCGTCGTCCTTGTCGTCATCTGCCACCTTGGATGCCACCTCGGCTGTCGTCTCGGCGGCAGTGTCCTCGACCTCTTGCACCGCCTCCATGCCATCGGTACCCTTCGCTTGTGCCGTCTCAATGTCACCGGTATTCTCCGTTTGGGCCTCCTCTGAAGTCTTCTCATCCGCACCCCCGTCGCCTGTCTCGGCTGAGCCCTCCACGAACCGCTGCCATGGAAAGGGTAAGCTGTCTTCGGTGCCATTGAATTCATGACTCCCGGCTTCCCAACGCGTGCTTATCGCCATGTCTCCAAACAGCTGTGATTGCTTCAAACTCGCGACCTTGGCGTCGCCCTGCTCCGACGTCACCGGCGTTTTTTCCACAGTCGCAGCTTTTGCTGCTGGTTTCCGCGCCACATCCGAAGTCTGAGAAGAAAAGAACTTGAGCAGCGACGGTCCGCCTTGCGCCTTGGCGTCCCGGATCCGTTCCCACATTTCCACGAACCGGGCTCTGGCCAGGGAAGCCGTGTACGGGAGCATGCCATGCAGGGCCTTGACGTCCGGGGGGTTGACGCGCACGATGCTGAGTATCTGGTTCGTCCCCAGCACAAAGTTGGGGTTTTCGTCTTCTTCACGGGCCACGGCATCCCTCCACTCCCACATGGCCCGGAAGACAGCAAATTGCTGGCTGTCGAATCCGAGGTGGGCCTGCTTCAGGACGTAGTTGTACCAGCCGCGCGAGCCCCTGCCCGTCTCCTTGTCGAATTCGGGGTGTTCGTGGCGAGACAGCGCCAGCTCCCTGGATCGTTCAAGAGCATCTCTAGTGTAGCCGGCGCCCGAATTGCTGAGATCGCTCTTGCAGAGCTCATTTCGTAGGTGATCGAATATGTACAAGAGGTAATGGGTATCGGATCGGGCGTAATACATCATCTCCGGAGGAATCGGCCTAGCACACGTTAGCTGAGACACGCTGTCTTTGGGCAAGGACACGAACCGTATCCTCCAGTCGGCTAGCTGATACTGCTTGTCCGCGCTGAAGTCGACAAACTTGGACAAGAGAAAGGCAAGGCTTCTGCTGGGGAAGTTCAGTATGTTGCTGGCAAAAAAGGTATCGAAGAGACCGTTGACGTATAGGCCAAGGTCTCGCTGCAACCACACCATATCCATGTAGGCACCGTGGAAGACCTAGCGAGCGACTGTCAGACGGTTGAGGCTGCTTCCGATGCCGTCGAGGTAAAACTCACCTTGATGATCTTTGGATCGGCAAAGACCTCGTTGAGAATCTCGAGTTTGTGACGCCAGGGCTGCAGCGTGTCGACTATCCAGTCTTTTTCGCGCGTGCTGATCTGCATCAAGCAAACGAGGCCAGTGTAGGTGCGAAAGTCGTGGTGCTCCAGGTCAACGGCTATTTCGTCCGCCTTTTTTAGCTCCGCCAGCATGTCCAAGACGCCGTCGTACGTATCTACCCATGTGGCCGATGTCGATTCGACTGGCTGATACGGAATCGGCTCGACAATCTCGAACAATCGGTCTGGGTATTGCATGTTGGTTATCTCATGCTCGTAAGGATGCTTGTATCTGGGATTTCCGTTGTCAGCTGAGATTCTCTTGCGCGCAGATCAGGACTGTTGGACCCACTGAAGTGTGCCGTCTTCTCGCGGGGACAGGACAAGGCTCTGGGATAGAGATAAAATGGCATGCGGCTTCGTCGTGAGAATCGGTTTCCAGGGCTCGGTGGGAAAGTTGTCCTGCTTCTTCTCGAACAGCAGCTGCGGCTTGGAGACGTCGGCGTTCCGGATGACCTTGCCTGTGGATTTCCTCGAAGTCGGTGTCTGCAACGACCATGTCAGAAAGACCGCGAATCTCGGGGATGGGGGTATGAGTGCCAACCTGTTCCCCTGGCGGGGGTTCCCTGCGCTTGATCAAGCCCGTAAACTCGTCAAGCGCCGTGTCTGCCTTTTCCAAGACTGAATCGACAACGTCGACGATGGACGACCACTTGAGATCGATGTCATCGACATCCTCAATCTTGGGCGCCTGCTCCTTCGCCTTTCCCTTCACCTGGACCTTGCACGCGCGGGCCGCGGCCTGCAGCAGGCGCGTCGACAAGTCCAGGGCGCGAGAGGCGCTTTCGTCAAGCTGGCGAGCCGTGTCCGGGTTGACGGTCCGCTGAAACTGCAGGTCCTCTGCGGCGAGGCGATTTACCGTCTTGACCGTCGAGACGAGTGACTTTTGAATCCTTTTCTGCTGGGACTCGAAGTCCGGAGCGTCTTCCATCGCGGGCGACGGATGGCGGATGGCGGATGTCGGTTGAGGGTTTAAGGTCTGCTGAGTTTCAAGCCAGGAAAGAAGACAAAAACCGTTATCGATAGATAGCAGGAGGGTGTGGCATCACGTGATGTCCTGCGAGATAAGCCGTCGACTTCTCTCCCAGTGGCAACCCGAGGGAAAGACTCGACAAAGCAACTACGGAAGAGGTTGTGTCTAAACAGCAGTTATGCGAAATGATCCTTTATATCTCTATACTACCCGCCTTCTTTGCTCTCATCTAAGTCAGCAAGAGTTATCCCTGAACCAGCGTTACGTAGCATCCTCTCCCTCGTCACGGGCGCCATACAGGCGAGGCTTTATCAACTTTCTGCCGCGAGACTTTGGATTCTATTATTCACATAGTTATTTTGGACTAGCAGCGTCCTTCGCGTTCTTTATTTTCTCGGAAATCATCTCTTCTCGCTACGTGCGAACCTGATCGGTCGCGCCCTTGCTTGTCCGCGATTTCTCCTTCCCCCCCGTGCAGTGTTTTTTTTTTTTTTTCGAAATCCTCAAGACTGAGAATAGATGATTATCTACTCTCGAACAGATCGCCCATATTATCCCAGAGACTCCCCGTAATTAAGCTGCTCCCATTCGTTCCTCTTCAGCTTCTTGGATACAGCGATTCTGATTGTATCCCGAGCAAAGCAAAGCCACGGGTTAAACATGGCGTCTGGACTGAGCCTATCCGGGAATTCATTTAGCTCTTGAAGTAACCGAGTCTGTGAAGTGGGCGTCTTCGACAGCAGATATTGTGAGCAGCAAGTGGATAAATAACCGTAGCGGTCGTTTTGCGTAACTTTTTGCAACTGAGAAAGCTTTTCGATCTGGGAGCTAGGCTCCTCCGCAGCTGTTGCCAAAAGCCCTAAGCATAGGGCTTGTGTCCGATAGTCGTGGAGATCGCTCGCCAGCTGACAAGCAACGGCGACGGATTTCTTCGCTTCTTCCGAAAATTCCCGCATCTGCCACCCGGGATTCTCATCGAGATCCGGAATATATATGGGACACCGGTCGCCCAGTTGAATTGTTATTCCTGGAAACCGTTTCAGAGTATGCGAATACCAGTCCTGCTCTGTCGGCAAATAGGAAGCCTGATGTGCGATCCATCTTGCAAAGGTACGGCTTCTCATGCAATCGGGATGGTTTCGACGGAGAGTCTGAGCCAGAGAATGGGCGTCGCTCATGCAGCTCCCTAAAGGTTCTGACGGAGAGGTGGAGGTGAGTATTGAAACCATGATGTCTAATAATGCGAGATTGGTAGACTCATCCAAGACGGCCGCGCTATCCATCCAGTCGTCAATGAGGCGGCGGTCGTAACGAGGGACATGATAGAGCATCGTCATTGTGCTTTGAAACCTGGAGCTCCTCAAAGTTGCGATGAAGAAGTCTCGGAAGTCCCAGATGCGGCCTCCTGCTAGCAGAGTGCGATATATCTCGCCAGCGTCAGGCGGATCGATGTTGGGAAATGGCAGAACTTGGCCCGAAGTCCAGTCCATGTATTTGCCTCCAATTTTCAAAGCAAGGCTGAGAATTTTGATCTGGAAAACTTTCTCAGCAGACTTACTTGAAAGATGAGAAAGATTATACCTCGGTAGATCCGACCTCAGGTCCAAAAGTGAAAGCTTTTACAGCCGCCCGCGCCGTATTTATAGCTAGATTGACCGTGCCTTGGCGGTAAATTATTGACATCGCGCTCATCAAATCCCATTCAAGCCGAAGTAGGTCGAGTTCTTCGAGCTCCCCCTTCCCAACATGTCGCGGAGGCTCTCGGGAACGTTGTTCGCCGCTGGTATGATGTTGCTCCGCATAATTCGAGACCTTGGAGCTCATGCCGAAAACCGACTCGGGCTTGAGAAGGCCCAAGGTTTTGTAATCACCCATCTCTAGAAGCATCTCTGCGTACTGAACGAAGACGTAAGGGTGAATTCGATAGTCTGCGAGTTGCTCCTCGAAATAATCGTTGGCAGCCCGAAAGTCGCCGAACCTCACTAGGCAGGCAAATTGTTCCAATTCGGCACTGAAATCGTCGCAGATTGGAAGATCAAGATGAACGGTGACATCTTGGGGGTGGTCCGTCTCAAGAACAGGATTGATACCCTTCCGTGCAACTGCGGGAGGCGTGAAGGATACCTTGAATGTATCGGACTCGAGCTCATGGGAATATTGCGGACGTCGGGCCGCTGGGTCATGGCTTCTGGCTTCATTATCGTCTTTAGATTTGCCAACGAATGACGGACCCTTGAATTGGCTCTCTTTCGCCGTACGCGATGACTCATGGGAGAGAGTTCCCTCTTGATAGAGATGGCCTGCGGGGGTGGCGATGGCTTGATCATTCTTCACCGGAGGATGATTAGGAACACGCTCGAAATGGAAATCGAGGCTGTGGTGACGTCGAATGCTAGCTGTTGGTCGCAGCTGAGACGAGCCGTCAATGCCATCGTCATCGTATCGGGGAGGCTCAAAGATTTCGTCGGGTTTCATGGCGAGTGAGACGTTTCCTTAATATCGATGACTTTCTAACCCGAGCATCACTTGACTTTTGACTGTTAAAAGACCGTGTACGAAGACTTCGTACTTCGTACATGTGTATGTACGGATATGGGGCTTGAGGAAGCTGCTTTGCATGAAGTGAGACCGTCATCACACTGTCGTTGGTGGCGCAAGGCGAGCATGCAGTCAGCCAAAAGACAAGGCTGAGAGCCATTCACAAAGCCGGGCGTCACAGGTCCAGAACAGAGCAAGTCTACGAGTTGACCGTCTGAACGTAAATATATCCATGCATTATTGATCGCAGCTGCTCGTCTACCCTCCCATAACCTCTACAAGGATGCTGAGAAGGTGAAAAATGATTCGAATGACCTTGAATCTGAGCATCTTTGTCACCATCTCCTGTTCTCTAACGTTTACGCAGTCGTTTGTCTTGGATGCCTCGTCATCTTTCTGCGTCACTGCGTCTTTCTCGTCGTTTTCTACCGCGGTAGCAGAAGAGGCGGACGGTGCGACCACTGAGCCGTTGGATTCCATCACCGTTTGCCTGAGCGACGTTGGATCTGCGTGATAGAGGTTCTTCAAGGTCGGTGTCGTTTCATCGGCATTAGGCGGCATATCAGACACTTCCATGTCCTGCTCTTCCGATATCGCGGGTCTGGCGTCGCGAATCTCGACCGGGATGCTGTTGATGAGGTTCTCTCTCTGCATAACCAAGTCTAAATTGGCTGCCCAACGATTGAGGAGCCACTTGGGTTCTGTCGGCCACCCGATATGGGTTATGAATTGATCTTGGTCGTGCTCGTAGCGAGGCCCAAACCGCCTCTTGACGCCCTTGTTCGCCCGTTTTATCCTTTCTCTCAGCCTGGCAGACGACGAGTCAAGCGTGCCTTGGATCTTGACCTTCATGTAGAAGGGACTGCCATTGTACTGAAAGGCAAACGCAGTAGACACCTTTGTTGCCGGCCGAGACTCTTTGTCAAGTTTGTTGGCCGCAAATCTCCACTTGATACCCTCGTATAGTTGGCTCGACTGTGCTCGGATGAGGGAGCTGTTCAACGTCCACCGACTGGAGCACTCGACCTTCCTGGTCCTATTCAAGCCGAGGCCGCCGAAGCCACCACCAGGAAACTGGAAGGATGGTGTGCCCGCGACGCCGTATTCTATCGTCACGGATCTCTTCTCCCCCGTGAGACTCGTAGGACCCCATGATGCCACTTGAACGCCGATATAAGCCTCCTCCTGGCTGCTAGACGCGATCCTTCTGCTTTGTCTGGTAAGGAACGGCGGTTTTTGATCCAAGGTGACGATGACGTCTGCGGACAAGAGCGAGCAATCTGCGGGTTGCTCAAAGTTGAAGTCGAGATAGATGATGCCGCCGGGCTGCTCGCGGGCGCCGCTGAAGACGCCCAGTTTGGACTCTTTCAGGCGCAGACAGCAATTCACCCGGACAGAGCCGAATTCTTTCTCGCCGGCGCAGAGAAACGATGCCGGAGGGTTGCAGAAGCGGCCGAAGTCGTTACGCCCGTATTTCCGTCCACTCCTGGCTGGCAAACTCGGAGCGATACTCTCAGGGGACTGATCGAGGACTGTGGATGAAGCCATATTAGAACCGGGCCGGGGGAGCTCGAGGGGGCCTCACGCCTAGTATCGGCGGAGGGAATGCTCACTAGTCAGGGTCGATGGAAGAGCTGGAGGCACAGTACCAGTGATCGACAGCAGGATCGCTGCACTCTATCGGTGTGTTGGATGGCACGGGGGTAATACACAGCCATCTGCAGTGGACGGGGCTGAGGCAGGACATGAACATGGATCAGCTCAGCCGCGTATGTCTGCAGAGACCGGATGGAGATGCATGAATCCCGCTGCAGCATGGCTGATTGATGGTCGTCGTCATCAATTCGCATCTACATGTGTTACTATCTACATGCCAGACATTACTTACGCAGATGACAGCCACCAACAGAGACGGCGACGATGCTTCGTACTTGGCAAATGAGCCAATGACAAGGTAAAGGTCAAGAAAAGCAACCAAAGACACAACCACGCATCCACAGCGCCAATCCCAAAACACCAAACGGCATCCAGCTCCCCCATCCCCAGCAGAGACAACATCGAAACAAAGCTCGCCACCAAACCTTGAACCCCCAAAGCCTGACCCGACATCTGCAGCCGAGCCCGCAAGCTCACACCAAGTCAAAAGCGGCCCGTAGCCGGCAGTAGCGTCGACGATGACACCCACCGAGCCGGAAAGCAGAATGCAAACTAGGCCGAGCCGGGGAGCACTAAGAGAGATGGAACTAATTTCAGGTGATATCAAGGATCATGCACACAAGTCCTGGCTCTCTGCCGTGCCGGTAGTTCTAGTTCCCTGCGGCTTGAGACTACTTTAGGTAGGAAGTCTGGTGGTCTAGTCGACTTACCCAGCGCGGCCTTGGTTCAATGTCATCATCGACTTACACGGTAGTCCAAATCACAAATTTATAAAGAGAAGTTCGCTAGAAGCTCAAAACTAGAGTAAATTCAAGCAAGCTCGTCCTCTCTCCATCAAGGCATGAGACCCTCCATCCTATACCACACAGTCTCCCTCTCCCTCCTCACCTCCACCACCGTCACCCAGTCCATCACCAGCATCAAAGCAGACCTCACCACGCTAGCCAATCTCCTGAAATGGCAGGGCACAACTCACTCAAGCTACGCTCCCGTTCTTCCAGCCGCGCGCAAAGCCCATTCATCCATATCCTCCATGACGGGACCCGGCAGTCCAATTCCCCAGGCAGCTGAGTATGCCGAGCAGCTGGGCAGGCTGGTGGCCGAGAGCCGATACATGGTAGCCCTATCTACGCCGAGCCGATATCGGCAGACGGTTCTTGATTCGACCGTCTTCCTGAAAGGGAGCTTGGATGAGTGGCGATTCACCATTACCCGTACGCGTGACAAACTGGAGGAGCCGTCCAAGTATCGCGCCCCTAGTTGCGGAAAGAGAAGAGCAAAGGACATCTCAACAAGTACACCGCCAGGAACCATCTTTCATGATTTCGAAGGCGCTCCAGCCATGGTCGTCGTCCCAGCCGGCTGTTTCACCGCCGGATCCTCACCGGAAGAACAGACCCGTTGGGGAGTCCCCCAAGCAAGACGAAGCTTCGAACTCCCCCGTCGTCGAGTCCGGATAGCGAAGCCGCTGGCCGTCGGCAGAACGGAGGTAACCTTTGGCGAATTCCAAGACTTCATCCGTCAAACAGATTACGAACCCCGAGGCGGCACCCGCGCATGGAACCACGGAAAGAACACAACGCTGGCCTTCAAGTCGGACCTGAACTTCCGCAACCCAGCCTTCCCGCAGACAGACGACCACCCAGTCGTAGCCGTGACGCGACAGGACGCCGAAGCCTAAGCCGCCTGGCTATCCTGCCTGACAGGATCAACATACGGGCTACCATCGGAAGACGAATGGGAGTACGCCGCCCGCGGAGGCTCCAACGATACCTTCTTCTGGGGCTCCGACCTCTCCCGAGCAAAACCAATGGGCCAACACCTACGACACGAGCTCATCCACGACAAACGCCTTCCCCTGGTCCCACACAAACGTGACGGATTCCTTCGCCTACACCGCGCCCGTGGCGTCCTTCCGCCCCAACGGCTTCGGCCTCTACGACGTGACGGGCAACGCGCGCGAGTTCACAGCCGACGACTGGATCGAGCGTCTGGGAGGCGCGGCATCGGATGGTTCCGTTCGGAAGGGGCCTGCGCCGTTCCCGGTGGTGCGTGGCGGGGCGTGGAATTATCAGCCGATGAACCTGCGGTTGAACTACCGGAGTGCCTATTTTTCGAGCGAGGTTTCGACCAATATGTTTGGGTTCCGGCTTGTTCGACATCTTGCTTAGGCGGTGGAATTACTGCGTTGATGTCGTAAAACTTCAAAAGAGCAAGCAGCAGATTTTGAGTCCAGTGCAGCAGTGCTGTATCCAGACCTCGCAAGTTAGCCATCCATCCAATAGCAAGCACCCATCCCCACCGAGCCTCAGCCTCACAGAGAGCCAGCACAGTGTCAATCACACATCCCCGCACATACTACAGTCATCAACTCTCCAACCATGCGAGCCTCGTCACAGCATGACGTCTGCAATCCCACCCCATCAGGAATCCCAGACCCGCGGAACCGCAGCCAGCCACCTACGGTCAAAGCTCTATACAGAGCAGAATCAGGCGAGATCCTCGGTCTCTCTCGACGTCGGCGTTTCCTTGGCTGACGGGGATTCGGATGGGCTTGTACGAGTGTTACCCCCTGCCTGCATGCATCATCATACCTACGTCGTTTTTTTCCCGCCAGTGGAAACTGACGTCTTGGCAGGGTTTCTAAACGGCCATTTCCGACGGTGCCCGAAAAGTGGCAATCACGAGAGGAATCACACAATTCCCATCCCCCATTCCGTCTCCCCCGAGGCAGCCTCGCGAACGACTCCATCAACCATCAAGTTAAGCAACCACATACCACACACCACATTCCCCCCCGTCGTGCAACAACATGGCCCCCGCCGTCGACAGCGGCCAGACGACACCCGGCCGCCTCCTCCTCCTCTCTAACCGGCTCCCCATCACCATCAAACGCTCCGACGATGGGAGCTACTCCTTCTCCATGTCATCCGGCGGGCTCGTCACCGGCCTCAGCGGCCTCGGCAAGACGACCAGCTTCCAATGGTACGGCTGGCCGGGCCTCGAAGTGCCAGAAGATGAAGTCGCGGGCATGGAGGAGCGGTTGAGCCAAGAGTACGGCGCGCACCCCGTCTTCATCGACGATGAAATCGCCGACAGACACTACAACGGCTTCTCCAGTAAGCGCCCCCAAACACCCATCATCCTCCTCCCCCATAAGCAACCAGCTCAAGACTCGACCAGACTCCATCCTATGGCCCCTCTTCCACTACCACCCCGGCGAAATCACCTTTGACGAATCCGCCTGGTCCGCCTACCAAGAAGTCAACCAACTCTTCGCCGAAGCCGTAGTAAAGGACGTCCAAGACGGCGACCTGATCTGGGTGCACGACTACCACCTCATGCTCCTCCCCCAGCTCCTCCGCAAAGAACTCGGCGCCTCGAAGAAAAACATCAGCATCGGCTTCTTCCTCCACACCCCCTTCCCCAGCAGCGAAATCTACCGCATCCTCCCCGTGCGCGAACAACTCCTCACCGGCTTGCTCGACTGCGATCTGATAGGTTTTCACACGTACGACTACGCGCGTCACTTCCTCAGCAGCTGCTCGCGTATCCTCGGCGCGACGACGACACCCAACGGCGTGGAATGGAACGGACGCTTCGTCACCGTCGGTGCGTTCCCCATCGGCATCGACCCGGAAAAGTTCGTCGAGGGCCTCAAGAAGGAAAAAGTACAGGAGCGAATCGCATCCCTCAGCCGCAAATTCGAAGGCGTCAAGCTCATCGTCGGCGTCGACCGACTCGACTACATAAAAGGCGTCCCTCAGAAACTACACGCCCTCGAAGTCTTCCTAACCGAACACCCGGAATGGATCGGCAAGATCGTCCTCGTCCAAGTCGCCGTCCCCTCCCGCCAAGACGTGGAAGAGTATCAGAACCTACGAGCCGTCGTCAACGAGCTCGTCGGCCGCATAAACGGCAAGTTCGGCACGGTGGAATTCATGCCCATCCATTTCCTCCACCAGTCCATCCCCTTTGAAGAACTGACGGCTCTATACGCCGTATCCGACGTCTGCTTCGTCTCCTCCACCCGCGACGGCATGAACCTCGTCTCCTACGAGTACATCGCCACCCAGCGCGGCAAGCACGGCGTCATGATCCTCAGCGAATTCACCGGAGCCGCCCAGTCCCTCAACGGAAGCCTCATCGTCAACCCCTGGAACACCGAGGAGTTGGCCAACGCCCTCCACGAGGCCGTCTCCATGAGTCCCGACGTCCGGGCCGCCAACTACGCCAAGCTCGAGCGCTACGTCTTCAAGTATACCAGCGCCTGGTGGGGGGCCAGCTTCGTCGCCGAGATGACGCGCCTTGGCGGTTCGGGTTCGGCGAAGAAGGCTTTGTGCAATGTTGATGGCGCTGTCGTCGCCGGGACCGACGGTCGTGAAAAGCCTGGATAGGGAGGGGTTGCTTTGTCTTGATCTCGAGTGTCTAGTTTTACTTTTCCCGAGAAGCGTGCTTTAGAGTCGAGACGGCGTGCATCGGACGATCCGTGCGTCGGTGTAGTATCGTGAACAGCACAATTTACATACATACGTACCTAGGTATGTACATACAATCATGCATACAAGACTGACAGCGGGAACTCTTCGACGCCCGATGGTCCTTGGCGTCTCTGTGTAAATTGCCTCTGTCAGACTCGCGACCTACTACGTGCTCACTGCCTGTCGTGCTTTGGAGTCGGGTTGGCGGAGACTAATTCATCCGTACTCCAAGGTATGTAGTATCGTGAACAGCACGACACGTCAAGACATGACATGCATACATGCATACATGCATACATGCATACATGCATACATACATACATACATACATACATACATACATACACATAAACCCTCTTCCGCGTTTCAAGTCCTTGGCGTCCTTTAAATGCCTCTTGCCTCTGTCAAACTATCCGACCTATACCTACCTCCGACCCTACCCACAACCTACATCCTCCCACCCCCAGCCAAGAAGACGCACCGCAAGACTGGAGAGAAAACAGAAAGCCAACTCTCAGAGACACAAGTAAAAAAAAAGTCCACTCCCCATCTTCAATAAGGAGAATTGACGATATCCTCCTTGCCGAGCTTATACCTCCCACTATCCACCCCCCCGATATGGCGAGAAGAAGAGGCCCGCCCCCCTCCGGAACTGAGCCTGGCACCGCCCATGATGCTCTCGCGCGTCGGACGCCGCAGTGCCCGCTTGGCCACCATGTTGACCTCGTTGGGCAGCGCGACGATGACGTTCTTGTCGGACCCGAACTTGAAGTCGTCTGCCTTGACGTCGTCCTCGTAGCGCTTGATGCGGTACGCGCCGTGGCCCTTTCCTGGGCCCGCGCCGCCCTGGAGGACGCGCTTGAGGTTCCATTCGACGATGTAGGGGCCCGTGGCCGTGATGATGCTCGTCTCCTCGGCCCCCTCTCCCGCGTTGAACTTGGCGGGCGTGAAGGATACCGGCTTACCCGTCTCGTGGTAGAACTGGGCCACGTGTTCGGGACTGAGGGCCAGACGTCGCGGCTGGGGCTTTGAGTTGGCCGAAAAGGGCTGCTCGAAGCCGAGCCTGCCCTCGTACTTGCCGTCCTTTTGCTTGGCATCGACGAGAAGCAGGTAGTTCTTTGTCGTGCCGAGGATCCAACGGCCGTCGGCCGATACGTCCATGCCGGTGATGGCGTCGCCCAGAGCCGGCAGCTGCGTCTTGGCCCGGATGCCGAGCCGGTCAAAGAGTCTGATGTCGCCCTTGTTGCTGGCTACGGCGACGTAACCCTTTTCCGTCGTGGCCAGGGCCGAGAAGTCGTTCTTGGACGCGTACTGCTTCATGTCGGAATCGACGAGCTTGTTGCCCGATAACCGCGGATCGATGCGGTACAAGGCGTTGCCCGAGACGCCCAGGAACGTCTGCTCCGACGTCATCTGTGCAAACTTGTTCTCGGGCGCAAACGTGACGACGGGAATATCGTCGTGCACCTTCCACTCGTCCACCACCTTGCCGTATTCAATGTCCATCCGGAAGAGCTTGTTGGCGTCGACTTCGTTTTGCATGATGAGGTCGCGGTCCTCGCTGTGTAGCATCACCTTCTTGGGGCTCATCAGTCTCCCGCTGGGCGTCGTCACCTTGGAAATGTTGGTCGAGAACTTGAGTCGGTTATCGGGCGTGTGCGAGAAGACGCCAATCTTGGAGCCCCGGACGACAAAGGAGCGGTCGTGCTTGTAGCCGACGGCCAGCTGCGAGTTGACTTCGCCCCCCTTTCTCTCCTCCTCGGCCGCCTCCTCGTCTTCCGAATCGTAGACCTGGCTGTGGATGCCCTTGGCGTTCTCGTCCCCCTCTTCCTCGTCCTCGTCCTCCTCTTCCTCGGCTCGGGCGGCGTCCTCTTCCGATGGAGGCGCGTCCTCCATGGCCAGGTCTCCGAACGCGTCGAGGACATACTCGCGCTCTTTTTCCTTGATCTTGGCCCATTTCGTCTCGTTGAGCTTCTCCCAGATGGCCTGCATGATGGCTTGCTGAAACCTTTCCAATGTCGGCTGGTCTTTGAAACGCAAGAGCCACGACCTCGCGGTGCCGTCATCGCTGAAGTGGTTGAAGACGAACGACAGGTATTCAAAGTCGAAGACGGGGTTGAAATCTGCCACGACCGGCACTCCCAGCCATGACTTGTCTTTGCCGTCGACCTGCAGCCAATACTCCCACTTGCCGACCTCGGTGACGGTAGCGATGACCTCATCGTCGACCATGGCAAAGTGACCGGGTTGCGGATCGAAAAGGTGCAGCTCAGCGGTGACGGTAGCGTAGATCTCTATAGCCTGAGGAGGCGGTTGTCGCTTGCTAGGCGGCGTAGAAGGGCCCGGCACTTCGCCTCCGTCGGGGAGCGAAGAGGGCTCCGACGCCGAGGCAGCGCCCCTCTTGGCCGACGAGTTGGCCGCGGTCCTGTGCTTGTACATATCTTCGACGGAATCTATGGAGCGGGCCAGCGTCGGGCTGTGAAGAGGGCTCGCAGGCGGGATCGGAGGTTCCTCGTGGAACTCGAACTGACGGAGGTCGTCGGGGAAGGCGCTTGCGTGTGGCCGGCGGTACTTGCGCTCAAACTGACACTCGCGAGCGGCTTGTATGAAGCGCTCGACGAGGGAACAAGGAACGTGGTTGTCGCAAACGAACTCGTAGAGGTCGCCCGAGTCACCGCTCAAGTCTCTCCAGGCCAGCACTTTTTCTCCGCTCTCGCGAATATCGATGCGAAGGTGAAGGGCCTCGTCGAGAAGAAACGTCTTTTCGTCACGCTCGGCCACTAGAGCGTCGATCTCGGCGTCCTCACCCTCCTCTTCGGCGAGCAGCTCGGCCTCGCCCTCCTCAAAGACGCGTTGGACGACGAGCTGGTATTGAAAATCCTGGTTGGTGCGGCGAATGCGGACGGCGGCGTCCTTGAAGATGAGCTCAGAGTACCCCTTGGGCGAGAGCGGGCGGACGAGGTACAGCTGGCCCTGAGGCAGGTCGATGAGCGACTCCTGGGCGCTCGAGCCGAAAATCAGCTTGCCAACGTTTCGCAAGACAAACATGACTCAAGCCTCTGGGAGACGCGGTGGGATACGCTGTGGGGGACGCTGTGGGAGACGCTGTAGGAGACGCTGTGGAAGGGACGAGGCTTCAGTGGGCGGTTCGTGACGCGGGCATCCGTCTTGCGGTGAGATCGGCTTTGTTGATCATGAGTCATGGGCTCATGGCCAACTCTCGAGAGGAGTGGGTAGAAGAAGAGGATGAGAGGGCGGAGTACGCCAGCAGGCAGCTGCGCCACACGGAAGTCAGGGTCGCGTGGCGGTAGTTGTGGCGGTGCACGGGTCACTGCGTCAGTCTTAGGTAATCGTGTCTCTGTTAACCGACGACATGTGGACTACAGGCTGAGGCTACAACTGGCCATCAGGCTTGGTCAAGTTCAATGCAAATGGGCTTCTGCACTCTGAAGCAAGAAAAGTTCAGCTAGGTATTGAAGACTGAGTCATTGATTCCTCCACCTACATATCACAGCTCAACTCTACCTACATATGTAGATTCCGATCCTCCCCAATTCCAACCCTCCTTACAATCGAACTGATTAATTATCCGGGAAAGCAATCCGCCACTGCGTAGGCTGAGACTCAGTCTTCCGCGGCGTCGTATGGTCGTTCAGGCACTCCTGTTCACTGCCATACGCAGGCTCGCTTCCCATGGGATTGTTGAAGCTCCGGCAGAAGATCTCGGTGCCACACCAATGCTCATTCCTTCCATCCCAGTCTTGACAAAGATTGAGGTTCTTAAGCTCCACCCAGGGCTTCTTGGGCTTTCCCGGGTTATAATCGATGGTGGGGGGCCTGTCTTCGGGGGGGTTGTTGGTGACCGGCTCCGGCTCGTGATCATCCAGGCACTCCCTCTCGTTCGCGTACCCGGAATTTACGTTTCGTTGGTTGAGGGTTTTGCAGTAGAACTTGGTGCCGCAGTACGCCTCGTCGGTCCCCAAAGCTTGAGCGCAACGGGCTGGGTTCAGCGGCTGCAACCATGGCTTCTTTCCGTAGCTTGGAGGCTTGTTGTCGGCCTGGGGGTTGCCGCCAGTCGGGGGTTTGCTGCTTGTCGGAGCACCCTTGCCAGCCGGTTCCGGCACGTGGTCGTCCAGACACTCCCGCTCGCTCCCGTACTGACGATGGCTTCCGCCAGCATAGTTGAACTGTTCGCAGTATATCTTGGTGCCGCAATGCCTCTCGTTTGTTCCCATGCTCTGGCTGCAAGGGCCGGGCATTCCCGGTTGTAACCAGGCTTTCTTGACTCGGCTTGCAGGCTTGTCATTGGCCTGGGACTGGCTGCCGGCCGGGGCGCCGTTCCCGGCCGTTTCCGGCTCGTGATCGTCCAGACACTCCCGCTCGCTCCCGTACTGACGATGGTTTCCGCCGGCATAGTTGAACTGTACGCAGTAGATCTTGGTGCCGCAGTGCCTCTCGTTTGTTCCCATGCTCTCGCTGCAAGGCCCGGGCGCTCCCGGCTGTAACCAGGCTTTCTTGACTCGGCTTGCAGGCTTGTCGTTGGCCTGGGACTGGCTGCCGGCCGGGGCGCCGTTCCCGGCCGTTTCCGGTTCGTGATCGTTCAGGCACTCCTGCTCGCTCCCGTACCGATTATCTCCGCCCGGATACTTGAATTGTTCGCAGTAGACCTTCGTTCCGCAATGCACCTCGCTCGTTCCCATGCTCGCGCCACAAGGCCCGGCCGCCCCCGGTCGCAGCCACGGTTTCTTGGGTTGACCAGAAGGCTTGTCGTTGGCTGGAAGGTTGCTGCCAGCTGGTTCCGGTTCGTGAGCGTCCAGGCACTCCTGCTCGCTTGCGTACCGATGACCAGTTCCAGTCAGATGGGCAAAGCGTCGACAGTAGGTCTTTGTGCCGCAGAGCCCTTCATCCGTTGCACCGCCCATGGCACAAGAGGCGTGATTCTTGGGTTCTGACCATGGTTTCTTCGGCGCCGGCTCGTGATGATCCAGACACTCCCTCTCGCTCTTGTACTTGGTGCGTCCCCACGTGTACTTGAACGACTGACAGTACCGCTCCGTTCCGCAAAACTTCTCGACCCTCTCCAGGGAAGAACGGCACTTGGCATCATCCGTCAGCTCCGTCCACGGCTTCTTCGTCGCCCATCCCGGTGGCGATGACGCAGGCGGCGGCTGTTCGGCATGCCGCGACTCGTGAGCATTGATGCACTCTTCCCAGCTATTCCAAGCCGGATTCAACTTGATGCCGAAGCGATACATTTCGCAAAAGGCGTCGGTGCCGCAGTGGTCCTCGCTGGTGTGAGTGGCGTCGCAGGTGTTTGTCATGGGTTTCCACGGGAGGAGACCGTCGCGACGGATCACGGCCGGACGGGCCAGGGAGGTGCCCGCGGCGAGGAGGAGGGTAGCAGCGTCGTACTTCATCTTGTAGCGATGGTTGAAGTTGGTGTTGAAGGCTGGCTCTCTCTTTGCTGGCGGGATTTGGGGGGGGGGGGCAGCCGTGGCTTTATAGCTTTCATCAGTTGGACTACGTACAAGTGTATATCTGTATGTAGGTAGGTATATGTATGTATGTATGTGTGTGTGTGTGTGTTTATGTGCTTGGCATCCCGTTATAGAAACTTGGAGCTGAGAGGGAGCCTGTATGTATGTACATACCTACTTACAACTACGTGCGTACATATGTACATACACACACACACACATGTTCACGCAAGAGTTGAAAAGGTTTGTTTCTCGATATCACCGGGGCATTGATATCAGCCACGTCAACCGCTCCACCTGATAAGCAGACGATGGCATCATCGGGAGAATGACGAGCATCATGTCTGTACAAGATTAGAAATCAAGTACATATGTACATACATGTGTATGAGTGTATATATATATGTGTGTATGCCCACCGCAGGTCCGTCGTAGGACAACACGGTTAGCCTTCCCCCCTCCTTGTATCACGCCTCGAAGGTATTGAAACTCAGTGCACAGCGGCGGCGAGAAGATACTCCTACCTCGACGTTGAAAGTCTGCTCGGAAGAGTTTCGTCGTTACCGGTCACAGTTCGTCCTGGACGGAATGCCTGAGTCAAGACGCGTGCACGATATAGAGCCTAGATCATAATCTCTTGTTTCTATAATTGGAGTCTGGTAGAGTGTGCATGTATGTATGTATGTACATCAGGATCGAGCTTACGAATAAATCCATTGCTTTCATCTTAATCAAGGCAAAACCACCGTTGACCGGGTTGCGCAGAGTCTATTGATCGTCATGCAAGTCGTCCGACTATCCAGCCAACCTTGCCGGCCTCAACCCTATAATTTCAAATAAGCCACAAAGTGGATAGGCTCTGACTCATAAGCCCTGCCGATAACCAGTCACATGAGCCCATTATAGGATACAATATAGACTGGATTATCAAGGACGGCTACGTATGTATGTATGTATGTATGTATGTACATACATACTCGCACATTGACACTCCGGAACTCGCGACGCAGCATCACGCCAGTCCCGCCCAGCGAACTCTGCGGAAACGTGTAGATTATCCAGCATCGTCACATCGGAATTGGAGACGGCACGCTGCAAGGGATGAATATTGGTCGCTGTTGAGGGAAGAGGCAGTGCTAGAGATTGCGGGACAATGGGCTAGAATATGTATGTATGTGTGTATACACATGCAATGAACATAGATAGATGCATATGTACATACATACATACATACACACATACACACATACACATACAATAATCATAGACTGGCTGTCGGATTCCATCACAACTGTGAAAGCCAAGGAACCATCCAAGCCAAACAGGGAGACTCGAGAGCTGAACTGCGCCCAGCAGCGGAGTCGGACGCGTCAGAGTCAGCCGCGACGGTACATACATACAACATACAAACATAAATACATACACACCTATGATTTATCATTGCTCTGCTGTCGAGCCTGTGGGAGCCGATTGCTGCGGCCTGCCTCAAAGAAGCTTGGCGAGGGAGTCGAGATGGTGGTCGATGTGCGTGAGATCAAGTGTTATAGACCGTATGTAGAGTCAGGGCGGGACCTTGTCTATGCTGTCTGGCGAACAGTCCTCTGCGGTGGAAAAGTTGAGCGATTGAGTCTGTATGTAAGGGAGTAGGTGCTCTGCTAGCTGACGTTGCATCTCCTCTGAACCTGGTTTCATGTCTCCCATCCACAAAGAAACCAACATTCATATCAAATCCATTAACCAGACAACTCTATACAAATACACAAAAACAAAGATCCAACCCTCAACCCCAACCCCAACCCCAACCCCAAATCCAACCCCCAACCCCTACAACTCAACTCTAGCCCCCCCTTCCCCCTATCCTCCTCCCCCCCAACAATCAACCTCGCAACATTCATCCCCATCAACGCACTCGTCTCCATGGTCGATATAAACCCCTCGACCCCAGAAGTATACCAAACTCCCCTCCCCACCCCGGGATCCTGAAAAGTAACCCGCGGCAAAACAACAGGATACGAGTGAAACCAAGTGGGATAGAACCACGAAACCACCCCCTCAGCCAGGAACATGTCCGGAACCTCGACGCCCAATATGCCAGCCAGGAACGCCGGCTTCACGGGCTCGGCGCTGAAAACCTTGTAAAGGTACTCCGTCGCACCTGTAGATGGGTTCCTCACCCTCCGAAGCGTACTCACGGAGTAGAACCCCGTCCGCCCAACACCTTCGGCCCCCAACCCCGGCACCTCATCCCTCCCAAGCGTCGTATAAACATTCCTCGGCGGCCCGTCACCCTCCTCGAGACCAAAGTACTCGGGCCGCAAGGTAAGAGGCGACGCGAAGAGCGTAACGTGAAGTTTCATGTACGGCACCTCATCAATCTCAGTCTGCAGCACGCCCGTCGCCGCCTTGATACCGCTGAACTGCCAGGGCGTCGCGATGATGACGTCGTCAAAGGCAACGGGGTACGCAGAGTTCGTGTCCCCCGTCGAGAGCGTGTACTTGTCCTTCTTCTCGCCCAAGTCAATGGCCGTGACGGTCGTGTTTCGACAGAGAGCCGCCCCGCTGCTGCGAACCATGTGGTCGAAGATCTGCCAGTTCCCACCTTCAATCTCAACGGCCTTTTCCGTCGCGAGCGAGACCATGGCTTCAACGCCGTGGATGTAAGCCAGGTTAGAGGCGTAGTTGACGCGCGTGGCCGGCTGCATCAGATGACGCGCAAACTCGGAATCAATCTGTCCAAGATGAGACAAGGATTAGAAGGAAGAAAGAAAGAAAGAAAGAAGAAAAGAAAGGGAAAGATACACCCACCTTGTTGTCGACAAGATACTGCTCCCCCGTAACGCCCGCAATCGCCCCCAGCCCCAACTCAACAACCCTCTCAGACAGCGAAACAAAAGGGAAAAACGGCTCATCATACAACCTCAGAAACTTACTCACAACCCCCTTGATCAACCCCATGGCCCGAAAAGGCGCCAATCCATATCGCCACCACAACCTCACCATCTCCCACATCCACGATCCTTGACCGGCAACATCGCGAAAGACAACGTCCTCACCATCCCATATGAGAGTGAGATCACCACGTACAGCCGGGGAGTCAACGTCAGCGACGACGAGGTTAAAGGCCCGGCTCGCGTTGATGAGGATGTGATTTACGGTTACGAAGATGGAAGCTCCCAGCTCGACGGGCTGCGAGGCGTCGTTGAAGGCGTTTGTCGTGAGGGTTCGGCCGCCGATCCGGTCCGTTCTTTCAAAGATTGTCGTGTTGAGGACAATGTTGCGCTGCTGGGCGTAACGGGAGAGGTGATAGGCCGCTGATGAGCCCGCTGCCCCGGCACCTTGGAGAAGAAGTCAGTCATGGAATCAACCGCCGTCGCCAGAAACCTGTTCGATAGCCAACTCCAAGGGTCCATCCATGTCTTGGCCGAGCCAGGCGTCGTCCACTCACCAATAACAGCCACGTTCCTCACCTCGCCAGCCGCGATTCCCCCCACGATCCCCCCTGCCAAGACACCGGTAAGAGCGAATCCCGTCTGCATGCGCATCTCGTCACGTCACGTCGTTGTTTCTGTCTTCGTCCTCAAAACAGACGTCGTCCGGATACAAACGAGATAATCACAACAACTGGCACGTGATGAGAACGCCATTTACACGGCCCAACATCATTTTGACGTCATGGCGTGTCCTCCCGGCAGTAACCACCAATAAGTATCTAGGTACATACATACATGCCTACCTCTGCCTACTAACTTAGGTACCGGAGTATGTAGCCCTCGATCCGATCAATCTTTACATCATGGCTTGCGTCATCCCCCGACCCTTTCGGCCTCCATCTGTCCGGTTCATCTTCATCTTTCGATCTGATCTGGTAGGCAGGTTCGTCGGGCGTTCTTGCACGGACTGACTGCTATCCTCGTATCTACTCCCATTTGCAAGAGTGAAACAGCGTCTCCCAACCTGTATGAAGTCACAGCCAACCTCGGAGGCCACCGAAGCCCAAAACACCCAACACCAACAACACTCACACCAACACTCGAAACCACAATGGCCTCCTAGTCCTTTGTTCAATCTCCATAACTTGCTCCGCCTCTCTCTACCCTCACCTCACCATCTGGATCGTTTCCATAGTAAACTTTGATTCAATCAATAATTGGTCAAGTCAACATCATCTAGGCACCACGCGCCAGGGGAATCATATAATCTTGACACCAACAACCCAAACTCCACACAGCTCCCATTGAATCCCCCATTCCCGATTCTGTCCTCGTCGGGTGGTCCCGTTCCCCCCAAACGCCGTGATTGGAAAATGCACCTTTCGTCATATCCCAAAGTGAATACATCCAGAGGATTACATCGTAAAAGTCAGCTCCTCGTTGCTGCTGGGACACCTGCTTCCAGGCCCTCCAGCAGTGGCAGCCGAGCTCCCACCCGTGCGAGTCATCATCTCGCTTGCACTCTTGCTGCGTTCACGGGCTGTTCCCGGCGCCACGTCGGCGCTGCCCATGGATCGATGCGTGTCATCTTCAGCATCCTGGTCACCCGCATCGACGTCGTACATGCAGCGTGAATCCGGCTCGTTGTCCGGGTCCTCGCCGTCCTCGTCGCCGCTGGTGAGGTCCACGCCGTCGGGATACCCGTCCGACTGATGCGGGTTGGCCTTGCGGCTTCTCGACTCCTCAGACGACCCGTACTCGTCGTCGTCACCGTCGAAACCGGCATCGCTGTCTCCGTCGGACGACGAATCGGTGCTAAAGGGCGGAAAGAAGATGGCCGGTGGCGGTAGCGATACGGGTCTCAGCCGCTTGATCCGTCCTGACATGTACTCGATCTCGATGGCCGGCGAGGCGCACCGGGAAGACGAACTGGACGTCACGGGGACCGGCGAAGAAGTCGACATGGAGGCTAACCGGCTGATGATGCCCTCCGTGGTCTCGTCGACGTTGGGTCGGCTCACAGCCGCCGTCTGCGCCGCGGGCTCCTTCGTCATCCTCCTCGTCGTGACAACAACCAGGAAGTGATCGTCGGGCAGCACACCGCCCAGTCCGCACGGCTCCAGCGGTCGAATCTCCATCAACTGCTGCTTGTCGGACCATCCGACGTCCATCTCCACGTCGCTCGAGGACGAATCCGAGTCCGACGTGAGACCCGGCACGGCGTCGGTCTCGCTCGTCATCTTGTTGGAGTCATCTTCCGGACCCGGCCCGTCACAGAGCGGGCGGTAGCACAACGAGGACCCGGAGGCGGACCGGTGCGGAAGCGGGCGCACGAATCGCGGGACTAGCGCCGGACGGTCCTGGCCGGCTCCGGATCGCATATACGTCGCCGGCGACACGTCGCCGGGCTCCCCCGAAAGATCGGTACAGAAGGGCGCGCCGCTGTAGTAGATGATGGCGCCGTCGCGACGGCGCTTCCGACGGTTGGACGTGCCGGAGCCGCTGAGTTCCCATCGCGAACCGCCGACGTTGCTGTCCTCGACGGGGCCAAACGACGACAGAGTGTCGTCGATAGACGTCTGACCGTTGGGCGACTGCTGCTGTACAAATAGCGGCTTGTAATGGAAGCTCTCGGACGAGGCCGACACCTGCGGCCCAAACTTGGACGGATTCTTGGTGGAGCTTCCTCCGCCCGACTGAAAGTCGTCGCCGGTCGAGTTGCCCGTCGTCTTCTGACGCTTTCGCGACTCCTCCTTATTGGAGCTTGTCGTGTCGTCCGTATCGGGGCTCTTCTGCGACGCGTCCCTGGAACTGTCGCTGGAGAACCTGGTGCCCTCGGACCCGCCTCGCCAGCGAATCTTGCGGCCGTCAGGTGACAACTGAAATTTTGTGCTCATCTCCGACACGGCCGAACGGACGAAACTCGGCGTGACGTTGATGATGTGCAGCTGGGCCAAGTTGCACAGTAAGTTGAGGTACACCCATCCCTCGGCGTCGGGGTGCACGTCGGGCTCGGCTTGGACCGAGTCGGCCAGCAACTCGGGCGGCACAAGGCCCAAGTGACGTATGTAGTCCATGTTCTCAGAAGGGACCTGGACACGGTCGGGATCGAGATCCTTGGGTCGGGTGGGCCGCTGCTCGGGAAGAGGCGGCACGTTAGATGGCGAGACATTGGCCCCGGATCCGCTGCTGTTACCATTCCCTCCCGATTCCGTCTGATCTTCGTTGGAGTGAGACGCGGACCCGTTATCCCTGGACGTGCTCTTCTTGCCGTGCGCCGCGTGCTGCTGCTGATCTGGCAGAACGATCTTCGCCTCACGGGCGGGTTCGGCACCGGAGAGGTTGGGCGCCTGCGACAACTGCTGGCGGTGAAGAGACTGTCCCTCGGCCATCGGGGCGTCCATGGCAGCGTTGGCGGCTGCAACAATACCGGGAGCCAGCTGGCCTCGTTTGGAATGTCGGCCGCCAATCTTGCCAGTAAAGAGCTGCTCGAGACGACGGACCACGACTCTCTTCTTCTCCCGGTCCGTCATGGCCATGTGGCGAGGATATAGTCCCTCCGGAATATCACGAAGATAATTCTGTACCTTTTGTTCCGACGACCGTACTCTGGAGCTCATGGGCGGACGGTTATGAGACGTGCCGCACGAGTAGGCACCCGTCGACATGGAGGCGTAGGCAGAGTCGACCGGACGGGCGTTGGAGCCGGACGATGACGAAGCGTGCTTGGACGCGGATCCCGACGCCGAATACATGTTATCGCGAGTCGAATGTCTCGACACGTTTTTCCGCTGCGACGGAGACGCATCAGGCGAGTCTTTGAGGCTCGCGGCGAAATCGCGAAGAGTCGTCTCCAACTCGCGCCTCTTCCGTTTCGGCAGGCCGTGGATCTTAATCTCGAACAGCTTGTCCTTGCGCATCATGTCGGGACCGGACTGTTTGTAGCGTTTCAGCTGCTCCTTCAGCTTCTGAATCTCAACGGTCAGGTCATCGATGACGCTGCGATAGTCATCGGCACTGCTGCTCTGAGCAACGGCCAGCCTCGGGGGAACAGCCGGGTTCGGATAGGGATATGCTTTCTCTTCGTTGGAAGAGTCGGATTCCTTTTGGAAGAAAGGAGGGTCGACTACACATTGCCAAGTCAGCGTCTCGATGTGCATCAGGCTCGGAATGACGCCAACGAACCGTCCATGATGTTGTTGTCAAAAGTCGCCGTCGGGTTCTGGTTGGATAAGTCGAACCACTTTTTGGGATCGCTCTGGCCGGTGACGTGGCTGTCGCCGGACGAGTTTCGCCTCGGCGATGAAGCCATCATCTTGTTCTTCTGGGTGCCGGACCCAGGACTCGCTCGGAGCGACGCATCGCGGGCCAGTCTGTGATGTCGGAGGGTAATGGAGTTGGCAGGAGACGCGCGGCGAGGAAGGGGATGGCCGGTCGGGAAAGGAGGTGGCGGTTGCGTGCCATGGGAGGGACGCTCGGTGAATGGCATAATGGTGAACTCATTCAACAGACAAGTTTGGAGGTGTAAGCGGGCCAAACGAGCATGACGATGAGCGGGCGGTATAAGTCGGACAGGAGGTTCGGTGACGTAAGAGTGTCTGGTGCCCGACGATGACGGTTGCGCTGGCGGACAACGGGAGGCCTTCAACAGGGAAGTGGTATGTCAGCATCGGAACCTAGCCGGACTCGGCTGAAGCGGTTGGTGCAATAGAAAGAAAAACAACGGCCCTCGCACTCCTTCATCATTGCATGTATGTCATGGCGGCGGAGGATGAGACGACGGGGATGATGATTGGCTAGGAGGGAGAGGGGGGATAGATCGATCGAAAAGGGCTCTCGACGGGGTTCTGTGACTGACCAGGGGTTTCCCAGCCAGGGAAATTTTTTTTTTCTTTTCAGCAGTAATTCAGCCGGTCAAAGGTGTCTCGCAACGGTATCGAAACGGCGGGTTCGCAGACGGGAGGAGGTTGGCGGTTCGACCTCGCGAGGTTTGGTGGGTGGACGGCGAGAGACGAGGGGATGGGCTCGCAGCCGAGTTACGAGGCCTAATGTCGGGGTGGTGTGATTTCTCTGGGCTTGTCTTCTCGAGCCTTCGACGTCGCCAAATCGTCGGACAAGGTCTGGACCAGGCGAACAATCGACAGAGGGCGCAAAAGTACGACGCCGAGCCCACAGGCAGTGCGGAGACGGCGGACGAAGAGCAGATGCGGAGGGATTCGTCGGAGGGGAGGAATATTTTCTGCCTCCGAGGTCGACAGCAGTGAGTTGTATGTATGGAGTATGTATGTATGTATGTATGTATGTAGTCTTCGGAGAGATCGAGTTCGAAGCCGTCTAAAAAGAAGAGGAGCGAGTCAGACTCAACATATCACAGCCACGGTCGAGCTTTCTATCCCCGTGAGAAGCGGGGAAACAGGAGAGAGGGAGAGAGGGGAAACAGGCGAGGCCCGGAAATAAGAAATGTAAACTCGAGCGGGACAAGATGGACACGGTCAGGCAATTGCGGGCGCAAAAGGGAGCAGCGGGTCGGAAATGAGGGCATCCCAATGGGGGGTCCCCCGACACGGAGGGCGCAGCTTTCATCGTGGAGAGCTGTCACTTACCAAGAGGATATCGCGTGATGTGGAAGCAGCCAGCAGCCAGCGACAAGAAAGGCAGTCTGTAAGAAGAGGAGGGGAGGAGGACGAGATGGAGGAGGAGGACGACGAAGAGGGGTGTGTGGCGTGTCGAGGTAAGAAGAAGATGAAGCAGAATGTGACGAAAAAAAAAACTCTCGGCAGCGGCGGGATGGGGATGACGATGGAAAGGGCCTGCGACCAGCGAGATCTCTGATGAGCTGCAGTGGAGAAGGGGGAAAAGAATGAAAGACAGACTAAGGCGGGTAAAAAATATTAAAATAAAAAATATTAAAAGATGTAACGCACGAGGTGCAAGATGATGGCCTTTTCGCCCCGATGGCTGCGATGACCAGGGGACGTCGAGATCAGAGGCGATCGGAAGGCCTAGATTCAGGGCTTGTCTGCTGCGTCGACGCCCGGGTGTACGGAATGGACGGTATACGAGCCCTCGTCATCCGGCCAGCACATGACCCGGGTGGCAAACCGCCAGGAGGGACGAAAAAAAAAAAAGGCCTGCGGTTCCATGATGCAACTCCGATCTCGCTTTTGGCCCGTCATCGCTATCAGCAGATGGCCAGCAGACACCACGGGACCCTCCGCCAATAGGTCCCCGTACATACGTAACGATACCACGTTGATAGAATCTTTGACCTTTTTGCTCTCGTCGTCAATCCAATGAGCGGATGCACACACACAGACACCTGCTTATTCGCACACGCAAATATATGCACATCCACACTCTGACTTTCACATTCACTCTCTGACTCTCACTCTCACTCTTACTCTCACTCTCACTTGCACTCACTCTCACTCTCACTCTCACTTGCACTCACTCTCACTCTCACTCTCACTTATCACTCTCCCACACACATGTAACACATATGTGGGGCCGGGGCCACCATCACAGATCACCACTGCCTCCTAGCTGCATCTAGCCCTCGTGACAAGAAATGTCAAAAAAAGAGACGTCCCGGTACATACATACGTCTCGGGGACGAGGCACGTCCATACAAACACACTATCGCTCTACAGTATATGTAGCCGTCGGCCCTAATCACGACGCCCAATTCTCCTCACCCCATTAACTTTTCCCTCTCCTCTTCAGTCCTCACTTTATACATATTCTTGTGTGAATACACGTGTGTTGTGTACAAATGGATGCATGTATGTAGGCATATATGTACGACCATTACCTACACGCACACAGCACATCATGTGAAAACGAAACAAGCATCTCAAGAATAAACCCCAACTCTATGTCTCGCCATTATTATATCCTACCCAGCTTACTTATCCATCACTTGCCCCCCCATCATCCCCTCTCGCCACTACCAGCCCAGTGAAGAAAACCGAAATTCACCAGACAAAAGAAACCCAGGGCGTGCAAACAAGACTCGCAAGACTGAAAAGGGAGAGGGGTGTGCTAATATCCGCCCGTTCCAGCCACGGCGTATAACCTTGTTTTCGATCGCTGAGAGCCGCATCGCTAGCCCGGATCGTAACGACGCCCTTGCGGCTGGTCCCGACTAAGCTGCTGTCCGAATTCATACCTCTCCGTTCCGTACAATTTGCCCATCTTTCGCCCGCCCAGTCAGTCATCACTTGCACGCCCCCTGAACAATTATGTAGATGCATACTCCCCGACCGATACTCCCAAACCGATACTCCCCGGCCGATACTCCCAAATCGATACGTACTCCTCCTTTGTTTGGCTGGAATCCGGCTCGAAGGTCCACGCCGGTAGACGCCACCCCGTATCCCGGGGGAAGGGCGTCATGCAGGGACTCTTCGGTTGCACGTCCCTCCTTCAACTACAGTACTTAACTTACCTGATTCCGTATCGACGGTATCGTAGATCGTCATGCCATGGCAAATGTCAGCCGGCTGCTTGTCGATCCTGCATCTGTCCGAGATGCCATCCATGGTCCTCTTCATCTTGCATCTGGCCGCGGCACTTCTGCATCTTGGCTCGTCGAGACACACGTCTTACTATACTACTGCTGCTTCTCCTCTCCCGCATTCTAGCAATACCAACTTCGCCATATCCATGTCTCTATCCGGTTTATGTGTCTATTTGTACGCACGCATGTACGGACTCGGCCCCGCAGGACTTTCGGGGCAGGGAAGCATACATGTAGGCCCAAATTCCTTCCTGCGTCACCCCTTTCCCTCTTTCACTCGGCGCCACGTTTCAGGTCCCGGGTGAGCAACGACTCGCCCGTCATGTCCTCGGGCTGAGGGAGGCCCATGGCTGCCAGGATGGTCGGCGCCACATCTCCCAGCACTCCGCCCTGCTTCTTCAGGCTCCAGCCTTCGGGGGCATTGGCCATGATAAAGGGCACCTTGTTGGTCGTGTGGCTCGTCTTGGGCTTGCCGTCGGCAAACTTCATCTCCTCGGCATTGCCGTGATCTGATGTGATGAAGAGGATATAGCCTTCCTTCTTGCAGCCGTCGAGGATCTTCTTGATGGCCTTGTCCGTGGCCTCGCACCCTACAATAGCTGCCTCGTACACGCCCGTGTGGCCCACCATGTCGGGCGGAGCAAAGTTATTCATGACAAAGGGGAAGCGCTGTTCTGCCAGCCGCTTGCAGACCTGATCCGCCACGCCGTCGGCAGACATCTCGGGCGCCTTGTCGTACGTCGGCACCGACTTGTTGGAAGGCACCAGGTCCTGATCCTGATCTCGCGTCTCCAGCGGAAACACCTTTTCCACGCCGCCGTTGAAGAAAAAGGTGACGTGAGCGTACTTTTCCGTCTCGGCGATGTGCACTTGCTCGACGTTTTGCTTGCCCAACCACTCGGCCAGGACATTGGTCATTCGCTGAGGCTCAAAAGCCACCTCGAACGGGTAGTCGGTCTTGTACATGGTCATGGTCACGAGCTTGGCGATCTTGGGATACTTAAAGTCGGGCAGCACGGACCGGTCGACGTCGCCGAGGAGCTGCGTGATCTGCCGCGCACGGTCTGAGCGGTAGTTGAAGAAGAAGACGGTGTCGCCGTCTATCAAGAGTCGGATTTGGTCAGCAGCATCCCCGACGTCAGCCGGTCAACGACGACGTACCCTTGATTCTGGCCTCGTCGCCGCCGACGATGATGGGCGTCAGGAACTCGTCCTTGTCCTTGTCGCCGCCACTCTCGTACCGCGCCTTGACGGTGGCCACCGGATCGTCACTGGTCTCGCCCTCGCCGTGACACATGCCCTTGAGAGCCGTCTCAACGCGCTCCCAGCGCTTGTCGCGGTCCATGGCGTAGTAGCGGCCGACGACGGTGGCGATCTGGCCCGTGCCGAGCTCCTTGATGTGGTCGACGAGCTCCTGCATGTATCCCGCGCCCGACTTGGGGTCGGTGTCGCGCCCGTCGCCGAAGAAGTGGATAAAGACGTGCGGCACGCCGTACTCTTTTGCTGCGGCGAGGAGGGCGTACAAGTGCGTCTGCTTGGAGTGCTGCACCATCGTCAGCGGACCTTTCGTCAACCGCCGATTGCGGGAGGAGGCTGAGCATACAACGCCGCCGTGGGAGACGAGGCCGCAAAGATGGAGGCGACCGTTGCCCTTTGCGGCAGTCTCGAACGTCTTCTTGATGACTTGGTTGTCCTTGAGCTGGCCCTTTTTGATGGTCTGGTCGATACGAACGACGTCCTGCCAGACGACGCGACCGGCGCCGATATTCAGATGGCCGACCTCTGAGTTGCCCATGAGGCCCTCAGGCAGTCCGACGGCGAGCGACGAAGCCTCGAGCTCGGTGAAGCCGTCTGGGTGTTTGGAGAGCTCGTCCATGACGGGTGTCTTGGCAGCGGTAATGGCATCGCCATCCCTGGGGCTCTGATCCGAGGGGATGCCCCAGCCGTCAATGACGACTGTTAAATTCGTGAAGCAGCAACAGAATTAGCCATCCGACCTCGAGATATACCAAGACGAAGCAGCAGACGAGAACGCGGTCCAGGGGCTTGACCAGCGCGTCTGAGGGCTGCCGCGGAGGCGACAACGGCCTCGGATCCGACGAGGAACCGGACGAGGCACTGGACGGAAAGGAAGAAGCTCTGGACGAAGGGGGGGCTCTGGACGGAGGGGCTCTGGACGGGGGGCTCTGGGCCGTCGACGGCGCAGCGGGCGGGAAGACGACCTACTGAGGCAGGCTTTATGCTCGGTGTTTGACATGATGATGGCTTCAGGGGTCTTCAGCGCGATCGGAACAGTGGTGAATGCAAGTTGTTGTCTAGCGATGGGCGAAACGAGGCCTGAGAGAGGATGAGGATTTCGATGGCGGGGCAGCCCGAGCTCGACTGATTGGGACGGCCTACCCTGTAGAGCCCCCGCATCTCGAAGGGCTGTTCCGGACGAAGCTAGAGGAAGGTCTTTTCGCTAGACTCAATATGCTAGTCGAGCTGAAGCTTGGAGTATCAGACGAAGACCTACGAAGACCTACGAAGACCTACGAAGACCTACGAAGACCTAGTTGAAGACTGAGCTAACCAGCTAAAGACGAAGCTAAAGAAAGTAACAACATGCGACTTCGGCAACCAACTCGGACGAGAAGCTTCCCGAGGTCCACGTGACCGTTGCAACGGTGCATTCAACGACTTCCCTTGGTTTCACTTCTCATCAATCTGACCCGCTCAAGCACCGCGAGATCAATGAAACAAGGATCAGAAGCTCAGGATGAATCGTCTCTGTCGCTTCCTCGTTCCGAAAACACCTCAGCCGATCCGAGGCGATGCCGGCTTCCAGATGCTTGCCAGTGCCTGCGCCGTCGACCGGTGACGAAACTGACGTTTGAGAATTGTGACGTCTTGGCGCAGACCTCAACATTCGTTCTAGTAAGTGGCATCCAAAGCCGACTATGAGGTTGTGCATTTCACAAGGTTACCACGCCGGCCAGACGAAGCAGCCAAGATGAGCCCCTAGTACAGCACGAGATGCAACGCGACCAGGCCGGTCTGGTAGACGAGATTGAACACGCAGGAGCCGATGACGATCCGAGCCAACGTTGCTGGAGCATGTTCATAATGAGCGGCCCGATGGCCAGGGGCTCATTGATGGCCCTTGTAGCGGATCCGTTCGCGAAGGCAAAGGCGTGGCTCAGCTAGAGTCTTGAAGCAGCTGATCGTATCGCCGCGATGCTACTGTCAGCCAAGATGGCACCATTCGAAGTCCTTGCTTGATGTGGTGTCGTCTAATGTGTAACTCTGGACATGCCTTGCCGTGGTATCTGTAATGATTGATGCTGATTGACTCTATGTTTGATGGACACAAGCTATTGGAGCTTAATCTTATTCTTCATTGACTTTGACTCTTTAGACGATCTTTCCTTCGAGAATAGATGCGTCCGTGTGTCGAACAAGGTACAAAGATCTCGGCCAGACAACCACAGCATGTCATACTTGTTAACCCACAATTGAAGCATCCTCACGCTGCCAGCTAGACACCCAGCCCCAGTGACATCCGGCAACCTTGTCCGTCAAACCGACAAGCCCAGAGCCGTGACAAACAGCCTCTCATGGTGCGTATTGCGACGAAAGGAGCCACCCCCTCCCCCGTGTCAAGACCGTGCTCCGCCATCCGCCGCCAATATCTCGAAAGACGGACCGGCTCCCCGTCCCCTCCCCGAAACAGTCATCACAACCGCTCCTTGCCCCAGCCTCGTGCCGTTTACTCCGCAGAGCCGCATTTACATAGATGGCCAGCTTTTATGGCTCGGCAGCAGAACCACCAGGTCTTAGTGGGATCGTGACAGAAAACATCATATTTCTGGCAGAGCTGAGGAAGGTTGGAGGAACAGAGTCTCTTGCACCTGTCGAGCCGTCCCTCCTCAACATCATCGAGTACACTGTATATCCGGCTTTCCGTCGGCGTTGTGGAGGCTTGATGGGCGCTGGCTAGGACGAGTAGGGTGGTGATGATTGGAAGCATCGCTGTCGAGGGAGTATGGGGCGCTGGTTATCCGACAGTGGCCTCGGACTCATGCATATAGTTGTTGGAGCGTGTGATCCTCGTCAAGGCGTGTTGGAGCGCTGCTCTTTTCTATTCACGCGGACTTGTTGAATACGACTGACCTGAGAAATCATCTCAAGCACATGATGCTCGCCATTCAAGGCATCCCTGCCATCGCGGGGGAACCCCAACTATTGAGACCGGACGAACAAGGCTATATGTATGAAGGTATCCCTGACCACTCGACTCCTGCAAGCTGTTAAGCATAAGAAACGCGGAGATCCCCCCCATCGCACATACGTATGTCGATCAGCTAAACGAATCCTTACGGGGCTGTTAGCCTCTTGGCCAAGACGCAAATAGTCACGTTTAATGCATGCCATGAGTCGGAGTCCTCACATGATGTCGTGCAAACAGCCTGGAAGCAGAGTTGAAGACGCCTCGTTCATTGATCTACGCATGCGTAAGCTGCCCTGCCGATGTCTACAGCGTAGCTACGAGGGAGAAATTCTTCAGTCAGGCTGATAGTCCTCGTACTCTGGCAGACATCTCCCCACCTCTAGCTATATTATGGGACGAACTTGGCGGCTGTAGCAAGCGCTGATAGATGACGACAATTCCCTGTATGCGTCTGCCCAAACATTGTCCAACATCGTTCCGCGCTCTCACTGTCTGCTCGTAAGCCGGTACTCTTAGCTGTTGGATGGACTCGTTCACGAAGGGGAAGTTGGTCTAGTCGCGGATATAAAATCCTCAATGCCCAACCATGACATGATCATCAAGAGGTTCTACTCGATGCTTACAGTCTTCCATATCATCTACGAATCTTCGTACACGTAGTAAACTTTGCCTCGTCATTTTCTTCAATAGAAAACTAGTACATACATACACAGTCTCTACCCGAGACGTGAGCCTCAAGACTTCACCCTTGGTATGTCAATCACCCGGAGCCGTATGACATTGCCTAATGATCGTCTGCATACTCATAACTTATAGGGGATATTCTCGTCTCGCTAATAGAACATCTACCACCATCCCTTCATACTCTCATCAATTGCAGTCGTACGCGTGTAAGTCTGCTCTTTACGCACAGCGCAACCGCAGAAGTAGCAATATCTTATTATATCCCTCAAAGGCCGCCAAGCCCTACCAGCACCCGTCCTCTCATTGTAACTTCCCCAGCAACCCACTATATCGAATCCCAAGCACACATCTCCGTAACCCCCCATAGTAAGTGGTTGTTCGAAAGCCCACGGGTAATCCCAGCTTTCACCCCCCTCCTTTCCCCAAGCCTACCACCGCCACTCCTAGACAGCCAAGAGCTCCCCTCGCCTTAGCATTTACACCGCAAGCGCAATAGGCGGCAGCAGACGATTGCATCCTCCCCAACGGAGCCCCCACAGAGAGAGTAGTCATTCTGATGGCTACAGAGTTGGCGGTTATCGAGTGAGCAGTAGTCGTAGCATGGATCGCGATGGCCGGCGAGCAGGTCTATGGCGGAAGCAACGACCAGGCCAGGGCTGGCAAGAATGAGAAAGCTCGTGATGGAGACCATGTCGATCAAGAATCGGTGAGGTTGAAGACGATGCTCTGTGTTTACTCCTATACACCTCATAGACGGCTTGCTGACACCCAGTCCAGGGACGGCCTCTTATAGGAGAATAGAAGAACAGACGGATGGCAGGAACAGATATTTATTATTGATCTCTCCTTGGCGCCAAATGTCCGCCGCGCTATCTGACACACGTCAATGCCTCAGCTCAATTCCCGAACGTCATCACTTCGACATTAGCCCGCAGCTCCCTCTGATACAGCCGACACAACCCAAACCTCATCATCAACCCTTTCTAAACAACCCCCCTTGATTTCTCAAGTCCATCATCCTCCAATACTCTCTATGCTCTGCTACCTGCAGTCGCTTCCACCCTGGTAACATCGCAATCACACCTGGGCCTGAAGCGCCACAAGCGGCAGCAGACCAATTTCGCCACGCTCTGATGATCACAGAAGGAGTATCCGTTAAAGTCCTTGCACACGAGGTGCATGCCATTGCGGCAGAAGGCCTGGCACGGATGGGGATCGCGCTCGATTTCGTCGAGGAGGCTGGCGATGGAAGAGGTGACGGTCCCGGAAGAGGCGAGGCCGGCGCCGAGGAGGATGAGGCTTGCGATGGGGAGCATGCTGTGATGATGGGGTTGTTAGGCGGGGGAGTAATGGTTGTACTTGTAGAGTTAACGTGAATGCTCTTGTCTACAGGATACCTACTGTAGGAGTAGCCACCTCTTATAGCTGCCTTGAAAGATCTTGATGAACCCTCATCTCCGTATTCAGACTTTGGGATTGTAATCCTTTAGGAGTCTCCAACAAATACGAACCCCCGTCAACTTAACATCAGATCATACGAGCATGTTTCTTACATACAGACTAGTAGACTACACTTAAAGACGGCAACAGTGTCATCAAGCCAACAGCCTCTAACAACCCCAAAGCTCCCCTTCCTTCACAGCCAAAGACTTGCTCAGTCAACACGACGTCAACAACCAACCCCTAAACCCTCCCCTCCCCCATCCGCAATCCCGCCGATCCTCCTTCCGACTCCCTTGCTTACAGACATCAGTCCAGAGCAACTTGACCCTAACGCCCCTACCCAGACCCCCATCCCTCGAAAGCTCCCTCTTAGCCTTGGCACCTCTACGCCCCTTGTTATGAAGCCTCTCGCCATTCCGCTTCAGACTCGGGATCGGAATCTCGAGCATAACCTGCGTCCGCTTCGGGCTACCGTCGTAGTGCAGCGTCGGGATGCGAATCACGTCGTGAACATGCTTGCTGAATCTGACGTCGTACTTGTTCTCGTCGGCCCACCAGACGTCGTTCTCGAAGTTGGAGGGTAGCACCTGGAAGAAATCGGCTGTTGAATCGCCTCTCTCGCCGTGTTTTCGGACCGGAACACTGGGGCTGCTGAGCTTGGAAATGCTGTAGTAAGGGGCCCCGAAGTCGGACCACTGCGGAACCTGTTTGTGAACCGAGGGGATCGAAAGGTTGGTGAGCATGATTCTCGAGTCCAGCCGAAAGAGCCTCCGGAAGGCATAGTAGACGTAGAGCCAGCCTCCGCCGGCCTCGAAGTCGACATGATCCGTCTCATAGTCGGGCGGAAAGCCAACGTACGTCTTCCTTGCCCAAGCCTCGTAACACTGAGCGTCAACCATGGGAACAAGCGTCGAGTTACCCCTGATGGACGCGCTGTACGTCCACGTCTCGACTCTGCACAGCGTCCTGGGCGGACAGAGGTAAGTCGTAGCCACGTTCATGGTGACGTCTCTCTCCGACATCCGGGCCAGGCTCCGTCCGCGCGTGAGGCCGTCCTCTTCGGCACTGACAGACCCTGACCAAGGTCCTGCGCTCAAGCTAGCCTCGTATACATGGCTCTCGTTCAGACGGTGAAATGACTCGGTCGTCCAAGTCGAGTGACTAGTATCAACGCGAGCAGTCGAGCTCATGATGTCGATGATGGCCGCCTCCGAAGCCGGGGCAAATTCAAAGTCTATCATCGACGTGATATTAACCCGAATGTCTTTGCGGTTCGCACTGAGGACCCGACGCTCATACGCGCAGGGCAAGATGCTCTCATCCAGAGCGACGTCGGCGTACGGCGGAGGAAACAGCTGGTCTCCCAGCTCTTCCTGCAGCCTCTCCCTCATGAAGATACCCAGAGGCGACTTCTCGGCGAGCATTGACGCCTGCAGACCGCCAATCTGCTTGCCGGCTCCAGGGTTCCCCACGACGGCCGTTACGAGGATGGAGCTGGCGAGGAAGAAGATGGTGCCGAATGCTCTTATGGCGCCCATGGTGGATTGGCGAGGAGCTGAAAGCTCAGAATAAGAAGAAAAGAAAATGCTTTCTGTTATAGAGAATGCTCAGAGAGAAATGAGAGTAACGCTGAAATGACGGTATCTGGCAAAGACTAGACCATCATGTGGAGAGATTGCTACGACGAGTTGCCACTTGGCTACCTATTAATATATCAAAGAAAAGAAAAAAAAAAAAACTCTTGCGTACCTCCCGCAAATGCTCCCTCCTGGGTGGGACACAAGAAAATCATGCACTCGGAAGCGAGTCGAGATAAGCAGCCGGTTCCGTAACCCCCGAGGGCAACGTGCAGTGAGGAGACGGAGCCTTGACCAACAAGTCATAATGCCAAGTCTCGTCACGGTTCGCCGGACATCAATGGAGCCCACTTGTTCCGGAAGGAAGTAATAAGCACGATTCCTGGATGCCATAGTCCGATGTCGTCTGCGTCCTGCGGACTATTCAGTCATGATGCTCGCATCCTGGGACACGGGCAGGACGACCTGAAAGGACGGCCTCGAGGGAAGGTTGCCAGCCAGCCCAAGGCCATAAAAGTTCGGACAATCTGGAATCTTCCCAAAGAGGAGACACTAGCTGAGACGAGAGGGCCATACCCGTGAGAAACAAGCAGCAATGACTGATGCTGCAACGCTGTCGAAGCAACAGGACATGACGCTTTGATGCTGACAATGGAATTGGCCAATAAGTATCTCACTTTCAACACAGGAAGATGAAGTCTAGAGTCTTGGGAGATAACTTAAACCCTAACTCGTCGTATTATCGCCGAAATGTGGACAGTAACTCAGCGATGCTCACCTCAAGGTTCTTGGCAGGAATTCCGAGGCCAAGGACCCTTTCGAAGAAGCGATTCGGGGCAACTTGACAGCATCAAATGTATATAAAGTCCATGTCGCGTCAGGAGACCCGGCGAAATTCTATCGCTCAATGTCACCACACCTATCTGCACTCAAAACTCAAGATATTCACCCACGTTCGCATAATGGTTTCCAACAAGCTGTCATGCCTTCTTGCCTTGGCTCTCGTGGGTCACACTCTGGGCAGCAGGACTCCGGCCACGAGCCAGAACCGAATGGTCTTGGGCTACACAACCGTTAACCCCGTATGCAGAGCTCGGCATCATGGACGTTCCGTAGCTGACGAGCTGCTCTCTTGTTTCTTTTTAGCTGCACGCGGCGGCCTGTACCAAGACCGAAACGCCCACCCGACTGGATCAGTTTAGAGAGTGTTCCAGGGAGGCCAGCAGAGGCCTTCTTTTATCAGATGGCTTCGGCATGTTGGCGGGGTTTCCCAAGCAAGTGTCAGTCCGCGCCAGGGCCGGCGTCCCATCATGATTCTAAGTCAGCGTTCGTTGTTAGGGATTGCATCGTAGAGGCAAACGCGCTGGCATTCGAGCGAGTTGCAAAATACAAGATGCCCTCAGGTTGCGTGCCCGACATTGAGAAAAGCATCGAAAGTATTGACCCGGCCTGGACGGCTACCACGACCGTCCTCATCAACGACGTCAGAAAACCTTTTTCGATGGGCAGGTACACAATGTTCATACCCGACCAGCTGCTCGGCCACCATCAATGGGGACTCGACCTGAGAATCCGGTGCGGGAAGCTGTTCGGCTTGCGTACGCCAGACATCGACTGGAGCCATCTTTCCAACATCAAGGGATCAACCGACAAGACGCAAAACTTTGTCATGTCCGAGACAACGATGGCCGACAAGATCAGCCACTTCTCACAAGTCATCATGGCAGCCTCCAAGCTGATTATCGAAAACGACAGCCATACTAAAGCCCAAGCCAACCACCTACCCGAAGCGGCATACATATCCGTACTCGCCCAGGCAGTCAAGAACGCCAAGGACACAGCCGCCGAAGCCGTGGCTGAATCCGGACGATGCAACTACGACGCCAAAACATTCAAGCGCTTCTGCAAGGCCGAGATCAACGAATACCTCGACGTCGTCAGCGAGTACGCAGAGTTCAGGAGAGGGGTAGCGGAGGCCATTTCCAGCTTCGAGGTCCCAAACGGGAAGCAATCCGCCGCCTTTATGCAGATCGCTGCCTGGAAACTGGGGCTCGAGACCAACCGCAACCAAGCCGAGCTCAATCTTTTGCTAAAGGGTGACGTCGTCGAAGGAATATCAGATCTTTCGGAATTCAGGGCTGTCGAGATAGAAGCCCTCTCGAGGGAGATACAGATAGGAAGAAAAAATATCATGCAGTTGTTGGAGGCTCCCCTGAACAGGACCAGCCGAACCGGTGCCGACGCCAATCAGAACCAGGTCTCGGACGGCTCTGCGGCGGGATACAGAAGGAGATCTCAGAGTCAGAAGAAACGCTATCGTTTCAAGGGCCATTTAGTGGGAGCATGAGGTGCAGCGGCCTTTGACAGGGTTGTTGGAGGAGGCTCAGGGACTCGAAGATTGCAGGTCACCAGGGAGCTGGACTGGGCCGACCAGGAGAGAGACCTTTTCGATAGCCACAAGGCGCTGTCTCTCGTTGTCTTCTTTTTGTAGCTCCGTAGCAAATAGATCCGATAGAGACTGGTCAAGGCTATTCTCAGTTCCCAGTTAAAGACCCAAGAAATCGAACAGATATCCCGGGAACGGAAAAATGTTTCTCCTTCAACCTCTTACGAATAATCAACCATCAACCATCAACCACAAACGCCCAAACCCACCACCAAACTCTCACAATGTCCTCCGAACCGCACCCTCACTCTCTCCCCCCAGACCTCTCCCCCGACGATCTCGACGCCCTATCAGAGCTCTCCCTCGTCCTCGCCAAAGTCCGCGCCGGTCTGTCATCATCATCATCCTCAACCAGCGGCCCCCCGCCACCAACTCAAACGCAGTCGCACGCCTCAACGGCCCAGCAACAGCAGTTATCCTTCAAGGACGTTCCCGGCGCGACGGACGGGCTGAAGCATAAGCTGCAGCACGCGAGGGCGCAGGTCCGCGCGTTGCCGGATATGGGCCGTTCTGTTGAGGAGCAGCGGGCTGAGATTGCTCAGCTTGAGGCCCGTATTCGACAGCAGCGTGCCTTGCTCGAGAGCCTGCGTGAAGGGGGCGCTAGGTTCGGGAAAGATGATGTCAAGATGTAAATGTGAAGACGACCAGGTTCTTCGACGCCTCGCCCCTGATTTCATACATACATGTCTGTCCTCGCCACCAGGACCGCGTCTCACTCTCTCGGCAATCCAACCCTCCTCAGCGTCTCCTCCACGCTCGCCCCTGGCAATCCCGGCACCACTTTGGTCCAGACCTCGTCACCAAGCGTCTGGTCGTCAGAAAGCGTCGTCCAGTTCGGGCTGTGTCCCGCCTTGAGCCATTTAAAGTCGTCCACCCGATCCCACTGATTCTCCGTCGTCGATTCTTCACCCGTCATCTGCATCCTCGTCAGCATCTTCTTCTTCTTCTTTGCAACTCGACAACTCCTCACATAAGACTCTGGCAGCGGCGCGAACCGCATGCCGGTACAGTCCTCGATGATGGGATGGCTTCCGCAGTGCAGGTAAACATCGACGTTGCTGCAGTCATGAATCCGAACCTGGCGCGCAATGACGACAAGGATACTGTCGACCACATCGGTAATATGAACCGGTCCGCTCACCCGACCCGTCACAATCAAGCTGTTGCTGATACCCTTGAGCGACAGCCCCGGAAACGGCTTTCCCTGCAGTGTCGGAACCGACATGTCGACAATGCAACCGCGCAGATTAATCAAGCTGCCAGAAGCCGTCGCACGACTAGCCGACGAAGGCAATATAATATGCAAACCCTTCTGGTTCGAAATCCCAATATTGCTAGCCGTCGAGAAACTCGGCTTCCGAATCCCCGAAGCGCCAGGCTGCGAGAGTTCAAGGTTGTAATCTCTGCCCGCCGCCGCCGTCGTGCCCATGGGCAATTCTCCAATCGTGTCGTCCCCCTCGTCCACCGCGCTCCCCGTCGTCCTACCAGTCTTCCTCGAAAGGCTCCCAGGGTTCAAGCGCGGATCGTTCTCGGGAGCACCCATATCGACATGGACCCCATCGTCGATAGACCTCCTAAATTGAAACCGAGATTTTGGCCTCACCCTCGTGATCGTCTCGTTCAACTTGTCGTGTAGCGATTTGACAGTCTGCCTTGAACCGCATAAACATTTCATTTTCCTTTCTCTTCCCCCCCCCCTAACCTCTCAAAAGCATGGCAAACACACCTGAGCATACTGCCTCCGATCATAAGAAGGCGTATAATCGGCCGCGTCCGAAACCGAGTTCTGTATCTGCGCAATGCCCGCGAGCACATGATCGATAGCCTCCTGCCGCTCTCCCGCAACAGCAGAGACGGACTCTAGCTGTACGATTTGGTCCTCGACCACTTGCGTCACCCCCGTAAGCTTAACATCGAGGTGAGCAGTCGGGAGAGGGGGGGGGGGGCAGGCAAACCGGCGACGCTCTCGTGGAAGTGTCTGTGGAACCGCTGCTTGGGATCCATGATGGAAGAGTCATGGGGAAGGGGGTAGGATTCTGACTGGTGCTTTGCGCTTCTCGTTCAGGTGCTAGATGTAACATCAAGGCCGTGGGCCGATTAGGAAGAGATGAGATCAGGTGAGGCCGTGAGGGGCTCGAGTCTCGCCCAATAGATATCGTACGTAATCAGGCCGTCCGATGCGGGGCTGCCCTTGATGGCCGTCACGGTCCGCGCCGGTCCGCCGATGCCGCATCTCCGAGGCTTCACCTTGGTCCTCACCTTGAACCTCACGAGGGGACAGAGAGGGACAGAAAGGTAAGAAAGCCCCTCCGATTAGCTTACGCGTGATTTCCCCCGACTCCAGGCCATTCCTCCGCTTATCCCCAACGCCAAAAAACACCTACAACTTGCCCCGAGCCACCATCTAATGATGCGATCTCGACCGTCCACTCCCAGTCATCCGCTTGCCCCCGCTCGCCAGCGACGGTATCGGCGGCAGCTGAAACGGCTTCTTCTGCGGCTCCATGTTGAGCGCCCGCCACATTTCCCAGGCCGTCGCCCTCTTGGCCGGCAGCATGCTGTACTGCAAGCTATACAGGTTCTTCCTGTTGATGGGCGGCACGAATTGGCCCGTCAGCAGACGGAGTAGCACCCCGGGCGAGAGGTAGTGCTTGCGGATCCGGTGTGCCATCTGGAAGTATTGATGGAACATGGCGCTCAGCGATAGCGGGATCGACTGCACCCTGTCAGCCACGGGATCGGACCGTGACGTCAGTGACGTTGACTGACCTTGAGGTAGATGACAGAAGTCGGCGGCTCGTTCTCGTCCTTGGGCTCGGACGCCTTTTGCTCCAGATCGTCCCGGAGTTCGAAGCGAATGCCGCCTGGCCTTCTCATCAGTCCACTTTCTTGACGTTTTCATCCGATTTCGACTCACCCGGCAGTCGTCTCGGGTCTTTGATCCGCAGCATCAGGGCAAAGAGCGGAAAGTGGTTGAGACACGACAGCAGCGTGTCAAAACCGGCTTTGATAGATATGATGATCATCCTCGCCACGGCGAAATTAAGGTAGAAAACGACCACCGTCGGCAGCAAAAACGAGAGCAGGGTAAAGAAGATGGTGCCGACGAGCAGCTGATCCAGGTCGTAGTCGCACGAGTCGATACGATTGCGGAGCACGTTGTGCTTCTTGCCGCGGAACAGGTGAAACAGCGATGTTAGGATGGTGAGCTGCCAATGGTAGATGCGAGCCGAGGCTAGATAGAACGAGTAGATGTGCATCGTCAGGGCCGATAGCAAGTCGGAAAAGACGGCAATGGGCATGCTGGCGCCGGCGAACGAGGAGAATCCTATAAACCATACGAGACGCGGCAAGACCGGCTGCAGGGCCTCAATACAGCCTGTCCCCCTGTCAGCTGACGCGGCAACGGATGGATAGGGGGCGAAGGGAAATATACTGGACCAGTAGTGAATAACCCAGAGAAATAGGTCACCGAGAAAGGCCGCGAGCTCGCCGTTGAGCTTGAGACCGGCGGGCCAACCCATGAGCCATGAGATGCTGCGCCGGAGGGCCTCGACGGCATAGGTCCTCAGGATATCGTCCATCTGTGCCGCGACCCAGTCTGCGTGCTCGATGATGTAGGAGCCGAGCGCCATGCCAATGATGACGTCGTTGGCCACCAGCCACAGGCTGTTGTAGAAGCGGATGTAGTCAGGATGGCTAGTGGTGACGCTGGTCCAATTCATCTTGCGCTGGCGCAGGGTCGAGTACTGCATGGGCCAGTAGCAGAACTGCTGCAACCGGATCTCGATCTGCTGAGCTGTGGCCGAGATGTCCTTGAGGGCGGCGCCTCCCGGCTTTGGGCGAAACTCGAGCGCCAGCAGCAGCACTTCGGCGACCATTCGGTGGCCGAAGAGGAGCAGGCAGAAGCCTCGCCACAGAACCGGAAACAGATAGATGGTGAAGAGCATCCACAGGCGGCGCAAGACGTAGTTGCGCATCGTCGTCGCGGACTCGACCACCCTCTCCGAGACGCTCAGGCTGCGCCGCGGTCGCGGGCCCAGCCGGCCGACGTTTCTCTGCAGCGTCTGTTCCAGCTCCCACGACCAATTCACCTGGTTGATGATCTTGGGCAAGGCCCTATCGCGGGCCGAGGGGACGCGATGGACGATGGTGTGCAGCTTGAGCTTCTCCACCAGCTTGCGCCGCGTCACCTTTGCCTTGAGTTCTTGCTGCTCAATTTCATCGTGGACCCTGGTATCCTCGTGGCGAGAGCTCTTATCACCGAGAGCCAAGGCGATGGGCTCGAGCGAAGTGTACTGCATGCGTCGGGGCTGCGGTCTGTCGTAGAGGATGAGCTGGACGCTGGACGCCTTGGCGCAGGCGATGGTCGGCCGCTTCAGGGGCGGTTTCGTCGTCGCGCGGAACCAAGACGAATCGGCCGTCTCCGGAAGCGGCGCGTTGGAGACGCCCAAGACGTGCATCGAGGCATGACCGCAGACGTCGTAGATGCGACAAGGGTTATAGGGACCGCCACGGAAGAAGGAGCCGAGCTTGAGGTGAAACTCGACATCCTGAGCCTGTGGTCTGATGATCAGCAAGAGTTGTAGAGACGCACAACAGGGCAATGGCAACAGACATCGGCGTCGTCGAGAACGGCGACGACAAAGACGTCGAGCGTCGAGTTCCTCCATCCAACGACGACGCCTGGCCGATGTGAGCCGCAGGCGTCCGTCGGCCAGAAGACTCGCATCAGCCCATCATGTTCTACCATGACAAGCGGCGGAGCATGGAGACGATGGTCAAGATCAGAACGAGCCGCGCCGCCTGAGCTGCTCGCGCGCAGAGAATCCGATGCCGAGGGTGCGCGGATGCTGGACCCATGTCGTTAGCATCTCGGAGAAGATTGTTCGAGGACGCTGGCCTTACCAGGTGCGTCTCCTTGCGGGCGAGAAAGACGACGGGGACGAAGATGGTGAGGAACAGTGCCGTCAGGCCAGCAAGACCTCTAGCAGCGCGTGTCTGGTCTTGTTAGGGGCCACGACGCGTCCGAAAGACAAGAATAGGGGGGTTGGGGAACGAACCACGACTCCGTATTCGGCGGCAAAGATGGCGAGCTCATAGAGACGAGTGACGAGATCCCAGCGAGCGGTGATGTAGCCAGCGACGAAGATGCCCAGCGTGAGGATGGAGAAGGGGTGCATGGAGCTTTCAGCTTCGCCGGAAGCGCATGCCTGGAGCCGGACGAGACGACTGGCGAGAAAGAAGGCGAGGAGATGCACAAGTCGGAGGAGGCAGCACCGAGGCTCGAGATCGGGCAGTAGGTAGAGGATAGCGTCGGACAGCGTCGGACAGCGTCGGACAGATAGTATGTACGGGCAGTGGTTCGGTCAATGGATAGGTGGATGGTTCGGTGGATGGTTCGGTGGATGCTCTGGAGTCTGACCAGAGCTTGCAGTCGAGGCACCATCCCTGTTTTTTTGTGTGGGGTCCTTGCGTGCCCGCGAGGGAGTCACGTGGCACCAACAGCACGCGACAGCGAGTACCTGGCATCATGCAACTCGGACGACTCAGGATCAAGACAGCGCGGCTACCGAGGGAGACCGATGGTATTCGTAGGATTGCTAGAACTAACTCAGACAGACGCGCGATAACTCGTAGCCCAGCCAAAGCTGAATTGATCATCAACTTCGGCATACCAAGCCAAGCCATGCGCAGCCCAAAGTTGAGCCTCAACCCCGGCGTCATGAAAGCAACGGAGCCATCTCCGTTGGCATTCAAGCCCGACCTCCTCAGCCTGCAGCCACCAGTTCTCGACCAGACAGACAACTAGCACGGTTGCCAAACAGATACCAGCTAACAGCTAGAAATTTCACCATCACGGACCTAGGCAGCCAACGCCTGGACCTTCTCCTCGAGACCCTTCAAGTTGGCGCCCGTCAGGTCATCCGACTTTTGACCGTCCTTGAACATGATAAAAGTAGGCATGGCGCGAATGCCGTATTTTTGAGCCACGGCTTCGAGATTGTCGACGTCGACCGAGAGGAAGACAATGTCTTTGTATTGCTCCGACAGCTTCTTGAAAACAGGACTGATGACCTTGCAAGGCCCGCACCACTCAGCGTAGAAATCGACGGCGACCCTGGAATTCTTGCTGAGATGATCATCGAACTCCTGTGGCGTTTTGACCTCAATGACCGACATGTTCGCGACGGGAGACTGGGGATGAGTGATGAGAGAGGATGGAAAGGTAGGCTGTGTGTATGTGTATGTATGTATGTATGTATGCAGGCTGTTTGATGGCTGTTTGATGGTTGTTCAATGGCAGTTAGGTAGATGGCGAAGAGGGGCAGAGGCGGGGGGGGGGCTTTGGAGCTCTTTATGATAGCGCGCTTTTTATGGAGTCAATCCCGATGACAAATCGCTTGCAATCCGGAATCTTCGCGTTTTGATGCAAAATCCACGTGTGATGGCACAATGGCAGAGGTCCATCACGAAGGCATGATGAGGCCTAGGTTGGATCGGGAAAGGATGCCACCTCCCGACATGCAACGCGACGAATGGACATTTCAGCTCCGTCAACTCCATTGGCTGAGGACGTTTTCCTACAGCACAAGCATGGAATCAGACCGTAAGCTGCAGCCTAGGTGGTGGTGCTGAGTAGTGGCTATGCCTGCCTGTGACGTATTGGCGAAGTGACGGAGCTGTGGTGAAGAGACGAATGATGTGTGTGTACGAAGTATATACGAACATGTATGTATATATGTACGAACGATAGGTAATTGACGAAGACGAGAAAGAAACAACCAGGCGAAGAAATCTACTTTATAGAGAAGCACGTCATTCTGTAGCAAATCGTCAGCAGGCATAATTGTCCACAGCAACGTGCTCAGCCTACTTTTCGGGGCCGTTAGTCTAGCATCGTTCTCCTTGTTGTCCTCGCGAGCCTCATCTAGAAGCTTGTCTATGCCTCTCTTTTTGAGCGCGACCTGTGAGGCGCGTCATCAGCTCGAGTCCTCAACAGCGCAGAGCCGGACGTCGGCTGACATCAAGACACTTCCTATACACTTGAAACAGCTCCTCGCACTCCTTGCTGTCCTTTTCTCCGCCTCGTAGATACTCTGACGTCAGTGAGTTAAAGGCGATGACGATGGTTCATAGCGCGACGCAGTCTTACTTTCGCTGTACCACTTGAGGAAACAATTGTCGTATCGTCTTGCGGCGGAAGATCAGCTACCGGAGGAGATATAACAGGCTGTACGTTCTGAACTAACTCCTTGACTTCGTTGCACTCCGGAGCCAGTGATGCCGACATATCGAGGGAAGACCTGAAGGCTGATGATTCTAGTTGGATCTGTCGCAACCTCTCTTTGACAAATAGTGCTCATCCGTACAAACACTGTGTCCACCTGCCTCTTCATGATTGGCTCCCGCAAACCCATGCATTTGACCCCACCAGCCTTCAATGTCTCAAGCACTCACAGCTTGTGTTTTCACCTCTTCTTCAGCTTGCGCGCGACACGAGGAGATTATTGGAGAGGGCTGGATTTGAAGCTTACGCGACGAATCGGGCTACAACAATTATACATCACTTACTCCTCTTTTGCCGACGCGTCTCGCCTTACGGCATGCCGCCCTCAGCCAAAGTGATCGAGACGGCTCTGATCGACGGGACCTGTCATGTGTACGAGGCCGATCCGGAGTCCATCTCGGTCAACGGAGTCCGTCGACATGTCGAGCAAAAGCTGGACCTCGAGCAAGATTTTTTCACCACCGGCGAATGGAAGAACAGAAGCAAGGCATTGATCAAGGAATACGTGGTAGGGCATGCCACGCGGTTTTATGCCGAAGTCTACGCTGACTGCCCATCTGTAGGACAAGCTGCACGACGGCTGGGCGCCAGAGCCCAAGGGCCGCCTCAAGCGGTCCTCCTCTGAGCCACAATCTCCCCCAGTGAAGCGACAGAAGCGCGTCTCCCATCCGAAAGTTACGAAGCGCGACAAATCGCGCGCGGGAAATGCAGAGGGCAGGCCCAAAGAAAAGAAGGCTACAGCGCGCTCCAAGCCCAGGGCGACCGCATCTGATGACGATGAGGAAGAAGCGGTTAGAAGCCCGCCTGTAAATAAGAAACGCAAGGTCAAGGCCAAGGACGAGTCTGAGGACGAGGCTAAGGGCACGACGGACCAACCCGATTCGCATGACGAGGGCGAGCTGGAGACGCCCGTCAAGTCGCATCTTGAGCGCGACGGGAAGAAGACGTCGGCTCAGGAGAAAGACGACAGCGACGTTGACAGCAAGGAGCCCGTCGAAGACTGCGATGTCAAAGCGGTAGTGGACGAGGAAGAAGAATACTCGGACGTCATAGACGAACCACCCAAGCCAAAAGCAAGGGTCAAAAAGAACGGCAAGGACGCTTCCAAAACGTCCAAACCGGCAATGAAAAAAGTGTCGGTCTCTACGGCAGAAGACGGGCCAGAGGCTGAGGTTAAAAAGCTACAATCACAGCTGGTCAAATGCGGTATCCGCAAGCTCTGGCACAACGAGCTCAAAAAGTACGGCGACGACTCGCGAGCCAAGACGCGGCATCTCAAGAAGATGCTGGCCGATATCGGCATGGACGGCCGCTTCTCCGAGGCCAAGGCACGCGAGATTAAGGAGACAAGAGAGCTCATGGCCGAAGCCGAGGCGGCGCAGCAGATGAATCAGCTCTGGGGCTCAAACAGCAACGGCCGGGCGAGCCGGAGCAAGAGCAAGACGACCAAGGCGGAGGAGAGCGAGATGGCAGAGGGCGGAAGCGAGGATGGCGAAGAAGCAGAGAGCAACTCGTTTGCGGCTCGGAGGAGAAGGGCACAGGCTGACCTGGCGTTTCTGGGCGATGACAGCGACTCTGACTAGGCTCGAGCTTGTTGCGCCATAGTGTTGATTGCTGCAAGCATCAAGCATCAAGCAGTGTTTGTTTGCATGGGGTTATTGTTGTTCGGCATGAATCGACTAGAAGCCTTTTGGCAGGGATGGCGGATGTTGTTTGAAGGAAGGCGATTGGTTTATGATTCTTGGCCCGTTTCAGAGGTGAAGCTGTGCTTTTTGATGACGGGGACTGACGCTGGAGGCTTCGGCGTGTGACGGAGTGTCAGTGTCTGGGTTCGTACGAAGTATTCGTAGGTTGTGTGAGATTTTGGGATGGTGAGAGTGACGAACTGCGCGTATGTGCATACAGCCTACAGATATATGAAGGTAACCAGTATTAGCCGCCGAGGCCCATCTTCCAACATCATCATAGGGGCCGCATAACTACAGGTACATATGTGCATCTAGTAGCGGAGGCTCTCTTTGGTCTTGCCTAGAGGCTAGGTACCTACCTAGCGGATGGAGCTTCAATTCTCTACCTTGGCTACCTACCTAACCAACCAACCGACAGACTACCTACCTCCGACCGACACGGCCACTGGTCTAAGATATCTCTCACTCCCTCTCTCACTCCGCCCTTGACGCTCATTCCTCCGCCCGATCATCGGCCAAAGCGGGTTTTAGAGCCGCCCATCCCTTGGATGGAAGCAGCGGGTAAATCCCCCACGCCCTTGGCTGAACTCCCCGCACGCCACGGAGACGTACGCATCAACGAGAGGCGGCACGAAACGAAATCAGCGCTGAAAGGACGCTTCGAAGCCTATCTACGAATACCCAAGTTTCCAAGGAATACGCTCCGGGCTGTATCGCTCCCCTCAGCTGTCTTGGGTCGGGCTTCGGCCCTCTCCCCGACCTCGTCATGCAGAAAAACAAGACCATGGCGGAAACAGACGCCCCCATCTCAACACCTAAGCGCAAGCGAACCCATCAGCCTCCACCGCCGCAACCGCCCTTGACGCCCGTCAAGTTCTCCTTCGACCCTCTCAAGAAGATGGACTCACCCGACGACGGCAGCCGCAGTCCGCGCTCGTGCGTCGCCCATCGCTTCCGCGGCCTGGCTCTCAACGGCGACACGGATGACGTCGATGGAGCGGACCCGGCGCGGAAGCGGAGGCGGTTCGGCGACGATGCTGTCTGCAGTGGGCTGGGCCTGTTCGCTCCCGTGCCGTTCCGACCGGACGTGGCTGTTGCTTCTACTGAGGTGTCGGCGCAGTTGCAGTCGAGACCGCCGCGGAGGAAACGGGCTGGGACGCCACCGCTACGTCTCAAGAGATCACCGGCCGCGCAGCAGGCCAGCGGCGACCCCGAGCTACCACCCGTGGCTGACCCCGTACGCGCCGCCCTCACGTGGCACGAGGACGAAATCACCGTGTACGATCCGCACGACGCCGACGATGATGGCACGGGAGTCAATGGAGTAGGCTTCAAACCTACGCCCGCCATGGCGCACGCTCGCGTCATGAAGAGGAGGCAGCAAATGGCCGACTATCGCCGTCGCGAGGAGAGCGAGGCCAGAGCTCGCCGCAGCCAGCGCCGACGTGGAGATGTCCTCGCTGCTGCCGCCGCCGCTGCCGCCGCCGCCGCCGCCGCAGTGTCCTCCCAGGCGGCGGACAAGCCGTCACCGAGAAAAGTGCGGTTCATGGATGCTGAGAACAAGAATGTGGCCGTCACCACCGTTTAGATGGGGCGACATCCATCAGGCACGCAACGACGAGACGAAGCGAGGCTTTCTATAGTTTGAACTTTTGGCAATGGTGCTTGGGCGATCGGGTTGATTGGCATTTCTGCTCGTGGGGGTTTTTGGCTTGCTTGGCTGGGCGTTTGTCTTGGGGCTTCAGGGCTGAACGTGGCTTTGATCTTGGTGGTGGTTACGGGGCGCCTTTTGATCTACCAAACACGTTGCAAGGAAGATCTCGGGCGCAAAACACCTCTTATCTCAGGGGCGAAGAAACGGTTTTATATACATACCTATCCACTGCGGATGACTGGCATCTCTACCTCTGAAGCCGCTTCTCGAAACAAACGTGTTGTTATTATTATAGATGAACATGTAACGTCAAATGGGTATAACTCACACCCATCCCTGACCCAAATCGCGCTACCAAAACCTATACCACGACTTCTGCGCCTGAGCCCTCTCCTCCTCCTCTGTCCTCCTCGCCCTCTTCTCCTCAACCGCCTTGCGCGCAACCTCCCTCCGATGATCATTCACCACCTCAATCTGCCTCACCATGGCCCTCCGCTGCGCACGCCTCCGAAACTGACAATATTCATACGAAGCCGTGCTCCCGACGAGGAAGATGCCGACGGCCCAGTTCGCTGCCTTGGGTACGTTCCCTTGACGTGATGTGTGTGTGTGTGTAAGCGACGATGCCTTGTCCAACTGCAGGAGACGTGGACACGAACCGTGGAGGAGGAATTTGAGGCCGCCGGCTAGAGAGCCGGTTGCGATGCCTGTGAGGAGACCTTCTCTTGCGCAGGGCTTGCTGGCGATGGTGAGGAAGTCTTCTTTGCTTATTGTTGCGACGGCTTCGGAGATGGTTGGTTGGGGGGGTCGTTCGGATTCGGGGCTGGGCCTGGGCCAGTGGAGGGTTTCGGGGGGGTGTCTCTGCTCATTGGGGTCATTGGGGGGTTGGTCGTCTGTTTGGAAAGGGTTGTGGTTGGTGATGGGGGTGAGGGTGGGTTGAGGCGGAGGTGGTCGGGCCGAAGGTTGGTTTAGGGTAGGTTGTGTTTGTTGGGAAGATGAGGGATTGTGGTTCGTGATGTAGGTACTCGTACAATATGTATGGATGAATGTTTACGCATTTTAAATGCTGATCTTCAAGAGCAAAGTCGTATTCTTTTAGCTACTTAAAAATGGTGTCTTCTGTCCATATGGACTTCCAGCTACAGATGGTATATCGACACGCAGTAGCAGGCGCTCGAAACCATAGATTCGGCCGAATATCAGTCCGACTCAGCGAATTATGTGGCCGCCGTCGTCTTCATCTTCGTCTTCATCTTCGTAATAGGCTTCGTCCTCGTCCTCGTCCTCGTCCTCGTCTTCGTCTTCGTCTTCGTCTTCGTCTTCGTCTTCGTCTTCGTCTTCGTCTTCGTCTTCGTCTTCGTCCTCGTCCTCGCCACCATCCTCGTCCTCGTCACTATCCTCGTCCTCGTCACTATCATCGTCCTCGTCCTCGTCTTCATCTTCGTCTTCGTCTTCGTCTTCGTCTTCGTCTTCGACTTCCTCGCTCTTACCCTTATAACAGCCTTCACCGTCCTTTTTCTTGCGCGAGACCGAGATGTTCCATTTCCAAGCTTGGACTGCGCGCTTGTCCACACAGTCAAAGACACGATCGGTTCGATTACGACGACCGAGAATCCTGCCGACCTCTTGAGAACGACCATCTTCATTTCCAGATCTGACTTGACTTCTGACCTCCCGGTTGTGAAGCTCTTTAAACCATCCACGATAGGGCCTGACGCGTCTGTTAGTCGAGCTTCCAGAGTCCGGGTATGTTCTCTGTCCTCGGACGTCGCCGGATCGCTCATCATGCTGTGTGGCTTTCTGACCGTCGTGATAAGCACTACCCGGCACTGCCGTCTGACGGTCAGAAGGAGCATCCTTCATACCGTCAGAGGAAGCATCCTTCTGATGACCGAAACAAGCCCCAATGTGCTCAATAAGTCTCATCGCGTTACGTTCCTTGTCCGGTCCATCCGTCTCCCAGAAAGAAAATATCTTTGCGAGGGCCTCCTCAGGGAGCGTATGTAAGATGCTATACCACGCCACGTCTTTATCGCCGTTCAGCCCCAAGGGCTCGTCTGTCTTGTACTTGAATTTGAGCCTACCGAAGTAGCAGCTGAATGTCTCTGGTTGGCCATCCCACTTGGGCCACTCCAACGGCGGTCGACGCAGTTTGCTGGTATGCAAGACCCCATAGCTGTGCAGAGCTTTGTCGGGGCTGGTGACGGTGCCGTGGATGTGAACAGGGCGCCGGCCCGATAGCCGCGAGATGTCCAAAAGTATGAAAGCGAGCTTCGCCACTAGATACAAAAGCTCTTCCTATGGCTGGTGAGTATGTAGGATCTTGTCTGGCGCAGACTAGACAAACCTCCACCGCTTCGGGCTCCATCATTGCTGTGCTCTGGTGTCTCTCGTTCTGAAAGAGGTAAAGTTTTTTTTTAGGAGAGCAAATTTTTGTGCGCTCTATAAGGGTTTTCCACGTGGTGGACTTGCCAGGAGTCGGCACGGAGTGATGCAAGAGTGCACCTTATTCTTTAGAAGGATGAAATCATGAAGAACTTCATCGAGGATGAGGAGAGGCCATCTTAGTTCAAGTTCCAAGGTATCTAATCAGTAGTATTAAATTCGATTGCTCAGACAGGTTCAGTCTCACGTTGATGTTGGAGACGCCTCGACGACGACCCATTGTTCTATTCGGAGTCTAATCTTGAGAACTCCTTGTTTACGTAGAGTTGCAAGGCAGCGTTTTCTCAGCTGCCTTCAAATATGAACCGATGTTGGGAGTGGTGCTTCTCTCATGAGAAGTGCAAGGTCTATGTACTAAGACGACTTAGCAAACACGACAATTAGCACAATTGGCAATATATGTACTTGAGGGGCAAGATTTCATACTTTCAATACTTCTTTCATGCACGCTCAGCTTTCTCTCAACTCGCGTAAGTGTAGATCAGGTCGATCATATGACTACATATCAACATACATACATACATTGAACGAGGCCATCTCTAAGCCCCTCGTTTCGTGAGATGAATCCATCTTCTACCCATGCTCGAGCATGCAGGCACCCGGTTTGACGCGGATTATCATCGGATCGAGCCCGAATCCTCCCGTTCTCTGAACCTGGTTTCGTTTGTCGGTACACATCCGCACACAGCAAACATCAACTGAGCATAGAGACGGAGCGAAAACACATAATGGCTGGGAGAGAAACGACCGTGACAGCTGCTGCTTCGATGGAGGTAAGGGGCCCTAAGCAAGCGCAAAGAGTATCCGCTGACCGTCATAGGAGTTGCGCAGACTGGAGGGAATGCTTGCCGAGCACCAGCTTGAAGATACGCTTGAGCAGGAATACAGAAGCTTCATGGCAAACGATCGAGCAGAGCTTCTTCGCTGGGAGAAAAATAACTTGGCTCGAGTTCCTGGTAGGCCTATTCAACAGTGTCTGCCTATTCGCCAACAGATGGCATCTATCAACAGGACCGCATCGCAGCGAGCTCAGTCGGCTAGTCGACAGCCTTTGGAATGGCCTAAGTGGGATGGAAAGGAGGATTCGTTCCCTTACTATATCAACAAGTTGATTTTCAAGTATAACACCGATGAGCCGTGGGGACTTAACGGGGATAAGTATGCGGCATGGTATAATATCCTACACACGCTACCGGTCAGCTCTATGAAGCACATCTTTACTTTCTGGCAGCTAGGCGGCGACGATGGAACGCGTAATGCGAAGAATCTGATTGAACACATTAACGCTTGTTTTGGTCGTCGGAGGGCGAGCCAGGCTTTCTACATACATGTATAGTGGCCTTCCGAGAGCGTCGAGCGAGATACGCATGTACTTTAGAGCTCGCAGGATAGTGATTGTGATTAGAACTGCGAGTACAGGCAGGTGAATTTGTAGCCTGGTCTTACATCTATGTTTGATAGGGGAACAAATATGAGCTTGTGACGTGCATCTTGATTCGTAGTAAAGCGGTTCGTGCTTACGGTACGGATGTGTAGATAAACAGACAACGTGATGCTTCGCATATACCTCGTTCTCTATAGTTGATCTTATTAACAAGACAAGCACCGATCCGGGCCGGTGACCTGTCAGCGTCCGCCTCGCGAGATGAGGTAGAGTACGGAGATGCCTCTTGTCCCGTAGAATTAGCAACCGGGGTTTTTTAATCGTCTTGTTTCGGATATTGCTTAAGCCTTAGGGAAGCTCGTTTAGACTTGGCTAGAAGCATCAAGGAGTTATCATAGACTTTCAAATTGTCGACGCCACCGTCATCGGACACGCTCTGAGCCCCGACGTCACCCCAGTCAGATCTTCATTCTCCACCACTTCTTTTATAAACGCACATCCATCAACCCGCAACTAACAGCCATCATGGCTAGAGCATATGTCGCCATCATGGGCATCACCTGCCGCTTCCCCGGCGACGCTTAGAATCCCACCGCCTTGGCCAACATGCTCATGCAGGGCCGCGACGCCAGGTCAAAGGTGCCCGACTCGCGCTTCAACGTGGATGCCTATCACCACTCTTTTCAGAAGCGTAAAGGGAGCCTGGCATGGAAGAGTAGTCTCGGAGATTACATATTGATAAGTAAGACCAAGTCTTCAGCTCCGGTCACTTTCTACAAGACGACGTCAGTAAATGGGACGCCCCTTTCTTCGCCCCGTCGACCTTGAATCCCGCGCTGGGGCTGGCCGCTAATGCAGAAGCTGTCATCGAGCCAACGGTGCTGTCTGTCGGATTGCGTAGGAGAGGAGGCCCGGGGGTGGCATGATGGCTGTTGAGCTTTTAGCTGAGAATGTGCGGCCGTATCTGGATGGCGTCTCGCTGGCTTGTATCAAAGAACCGGATAAGTGTGACTATTGCAGGCCGCTTGCTGACCAAGGGGTTGAGCTGGACGTGTCTGCGTGCGGTCTGAATTTCCGATACGTGCTTCCTCCGCTTCCGGCTCCGACTCCGACTCCGGGTCCGGCCACGACCACGGCCCCACTCGCTGACCGGCCCCAGACGTCCTCATCGTAGGTGTTGGCCAGGCCCTTATCCAACTCTGCAAGCTCTACGACGCCGACATCTTCTGCACCGTCAGCAATGAAGTCAAGAAGCAGGCCGTCGTCGAGCTAGGTGTCCGGCCAGACGACGTCTTCAAATCGCGAGATTCTCGTTCGAAGACGGGATTAAACGCGTTACCAATAGTTGCGCCGTCGATATCGTCGTGAATTCGCCCACCAGTGAGGCGCTACAGTCTAGCTGCACAGCCGCTTTGTCGAGGTCGCAATACGGGATATCGTAACCAATAACCGACTCGATATGAAGCCCTTTCTCGACAACGCGACCTTTTCCGCCTTTAACCTTGAGATGATGATGGGCACCTGCCGCTGTCTCGTCGCGTGCGGTAACTGATCAAGATGTGAAGTTGATTTGAGCTGCCGATGACAAATACAATCACGTGATCTATCTGTTAGGGCGCACTCCTCCGCCCCGCGTCAGCCTTAACATTGGAACCAATTAAAGCTACGCGGACCAGGTCGCGTCAAGACGCGTCTGTGCTGGCGACCAGATTGATTACTTCATCTCGACATCAACTGCTCAGGGCTCTCATGACCTCTTCAAGCCATTGACTCGCCAGGTTATCTCAGTCCAGACAAATACCCCTTCCTCTTGACCCCATGAAAGCCGCGGTCTGCCGAGCCCTCTTCTAGAGAGCCAGCCTCGAGCTCCCCAAAGCATGCCCAACACAAGTCTCCGTCGCCCGCAAAAGGGGTTCCGCCGCGGCGGCAAGACGGCCTACCATGGCGGCCGGAAGACGTTTACCGCCTCGTCCCGGGCCGAAGGCACCTCGATCGCCGAAAAGTGGGAGAAAACTCAGCTGGCAAACTCCATCGACGAGAACATGGGCTTCGCCCGTTACGAGAGCGGCAAGCGCAGGGACGGCTGGCTCGTCAGTGTGCAGTCGACTTCGATCCACGATGAGCGCATACCAGGAGGTCGAGCCGCGCTCGACTGCTACTTCATCGAGGCCGAGGGAGACACCTTCAAGGCCACGGTTGAATACGACCCCTACTTCCTCATCGCCGTCAGGAGAGGCCGCGAGGCCGACGTCGAGGAATGGGCCAAGCGCGTTCCCGGTGGCGGCGTCGTCAAGACGATCCGCAGGGTCGAAAAAGACGACTTGAAGATGCCAAATCATCTACTGGGCCACCGACGGACCTTTCTAGAGCTCCGGTTCGCTAACGTCGGCGATCTGATGGCGGCCAGAAAAGACATCATCCCGGTGGCGGAAAAGAACAAGAAGAATATGGATGCCATCGATACGTATGCCGAGGTTGTCATGGCCAGTGGCGACGTGGACTTGTTCGACGACGACGACATGCGCGACGATGGCAAGACGTTCAAGGAAGCCAGCGACTTCATCATCGACATCCGCGAGTACGATGTGCCCTACCATGTGAGGGTCATGATCGATCTCGGTGAGCCCCTGACTTCTTGCACTTGCGCTCATCTTGATGCTGATTGAGTCTTGCCGCAGATATACGAGTGGGCAAGTGGTATTTTGTCGAGGCCAAACACGGCACCACCAGGATCTGGGCAAACGAAGAGCGTTCTTTACCCGCGGACCCTACCGTACTGGCGTTCGATATAGAGACGACGAAGCTACCACTCAAATTCCCCGACGCCACTGTGGACCAGATCATGATGATCTCGTACATGATTGACGGCCAGGGCTTCCTCGTCACCAACCGCGACATCATCTCGGAAGACATTGGCGACTTTGAGTACACGCCCAAGCCCGAGTATCCGGGGGCCTTTATCATCTTCAACGAGCCCAACGAAAAGGCCGTCATCGAACGCTTCTTCCTTCACGTCAAGGAGGCGCGGCCGACGGTCATCGCCACATACAACGGCGACTTCTTCGACTGGCCCTTTGTCGAGGCCCGTGCTAGTATCAACGGTATCGACATGTACCAGGAGATTGGGTGGAAGAAAGACGGCGACGACCAGTTCAAGTGCAACTACGGCGTCCACATGGACTGCTTCCACTGGGTCAACCGAGACTCGTATCTGCCCCAGGGGTCTCGCGGCCTCAAAGCCGTGACGGTGGCCAAGCTCGGCTACGACCCGGACGAGCTGGACCCGGAGCTGATGACGCCGTACGCCAGGGAGCGGCCTCAGACGCTGGCCGAGTACTCTGTGTCGGACGCGGTGGCGACGTACTACCTCTACATGAAATACGTCCATCCCTTCATCTTCTCGCTCTGCACCATCCTACCGCTCGGAGGCGACGATACGCTGCGCAAGGGAACTGGCACGCTGTGCGAGATGCTGCTGATGGTGCAGGCCTATAAGAAGGAGATTGTGCTACCGAACAAGCACCAGTCGCCGCGCGAGGCCTTTTGGGACGGCCACCTACTCGACTCGGAGACGTACGTGGGCGGCCACGTCGAGAGTATCGAGGCCGGTGTCTTCCGGGCCGATATCCCCGTCGACTTCTCCGTCGAGCCGGCCGCCATCGACGAGCTGCTGCGGGACCTGGACGCCGCACTCGAGTTTGTCGTGACGGTGGAGGAGAAGAAGTCGATGGACGACGTGGAAAACTACGACGAGGTGCGGCGGCAGATGGCCCAGAAACTGACGGAACTGAAGGAGAGGCCCAAGAGGCACGAGAAGCCGCTCATCTACCACTTGGACGTGGCCTCCATGTATCCCAACATCATGACGACCAACCGCTTGCAGCCGGACTCGATGATCTCCGAATCCGACTGTGCTGCATGTGACTTCAACCGGCCTGGCAAGACGTGCGATCGACGAATGCCTTGGGCCTGGAGAGGCGAGTATCTGCCGGCCAAGCGGGACGAGTACAATATGATCCGCAACGCGCTCCAGGGGGAGAAGTTTCCGGGAAAGACGGCCCAGGCACCGGCTCGGACCTTTGCCCAGCTGAGCCCTGATGAGCAGGCCGGGCTCGTCCGCAAACGGCTGCAGCTCTACTCGCAAAAGGTGTATCACAAGATCCACGACTCGACCACCATAGTTCGCGAGGCCATCATCTGCCAGCGCGAGAACCCCTTTTACATCAACACGGTACGCGACTTCCGTGACCGCCGCTACGATTACAAGGGCAAGGCCAAGGTGTGGAAGGGCAAGACGGACGAGCTCAAGTCTGCGGGCGCGACGGCGGTCGATGTCGAGGCGGCCAAGAAGATGGTCATCGTCTACGACTCGCTGCAGTTGGCTCACAAGGTCATCCTCAACTCCTTCTACGGCTACGTCATGCGCAAGGGCTCGCGCTGGTACTCGATGGAGATGGCTGGCGTCACCTGCTTGACGGGCGCCCACATCATCCAGATGGCCAGGCAGCTGGTCGAGCGGCTGGGAAGACCGCTCGAGCTCGACACGGACGGTATCTGGTGCATGCTGCCGGCCAGCTTCCCGGAGAACTTTACGCTGAGGCTGAAGAATGGTAAGAAGATGGGCATCTCTTATCCCTGCGTCATGCTCAACCATCTGGTGCACGCCCGCTTCACAAACGACCAGTACCAGACGCTGGTCGACGGCCGGACGTTCCGGTACGAGACGCACAGCGACAACTCCATCTTCTTCGAAGTCGACGGGCCGTACCGGGCCATGGTACTGCCCACGTCCAAGGAGGAGGACAAGAACCTCAAGAAGCGCTACGCCGTCTTCAACCACGACGGCAGCCTGGCCGAGCTCAAGGGCTTCGAGGTGAAACGGCGAGGCGAGCTCAAGCTCATCAAGATCTTCCAGCAGCAAATCTTCCGCTTCTTCCTCGAAGGCCGCGATCTGGCCGAGTGCTACAGCGCCGTGGCTCAGGTGGCCAACCGCTGGCTGGACGTGCTCGACAACAAGGGCACGACGCTGGCCGACGAGGAGCTGATGGACCTCATCTCGGAGAACCGGAGCATGTCCAAGACGCTGGAAGAGTACGGAGGACAAAAGTCGACGAGCATCACCACGGCCCGCCGGCTGGCCGACTTTCTAGGCGACCAGATGGTCAAAGACAAGGGGCTCAACTGCAAGTTCATCATCTGTTCCAAGCCTCGCAACGCACCCGTGACCCAGCGGGCCGTTCCCGTCGCCATCTTCTCCGCCGACGAGACCGTCAAGCGGACCTACCTCCGCAAGTGGCTCAAGGAGGACCCGTCCGACACGGACCCGAGGGCGCTGCTGGACTGGTCCTACTACGCCGAACGGCTGGGGTCTGTCATCCAGAAGCTCATCACGATCCCCGCGGCGCTGCAAAAGGTCAGGAATCCGGTGCCGCGGGTGCCGCATCCGGAGTGGCTTCAGCGGAGGATCAGGATCAAGGACGACAAGATGAAGCAGATGAAGCTGACGGACGGTCTGCTGAGCAAGCTCGAGAACGACATGGAGGACTTTGGGGCGGTGGCCAAGCAGCTTCTGGGGCCCAAGCCGGTGGGCGAGGCTGTGGCATCGTCCATGATGCGTGAGACGGAGGAGAAGAACAAGATGATGATGATGATGATGAAGAAGAAGAAGAAGAAGCGCAAGTCACCCGACGAAGCGGCGGATGACGAGAACGAACCCCCCCTGCCAAGCAAAGCGCCTAGCCCATCGGAGAACTACTCGGCCTTTCTGGCGTACGAAAAGAGGAAGTGGAAGATGCAGAAGCAGGCTCGCGTCCGCAGGAGGCAGCTCTTTGGCGAGAGGAGAAGCACCAATATGCAAGGCAATAACAACATCCAGCAGACGTTCCGGAAGCAGGCCCACGATACCTTTATGAGGCCCTGGCAGCTGCTGCAGCTCAAAGACACGGACAGTCCCGGGACGGTGGCGGCATACGTGCTGATTGACGGCAAGATGCACCACCTCAAGATACGGGTGAATCGGCAGGTCTACCTTAACCTCAAGAGCGAGCGTCTCCCGGACGTGGACATTGCCGGATGTGAGGTGGAACAGGTGCAGCACACGCTTCCCAACGGACACGCGTCGACATACCTGTTCCGGCTCACGGTAGGCGAGGACATCTACGTTGCCGAGGCGGACCGGTTCGATCAGCTCTTCCGGCACCCGAGCGTCGAGGGCGTGTACGAGACACAGGTTCCGCTGAGCGTACGGGCGGTGCTGAGGTTGGGCAACGTTTGTACCGTCGACGACCAGCGGCAGGGCGTCCTGGGCAGGGGGCTGGAGACGGGCTTCGAGCTGGACGGGCTGAAGCGGCCTCAGAAGACGGCCTACCTGGAGTCGTGGCCACTGGCGTACGTCTTCGTCTCGCACATGACGGCCGGCGAACGACAGGTGTTTGGCCTGTTCTCGAGCTCCGGTGACGAGGCTCACGTCGTCATCGTCGGCGGTGGAGGCCAGGACGTGATGATGCCCAACATGAGCAACCTGTACGACGACATGTTGGCAGCGAGGCGGTCAGAAGCGGACAGCAACTGGCAAGACTGCTTCCGCTACCAGGAGAGACTTCGCTTCCGGACGAAACAGGTGACGACACGACGCAAGGCCCAGCTAGAGGTGGCCGATGTGGTGCGAAGGATGCGTCGGGACGAGACCGGGCCGCTGCTGGCCGTCGTCCGGTCACCGCATCGGGAGCAACTGGTGGTCGACGTCCCGGTGCTGGCCCATCTCCCGCTGCTGACGCTCCCCTACGACTCGGCAGACGGGGCGTGGCCTCCGCTGGGCTGGCAGACGACGGCCGCCCGGAGGCTGGTTGCTCAGTATCTCGGGCTCGGATCGTGGGTGGCTCATCTCACGGCGCTGGCCCGGTACGGTGACGTTCCGCTATGCAACCTGGACCGTGACGACGCCCGATTCCTCATCGACGTGGCCTACGCCCGTCGGCTACAGGCCAATGGCGTCGTTCTCTGGTGGTCTCCCGGCCCGCGTCCGGACCACGGCGGTCACGAGCGGGATGCCGTGCCGACGGCAGCGACTCGGCTCGGGGCCGTCAACAGCGCCGGGTCTTCGGCCGGAACCGTCTGTCTCGACGTCGAGGTCCGTAACCTGGCCGTCAACACGATGCTGACGTCTTCGCTCATCAACGAGCTCGAGGGCGCCGCTTCGGATCACGACGTGCTCGTCTCAGACAAGGCCTTCTCGCGCGCTGCCGTCGTCGTTCTCGGCGACATGGTCAAGGCTTGGTGGGCAGAAGCCTGCCGCGGCGGTACGATGGCCGACATCCTCGTCCAGCACCTGGTCCGTTGGGTCGAGAGCAGACGCTCGTTCCTCTTCGACGAGGCTCTACACCAGCACGTCCTCATGATGTCTCGCAAGGCTCTACAGCAGCTCATGGCCGACTTCCGCCGCCTCGGCTGCCAGATCATCTTCACCAGCGCCGACCGCATCATGCTGCGAACTACAAAGGCAGAGGTCGGCACCGCCTTTGCCTTTGGCGAGTACATGGTCAAGTCGATCAAGGCCCGGCCTCTCTTCCACTTCATCGACCTGGAGATCCGCGGCTACTGGGACTATCTTGTCTGGTACGACGAGCACAACTACGGCGGCCGAGTCTGTCGCCAAAGAGTTCTAGAGACGGACGAGGTCCAACAGCAGCTGGAGACGGTCATGCACTGGCAGATGGCCACCTTTTTGCCCCGGCTCCTGCAGCCCGTGTTCGAGGAGCTGACGACGGCGTTTGTCGAGCGGATGCATCGTCTGAAGCGCGGTGCCTTTAACGAGCTCGATGATGAGGAGGAGGAGGAGGAGGAGGAGGCTGTCGAAGCGGGTGATGCAGGTTCAACGCCACCGCGGCCTACGCAGCTTCCCAAGAAGAAGGGAGCCGATGACGAGGACGAAAAGCGCATCGTCCTCGGAAAGCCTCTGATGAAGACGATAGAAAAGACGCTCGCCAGCGTCACGGCCCGACAGAGACGAGAACTCCTCCATCCAGAGCTCGCCTCCGACTACGGATTCCCAAAGGACCTCCCCGGCCGACACCTCACGCCAACGAACCCGAGCCTGGAACTCTCCAAGACAATCCTCCAAGTCCTCTCGCTCGAACGCAGCGCCACGCCCGAGACACGTCGTCTCCGCCGCGACGTCCTCTCCCGCCTCTTCTCCATCAACGACTTCTCCCGCGAAGCCTCCTTCGCGAACCCCTCCTCGTCGCTTCGTCTGGAGCAGGTCTCGTGCGACAACTGCACGCTGGCGCGGGATCTGGACCTGTGTCGCGACGAGGCCTTGCTGGCGGGTAGGCCGTGGCGATGTCCGCTCTGCGGCGTGCCGTACGACGAGGTCGCGTTGGAGGAGAGGGTCTTGGGTTTGGCTTGGGGGGGCGTCGCCGAGTGGGCCGTCATGGATGTTGTTTGTGAGAGGTGTGGGGGGGAGGGTCAACGAGTTTATGGAGCATTGTGGGTGTGGGGGGGGATGGAAGGGCGTTATGGAAGGGAAGGGGACGGGGGTGACGGGGGCGACCTTGAGGGGGGTTGCTGGCTTTTACGGGTTGAAGATGGTTGGGGAGGCGGTCGAGGAGGTTTGGGGGGGCTTGCTGTGTAGGGAGGTGTTTTGGGTAGCTTTTTGAACTGTATGTCTGTACGTACGAATGGAGAATGATGATGACGTTGATGGATAGGGGGTGGGTGGCCTGATGAGTGAGTGAGGCTACTGACGATGCTTGTTTCGCGTGAGGTGATGAGATGGCAGGAGGAGGACGCGACAACGACGCCGAGCCAGCTACCCTAGACCCTCTCCCCACCGTCGAGCACCACCCTGCAAAACTTCCATCAAGACGAGAGCTTCCCCTTTTATGAAGCTTTACTCTAATGCAAAGAGCAAAGTCTCAAACAATTGGGAAGCACAACCTTCGCGACAAGTCTTAGCTTCTACACACCCACCGCTCACCATCATCCCCCCCTCGCCATCTTCCTCGCCCGCGCGTCCCGTCGATGATGATTCGCCCTCGATCCCTTCCCAGCCTCCTTTCTCCTCCTCGCCAGCTCCGTATTCTCCTCTCCTGTCCCCCCCTCCCACCTCTCCCGATTCTCCCACCTCTCCCCCTACCCCTCCCAGGCCTCGCATTCACTTCGTCATCCCCGTTTCCCTCCCGCCCTCCAAGCCGTCCGCTCCAAGTGCATCTGCTGCCCCCTCGCGAGCACATACCTGGCCTCGAGACGCTTCATCCGCTGGGGATCGCGCGCCAGCATAGTGGCCCATCCCTCCATGGCCTCGTCCGTCATGCCCGTTTCCTGCCGGAGCTTGCTGCGGGCTGCGCTTCGCCTTGTTACGGCGTCGCGGGCGAAGGCCTTGTCGTCGGTCGTGTAGGCTTTGAAGAGAAGCTCTTCGTTCCCGTCGTCGTCGTCGTCGTCGTCGTCGTCGTCGTCGTCGTCGACTTCTTGGTTGGTTGCGTCGACGGTGCCGCCCACGTCGGCGGCGTCGTACGTGTCGTCGCGCTCGTCGTCGTCTGAGTCGAAGGCTGCCAGTGCAGAGAGGATGGCGGCTTTGCTCGGAGCTGTCGACTTGTCGGCGAGGAGGTCGTCGGCTGTCTTGTTGGTTTGCTTCCCAAACGAGATTTTGGACGCGTCAGCTGCCAGGCGGTCAAATTCATCATCATCGAAGACGTTGCGTCGAGACGGGACGCGGGGTGAAGCTGGCCGTGGAAGTGCTTGTTCATGAGACAATCTGCAGAGTATCAGCTCACGAGTCATCAAGTACGCCAAAGAAACTCACAACGGCTCGTTCCGGTCCGCGCTGGCGAGATGAGCCGGTAGAGACTCGCCAAGTAGGCTCGCCACGACCTTCTCCGCATCCTGCCCGTATTCACCGAGACATCGAGAGATGAAGCCGGCTCCCAAGTCAGGAAACAGGTCCCGGATCTGCGTAATCTTGCTCATCCGATCCAACTGCATCTCCGCCTGCGTCGCCCGCCCTTTGCCCTTATCAACCCTCGTCTTGCGCCTCGGCCGGCTCATAGGACCCTTCCTAAACGGCTCCAGTGCTTTGATCCTATTGGTTAGAAGCTGCCCGCTCGCACCGGAGCCGTCGACCCTCCGCAACAGCGTTTGCAGCAGCGGCGTTACCGTGACAAGCTCAGCAACGAGCGAATCATCAACGTTGAGAATCCCCTGCTTGTGCGCCTCGGCAGCGCTCTTCAGGGCAAAGAGCTGATCGCCCAGCATGGCCCACCTCGGTGGCTCAGCCTCGGTCAGGCCGACAAGGCAAAGGTACGTGGTAGCGACGATGACCTTTCGCAGGGGCGGGTTCATCACCCGAAAGCAGACGACGAGGCCGTCGAAGAAGTCGGATCCGGCGAGAAGAAAGGCAGAGGCCTGGGAAGAAGCGTGAAGCAGGGGGTTGATGCCGGAGAGACGCGACTCAACGAGCTTCAAATCACCTTTTGTGCCGGCTGTGAGGTGCGGTAGAAGGGACCTCTTCAGGGAGCCGAGAGAGGACTCAATGGCCGCCGCGTGCGAAGCAAAGAGTCGGCTAACCAGAGTCGTCGTCCTCTTCTTCGGATAAATCCCCGCGAGGGAAGACAGGAACACCCAGTCCACCAGAAAAGAGGTAGAAGAAGATAGAGATACCAGCCTCTCGCAAAGCTGAAAGACGGGCCTCAGCAACGGCGTCATCAGAGCCAACATCTCTGACGAAGCAGCCACCTCGCGGACGAAGCTTGAGACAAAACCGGCAACGGAGCTGCTTCCCGCTGCGAATCCATCGTCGGCGAGGCTAAGATACGCGCTGGAAAGGACGTGCCATGCCTCGATGAGGGCTTCTAGCTCTGAGCTGTTGAGGTGTTGTCTCCATTCGGGCTCGGGGAAGGGCGCCAGCGGGGGGAGAGACGTCGATGGCATATCTCTATAGAGCTGTATCAACCGGTAGAAAGATGCTCAAATGCCATTCCCTCTGTTTTCTCTCGCCAATTCGCAGTCTCTCTTGTGTTCGTCATATCCAACGTCGAAAGACGGTTCAAGACGGCGGCTCAAAGTTCGGGTACGTACCCCTGAAGCGGCCCGGGTGAATCATTTTACCCAACCAATCAAACGCATCTCGCATCCCCACCGCTGAAAGCCCTCTCCCAAGGCCACAACCAAAGCCTCACAAAATATTCCCAAAAAGCACCACCAGTCACCACCATCAACGCCCCGAGCCTTCATCACTTTGCCGAATCACCCGAATTCGAGTCGTGAAGGCCAAATCCCTCTCAAAATGTCCTACCAAAAACCCGAAAAGGACCACGGCGAGGCTCCCGTTCGTCCCCGCAGATTACAAGCTCGAAGCGCCAGGCTGACGGATCCTCTGCAGAAGAGCCACAAGATTCGCATTACGCTCACGTCGCGCAAGGTCAATATCCTTGAAAAGGTCTGCGCTGAGATCAACGAGCGCGCCAAGGGCAAGGACCTCCGCGTCAAGGGGCCTGTTAGGCTGCCGACGCAGTGTTTGAAGATTACGACGCGCAAGACGCCTTGCGGTGAGGGTTCCAAGACGTGGGATTGCTACGAGATGCGCATCCATAAGCGACTCATTGAGTGCGTGATTCTATCTATGAACTCTTCTTGGAGGGTTTGTAAGATTCTGGCTAACTTCCCGCAGTCTCAACGCTCCTACCGAGGTGGTCAAGCAAATCATCGTCAACATCGATGCCGGAGTCGAGGTCGAAGTTACCATCGCCGCTTGAGAGAGTTTGCTTTGGGATTCGGCCTTGCGCTGTATCCAAGGGATTGCCGCAGAGTATCCGAATTGAATTGCCAATTTGCGAGTGAAGTCTTGCCGAATATGTCAGCTCTCGACGCGTGCTATCCCGACACTTGAGCTGAATAACCTGCCGTTCGAATTTCGAACCGACTTAAGCACGCCACAATCTCTTCATGTTCATGCCATATAGTCTCAATCCAGGTTGAACACGACACAATCTCTGCTTGCCATGTAATGCAAATCCAGGTTGCAGGTCTTAACCGTTGTCGAATCTGGATCGCGACGAGGTATCTTGAGAGACACCTGCCAAGTCTACATCTATGCTCTCATCTACCTAACGTCCAACTAATCCAACACTCATGTCCTATACAACTCCCAAAGCACACCCCCCAACGCCATCAACTCCCAGACACCCCTTAAAAATCCCACCGCGTAAGCTCCCTCGGAGGCGGGACCTCAGGCATGACACCTCCGGTAAACTTGCCCGTCTCAGCAAAGGCTTCCCACTGCCTTCTCGACCGCTCGTCGTACTCGCCCGGCGGGAGCAGCGTATCCCTGCACGAGGCCGGCGGCCCGTCGGGGAACCAGATGCGCGCCCACGTGCCGTCGAAACCGCGCGTGCCGGCCTCCCCGTCCTTGTAGACGACGGACTTTCCCTTAAAGGTCGACAGCCGGCCCGTTGGCCCCTTGGAGCTGTAGCTCTCCAGCGGCGGGTGACTGTCCGTGCCGCCGGACGCACTCACCGTGGGTTGCTGGCCGAAAGGAGTTTTGTTATTGCCTGCATCTGCAGAGGGTTTACCGAAGACGCCGTTGGCTTGGGCCGGTTCTGGCTGGCCAAACGGACGGCTCGACTCATACGGCGGAGGCGGACCGTTGGGTGTTGCGAAAGAGTTGCTGGTCTGGACCGTCGCCGCAGCAGTGTTAGAATTCGCGGCCGCAAAAGGGGAGGCACCAAAGGTCCCCCCCATGGCGCTGTTGTTATTCTGGTTCGAGGCGAACCGATTGACGGGTGCATTAGTCTGAGCAGGAGCCGGTGCGCCGAACGGATTCCTCGAATTGTCACCAGAGGACGGAATAGAAGCGAAGGGGCTGGTGGTAGAGTTGGCCTGCCCATGATTCGCAAACGGGTTAGGCTTCTGCCCGAGCTGAGCCGATACTCCGAAATCATTAGTCGGCGCGGCAGAAGAGGAAGCAAAAGGATTCGGCTTCGCGCCCAGAGAAGTTGTCTGTCCAAAGGTAGAGACTGAAGGCTGCACGGCCTGGCTAAAGGCACCAGCTGGCCCCCCGTTAGTCGCTCCTTGCGGCGCAAAGGGCGACGGGGACGCCTGCGCAAAGGGATTCGGCTTTGCGGGAGACGGCTGGCCAAAGGGATTCGCGGTCGCTACTCCGGCTAGTTGCGACGGACCGGGCATCGTGGCGAAGGGGTTCAAGGGAGTCGATGGATCGGCCGTCGATTTGGGTCTCTTGCCAACGAGGAATTCGTTAAAGGGAGCGCCTTGGGTTGCTTGGCGGCAAATGTCGTTGCGATTCGGGTGTCTGTCTTCTGCGTCGGCGACGAAGCGCATAGCTTCTTGAACATTGTTAAGCGCCCGTTCCATCTGCTCCTGTGCGGTCCGGTAAAGAGCCTGGGCTTCACCGAGCTGCGACGAGAAAGAAAATCAGGCGATGTGCTTCATCAGAAATTTCCGGGGAGGAAGAACTTACCGCCTGCTGCTCGTTCCCCGAGGCCTTGCCCATCATGTAGTGCAGCCTTACCTCCTCGAAGCTCTGCTCGCGCGGAAACCCACCAAATAGTTGCTCGGGAGCATCCCTTCCAGGCGCGTACGCGGACAGAATCCATGTCGGTTTATCTTCGGTGAGGTCCTTGGTTATGGCAGAAGAGCTGATGCTATACTTTTCTGCCCGTACCGTCAATAGACGCGCGCCACGTCTAAGGGTTGGGCTCTCACCGAGCACCGAATCCTGATTACCTCCTCGCCCACCACTACCAGACAGCGGACTGAACCGGTTCGGCTGCGTCGACTGCGGCTGATTGCGAGACGGATGCTGATATCGACAAGCATCTGCAAAGTAAAGAAAAGACATCAGCTCAGCACACAGCGTCTTCCATCGTAGACGGGGAAAAAACACTCACTGCCGTATTTGCAGTACCCCTGCTGAAAGAAGCGACACACGGTCATGCTGGGCAGTCGCAAACGCGGCAAAATCGGCTCCAAGGATTCGAAGGCTACTTCATGTCGCGGCAAAGGGCTGGAGCTGCTTCGGCGGTTGAATGGCGGTGTTGTGGGCTGCTGCTGCGGACGAGGCGAGAGGCGCGAGCGAAGCTTCGAGGCGAAGATCATGATAGGCTCTCAGCCTTGTCACCTACCTACCTACCTAGGTACCTAGAGATAGCCTTGTGCACCCCCCGCCTCCAAGTGGAAAAAAAAGACCGGGATTTCCGTGATGAGCGACTACTCTCACGAAAAAAACTACAAAAGACGGGAAATGTCGTCTTTCGTTCTGTAAAGTCTGTCCGGATTTCTCCAGGGGTTGTAACGGCCTCCTTTTGTTTCGTTTCCCGTTTTTAATTGTTTCATTATGGGGCGCTACCACAGTTCCAACCCACCCATGATAAGATAGACGGCACGTGAACGCCCTTCCGACTCCTCCTCTTCCCATCCTTTCGCCTCATCAAGCAGTCGCCGCCTTGCGAAACTCGACAATGGGCCCGTTCTTGGCACTGGTAAAGGTATCACGCAGCTGAAACTCTTCAGGACGATGCCTTCCCCACTCACGACCAACCCGTCCCTCACCGGGATCGTCAACGCCGACCGCCCTCCTCAAGTCGTATAGAAAAAGCGTCCTAGCCAGCGCCGTCGTCATCTCGACATAGGCAAGCCCCTTTCCGATGCACCCCCGAGGCCCAACGCTGAAGGGACAAAACGCCGCCTGCGCGGTCGCTACGTCTTCGTCCGTCGTCGTCCGGCCCGTCACCGGGTTCGTCTCGCCCGCAAGCCAGCGCTCGGGAACGTAGGCAAAGGGCGTCGGAAAGTGGTCGTCGTTGTGGTGGATGGCATAGTGAGGCGTGCCGACGACGGTGCCGGCCGGGAGCCTTTGGCCTTCGATGGTGATGCCGCCAGCCAACACCTCGCGAGGGAGGATGCCACCGACTGAGGGCGAGAGACGCATGGATTCGTCGATACAAGCTCGCAGGTAGGTACAGGAGCCGAGCGTTGGGCCGTGGACGATGTCGTCGGTTTTCTTGAAGTGTGACCGCACCTCTTCCGTGACTCGCTTGAGGGCTGACGTGTTGCGGACGAGGTAGAAGAGCGTGGCGGCCATGGCGGTCGAAGTCGTGTCGGAGCCGGCAATGATGCTAATGAATGTATCGAGTCAGCCCGTTCTGCCGTCCTGACCAAGGTATCAATGCCGATGCCCACTCACAGCAGGTTCGATTCCCCCCAGAGCTCAGGCGTGCTGAAGCCCAGCCCCGTCTCCGGATCGCGCGCCTTGAGCAGATGATAGAAGAAGTCACGCCGGTCCGTGTCGTCTCCCAGCTTGGTCCGTTCCGTCAGCTGCGCCTTGCTGTAGGCCATGTACCGCGCCCGTCCAGCTGCCATCTTGGGGAACAACAGCCTATCGATGCGAAGTCTGTCGACGATGGGCATCGTCCCGCACTGCCACCGATCCGATAGTCAGCCAAAGAAGCACCAGACGAACAAAGGAAGAAAAAAAGAACGCACGATAAGATGGCGTGTCGCCGCCGCCTCGACCAACTCGAGCGCGAACCGGTTATCCGGCCTCTCCAGCATATGAAAAGCCTTGCCGAAGCTCAGATCGCCCAGGATATCCATGGCCAGATAATTACACCAATCCGTCATGTTCCGCGGCCGCGACCAGCCCTTGGCATCGGAACCTCCGTCGTCACCGCCAAGCTGCTCGCAAAAGGTGGCGACGTTGGCGACGATGTATCGCTGCATGGCACGCATGGCGCTGTCGGAGAAGGCGTGTGAAAGAACACGCCTCTTGCGTGCGTGCGTCTCCTTGTCTCGCGTGTTGTGCGTGTTGGCGGCAGGATGGACAAAGGCATCGTAGAAGTCGGCCTTGGCCACGTTGCTTCGGAAGCCGTATATTTCCTTGAGCGCCTGGCTTGAGTTGAAGGAGAGGGCATTGGGACCGAAGCGGACAATTTTGCCTTTTCTCTATCAGCATTCCTCGCCCATCTCGTACCGGGTTGATGATCTGTCGCGGCTTACCGTATCTCTGGTGCATCCGCCAGAATTCCAGGTGACGATCTCCCTTGTAGGCGTAGTAGAGCTGGTAGACGTTGGTGACCTTGGCCAGCAACGGCCCCGGATATCCCGCCAGCGGGTGGAACCAGATCCTATGAACAGCGACAGCAACCGCCTAACCACCGCCACCCCCCCCCCCCTCTCATCAGCAGCCATCCCTCCTCAAGCCAGAACCATCAACTCACCCAGATAACCACCCCGACAACCAACAAGCCCAGCACGTCAAGAATCATCATGACCGTCAAGCAGCCAACAAGCACAACAAGGGAAACACCCAGCGAAGAAGCCGTAGAGACAAAGGAATCAAATCAGGGCTCGCGGGAGAGGGGGCGGGGGGGAGGAAACGGCAGGGAGGCAAAGCGTCATCGAAACGTCTGGCCCGCCGGGGATGGGGTGGGGGGGGGGGGGGGGGAAGGGGTCGTCCCTTGTCCATCTGCCGCTTGTGAGTGCGTCTGACGCTTACTTTCCCGCCTGACTGTTAGTTGATGGTTGAGCCGTGACGCGTTTCGGGGCCTCGGCTTGCGGCGGCATAGGCAGGCAGGCGGGCACCTTGTCCTCGAACTTTACATACATACATACTTTCTTTTGGCTGCCTTGCTGGCTCGTGCTTCTAGACTTGACGATAGGAAGCTTCTGTTGGGCAACTAAAAAGCCTTGGCGACGAACTCTGTCCGTTCTTCATCAACCTCTCACTTTCGTTCATCTAAGCTAAGCCGTCGCGTTCAGGCAAGTGCTCGCTCGACCGGATAGATACGGATGGGTTTGAAACATACATATGACGAATCATCTCTCCCTCCTTAGCCCAGATATGCGGGCTCTTCTCACATACCGACGCACCGGACATCTTTCAAGTCAGGAGAGGTCTCATCCTCTCAATTTACATACACAAATAAACCACAAGCATTATCATACAACCCCATCATCGTTCCCTCTCTAAAAAAGAAAAAAAGAACCGCACACACAAAACACGACTCGCTAGTTGAAATACCTCGGCTCATCAAAGACATGATACCGGTGATCCCGCACGCCGACTCCCCGGAACAGCGCCGGGAACCTCCACCCTTCCGGTACCTCCGACTCCTTCACTCGCCGGTCCCGTTCCTCGGCTGGCCGCGCCTCCAGCTGCGTCATCTCCGCGGCCGAGCGGGGGACGACAAACTTGCCCACCTGCAGCTCCGTGTCGGTTATGGTACTGCGGCTGACACGAGCATAGCCCACACGCCGGAGACCCTTGTACAGGATGTACTCGCACCATCGATCCCAGTCGGTCCAGTCGATATCGTGCATGCCCGACTGTTCGCTGACGTACGTCTTGTAATTGCCCTCGAGCGGCTTCGTCACCAGGTAGCTCAGTAGGATCGACGGCCTCGGGCTCGAGCCCATCAGCTTGCTCAGATACTCGCTCTGCAGCCTCCGGTCCTCCGGATCCTCCTCCTGGCCTGAGTGGAAGACGAAGACGTCGACCAGCTCGCCGTAGACGTCCAGCGTCGCGTGTATCGCCGGCGCCAGCTCCCCTACCGGGCTCGGCAGCAGGTGGTGCTTGGACTCGACGATCGGGAACTTGGACAGCAGCGCCGCGCCCCAAGTGTGCTTGTTGGGCCCGGGCCCGTAGTCGACGTACATGCCGAGATCCTCGGCCAGGAACTGCGTCGTGTCACGGTTGCCCATGATGATGCGCTGCAGATCCGACTCGAGAAGGCCAACCACGTCCAGCTCCATCTCCTTTATCAGGTCGCGCATCCGATATTCCGACGACCACATGTCATTGTCGAGCGAGAAGTGCACCGTCCAGATGCCGGCCGTCAAGATGCGGTCCTCGCCGTGGTACGGCTTGTGGTCCGCCCTGGGGAACCGTTTAAAGGCGGCACAGAGGAAGAGAATGTTGACCAACAGCGTCGCCACCCCGTGAAACTTGCGATGCTGTGACGTCTGGGGGCTCCGTGGCTGGGGACGTCGCGGCTGTGAGGCCTTATAGTCGGCCACGCCGGCGCCGATGAGCATCATCATCGTCATCATGATCCAGTCCGTACGCTCGCGCACGAGCGGCCCGCCGGGCACAAAGGCATAAGCCACGACCCAGACATGGAAGAGCACCATGAAGACGTAGATGAAGAACCCCAGCCCAAACGTCACCGCCGGCTTCTTCTTGCACGCGCTCGACAGCAAGGGAACCGAGACGGCCATCAGGTACACGGCCAGACCTAGGCCGCCCAAGTACCCGAGCCAGTGGCTAAACTTGGTCAGAACCATGGCTCCCACCGCGCCCGCTGCGTATTGCGTCCAGCTGCCGGCCACTGCGGGCCTCCAGATGCCAGCCCCGAGACCGGCCGACATGGCCGCCACCGTGCACCATCCGTGTGTGGAGAAGTAAGGGCCGCGGATGGGGTATCCTTCCCAGCCCCAGAGGATCATGGTGCTCGTGTCGGACAGCAACGAGTGAAGTCCAAAGAAGAGCCCGCCGATGCCGCAGGCGGCGAGCACGGTCGAACCCCCCTGCTTGCCCCCGAGGGAGAGATGGCCGGTCAGGGGCGCGTGACGAGTGAAGCGCAACGCTGCCAGGACACCGAGGATGAGGCCCGTTCCGTTCCAGCCTCCGTTGGCGTCGTGCAAGATGGGCCACACGGGGTTATTTGTCTGCCAGGCAAACTTGGCAGTCGACGAAAGGATTAAGCCGATCATCAACCCCAGCAGCCGCGACTCAAACCGTCTCTCGTGTGCGGATTCTGAGTGTAGTGTGGCAACCCAGCCCAAGGTCGATAGGGCGACACCAACTCCCACGGTCAGCAGACGGTTGGCTTGGTCGGGAACGAGATATGCGGCGACGCCGACGAGCGAAAGCAGGTGAACAATCCGAACGTTATTGACCACCAATGATCGGATGGGACCGACCAGGAGTGCCGGCGATGCGGAGACCAGTACGAAGGCCTCGTAGCCGGATATACCCATGTGCCAGAGGGGAAAGACTTGGGAAACTCATAAGCCTGGGCAGAGAAAGTATAGACGTCGGAAAAACTCACACCAGACAAGAAGGCCCAGACTGGTCAGCATTGACCAGAAGATGAACTGTCTAGAGTCAGTAACCAGACAGACTCCTGCCGTGAGAGCGGAGAGCTCTGCCTTACCCCATGATAGACACTCGCGGCAATGTCCAAGGCCTCGGACCACGTGAAACTGCCCGAGTAAACGCCCGCCGTCGCTTGTTGCTTTCTAAGGGTCTCGTCAGTGGTGCGTCATCCCTCGGCGCGCGGTCGAACTCACTCCTTCTCCAACACTGCCGAGTGCAATGAAGAAGCAGCTTCACTGCAGAGAGAGGGGCGCTTTAGATACGATGGGCGGGGAAACATTGTATTGGGGGTGACTGTACAAGAAGCGAGCGCTATCTCGGTAGCCATTGGACGTACCCCTTTGTCGATCCCTTGACATCTTTCACCAGCACCTCAAACGTGCTAAAGTCGAGAGCTGTGACGGCGTCAAAGGCCACATCGAGGATGATGAGCGACCACTCGAGGAAGGCGTAGATGGTGTAAGCTATGCTTGTCAGTGTTGCGTTGACCACTGTCTGAGAGACGCGACATACCCCCAGCCACGCGATGGACTTTGTGCCGGATGAAGAAGTAGATGAGCGGGACGAGGGTTCCGAAAAAGGTGCTGGCAATGTATTTGCGATACTTGATGGCTTGCGGGTTCGGGGGGCTCAAGGCGATGCAACCGGTGGTCCAAGGCAGCGTGGCGACAATGTAGGAGATCATGAAGATATCGTGCCAGTCGTGGTCATCGGTCGACGTAACGTAAGTCCAACCGCCGCAGGTCAATGTACGAACAACACCCATCGAGGCCACGAAGCCGGGGAGTCTGGACCCTTGCTTGCGCGTCAAGAGATACCACAAGCCGACGAGGGCGAAGCGTGGACCTGGGACGGGTCAGACCCGGCAGCGGGTGTGTAGGTAGACGAGAGAGCGTACCAGATGTGACGGCGATAAAGATCATGAAGCATGACCGCTCGGGATATCGATCGCCAATGGCGGCCGAGACGGAGGGAAACCATTCGTCTGGGTAGCCGTAGAATTCGTTTTGGACGATTTTGTGGTAGTGTAGAGCGATGCCCACCAACAGGGCACTCAAGAAGGCAGCTGAACACAATCGATCAGGATCAAACTCGTCGCATACGGCGACCAGGACTCACTCGAAGCTGCGACGGTATGCGCCCAGCTCACCCACTGGCCGCCAAAGCTGACGACGACGCCAGCGTCCTTGTCCTTATATCGTGTCGTCGCCATGGAAAAGCGATTACCCTCAACAGGACATCCAGGGGAATCCAGGGAATGGAGAAGGAAGATGGAAACTCCGCGTCAAAAGGAAAATAAGGGTTCGACAGCAGGGTATCAGCAGCCAGGCAGGTGGGTGCACGGAGCTGGCGGAATCGGACCTGCCCGAGCGCTGAGCGGTCCAACCGAGGATGCAATTTTTGAGAATTGAGACGAGGCTCGCACTAACAGGAGCAAGCAGGACCCGTCGACGATGGAGAGCCCTGAGCACCTTGGTGGTTGTGGGGTCTCCTGCCTATGTACTAAGCCTTAGCTAAGGGGGGGACTGGCACAGTACAAATACTCGGGACGCCGTCAGCCTCGGCCCCTCGGGGCAAGGTAATCGTCATCGCCGGCTGCAATGCATGAATTTGAACCGACGTCAATCAAGGAACGCTTTTCATGAGCATGAGCCTCAGACCGAGACCATGATACGGCTCGAAACCCGTGTTTGGGGCTCAGGCGACAGACAGCCAGAATACCGTTAGGTACCCGTACCGTGCGGGCTAGGGATCGAAAAGTTCTTCATCTCTTCGTCCTCCATGATCTAATGAGATGGGCTTCCGCTTAGCCAATCCGGGACAAGCTCGGGTCTGAGAGGCACAACGTGGGGACCCAGCGCAAAACTCTACCACGCCCTTGTTCGCCCCAAGAATCGACATCGACCAAAGCATCCATGGCGGGCGTCGCCGAAAAGGCCAGGTTCTACCTCGAGCGCTCCGTCCCGCAGCTCCGAGAATGGGAGGAGAAAGGCCTGTTCTCCAAGGCGTGTACCCTCGTGCTTCCCGCCCGGTCAGTCTCTTACTGACTCCCGTCGCCAGGACGAAATCCGCGCCATTGTCCGGAAGCGCAATGACTTTGAGCACAGAGTCCTGTCTCCGGGCAACAAACCCTCCGAATGGTCTTCCTACGCAAAGTGGGAACAGTCTCTCGAGGCTCTGCGCGCAAAACGATGCAAGCGACTCAAGATACACCACCTGAACTCGACCTATGCCGGCCAGCACCGAGTCATGGACATCTACGAGCGATCCGTCAACAGACACCCGTCGAGCGACCATCTCTGGCACGGGTACCTCGCGTACATGGACGTTATCAAAGCCGCTAAGCGCTGGCGGAAGACCATGATAAGCGCCTTGCGCATGAAGCCAACCGACCCAGATCTATGGATTATGGCTGGCCATCGATCCGCGCATAACGGAGACATGGCTTCTGCGAGGAGCTTCTTCATGAGGGGCTGTCGCTTCTGCGCCAAGGATCAGAGGTTGTGGCTTGAGTACGCTCGTTGCGAGATGCAGTGGCTCGCCAAGGTGGACAAACGCAAGGCCGCGCAGAAAAGCGACCCGCTGCGGCCGGACAAGATCGAAGATGGCGACGAAATGCGTCTATTTGACAGCGAAGACGAGGCCGAGGACGAGGACGCAGATGGTACAAGCTGTTTGCCAGAGATATCATCCGCACAGCTCAGTGTCATCGACGATAAATCCCGCCGAGTGCTCGAGTCGAATCCCGCCATGGATGGTGCCATTCCCGTGGCTATATTTGACGTATCTCGGAAGCAAGCGTTCTTCACGCCAGAGTTCGCCGAATCCTTCTTCATCGTGATCACCTCGTTTCGTCACGTTTCTGTCCAGTCCAAGGTTTCCAAGTACGTCCTGGACGCGATGGATGCCATGTACCCGAACCACCCGTCCACTTGCAGCTGTCACATCAGGTCACCCATACTGGGGATAAGTCCACACACGGCCGACTTTCCCCGCGGCTTGCGAGACGTACTCGCTAGGCTGACAGAAAAGATGGAATCGACGACGGACCGACCGGCTCTTTGCGAGAAGACGATAACTTGGATGAACGAATATCTCGCCTTCGATGATCTTGACGAGGGTATAAAAGCCGCCTTAGAACTCATGAAGGAGCAGATTACAGGTTCATAAGGTGTTGTTTCCGCCAGGGAGGACGGACAGCTTGGCGGGGACTTCGGGACTCGGGATGTTGATACCAACCTTTTTTTTCTTTTACCATTCTGCCGTGGCCGTCAGCATCATCCTCGCACTAGCCGCTTCAGCTGTCACCGTCGGCTGACGAGGTACGGGCTTGGAGACACCGGTCAAAGGGCGTGCCTGGCTTTACACGCTGGCAGTCCAAGCTTCCCAAGAGGGGTGGTGGCGGCTGAGGTCATGACGTCAATGAAGACGAGAAGCAGAGGGCGAGGAGCTGAATGGGAGCAAGCATAGCTCCATGTACGAATATGTAGGTTGCCCTTTCTCTCACGCTCCAACAGCCACGATGGTTCTAAATACATCCATCTCTTGGCTCGTGTTGGGCCCTTGCCGCCTTATGTCTGCACGTGATTGTTTGCGGCAAGCGAGCAGACGCAGACGGCATCGTCCTCTGTGGGAGTCAGCCGGATTTTATGTATGAGGTATGTACGAATACGTATGTACGAATATGTGTATGTAATTCCTCACCACGAGACATGAGGCTTGCCAGGTCAGCGTAAGCATAGACGCAGCTACGCGGCGGCATGCGATAACAGAAGCCTTAATTGTCTCGGGACCAAGGGCGTCAAGGAGGGGGACAAAATACATACGAGGCAAAAAATCAAAAATTCAAAAAAAAAAGAGAGCATGCTAAGGTTCGGAGTCGTGACTGGGTGGCTGCTTGGCGAGAATCGTCGATGGTGGGCACAGGCGACGGCATGGAGCGGAGCGAAAAAGGAAAAGGAACAAACACGACTCGGTAGCGTCGACGGATCCCGTGTGCGTCTCTGCCATATGTATGTATTAACTCGAGGCCCAACCTGCTCTTTTTTTTTTTTTTCCTCATCGACGCTGGTCGGCTCGGCCCGGCCAGCTTTCTGTCGACATGCGAATACATACCTACGAATAGACGCCCATTCTCTTCCTCTGACCTTTCTCTCTTCTCAAGACTTCATGGCTATTTACCCCTCCCCGTCTCTCTTCTTCCCTCTTTGCTGGCTCCTTTCTGCCACTTACCGTCATCTGGCTTCGGGGCTGCCGGCTCGGTGGGAAGCTAGTTTCCCTCCACTTACACCCTCGTCAGCGAGAGACACGGCACCAACCGCATCAATCGTTCTCACTCTCTCCCTCTCCCTCTCCTCTTCTCTCGTCCCCTCAAGCGAGAAAGCAGACCGGTGAAAAGGGAATGAGGCGGGCAATTGGCGACGAAGAAAGCTACCTACATATTCCGTCAACTCTCGCTTCCCGGTCATGCGTCCGGCGGGCGGCCAGCGACAGGGGTCTGGCTCGATGCGTTCGCGCCCTCGTGCTCAAACGGCGTCGCACGGGTGACGACGGGGCCTTGATTTCCAGCCACGCAAACGCGTCTGGCCTCGCTCGTCTTTTCTCTTTCTTTCTCCCATTTCTCCTTTTGCCTCTCCGCTTCTTTCAGAGACCATGCTGCCGTCCCTCTGCCCGATATACAATCACCGTTGTATCAGGACCGCCGGAAGAGACGAGGACGCCATCGCCAGACAGAGCGAGGGCATGAAAGCCACTGACTATGTCCTCTCTTCCTCTCCCAACGAATCAGATCAATTCGACCCTGCCAAGCGACCGTTCTCGTCCACCACACGGAGACTCAGACTCGGCTTTACGGGTCAAAGGGTTAGAGGAGGAGAGAGCTGCTCATCGCACGAGTGAGCGGTTGAGCCCCCACAGGAAATAACTCGACCGTCATCATCGCTTGTCCTGGCTGTCGACGCCCTCGCCCTGGATTCTGCGTTTTTTCCCTCCTGTTGGAGTTGCCAGTGGCAAAAAGGACGGCACGGCCAGACCGGGTCCGCGCCGATTGGCCGGGCTTTGCTAAGCATGCGTCTCTGCTAGTCTCGGTGCTGGCTGCCCGGTCGCGGCGCTAACAGCTCCGCTACCCTTTGACCGTCCCGATGACATAACCACCCGATCAAGGACCGGCGGGGGCTTCGCCACACTCCCCAGCTCCACGTTTCGAAGTCCCGCCTCGGACGCGCGGAACCGTTGAGTCAGCGCGGACCCATTAGGTAAGACGAGCGATCTGCTGAGCGTCACTCGCCCATCTTCGGCTTGGGTTGCCTCGCTTCCACGTATTGCGCTCGCCCGTATCCGACCCCTGGCCGCCGACCAAGAGTTTCATCTCGCGCAGTCGTCACGCGGCGGCCCTCCTCTCCGCTTTGCCTCCCACGTCCCCCCGTCAGCGATTCCTGGCGGGCGTCGAGGTGGCCCCGACAGCTACCGGCTGGCCAGCCCGCGCCGCACGAAATTTTCCTCCCTCGCTCGATACTACCGGCCGCTTCCGCCCCCCCCCCCCCCCCTCCCTTCCACCCCCTCCTTCCCGTGCTGCTCTGTACGCCAGAGCTGAGGCGAGTGGCGCCCCGAAAGCCCCCTTCTGCGCCGCGCGCCCTCTCCACCGCTGGCTCCCTTCCATCCCTTCCAGGCCCCGAGGTGAGTGAGCTGAGATAGCCCCCTTCCATCCATTTTCCCTCTTCTTCTGCGGCTCTCCCTTTGACGCGGTTCGTCTGGTCGCTGGCCGGCCTGGCGCCGTGTCTCTGCCCCTCCCCCCCGAAGAAAAATCCTCCTTCAATCCCCCCCCCCCCCCCCGGCCCGCCTCGTACCTTCTGTGCCCGGCTTGCTCAGCGCCATGACGGCCCGCAAGTACCCTCTAACCCCTCTGAAAGCCCCTCTGAACTTCCCTCGAGTCCGCTGCGCTGCCCGCTATTCTGTCCACAGAACCCCCCCCCCTCCCCTCGCTCGCTTTTGGCGGCCATTTCCCGCACCCACATAACTCACCTTACACGCTCGTTCGAACCCCCCCCCCAAAAAACCGCGACGCGCCTCGCTCCAGCAAACCTGTCCTATCGCCACGCTCGGCGCCGTGTCACGACCCCGTTGCCCCTTGCATCATCCTTTTTATCGTCGCTCAATGAGAGGCTCTTGGTGTGCCTGTTGATCGCTGACGTCGTCGTGCGCAGCCTGACGGGCTCGACGCCATGAGCGCCTGGATGAACGACGCCGTCTCGAGCCACAATGGAAACGGTTTTTCGCACATGACCGACCCCAACGCCATGATGGACCCATCAGCCTTCATGTCCAACCACGCTCAGCTTAATCAGAACCAATATACGAACCAGCCTCAGCAGATGGCCGGCATTCCGAATGGCCCCTTGCGCCACGGCTCGCCGACCGGCGGCTACCACGCCCATGGCCAGAGCCACAACCCTCCCAACCCTGGCTATCAGACGACTTCCGTCATCCCCTCGAAACGCCCTCGCGCGCGAGAAGATAGCATCAGCGGCTCTCCCAGACAGAATCCGGGCATGCTGCCGCCGTCGCGATCCGAAACCCCCCAGCAGCCAAGCTTTGCCGGTTTCCAGGCGCAGCAGAATCCAGCTCAGTATCCGCATCTTCAACCAAATGGTTCCGCCAACGCAAGCCCGTCGCCAATTATGGGCAACCAGATGCGGCACGTCAGCGTACCGCAACGAGTCGCAACTGCCTCGCCTCACCCCTTCTCGCCGGGCGCGCAGCAGTTCTCGCAGACGTCGCCCGTGCCCTCTGAACACGGTACCCCCCAACCGAACACGTACATGCAGGGCATCGCCCCGGGCTATAACCCCGGTTTCGCGCCGTCGCCATCGAACCCTCGAACTCTGCCGAACCCAATGTCTGGCGCCGGCCAGATGATGCCGCAACACATGGGTCAAGTACCGCCGCAGCACGTGGGTCAGATGCCCCCCAACATGTACCAGCAGCAGCATCATCACCTGCAGCAGGGCCAGCCACAGCCGCAGCCGCAGCAGCAATTGCAGCAGCAGCAACGGCCGCCGAACGTGACGGATCAGCAAAAGATGGCGACGTACCAGATGCGGCTCCAGCAACAGTTGCAGGGCAACATGCAGATGCAGGCGCAGATGCAGGCTCATGGCATGGGCCGCGGAGTGCTGCCGAAGCAGCAGATGCCCGGCGTGCCCAACGGGCAGATGCCCTCCGGTGGCATGCGTCCGCAGCCCAGACCGATGAACGCCATCAACCCGGAGCACTTCATGAAGAACCTTACTGCGCTGATGAACGCCAAAGGACTCCCTCTCGATCCGAATCCTGTCATCTGCGATCGTCCGGTGCCCCTCGTCTACCTCTTTCAGGCGGTGACATCAAGAGGAGGCCTAAAGGCGGTGACGGCGGCCAACGGATGGCTCCAGGTTGCCCAGACCCTCGGGTTGCCAGTGCAGAATCCGACAGCGGCGCCGATGCTCAGGCAGGTGTACGAGCGCAACTTGCAGAAGTTCGAAGAGGTCTGGATGGCTCAACAGAAGCAGAGGATACAGCAGGGCGCAGGCATGGTCGGCCCTGGAACACCCCAGAAACAAATACATGCCATGGGCTCGGGGCATCTGCTGCCGGGACAGCAACACCCACATATGCCTTCCCAACATCAGCAGCCGCCTCCCCACCAGCCGCCGCCGCCGCCGCATCAACAGCAGCAGCAGCAGCAGCAGCAGCAGCAGCAGCAGGTGGCTGCGAAGCCCGGCCAGACCGCCGTCAATGGTTTTCCGGGTCTTCCGTCCCAGCAGCCTGGCGTTGGTGTTGCTCCCGGCAGGAGTAGTTTGTCTGGTGGGATGGACGGCTCGGCGATGGAGTACTCGGTGCAGTCTCCGGCGCATCACAGACCCGGCAGTCTGTCTCTAAGTCAGGGCGAAGGCGGCGCACCCGAACCTATTTTTGCTTCCAGCCTCCACTCCACCGCAGACCTGCCAATACAGCGAAACTGCGATAAGACAGACGAGTACATACCGTGTGCGAGGGAATTGTCAACGTACGGCGGAATGGATATGCAGATGGCCAATATGCTGGGGATGGAGCTGGACCGGTGGAATCCTTTCGTCCCATCGGTGCACGAACTCGGAAACATCGACATTCATGCACTGACGCGGAGCCTCCAAAGTGGCATCCACGGCGAGGTCCGCCTCGCGCTGGATACGTTGGCAGCGGTGTCGTCTTCGCCGAGTCAGCTGCACTTTATGCAACTGAGATACTGCGACGACTTGATCGACGTGCTACTGGACTGTGCCGATGACCAGCTCGACCTGCTGGCCGAGCACACCGTCGAGGAGTCAGACGAGATACTGCTGCAACCGTACGAGGACGTGGTCCGGGCTTGTCGGCTGGAGCGATGGGCCATCAAGGAGGTGCCGGTCTTTGGAAGCACCGAGTACGACCTCGATCGCGCCGTTGACCGACTGATATGCATCACCACCATCCTGCGCAACTTCTCCTTCCCCGGCGACCAAAACGACAATCACAACTTTTTGTCGGACGAGTCCGTCACCAAGATGATCTGCGTCGTTATCCGCTATCTCGGCACTCGTACAATGCTGCTCCGCACGCACCGCAACACTCTGGATTTCATGAAGGACGTCGTCATCCTGCTTTCCAACATCGCGAGCTCGGTGGAGCTGCCCGGACGGGAGCAGGCGTTGTGTCTGCTGCACTTCCTGCTGTCGTTCGCCCCAACGCCTGGTCCGACGACGGCCAACGATACCCTCTTCTTCCCGCCCTACGAACCGGACCTTCACACCTACACGCCTCACGCGGTCGACGCGCTAGCCAAGCTGCTGGCTCGAGATGAACCGAATCGGGCCTTGTACCGGTTCATCTTCGCCTCTGACGCCAACGGCTCTGAGCTGCTCACGAGGACGTTTGCCATGGCCATATCACCAATACTCGATAAGCCCGACCAGCCGCACCGGCTGACGGCGTTCCCCTCGCGCATCGAGCAGCGTAAGCCGTTCCTAATGCAGGGCCTCCTCGTGGGCGAGATCCTCGCATCACTGGCGCCCGGCGCCGAGTCCGGCATCGCACGGAGCTGGCTGGCGTCGGGCAGCGGCCTCGCTCAGAATCTGTACCGCATCATCCAGGAGCTCAGCGTTATGTACGAGCGGCCGCAGGTGGTGAATCGGCCTCCCGGTCGGATGCACTCGCCTCGAGATCCGGAATTGGTATATATCGTCGTCGTCACGGTCGCCCTCCTCAAGAGGCTAATTGACAAGGCCGGCGACCCTAACCAGCCTGGTGAGATCCCTGGCGACTTATTGCCGCAGCAGCAGCTTCTCGTCAACGCGTTGACGATGCAGTCGCCCGACTGGACAAAGGAGGGCATGCTCCTGCAACTGACGTCCATATTCAAGCATTGCCAGTTTTAGGTTTGGCAACCTACGTGGCTTGGGCACGCACGATGTTCATCCCGACGGCCAGGTCGGATGCTCTGGGGCAGTGTGGTGCACTACGAGACGGCGCTCGGCCAGACTTGCATAGGCAGTCAACGGCGGCTTGATTCTTGGATAGGCTCAAGGTCAGGTGGTGTACATATGTGTAGGAAAGCGAGATATACACAGTCCTGATACCATGGATGATGGTTGACGTCGCTCGTGTACGCCACTCCCTTAGTAGTGGTTGTGGCAGGACACGCGAGGAGCACTCGGGTAAAGCGACGAGACTGGTTGATTCGTGATGACTTCAGAACCCCTTCTTCGACAGATAGCCCTTCAACAACGGGGTCAAATAGCCCTGTCGCGATGGGCCGTTAGCCTAAGTGTCAACGTCGATCGAGGTATAATCACCTTGATGCACAAGTGTTTCGTCGTGGGACTTATCCAAACGTAACCGGGGCTGATATTCAGGTCTTTGATGATGTCATCTCTGAATCTCACCAAATCACCCGTCACATTCTTGATGCGCGTGAACTTCCGTCCGGTTGCTGAATAGATGGGGAGTTGGCAGCTGGGGGTGCGGCGGATGGCGTAGGGGAGTCCAGTATCGGCGACGGCTTGGGCGGTGGGTTGGACCGGGGTGTTTGAGGATAAGGCTTCGGCTGGGGCTTCGATTGTCGCTTCCACTGGTGCACTGGCTGATGTTTCGGTTTGTGCTGCGGCTGGTGCTGCGGCTGGTGCTTCGGGGTTTTGCTCCACGGCGGTCAATGGGAGGGCCGAGCCGGCTGTGACGGCTGGACTGGGGGTGTTGGAGACGAAAACTCGGAAGAGTCTAGGTAGAAGTAGTCGGCTCATGACGAGGCTCTTCTTTAGTGGCGACGGCACTCAAAGTGCGTGAAAAACAGCAAGCTGACGAATTCGATGTTCGTTCGAATAAGGTAGCTAGCTACCTAGATACCTAGGTAGGTAGGAAATCTAGCAGTCAGTCACCTGACACGCGGGTACCCACCTCTCACAGCAGCGAACGTCGGCCCCGGAAAAAGCCCGGAAAAAGACAGCCCCCCACAGCATTTTTCACCAAATGGAAAAAATCCCAAACCCAAGCAGCTCGACCCGACCGACAAGGCATCGCAGCGATGGAGGAAATACTCAAGGCCGTCCCCGTCGACGGGTCGTCGATGATGCCGCTTCTGGCACCGCACCTCAGCCGACACCTGCTCTTCCCGCTGATTCAGTTCGAGGGCGACAAGGCGGAGGAGAAGGGCGACGACGAGCGGGCCAAGAAGATTCTGTCGGGCAAGATTAAGCTGCTCGAGGATACCAATATGACCGACTATGTTGCTACGCTGTACTGTGATCTCCACGGCGCGGCGCATCCGCCGGCCGAGTACACCAAGAAGAGACAGGATGTGTTGGCGCAGCTTGAGAAGTACGAGCAGGCGACGGCCAAGATTGCCGATCTGTTGACGCAGGATGATGTCGTCAATGGGTTGAGGAGCGACAAGGTGGCCAATCTGGAGTTTCTCAAGAATCAGCATGGGGTGAGGGAAACTTACCACTCAGCTTCATCTCCCTTCTTATCTGATGTGTCTTCCCAGGTCACGATGGAAATGGTCAACGCGCTCTACGACTTTGGCCAGTTTCAGTTCCGCTGCGGCCAGTACGGACCGGCTGCCGACATGCTGTACCAGTTCCGAGTGCTTTCGACGGACAACGACAAGGTCTCGGCGTCGACGTGGGGCAAGCTCGCGTCTGAAATCCTTTCAACCAACTGGGAGTCGGCCGTGGACGAGCTTAAGAACGTACGCGAAGGCATCGACACCAAGCTCTTCAGCAACCCACGCGCGCAGCTCGATCACCGCACCATGCTCGTTCACTGGGCTCTCTTCCCGCTCTTCAACTGGGAGGGCGCACGGGAACCGATCCTCGATGTCTTCTTCTCGCCCTCCTACATCAACACGATTCAGACATCGTGCCCTTGGATCCTACGCTACCTCATCGCGGCTGTTATCACCGGCCGCACGCGGGCGCGCAACAGCTCGATCCAACAGAAACAGCTCAAGGATATCATCCGATACGTCCGGCAGGAGGCGTACGAATACGTCGATCCCATCACGCAATTCATCCACGCCCTCTACATCGCGCACGACTTCGACGCCGCCCGCGACGCCCTGGGAATGGCAGAGGAGGTCTGCCGCGGAGACTTCTTCCTCGCCTCCTCGGCGGACGGCTTCGTCGGCGCAGCCAGACACCTCATCTGCGAAAGCTACTGCAAGATCTTTAGCCGCATGAACATCCGCGACCTGAGCGGGAAGCTGGGTCTCAACCCGGACGAGGGCGAGAAATGGATCGTCAACCTGATTCGCGAGACGCGCCTAGACGCAAAGATTGACAGCAAGGATGGGACTGTCATTATGAATCATCCGCCTAACAATGTATATCAGCAGGTCATTGAGAAGACCAAGGGCGGTTTCTTTAGGACGCAGGTGTTGAACGCGGCCATGTCGAAGTAGACTAACTCTTTTTTTTTTCTTTTTTTTTCTTTTTTTTCCCTTTTTTTGCCCATCTCCATTTCCACGGGTGCTACGTCCATCTCGCTGCCAAGATGCCAGCTCTATTCTAGACAGCTTGACGTTTTGAGGAGGGAGAGAAAGAGCAGAGGTGGGAAGACGAGCGAAGCCTTTTGTCCCGACCAACTCGTGACGCTTGTCGGTCATATACGAAGTCGAACGTCGAGGAAATCTCCGCAGACTTGGTTCTTCCATCCCTTTATGCATTGCATGGCGTTTCGAGGAGGGCTGAGAATGAGAAAGGGGGAGGGGAGAGGGGTGGAGGCTGAGCTTGCGGGGGGGGAGGGTGTGATGCCGATTGTGTATGTATGGCATGTACGTATGTCGTGCGCTCACCTTTTCATACGCGTAATGGATTCTCAGCAGGGTGTAATGGTTCCGTTGACGTGATTCCTATCACGATGTTCTCATTATACAATCATGGCGTTCAGAATGATGCTCATCATGATGCTCATCATACAATAATCCCATCCACGTCAACCGCGTCACAACACCCCATCAACACCCCCCCCCCTCTTCGTAAGTAACCCGCTTCATCCGTACGGCTCCCTCGCCTCCCTGGCAGCAACCCAAACAAGCCCCTTGACAGCCTCAACGGCCCCATCCCTCATCCACCACACGTCGCCCTCGCCGCCCGTCAACCTCTGCCCCTCTCCCCCTCCCAGTGAAACAGCAATCTCGCCTGCTCGAGCCTCTCCCTGTCCGCCCCGTCGACGACGATTCCCTCTCCAGTTCGAGACGGGCGTCGAGCGCGGAGCCGGAAGCGTCGTCGTCGTCGTCGATGGTGGTGGTGGTGGCGGCGGCGGCGGCGGCGACGGCGGAGGAGGAGGAGGAGGAGGTAGATGCGAGTTGGGCTCTTTCGGCGACGGGGATGGCGGTGCGGAGGGAGGCGAGACGGAAGAGCCATTCTAGGGGTGGGGAGGATGAGTCTTGCTCGTTTCCCAGGGCTGAGAGCGTGGAGGGGAAGAGGGCTTCTCTTCCGGGACGGCGGCGGAGGTGAAGGGTTAGGGTCGAGGCGAGGCTTTGACGGATGGAGCCTTGGTCGGCGTCGAGGTTGAGCTTTACGTCCCAGAAGCGGGGGCCGCAGTTGGTGGAGAGGGAAGAGATCTGATCGAGTGGCGGGAGGAGACAGGGGGTTGTGCGGTGGAGGGATGACTCCAGGGCGGCAGCCGTCGCGTTGGCGACCTTGATCTCTATGCGGATGGGCACGGAGACGGGCTGGCGGCTGACGACGTCTCGGGCTACGAGACAGCGCTGCTCGGCGGCCAGGACCCAGAAGTGGCGGAGGGCCTGTAGGTGGGAGCGGTTATCCATGACGGAGGTTGGGAAGATGGGGTAGAAGGCGACGAGGAGGGAAGCGATGGCCATGTTGGAGTTTGAGAAGGTGGCGGTGCCGCAGCCGAGGAAGAGGGCTCCGATGGCGAGGTGAGCGGCTAGATGGGAGCCGTAGGGCGTATCTGGATCGTGACGACCGTGGAGGGCGCGGAGACGACGGAGGACTGTGATGTCGCCTGATCCGGCCATGACGATGGAGCACGAGAGGGCGAGCATGTCTTGACACATGCGTGCGTTGGAGCGGGCGAGTTCCTCGTCGTAGAGGCGGGCTTCTGTCGCGACGATGCTCATGAAGCGGTCGAGGTAGTGGACAAGGATGTCGCGGACTGTCGTTGACGCGCTGCCGGCGAAGCGGAGGGCCATGGAGAAGCAGAGGCCGGCGAGGATGCTGAAGAGCGGGAGGTCCGAGGACCGGAGACTATCGACGTCGGCCAGTCGGCATCGGGACCGGTATGAGGCTGGCAGGTTATCGCGTATCCATTCGAATGACGGCTTGACGCGGGACCAGAGGATCAGATTGCGGGCTACCGTCCGGAGCAGGAGGATGTCGGGACGGACGTAATCGAACTGTAAGACCGAGTCCGGGACGTCAATCTTTCGTGCTACCATCTGGTCTTCCGACCTGATGAAGATGAGAGCGATGGCCATGACGGCTCCGGCGGCGGCCCGGTCTAGGACGTGAACGATATCGACCTTCTTCGTAGCCGTCGCGTGAGCAATCAGCTTCTCCGTCAGCTGCATATCGTGAAGACCCCTGAGCTGGCCTCCCTTTCCGAGGTTGATGAAGCCGAGAGCGAAGCCGGCCGCGAGCCGGTAGCACTCGCTGCGTAGCGGCTCCTCGTCGTTCTCGTCTTGCGAGTGCTCGATCTCGGACAGCATCATCTCGCTCATCCGACGGTGCTGGCTGTTGCAGTACAGCAGGCCGATGCCCATCATGGCCGACGTCTGCGTCAGGGGCGATAGGTTGAGCTCCGCCGCGCCCCGGGGCAGCATCCGCGTCGCGTGGACCGATAGCAGCCGCGTGATGAGCGAGTCCATGGTGCCCAGATACGACGTCGCAAGTCCCAGCAGCAGGCCGACCGACGTCATGGTGTGCTTGGGCGTCAGGTATTTAAAGGCAACCCACTTGGCCACGTCTTTGAGGTGACCGTTGAGCCCCAGGGCCAGCAGGAAGCCTGCGTGCCGGTTGCTCAGCTCCTGGCCTGGCTTGTTGTAGAGGATCCACGACGTGTCGATGCCCTTTGCCTGTGGTGATATGGCCAGACCGGCTGCCACGCCCTGGTGGAAGAAGCCCCAGCACACCTTTTCCTCTGTAAACTGCGCCTTGTCCACGCCCACCGTCACGTTGGCCGGCTTGACGACGCAGTTGAGATTGAAGCCTCCGATATGGAAAGTCTGCGTGATTAGCGGATACCGCAGGCTGTAGTATAGCAACGCCCGTCCTACGGGTATCGCCAGGGTACCCGTTGCGATCCGCGAGACGAGCTCCTTCTGCCTCTCGAGGTATTCGCTTTCCGCCCAGGTAGGATCGGGATCCAGTCGGACGAGCCGAGCCTTGTGCGTCGACAGCAGATCTTGTGCCTCGTTGAGCCGTCGGTCCTCCTTGAACAGGGCTCGGATCACAGCCTGTCGCTCCGTGCCCTCCCCGTCGTCGTAACCAATCTTGTTCGTCTCTTCCAGACTTTGACAGAGCAGCCGATAATCCCAGGTGGCGGTATGCGTCGGTGCCTGTTCCCCCTTGTCTGTCAGCGGGACCCCGAATATCAACAACTACTGTCCCTCTCACTCACCAAAATCTTCGACATGGGAGCCCAGGGCCGTTTCTTGGATCCCAGCGCGAGACTGATGTCGCCACGCTTCACCAGTTCCAGCAGATCAGCCGTCCAATGCGAAGGCGGGCGGGGCTGGCACAGCGATATCGCATCCTTCAGAGGAACCAAGACGCCCTCCGGCAGCGTCTCCAGCACCCGACGGCTGATTCCGCACTCCTTCATGGCCTCCACCATCTCGACGGCCGTCGTCTTGGATCTCACCAGCTTGAAGTAGCGTTTGAACATGAGGATGCGGGGAGTGAGCGCGTCCCATCGACAGTCTTCCAGCTTGCTGGCCTCGGTCAACCCCGGCCAGTTGGCCAAGTAGATGTCGGCCAGCGTGACGAACGCCAGCCCCCGGACGCCTACGAATCTGGCCTGCAGCCATTGGAGTATGTCCGGTCGTATCGTCGGCTCGGGAATCGGCGGCGCCAGACTGCACTCTGTTACATCGTTAGTCGACTTGCTATAGACCCTCCGAAGACCGCTTACCAGCGTCGAATCGGGGCTCGACGTCTTCCTGGATGCCCAGCTCGTAGATGGATGAGAAGCCATCCCACTTCAGCCAACGGGCCAGCTGGCTCAGTAGCACCCTCAAGTCGACCCTCCCCGGCGAGAGATATTCAGGCGTCGTAATGTCCAGCTTCTGCTCCTCGAGGAGCAAGTGCAGCGCCATGAATACGTCAACAGCCGTTTGACGGCGAGCGTCCACCTTTTTGCCGCGAGCAAAGGGCATGTATCCCCTCTTGCCCAAGGCGCCATCGCCCAACGACGAAGACAGAAAGTCCTTGGCGAAAGCAATGTGTCTGGAGAGAAACCTGGGACCAAAGCTCTGATCGCCGACGGAAAAGGAGCCATTGTCTGCTTCTTCATCGAGAGCCCACTGCCATCCCCTATTCATCATCCATACCGGACAGCCGAGAGCGTTTGCCGTTTCCCCCATTTCAAGGGCCCTCCAGTTCTCAGACTCCCGGATGGAGCCAAAGGAACCCGAAGCGGGCCTCTTGTTGCGGACGGGCAACCGGGCCGGCTGAAACGACGTCGACTCGGGACGCCCCAGGACGAGAAACGAGGCGAGCAGCAGGATGGAAAAGGCAGACCATTCTGCGTTGGCGACGGACTCTCCTTTGGCCTGCAACCACTGCATGGCGTGCAGCCACCCAGCATGAAGTTGCCCGGATCCGGACGCCGGCAGCACGCTCTTGATAACGTCCAAGGCTCTGCAAGCTTGCGGGCATGAGGGCTGCAGTTGGATCCGCAGCTGATGCAGGCGTCCACTTGGGTCCACGATGTCTATGACTCCGCGTTGTCGAGGATAACGAATGCCGACGATGCTACCGTCAGCGATGTCGATGACCTCTGACTTTCTGTGCCCAACGTCACGGTCCGACATCCGTCCGCAGTATTGCAGGCTCCTCATATCTTCGATGAACAATACGGACAGGCCGATCTGTGTCAACTCGATCCACGGTGCCTGGACGCTCAGCTCGTGACGCCCATCCATATATTCAGAGAGAACCAGAATGACGGAAAGGCCGTCATCGACCAGCTTCGAAGAGTCCACTACCTGTTGCACCTTCCACTGTTCTCGCGGCGTCAACGATGCAGTCAAGTTGCCGCATTTGTCTTGCAGCTTGGCCGTGATTTTCATCATCTGCAGTCGACGCTCTACCGGATCCTGGATGCCGATAAGGAGTAGCGTACGCTGTTGTTCGTCGACAGCGTATGGCGGCGCCACGAGGATAAACACCTTGATCTGGTTACGAGCCGGCTGCGCAGACGTGGAATAGCGGACGTTGGAGTTATCCACGGGTACCGTGTGAACCTTTGTGAACTGAACTTCGCGCTGCATGCCGTCAAAGTCGTTGTCATCGAGACCCATATTGTGGAGGCCTTCGTCCAAATCGATGGCGATCGGTGCCTCCAGTAGACTTCCAAGACTCGGGTGGATTGGGTGGTGGAAACTAGCACTTGTCCGTCCGTAGTCATGCCGTTTGGAAGGACCGGTACTGGGCATCAGCGGTTGTTCTGAGAAGACTGGCCTCTCGTGAGACGCCGAGAGGTCGGCTCTGGCCAGCATCGAGCTCACTCGACGAGAGCTTCTCCGCGGCACACCAGATGCCTCGCTATCTTGCTGTTCAAGTGAAGAGACCAGATCAAGCGGCTTGTCAGCCTTTTCGCTTTTCCGGCGGCGCTTCCCTGGCAGAGGAGCGCCAAAACTCTCGCGAAAAGTGCTCTGTACTGGAGTTGATGCGCCGCTGGTGAAACCTGGCTGCATAGAGCTTCGGCGGCGGCCGGCTGTGCGCTTGGCCTTCTTGTGGTGGTTGACAAAGGGGTCCTCGCGGCTTAGGTACGTGAGCCGCCAGACGCTGTACGAGTTGGCTTCGCGGTTGACGGTGACGGCGAGCACGAGGGGTTCCTTGAGCTTTTCAGCGGACGCGACCGGGAGCTGGATACGCTCTACATGAAGGAGCTCCTCTGCAGGATCCAGGAAAGATGGTCTTGCTCGAGTAACTCTCCGTGCCGGCCGTTGACCCCGGGCTTCGGCATCGGTCACGACAAGGCCAATGTCGGACAAAGGATCGGTCAAAGACAACAAGCGAGGCCAGCGAGGTTCAGTCTGCTTCATTGGGGCGTCCCACATGTTCTCCAAGGTCGATCTTATGCTCAGGTTAAGCGCCCTTGGATTTCTCAGGCTCTCAGTCGAAAAGGTCGATTGTTGCGACGTGTCGAAAGCGGTGAAGTGTGAGGAAACGAAAGAGTTTGGCGGCGCACGCGGGAATTTGAGTGAGACGGGAGCCAGGTTATCAATCTTGGCCTTGCGCTGGATGATGACGCCAACGGGTCCAGCACAGGCGGACTCGACCTCAAAGGGCATGTGAAGGATATGGCTCGTGCCGGAGAGAAAGTAGACATGAGCCTGAGTTTTGAGGAAGACCACGAGGGCCTTTTCTAGCGGCGGGAAGCCGGCAGCCGGGGAGGTAGACGTAGTAGGCCCATCGGCTTTGGTATCCTCGGACGTTGGAAAGTAGGACAAGAGAGCTTGGACGACGGGCTCTTTTTCGAGTCCAAAGCGAAATATCTTGCGCAGTGTACGTCCACGGCACCATACGACGCTTTCTTGGGTGATGAGAAGCTCGTCCTCGTGGCCGTCGTCGGTCGAAATGTCCCAGGTGTAGGCTGAAGCTGGCGCGTTGTCGGGTATCAACTGCTCCTGAATGGCGTATCGGCGTCCTGACGGCTGATGCAGCCCCAAGGACTTGACTGACGCCATTTGCAGTCCATATGCCTCACGAGTCGAGCAGATACTTCATTTAAAGACCTTTCAGAGGCAGCCAAAGTGTTTGTTTGGTGAAAGGAGGTTCTTGAAGTCAAGCAGTGTCGCTGCTTACCTCATCCACAGCCAATCGGGCGCTTGCCTTTCCAGGAATGGACGCCGTGACGTAAGGCAGCTCCTGCTCTTTGCTGGCGACATCATGTTCATGGTTGCGACGACTTCTTCTTCTCCTTGTTCAAAAGACTTGAACGTTGATGCCCAGCGTCAAGCTCAGCTTCGGCCGACGCTATTCCATCGTCTGGAGCTCGGCGACTCCTAGAATGAGCTTCCGCAATGACCGGACCGCCGCCAATCGAGAGCCGAGCTCACGGGGGGCCTGCCCACGGCGATGGGATCCAGCCAGCTGACACTGCGAGCCGCGGCCGATCCCAGCAGAGGCAGCCGGCTGCGGAAGGACACGATAGCGGTTATACTGGCAATAAGGCTGTCGAGGGGATCTCTTCGAGCGGCGAAGACGATGAAGACGACAGTGAAGATGCGGATGAGGACGAGGACGAGGACGAGGATGAGGACGAGGAGCCGCAGCTCAAATACGCCCGCATGACGCAGCATTTGGCTGCCGTTTATCGCAATGGCGACGCAACCAGTGCTTTCCTCGTTGCTGGTGATAAGATGGTGTGCTCTGCTCGTCCCTTTTCGTGTACAACGGTCTCTTTCTTACAAATATCCTAGATCATAGGCACTCATAATGGCAACATCGTTAGTAGACCCGTTTCCATTTCCCTGGCCTGCACTAACCTACCGTGCAGCACGTCCTCCAGCTTCCGACTTTCCAGTCGCTACGGGTCTATCACGCTCATTCGGCGTCGGTAACGAGCATATCCATCTCTCCGTACCCGCCTCCACTGCCTGGTGACAAGACGATTGTCTCTCTCCGCCCTCCCGTCTCGCATTCAAAGTCTGGTACCAGGCATTCGGAGACGCCTCCGTCAGCTGCGGCTTCGAGGAGGACCAGGGAGCCTCTGCCGCTGCCGAAGCTCCCCTCCAACGAGATCTACATAGCAACTTCATCCATGGACGGCAATGTATGCATACAGTCTCTCACGGATATCAAAGACGTTCAGCTCCGCAATTTCGCCCGTCCAATACAGACTGTCGCTCTCTCACCGGAGTACAAGCTCGACCGGACTTATCTCTCAGGCGGCCTGGCAGGCCAACTTATCTTGACGGTAGGCGGCGGTCAGGGGCGAAGCACTTCCACCACGACGGGGACCGCTGCGGCCGCAGCTTCTGGCTGGCTTGGCAGCATGGGACTGGGTCACAACACTGGCAAAGACAGCGTTCTTCACTCCGGAGAGGGTTCCATCAGCTGCATCAAGTGGTCTCTGTCCGGCAAATATGTGGTGTGGCTGAATGAATACGGCATCAAAATCATGCGCTCCAAACTTCATCTCGAAAGCAGTGATTCGGACCACGCATGGAAGCGCATGGCGCACATAGACAGACCTCAGACAGATGACTGGGAGACCATGGCCAGCGTCTGGAAGGGCCGAGCCGAGTGGATCGACGACAAAGCCATCGGCAACGACGAAGCGGAGCCGAGAGCTTCTACCGATTCTCCCTCAGCCGTAGCTCCGAAGCTTCGAGAGCAAGCCAACAGCAAGGCGATAGAACGGCTTCTCGTCGGCTGGGGCGGCACAATATGGATTATTCACGTTCATCCGGGCGCTGGTACTGGCAAGGGTTCCGGTCAAATGGCACTCGGACGAGCAGAAGTTGCCAAGATGTGAGTCCAGAGTATCGTGGTTGATTTGGCAATTGCTCTAATACACATCAGCTTCCGAATGGACTGCATCATCTCCGGCATCTCGCTCTACACACAAAGTCTTTTACTTGTTCTCGCATTTTGTTCAGATGGCGATGATGCCAAAGTCAAGCAGAAGAGGAACTCGTCTCGAGGTTCGAAGCGACGCGCGCGTTCTGGGTCATTGCAGTCTCTGACGGACCATCAACCGCCTGAGCTCCGGCTCATCGATCTCAGCTCACAGACGGAGGTGGACAAGATTATTCTCAGCATCAATCGCTATGAGCGGCTGTCTTCTGCCGACTATCACTTGAGCGTCCTGCCTGCTCGCACGGCCGCATCTGCCGCCGCGTCCAAAGGAACTCTCGAGGCGCTTGCGGGTCTGGGTACCGACGTTTGGAATGCCGCCATCAACCCCAAGTCTCTGTTCAGCTCCGGCGCGAGTATCAAGAGCAGGGACAGCGGTGACGATGGAGGGTCTGCCTCCAAGACGGCGAGCATAGCGGGTACCATTCGGACTAGCAGACCTACGGTTTCGGCGGCTCATCCGAGCTTGGTGAAGCCAGGGGCAAAGATCTTCATTCATAGCCCGTACGACTGCATATTGGCGACCAAAAGGGACCTGGCCGATCACTTGTCGTGGCTTCTGGAGAATGAGCAGTTTCAGCGTGCCTGGGAGCTGCTGGACGAGAATCCAGACATTGTATCACCACCCATTGACAAGACGGGCGACGTGGCCTCCACGCCTTCGAAAACCCATTCGGCCGCGGACGACTTTTACGACGACGAGTCAGCCATGGACGCAACGAATAGAGCTGCCGTTTCTTTCGCCGAAAAGGAGAAGAGGCGGGTTGGCGAGCTCTGGATCCAGGAGCTCATCGAAGATGGAGATTGGAAGGCAGCCGGCCAGGTGTGTGGCAAGGTGGTGACGACACCAGATCGGTGGGAGAAATGGGTCTACACATTCGCCGGAGCAAACAGGTTTGACGAGATCGCGAACCACATGCCGTCACAGCCGCTGCTGCCGCCGCTTCCCTCGACGGTATACGAGGTGATACTGGGTCATTACCTTCAGAACAACAAGCCGCGGTTCCAAGAACTTCTGGCCACTTGGTCGACGGATCTCTTCAACGTTGCTATCGTGAGCACGGCGTTAGAGAACCAGCTGAAATTCCGAGACGTGCGGGAAGATAGCATCGACGATGGGGTCAAAGGCAGAGACTGGCGTATCGTCATGCAGAGCCTGTCGGGCCTTTATGAGGCCGGTGGGAGGAACAGAGAGGCGCTCAAGTGCTATATCAAGCTTCACGATGCCGATTCGGCGTTTCGAATGATCCGCGATGGCCATCTTGCCGAGGCGGTGGCCGACGACATACCGAGCTTCCTTGGCCTGAGGGTTGATCCTGAGAAGCGGGACTCGATGACCAAGGAAGACTTGGCAGAAGCAACCTCGGAGGCCATCACGCTGCTCGTCGACGAAGCTCAACACGGTCTTGTCCGGCCCGAGACGGTGGTGAAACAACTCGAGGAGCAACAGCTCGATCTCTACCTGTATTTCTATCTCAAGGGCCTGTGGCGCGGCGAGGGCATTCAGGAGCGAACGGGCGAGAACATGGACCGACTGGTCATGGACAGCCAGTCGTTGGTAGACGACTTTGCCGACCTGGCCGTCCATCTGTTCTCCGTCAACGACAGGCCGATGCTAATGGAGTTTCTCAAGTCGTCGACATCGTACACGTTTGAAAAGGTAAGCTAGCAGCCGTTTGAGAAGCGAGGGTCAATAGCTGACGTTCAACAGGCTGTCCAAGAATGCGAGGACTTTAATTATCACGACGAGCTGGTTTACCTGTACTCCAAGACGGGCCAGGTGAAGCGTGCGCTCTTTCTAATTATCGACGGCTTGAAAAACGTTGAAAAGGCCATCGAGTTCGTCAAGGAACAAGACGACCTCGACCTGTGGGAGGATCTGCTCACCTACAGCATGGATAAGCCTGCCTTCATCCGGGCCCTGCTCGAGCAGGTTGGGACCGTCATCAATCCGGTGAGGCTGGTTCGGCGGATACCAGAAGGGCTGGCGATCCAGGGACTCAAGGAGGGACTCATACACATGATGAAGGAGCACGAACTGCAACACAGCATCAGTTCTGGGGCGGTACGCGTGCTGCGCAGCGAATTAGCGGCGGCTCAGAATGAGCTGCGGGCAGGGCAGCGCCGAGGCATCAAGTTCGAGGTGGCGCCGCGTCCCGCCAGCGTTGCTGAGGGCGACAAGCACGGCGTCGGAGAGCGGCAGGCTGGTCGTTGTGCGAAGTGCGAGGGGCCCCTTACGGAACTAGAGATGGAATCGTTGGTCGGCTTCGCGTGCGGTCACGTCTTCCACGTCGGTCATCTGCTGGAGATGCTCGACGAGCGGCTGGACACGGGACTCATCGACGTCGGTGGGGAGGGAATGGAAACAAGACGGCATTCTGTGGGTATGAAGGTGATGAGGGCTCGGCTGCTCAGGGATAAGATCAAAGGCGGCTGTCCCATGTGCCAGCAAGTCAGCAAGCATTGACCATTAACTCGGCTTTTTATTATTTGAGTCGTCATGTTGACGAAGATGCCTAGGTACAAAGTGCAAGAGTTATGTTGCCGGCATCGATGCGCTCCATGTACGATTTCGGGGCTTCACGGCCGCCCATGCTGAGAACAAAGAAAAAGATTACCCATCGAGAGGCGCTCAGGGGCATGAGACCCAGCTCCTTAGAGGAGGAAGGCGACGGCCATGGCACCGGCACCGACGGCGACGCCACGCATGACGCTGACGGTGTTGCTAGCACCGGTCGAGGTGGGCATGGGCGAGTAGGTGCTGGTCGAGGGCCAGTAACCGATGCTCTCAGTGGCGGTCAGGACCTTGCGAGTCGTCGTCACCGATGAGTTGCCGCGCGAGAGCGTGGTCGGACCGACAGCGGGCTCAGTCGAGGTAGCCTTGTCGACGGACGAGCCGATCCTGAGGCCGGTACTGGGGGGCACGACGCTTCCGGTCGAGGTCGAGGTCGAGAGCTGGCAGTGGGTGGAGCGAACGATGGTGCACATGTTCATGGTGTAGAGAACGGCTCCTGAGCACATGGTGAGCATTTCATTGCCATGTTCGTGAGAAGAAGTGAAGAACTTACCATCAGAGGTCATGGAAGCCAGCTCCTGAGGGGCAACCGTCTCGGTGATGGCTTCGTTGGCTGGAAGCAGCATGGTCAGCATGATGAAAAATTTCGTTGGGGATGAAAGAAACGAAACTCACAGTACGACTGAGCTGCACCAACGGAGGCAAGGCTTCCGACGATGAGCAACACGTTGGCGATGGTGAAAGGCATCTTGCGTTGATGAAAATAGTTGAGTGCTTCAAAAATTGAGATGCAGAAAATTTTTTAAGGGATGTGGTTGAGACAGGAACAACCTGCAGAAATCTTTGTCTATTCCGGCTCGTCAGTCAGAGAACAGCGATACTCAGCTTCAACGCCTCTCGACGTTCTCCCCCCGACCCTAAAAAGGTCCCTCGGATCCGAGGGAGGAGGTGGCTGCTCAAGGGCGGCGAGGGGAAGGGGTGACGGTTTGGAACGCGCGGGAAGCATTAGATGCGATATCCCGTTCCGTCCGCCTACTAGGCTTGCAGCCGATGATGGGGAAGAATAGTGAAGACGAACATACCTTGCTGTTTCTTGCGTTTGCGTGGCTTGAGGCCCTGGGGATAGTCAGCTTTATGGGTGAGAGAGGGTGGGTGTGTGAGGGTGAGGGTGAGGTGAAGTTTTTTTATTTTGAGGGGGGGGGAGGGGGAGAACGCACCAGAAGAATTTTTTTTTTTTTAATGGGAGGGATCGGGCGTGAAAAAGTTTGGCCTGAGAAAATAGGAATCAAGATGCTGTTTGCCTTGCCAACTACAGACCGGAAAAAAAAAACACGCGCCTTGACGGAGGAGACTGGCAGCAAACGCCACCCGACGTGTAAAGTGGACCCGCCATTAACGACAGGCTACAGGCTACGACGAGTGAATAGATTGAGACCTAAGTAGAGACTAGGAGGGAAATCTTCAGCGGGTTTTTTCGGGAACGCTGGTGGTGGTGGTGGTGGTGGTGGTGGTGAAAAGGGCGGCTCGATGCCATTCCTGGGTGGGCTGTTGTCTTGGATTGATGGTTTGGGAGGGGAGAGGGGAGAGGGGAGGTATGTATAGGTGATAGTATTTATCTAACTGCGAGGATTGTGGGGTCATGGTTTGGGGATGGACTGGGGTTGAGGTTGGGGGGTTGATGATGATGGATGGGTGAGTTGGCGATGGGGATGGGGATGGGATTCTTGGAGGTGAGGTTGGGGATGGAGTTTTGAGGAGAGGGGGGGGAGATGAGTATGGTTTCGCAGATTAAGTAGAGAGTTTTCCATGCTTGTGACTAAGAAGCGATACGATGGTGTGAAAGAATGGCGTTGTGAGAAAGCCTGTCCTCATCATGGCGTTTCCTCACCCGTCACCACTGAAACCCAATCGAATCACCACTCTTTGCAAAAGTCATAATGACGTTTTTGCTTACTGAGATTCAACAGCACTAATGGGCGGATGGTTTAGTGGTATAATGCCTTCTTAGCATGATCGCAAGACATGTTTGGAGGAGGTCCGGGGTTCGATTCCCCGTCTGTCCATATTTTTGCCGGTGTCGTATTTTTTCCCCTTTTATTGTGGCGATTTGTTTTTACCCGGGGAATCTATCTCTCTTTTGCTCTCGTGGTTTGTATGTATGTTCCCGGTTTTTACTATAGTTATCGTTACTCTTGAGGAAACCTCTCCCCTAAATTTGCCATCACATTCTGCTTTCCCCCTCGCACGTTTCAACTCGCTCAAACTACGAATACATCCTCTCACTCAAACTACCCTCAGCTTCAACTCATCCTCCAAGTAAACATAGACATGTATTCGCATCCGCTATCAGCCTATCCCCTTCTACCTACCTACCAATCCCATACCTACAGACCCAACCCCCACGCCCTAAGCCACCGCCCCAGCAACAACCGCCATAACAGCCCCATACGCTCCCGCGCAAAGGACCCAGTCCAGAGCCCCCCTATCCAGCAAATCCGCCAGCCCCGACTGCACGAGCGAAAGGCCGATGCTGGCGCCCACGAGCGCCACGACGGTGATGCGGCCCGCGAACCCGGGGATGATGGCAAAGGTGAAGACGGGGACTAGGACGGCGACGAAGACGGCGAGGGCTAGCTGGGATAGCGAGGCTTCTAGCACGCCGTTCTCTTCTTCTCGCCTCGAGGTCACGACGCTGGCGGATTCGGACGTAGGGGCGGGTCTTGGGTTGGTGATGGGGGGGCGGCGGCCATTGCGGGCATTGGGACTGGGGGGTGTTCTTGTTGGCATTTTGCTGTTTCTTCCGTCTTGACGAGGGCTGTTGTTGGGGTTTCCTTGAAAGGACAGACGAGATCGTCTGGGGCGTCGAGGAAGCTCGTCTCTTCGTCTGCTAGGAGGCGATTGGCCGCCAAGTACGTCTTGTACTCGACAATCTCGTGCAGTGAAGGTATCGCCATCTTGTGCGTCTTGCGAGCCGAAGCCATGACTCTGTCTGACGAGGAGTCAGGAGACGAGATGAAACATCATCATAAACGCCATAAACTTACTGTACTGGCTCAGCTTATAACCAATCTGCCCCAGAACCTCCGTTCTCTGCTGCGCCAGTGGACTGTTCGACCAGCGCTCCTGTCGACGCGAGGCGGGAAGCATGCCGTAGCCCCTCTCCATCGTGTCTCTAGAGTCGAGTAACTGGAGCTCCTTCTCCAGCTCCACGAGGTCGGCTTGCATGTACAGCAGTAGCCGGTGGTTGAGGGCCTCGAAGCGGCGGTACATGGGCGTCACCGGGCGTCCGCCGAGGCCACCGACGAGCTTGGCGGCCAGAAGCTGGTAGCCGCTCATCGGTGGCTTTTCCGCTACGTAGCCGGGCTGCAGCATGCTCGGACCGACTTGCGATAGGGCTGCGTCGACGCGTGAGGGAGCCATGGGGGGGTTTCTAACGACGTGTTGAAAGGCCGGCGAGCGCTGATAGTCCGACATGGGCGGCCCTTCGGCGGGGAGCGAGTAGTATCCCACGCGTCTCATGGCATCAGTTCGTTCTTGGATAGCATCGCCGTGAGAATGGCCGTTAAGCGCCGGTGGCGCAGAGATGTTGGAAGGGGCCGAGATTTGATAGGAACCAAAGTTAGCCCCTGCAGAAGAGTGTGTTCCTGCCGGGGACTCGACGAGGTAGTCCAAGGCGCTGGGACGCCGTCGGGGACGCGGAGCCCAGTAAGCGTCCGGGTGGTTGTTGTACAACGATGACGCTTCCCTCTGAATCGCCGCGAGAGGATTGTCATCTTCAGCCGACTGCGGCTTCTGTGTCGTCTCGAGGGGCGACGGCTTGACGGTCTCCGACCTGGTCAGCGTCTTGAGGACGGCCGAAGGGGGGAGCGTTGATGGCGTGTGAGTGTCCGCGGCCAGGGTTTCATCTGGGCCGTGTTCATTCTGCAGCTGGCCGCCCTCAGTCCTTGCTTGGCCGTCGTCGGGCAGAGGCATCAAAGTGGCCATCACTTCGGCCCTCTCTCTACGAGCTTCGGGTAAGTCGTCGGGTAAGTCGATGGCTAAGTCGTCGGATAAGTCGTCTGGTTCAGCTGCCTGCTCAACAACTGGAGTCATAAATTGCGATTCTCGCCAACATGCGTCGTCAATGTCACCAAGTACCGAGGGCATCAAAGAGGGAGACTCCTGGTCGGCATCCTCAACGATGTCGTCGACGGCAGCCGGCTCGAAGCACAGTTCAGGCTCAGACGAAAGGTCCATGTGAGCTGCCAGGTCGAGGGATGAGGACGAGTGGATGGAGTAGCAAGTCTTTGGTAGCTAAACAGCAGCTTTGGTATCTGAAATCAGCTCAGCATTTCACAGGCAAGGAAGACAGAAAAAGGGAATCAAACAACGGGCAAGATGCAGTGCAAGGCGTCGACGCACCCTCCCGATGGCCACGGCTATATCATGAGTCAGCCTGTACAGGTTGGGCCTCGGTGCTTGTCTGACTATTGCAGTCGTCGCCTCGAAGCCACGTTCCATGTCGAGAGGGGAGTGATATGACGGGAGACGGTTGGAAGACCGGGTTGGCCAGAGCAGCGCCGGCTCGCGGCAGCTGGGTCGCACTGAACGCCCACTGGCTAAGCATGACGCCAGTACAAGTCGTGGCCGTTTGGTGCCCGACGGGACCACAGGCTTGCTTGTCGTAGGAGGAGCTGAAGGGAAACGGGGGTGGAGGAGGTGTATGAGGAGGAGGAGGTAGTGGTGAAGGGAATATAGGTGGTAGTGGCCGGACACTGGACACGGTAGAGGCGGGTACGGGTACCGGCGGTCGAGGTTCTGTAGCTCGCAGATTCGAGTGACTCCTAGTCCTTGACGATGGCTGTTTTCTGTAGTTCAGCTCGTGGGATCAAGGTAGCTGTACCGTGAGAGCGCGTACGGATACAGAGGCTGACGTCGGTTGCGTCCCGGGACTGACTACTCGTACTGTACGAATGGCCGGATCGCGGGCTTTCTCACGGACCGAGCGCTACCTATCGCCATCAACGCGCTGTGAAGGAATCGGATTATCAATCAGACTCACAGCAAGCCACCAGCGGCTCTGCTTCACAAACATCATGCGCCGCCTGCCCGTCTCAGAGCTCAGGGCCTATCTCTTGCGAGGCACTGTCTCGCCACCACGCGGCTGCCTCACCGTGACGAGTCCTCACCTGGCTGGCACAGTCAGCAGAGCTCTTCACACCGCTCCCCAGCCTTCGCAGCCTCCAGACGTCCCCCTCCGCAAGCAATTGAGAGAAGAAGCCAGACGAGCCAAGAAGGAGGGAAGCAAGAAGCGCAAGACCGACTCTCAGGTCGTCGACGGTTGGGAATTGACGGTCGGTATCGAGATTCACGCCCAGCTCAACACAGCCCGCAAGCTCTTCTCCGACGCCTTTACCTCGTTTAACGATGAGCCCAACAGCCATGTCGCTCTCTTTGACGTCGCCATGCCGGGAAGCCAGCCGCTTTTCAACAAAGAGGTGCTGCTTCCGGCTCTCAGGGCATCGCTGGCCTTGAACTGCCATGTGCAGCGAGTCAGCTGCTTCGATCGGAAGCACTACTTCTGGTGGGATCAGCCCGCAGGCTACCAGATCACGCAATACTATAAGCCGCTCGCACGGAACGGTCACATAACGTTGTATGCGCGGGACGGTATCGCGCCGGAGGACGGCGAGAGCGTCACCGTCGGCATCAGACAGATCCAGCTGGAGCAGGACACGGCCAAGACGCTCGCCCAGGCAGACAAGGTGCACTGGCTCGACTTTAACCGAGTCGGTGTGCCCTTGATCGAGATCATCACGGAGCCGGACCTCCACCACCCGCGGACGGCGGCCATCCTTGTTCGCAAAGTGCAGCTCATGCTCAGCTCCGTCGACGCCTGCGTCTCGGGCATGGAAGCGGGCGGTCTCCGCGCCGACGTCAATGTGTCCGTCAGGCGGGTCCATGAACCGACGTCGAAGCCCGGCGTGCGGACCGAGATCAAGAACCTGAGCACCATCAAGGCCGTGGAGGATGCCATCATTGCCGAACGAGACCGGCAGATTCGAGAGCTGGAAGCCGGCAGCGTCATCGCCGGCGAGACCCGCGGCTGGACGATTGGTGCCAAGGAGACGCGCCGGCTTCGGGGAAAAGAGGGCGAGGTCGATTACCGCTACATGCCTGACCCGGACATTGCGCCGCTCATCGTCGCCGACGACTTGGTCGACCACGTGCAGAACTCGCTCGCCATACTACCCGATGCCGAGCTCGATCTTCTCGTCGGCAAATGGGGTCTCACGGCCAAGGACGCCATGTCGCTGCTATCGCTGAACACGGGATCCCGCGTGCAGTACTTTTACCGGGTGGTGAGCAGCCTCGGGGAGAAGCTCGCGGCCGAGTTTGCGCCCAGACCGGCGCCGGAGCTCTCCCAGTATTCGCCCCTGGTCGGCAACTGGATCCTACACGAGCTCGGGCGGACGACGGCCCTTGAGAGCGGATCGCTAGCGGATAAGGAGCTCAACTTCACGCCCGAGGGCGACTGCGCGCGAGTGCCCATCTCGGCGCTCTCGCAGCTACTCTTCCACCTCTACTGTAAGCACATCACGGGCAAGGTAGCCAAGGAGCTTCTGCTAGCCATCTACCTGGGCGAGCTCGACGACGGGGTGCAGGCAGCCATCGAAGCCAACGACCTGTGGTTCAAGGAACTCTCGGCGGACGAGTACGCGGCGCTGGCAGACTCGGCCATGGAAGGAGAGGAAAAGGTGCTTCGGGAATTCGGCTGGAAGGAGGAATTTCCGCAGGGAAAGCTCATGTTTCTCGTCGGTAAGATGATACGGCTAGGGCCAGCGGAGCGGATCGACCCGATGGCTGCGAGGGAGGCTCTCAAGGCTCGGATCCGGCTGCGTCGGGGGGGTGCCTAGTTCTTTACATACTTAAAGGACGCTGTAGGATATTGAGCGATGCGGGATCGAATCTACTCGTACAGTCAGTTGCTCGTATTCCTCGGCGATCTCGATTTACGCGAGGTTGATGGTTGCGCACGTCTACGTCATGACCGGCCAATGACATCATGATGAGACAAGTCGTACCTGCCTACCGGTGGTCGTACAAAGGAAGGTATCTCTCGCCCACCGCCTCGTGCAGAATCTGCCAAACCATCGACTTTACCTCAACTTGTCCTCCAAGTTTTTCTCTCACCTTGTCCTTCAAGTCTATACCTCACCTCGTCTTCGAACATCTCACCTCATCACCTCGCCCCCATCGCCTCAGAAGATATGCTCAGCCAACGCCTCGTCCGTCTCACGGCCCTCACCCGCCTCCGCCCCCAACATCGAACCTTTGCCCTGACACCCACTCTCCACAAATCTGCAACCGAGACGGTAAAAGATGGTCTCAAGACGGTAGACCGCGCCGTGAGCGACAATGTCCTCATCCCCGGCCTCGACGCCGCCGGTTCGTTCTTTCCCCCCGCCCCCCCCCCGCCATCATCTGATCCCGCTGACAAGTCCGGGGGCAATACAGAAAAGGTCAAGGAAACGGCGCAGTCGGTGACGAGCAGCGACGCCAAGCAAAAGGCCGCTGAGGTCAAGGGCGACGTCACCGCCAAGGCGAGGGAAACGGCTGGACAGGCGTCTGCCAAGGCGGAGGAGTTGAAGGGCAGCGCCAAGGGGAAGGCGGAGGAGGTCAAGGGGCAGGCTGCTGGGAAGACGGAGGAGGTGCGGAATAAGTTGTAGGGATTGGCCTTGTGAGGAGGTAGGAGTAGATTGGCGGGGGGGACGCGTATACATATGTATGGCTGGGCTATGAGGCACTCTGGGTGTGAGGCGAGTCAGGCGAAGATAGGTGTTTCTTCCGCAATCTTTGCTATGAAGATGGGTGCCTCAAGGTGAAACGAGTCAAGAGGAGCCATTTGTTTCCTCGGTGATGCTTCTCCATAGAGTGACTGGCCAAGGTGAAAGCGAGTCAGAAGAAGGCATCTGTTACTTCAGCAATGTTTCTCATTAACAGGGTAAAGGGCGTCAGTAGACATCATTTGCTTCCTCGTCGTGTTTCCCCATGGGGTGAAGAGGGGTGTAAACGAGTCAGAACGGTGCAAACATACATACATTTAGTGGGCTGCCACTCAAAACGAGCAAATCTTAACACCATGACTGCCCTACAGTAAGACACTTTGTTAAGATAAGCTCGAATTGAGTGGAAACCCTCTGTACAGATTGTACACGCGAAAGCCATGGAAAGCCGCACAACCAGAAACAAGCGCAAAACACGACCTCCAATGCAGCAAGCAATGCCCATCCAACTCTCGCCATCATGTCTCGAAATCCCCAGAAAATGTGTTTTCATTCCGCCTGCACAGCCTCTTAACCTTACACGCCGGCCAAGAGAAGACATGTATAAAGGAAAGGACGGAGGTTGACCTGGACTGGACGCTCAACCAACTCGAGCAGTTCTTTCAAACCCATCACTCCCATCTTTACAACTCGAAACCAGCATCCCACCTTTCTCTTCTTCCCTCACAATCCATCTACAAGGCCAGCTCACTCCTCACCACCAACATGCTCCCGTCCACCGCCGTCGCCCTCCTCATCTGGGCCTTCGCCGCGCCAGCCATAGCCAGTCCCCTACCCACTTTCAAAGAAAATCTGTCGCAAGGAGACCCCAACGCAAACCGCGTCCCAGTCTTGGGGAATCAGATACAAAGCCAGCCACTACAGTCGTCGTCGTTATTGCAACCAAACTTATCCCAGAGACCCAGGCCAAGGCCAATTCCCGTCGGTTCCGGTCTACCAGGCGCCAACAACAACCCATTTTCAGGTCTACCAGGCCCTGGATTTTTCAAGACAGTCGTGACGAGCCCGTAGCTTCGTTGACATGGCTGCGGGTCCGGCGATTGGTGATAGCAATAGATAGGAAGGACTGGCTTTGGTCTTGATGGGCTGTTGGGTTGAGAATAGCCGGTAACAATAAAGTTATCTGTCGGTCTTTTGATACGTAACTCGAGCGGGTTTTGTGTATATGTCTCTCGCTATAACAGCGACTTCTTCCTCCACTGCTACAAACAAACAATAAAAAAAAACATACAGCAGCCGGTGTTCGCTGGTCGTCACCGACCCAACTACTAATCTGCCCCTTGCTAGTTTGACTAGGGGAGAGCGGACGGGATCCCGTATTCTCTAGCAGGTATGGCCGTATGTACTGGTCATTGTCTTAATGGTACTTATAAAGAGTTTCCCTGCAAATCCTGCTATAGTCGACATCGTCGGGTCATCCATCACCGCACCACTTCACAGGCCCTCCGATAGCCAAGTCACAACTCTTTTATTTCCTAGAAAAATCTCAAGCCAAGTCCTTCTTGTCAATGTGCAAACGGCCGCTTGTCCGGGTGATTAACAGCGCACTTCCCATTAGTTCCCGCCTCAAAGCACGACATTCCCCGGGATGTTGAGCGGTGTATCACAGACTAGCTTGCAGCATTCAAATATGGCGAAACGCTTGTTACGAGCCCGTGAGAGAATAAGTAACGACTGCTTTTCGGCTACGATGTGCGTGCTGGCTACACGCGGACGATTGCTGGATGTTGTCTCGTTTCGGCCACGCGATTTGGGCTAAGATTGCAGTCATCCATGATCCGTCCTTGGTTTCTTCGAGAGCAATACTGCTTGAGGGTTTCAGACGAGGCGGGAAATTGAGGGATGAGGTCGAGTCCCAGTTGTTTTACTCTGATCGCAACTCGTATTCCAATCTCTAAAGTCGGTCCTTTCACGACGATTGCATCTGCTCGCTAGCTATCTACACCAGACGAATTCTTGGCAACGCTGGACTAGTCCTGAGCTACTCGTACGACTGGAAGACTCCTTGCTCTGAGGAGATCATTTATCTCGAGACAAGACTGAGCACTCAGTCTTAGCACTGGTCTCTCGTCGAGAACGTGCTTCCCATGAGCCACCACCACCACTACATGTATTTGTATGTATGTACAGAACAAGATACGAGCAGGCCTCAGAAAGACAAAGGCCTCTCCACTCAGAAAAGTTTTCTTTACAAAGCTTCATCATACCATTGCAAGTTTCTGTCGGTAAAGTGATGGGAGCTTACCTACCGTAAGATGAGTGAGTACATACATGTAGGCTCCCACCCCCTTAGTAAAACACAAGCTTTTGTCCACATCTACAACAAACAAGAAACAACTCATCAACAGGTCATCCCCTCCCCTCAAACGAACGACTCACCCTTCTCCTGCAACTGTACCTCTGCAAATCGTCAAGACAGCCTTCCCGAGATCCAGCTGGAGTATCCGTCTGCAACGCCCCCGCGTAAACCGTACGCTAACAAACTCAGACCATCCACGCAAGACGTCAGCAATGGCCAATCTCATTCCCTGGCTCGCGATCCTCCTCGCTTCTCAACTCTTCACACCTGCAGTAGCACCTTCGGTCAGCGAGTGCAATGGAGTCTGCCCGAGAGGTCCCGAACGCATCAAAGAATGCTGTCGGTTTCACGGGTTCGGTGCTGGATACTGCACGTCAGGGAGTCAGCCCGCGCGCTGCACCAGATATTGACGTCAGCTCCAAGTCACGAGCCTATATCCGTAGCTTAACTTGTTATCCCTCATGATACTTAGTAGAGGCTCATCTACGATGGCCAACTTGCAGCTGAAGTACAGGCATGAGAACCTCAATCAAGAGACCGATGTTCCAGCCTTGCCAGGTCTGCACAATTGCGCGAAGAAACAATAAACAACTCACCAAACCCAAACTCAGCCCTCCGAAACGAGCCATTATCATCATCCGTACTCTCTCCACTTCATACTTTGCACCCCATTGTCCCCCGCTGAATCACAGCAGATCCCAACAGTAAACGCAAGGGTATCAAGCCGCAACAACTCACACAACCTCACCCCTAACCCTCCCATACGCAAACTCCCCCAGCGGAAAACGCACCCAAGTCGTCTCCTCCGTCATCAGCCCCGCGCCCCCCGCATAAAAAGCCCCCAGCGCACAAAGCGCACCAAAGATCCCCCCCGCACGCGTAAGCCGCCTCGCAGCAACAAGATGCTCCGTGGAAAGGAACTGACCCAGGGCGAGGAAGAAGAAGGCCAAGACGAGGAGGATGAGAACGACAAGGATGGCGAGGTTGGTGCGTAGGGCGGCCATGACGAAGAGGATGGTTAGGAAGGACCAGAGGATGAGCATGATTCCGATTGCGAAGCTAAAGGCTCGCTCGTCGCCTTTGTATGCTTCCTTGATGCCGAGCTGGGGAACGCGAAGCATGGCAAAGGCAAGCCAGAAGGCGCCGTACGAGCAGTGAACCGTCGTCCCGAACGTGTTCCCCACGCGAAACTCCATGATTCCAGCCGTGAATTGCGCCGCGCCGCCAAGGAAGATGGCAAGGCCAAGAATGACCTGATCCGGACCAACAGCTCCAAGCGGATTCCCATCAGGAAGCCTACACTCGTCAAAAGAGAATGGAAAAGAGGTGAGTGGGAAGATGGAAGGGGGAAGAGGGAAGAAGGAAATCATACCCAGCGCCACAGAGATAAAGACTCAGCACAAAAGTCGTGAGCGCAAAGCTAATGAGTCCCAACGGACCCGGATTCCCCAAGCGGAAGAATCGCGGATCGCGAACCTGCGAGACGGTCGCCTGATGCGGCTTGACTTCAGCCGAGTCAACCATGGCGTCGACGATGAGGTGTGGGTTGGGGGAATTTGAACTGGCGTTGCATCTCTCCTCACTTTATACAGCCGCCTTCAAGGTGCCGTGTCCCGATGAAGAAGGTCGTTCATCCTGTTTTGGGATGGGTTTGCACGCGTGGCCTCGTTCGGACGAATCGCTGTCTGATCCGGTGAGAGGGGAGGGGAAACGTTGTGCTTTCGGTGGGAGCGGCTGAGTAGCTGGAGGATCGTGGTGACTGGTTGGGTAGTTGAGAGACGGAGTTGATCAAGTCACGGGACCGTTGGTGCTCACTCCTCAGTCATCGTCACTCGTCAGTCATCAGTCATCAGTCATCAGTCATCAGTCATCAGTCATCAGTCATCAGTCATCAGTCATCAGTCATCAGTTATCCCCGAGGCAGCAGGCTTCATCATGGCCGGTCCCGGATGGCAGCTTCTCACCTACCCTAGACCCCATGATATCACTACATCTCATCCGTCATCGGTCATACCTACTCATCCCCAACCCACCCTCACCGCAACACCAACCACAACCATGCGTCCCAACCTCGTCACAGCATTATACCACGCCTACGGACCTCCCCTCTCCAAACCAATCCCTCTTCGGAGACACCAATCCTCATCCTCGCCTCCCCAATGGCCAAATTCCTCCCACCCAACCCCCTACGACATCCTCTCCGCACCACGCAACGAAACCTACTGCAAAGCCCGCTTCTGCCAGCTCGTCAAGCTCTACCATCCAGATAGCCAGAATCTATCATCCCTCCCGTCCGCCATCCGTCTCGAGCGCTATCGTCTCGTCGTCGCCGCAAATGATATCCTCGCCGACCCTACCAAGCGCCGCCTCTACGACGAACATGGCATCGGATGGGTCCATGGCAGACGGTCAGGCGGCGCCGTGGACGAGGATTGGCGTCGTCGTCCGGGGTCAGCGGCTGGGAACGCTACGTGGGAGGATTGGCATGCTTGGCATGAGGCTCGTCGGCGGCGCGATGCTGATCCTTCGGCGGCGCAGCATGAGACGGGCAACGTCAAAGTCAGCACTGTTCTCATCCATTTCGTCATTATCTTTACTGCCTTTAAGCTTCTCGTGCCGGAGTCTTCGTCTGCCAAGCGATTGCGTCTCGCTGAGCAGCAGACGGCTGCCATCGGCGACGAGATTCGCAGGACCACCGAGGCTACGGCCGGCAGGTCCATGGACGAGAGGGTTCATCAATTTTTGAGATATAGGCAGGACGATGAGAAGCTGCGTCACAGGCGAAATGCGAATCATCGTGTATCTACACCATCTACCGACGTCGTCAAGCCGTCCAACAGATCTACATGAGTTGGAGACCATCTTCAACTTTCTTCAATCGACGCCACACGGTTCGACGACGTGCGCGGCCCCTCACCCTTACTCCCATCCGCCGTCTGCTCCACGTCACTATTCGGTCTCCCGCGTTGACCCCCCCGGAGCGGCGGCGGCGAGCAAGTCCCAGCTTCCGACTGGCCCCCCTCGGACTGACCCAGTCGACTGTTGATCATGTTGTCGATGCGCAGTCGGGGAGGACCCGAGTTGAGAGTCGCCCCGTTCTTGGGCGGGCCGGCTGAGGGGCTCGTCAGCGTCAACTCCCACCACACCAGCATCTCCAACATCGAAGAAGAGGAACAGAAAGGACTCACAAATGACGAGGTCGAAAAGTTTGACAATGACGGGCCCCCAGACCGTCATGGCAATGATCTGTCCGTAAGACCACTGTTTGGCCTCGAAGCTGTTGTCGCTGAAGACTTTTACCAGGGAAATCATGTAGAGAATATTGATGACGAAATAAGCCAGCTCCAGCATCCTAAACAGCCACCTCCGCAGCCACTTCCAGCCCGCCTTGTATCTGCCAAGGGGCCCGTGACCGAGCGGGTGACCGAGGAAACGGAGGTTCCGTGTCCGACGGTTCGCCCTCAGCGTCCAGGCCAGCTGGTCAATGAGCAGGATGAAGATAGCCAACGAATCAAGAACAAGAAAGACAATCTTGTAGACAAATGGACGAGGGAAAAACGTCAAGTTGAAGCCGTCGATGCCGCGCATAGAGGAGCAGTAGCTCCGAGGACTGGGATTATTGCCACACGCGCCAATCTGTTTCTGCTTGCGAAACAGCTCAAAGGCGTCGCGAAAGTATATGGTCTGACTGGTGGCGATGATGGCCAAGACATACTCTGCGAAGAAGCCGACAAAAGTATGCCAGTTGTGGATGCGCTCCCGGTGCAGGCAGATCTGGATTAGAAACATGGACAGGATGCCGTTTTGGCTGACGTGAAAGGCGACGGCAGCGTTGACGATGATCTCGCCCCAAAAGGTTCCCCCCTGAGCGCTGACGACGACGGCTAAGATGGAGGCGATCTGGATGGCGAAGACGAACCAGCACTGCGCCTCCTGAAACTCTACCAGCGTGGAGGCGATGGCGATGCTAGTTCGCGATAGGGCCGATGAGTCGTGCCATGTCAGTCGCCGGACGAGGTTGAACCTCGATGAAGTTTTGCCGTGCTGCTTTGGCCGTCTGTTCTCGACGTAGTGAACCCAGATGACGAAGAACTTGAGGGAGAGAAAGAGGAGGCTGGCGAAGCAGACCTGAAGCACATACGAGATGAGTACCTGCACAACACGACACCATCAGCACACGATCAACGGAAAGAAACAAGGGCATCAAAGAAAGAGGCTTCCTCACACCAGGTCCAAAGATGTCCGGATTAATCTCAACCGGCAGCTGCGGACAAAAAGAGCTCATGGCCTCAAGAATAACAAGAGGTGGCGATCGCGCCGTCAAGGCCGTAACAGAATCGCTACACGGCCTATGAAGCCCATCACCCGCACAGGCAGCCGCGGCGCAAGTAACAAACGAAGCAAGCGTATGCTTTGGATCGAAATCCGTGAGCGCAACACCAGCCATGAGCGCAGTGGCGTTGAAGTCTGCCTCATCAGGGACGTAAAACTGATGGAATGACTGCGTCCAGTACGCAAGCGACGACAGAGCAGCGCAGTTGTAAAACGTATCGAGAGAGCCAAAGATGGAACTTGGAGCCTGACATGCTTTCTGGCAGTCTGCTTGCCCGTCGTCGAGGCGGCATCCGTCGGGGAAGAGATTGATGTGTAGCTGGCCGTCGATGGTGGGGATGATGGGTAGCTTTTGGAAAAGGCCCTGGTTGTCAATGGAGCTTAGGGCGTCGAGATCATTGAAGGGAAAGAAGCCCGTCACACCACCTAGGTTTTGATTCGCCAGAATCTGAACCGTAAGTGGCGACGGCGATAACGCCGCTGCCGTCGTCGTCGTCGTCGTCGTCGTCGTCGTCATCGCACGACCTGCCATTGAGACGTTTGCGAACCACAAAGGTAAAGAAGAGAAAAAGGCGGGGTGGCGAGTAATCATCCCCGAGATTCAGGAGAAGCATCTCACGCATGTCTAGGAAGCTGGGCATCGAGGCACGCCGCCGCCAGACTACCACCTGCGCCGACAAAGTCTGCGGTAAGAAACCATGCCTGTCGCGTGTAGGCCGGCCGGCCGGCGCCGTCGTCGTCGTCGTCGGGCCTCGTCTGGACCACCTCCATTGCGGGAATTACCTACTGAGAGGATGTGTCGTCAGTGTAGGGCCAGCTGGAGTGACCGGCTGCGAGGTTGAGAACATATACATAATGTTAGCGTGAGAGAGAATATTTAGGATCCGCTCATCAGGTGAAGACGGTCGAGGTTATGCTCACGTGACCCACGATCCTTCGTAAGCCGTCCAAAGCCGATGTCAACCGACATCAATCCCCAACCTCACGACACCTCCTCACCAGCCAAAGCCCCTCCAAGCCAAAGCTCCTCACAGTCAAGTCTCCTCGCCGCCATCCAAGGCTCACCTCCCCATCAACCCACAATGTCCCGACCCTCCCTCCGACTCCCCCGCCTCTCCATCCTCCGCCTCTCCACCCCCCGCCGCCACTCCTCCACCAACTCCCCTCTCATCACCACAAACTTCAAAATCAGCTCGTCGACGGGCCACGTGCGCATCCTCGAGCTCAACCGACCGCAAGCGCGCAACGCCCTTTCCGTCGAGCTGGTTACCGCTCTGCGAGAACAAATCGCTCATGTGCGCGCCCAGTATGCCGAGGATGGACGTGAGGTGGTGTTTTCGGATACGCAGCTTGGGCCGACGAGGGCGCTTGTGATTGCGAGTGCTGTTGATGCGTGCTTCTGTGCGGGTGCGGATCTGAAGGAGAGGCAAAGCTTCACACCTCAGCAGTGCGTCCCCTCCTCTCTGCCCCTACAAACCGAAATTCCCCTACTAGAAAGCCCCTTAACAAGCCGCAAGAACATCCTCTTTCCTAACCCTCCTCCGCACAACCCTCGACGACCTCTCCAACCTCCCCGTTCCGACCATCAGCGCAATCTCCTCCCTCGCCCTGGGAGGCGGCCTCGAGCTCGCTCTAGCAACCCACTTCCGCATCCTAACGACCAACGCCAAAGTAGGGCTCCCCGAAACCCGCCTAGCCATCATCCCCGGCGCCGGCGGCACCCATCGTCTACCCGACCTCATCGGCCGAGCCCGCGCCCGCGACATGATTCTTACGGGCCGTCGCGTCACCGGCTCTGAGGCCTATCGAATAGGGCTCGCCGATCGACTCGTCGAGGTTCAACCCCGAAAGGCTCACGCCTCGGATGAGACTTCTTCTCCTGATGCTGGCCTCCTCCGCGATGCCCGTGTCGCTGCTCATGATGAGGCTCTTCGTCTCGCCAATGAGATTTGCGAGGGGGGGCCCATCGCCGTCCGCGCTGCTATCGAGGCTGTTGACGATGCTTCCCCGCTCATGGAGGTTGATATGTATGACCGCGTCGTTGACACTTGCGACAGGAACGAGGCCTTGAAGGCTTTCGTGGAGAAGCGGAAGCCCGTCTTTACTGGCCGCTGACGGCAGCCATCTGCCTAAATTATCTTCCTGCGCTCTGAAAACCATCGTAGGCGGTGCGCTCTGCCATACTACGACTGGAAGTCTGTCCCGTCTGGGCATATCTGCCTACGTACCTTCACCGTGAACCAGAACCATGGGCCATCATTATCAATGACTTCAACTGTCCGACCTCTTGACGCCAATTTTTTTTTTCTCAACTGATCGCCTCACTGCTCTCCGCGCCCAAACTCCCAGCATGCTTGATCCGCGTATCCACGTGCGCTGCTAATGCTTGCCGCCATCATCACCAACCCGTTTGGTCCAGGACAGATGCTTTTGTTCCGTCAGTCATAGGGCGGATAGACAAGAAGAGAGGAAGATGAAGAAAGAATAGATAAATCCCGCAGGAAGAAGGGAAAAAAGCAACGTCAACGGCATCCCATACCATGGTGCATCTGCAGACTTCCCTTTTATTCTATGCGATAATTCTCCGCCGCCTCGCCCCCGTTCTGCGCCGAGTGAACCTCGTCGACGACGCAAACGTCGCCGTCATCATCCGCCGCTGGGACGCAGTCGTTCGTCTCCGGCGGAGGCGCGGCCGTCTGTCGCTTCGGCACGTCGACGTAGTTGTCCTTGTCTTCGTCACGGACGTAGCAAAGATAGTAAGGCTCTCCGCTCGTGCTAAGCGTCTGCAGCACCTCGGCCGTATCCTTGTTCTCCCGCACGTCGGCGTCGTTGTACCATCGCCAGACGCGGTCCTCAAAGTCGCAGATCCATACCCAGTAATGGCCCGACATCAGGTGGCCGCGGTGGCAGATGACGGCGTGCAGCCGGTACGAGATGCCCTTCATGTCGTCTTGGTGCTGCTGCAGCGCCTCTTCGCGCTCCGCCAGCTCCCGCACCATCATGGCCCGCATCTTCGGTTGCAGGGCCCCAACCGAGACGACGGGCAGACCTGCCTTCTCACTGCGAAGTTGAGGGTTTCCTCTGGAGCCGGTAGACGTGACCAGTAAGAAGTCGTCGTCCACCGGCCCGTCGAAATCCCACGTCTCTTCTGTGGCGGCAGCAGATTCCTGCTTGTCATCGCCCCCGACGCCGCCCTCGCCCGAGTCCATTCGCTCGTTCATCATCGTGTCAAAAAAGGTCATGTACGTGGGATCAACCTCATCCTTTGCAAGCCACGACTTGAGGTCCGCGATCCGATCAGTCGAGGTCCAGTCTTCCAACCGACGCCGAAACACGGGCGAGTCGTGCGGCGCGTCCATGTATCGGTCCATGTACAGCGTCTCCGGAATGACGACGGGGTTGCCGTTCTTGCTGCCCATCGACTGGGAACGCTGGATGAGGACGTGCAGGACGGGCGGCAGCGTCTTGATGGCTGTGTATCGCGACAGCTTACTCTCCTCGAGAATCTGCTGATCAAAGTTGCGGCCCAGCGCGTCGTACAGCGAGCAGGGCCCGTCTGGCGCGGGAAACGCCGTGATGGAGCGGTCGAAGCTGATCTCGTGTTGATACGTCTTGTCGGCAAACTTCTTGGTGTAATTGACTGTCGTGACGAAAAACGTCTGCATAATTTTTTCCAGCTGGATACCCGTCCTCTTGTCGACGGAGCTGGGCCGGATCGCCGCCTGCAGACGGTTGATGATGCTCCCCATTACCTCCTCGACGTCTTGCTGATCCGTACCCGACGACCGCTTTTGGTGCTCCAGGGCATTGAGCACCTTTTGATCGACAGTCTCCACTTCGCCACTCTCGGGCTCCGCATCGCGCTTCTCCTCTTGAGCCGTCTCCAGACGCGTCGAGGCGTCCTTGTCGGCGTCGGCCATCTCCACGTCTCCGGACGGGGCTTGTCCGTCTTCCTTGGGGCCAGGACCTACCGGATCCATCGTCACAACCGTTTCGATCTTATCGTAGGAGCGGTCGGACCGCGTATCCTCGTGGTCGACCAACGTCTTCGAGCTCGAGTCGCTGCCATGGGCAGACTCTGCTACGCTCGTCACGCTACAGCTGACCATGTCAACGTCCCCTGACGCCTCCTTGGTTGGCGGCGCCGGAGACGGCCGTGCCGGTAGGGGCGGAGGCCCGGTTGTCGCTGCTGGTTGCTCCTCGGCCTGTTTCGGGCTGTGAAGAAGCGTATGAGTCGACAACAAGACGGCATTGGCGAGCCGCTGCGAAGGTCGTGTCGCAGCCTGATCTGACGACCGCAGGTTTTGAAACAGAGTGGCGAGTTCCCTCACAACTACAGCGCCTTGTCAGAGACGATGACGGGATAAATATTCATCAAAATGGGGGTCAAAACTTGCAGGCTTGCGCCACCACAGCTTCGCCTCGGTCCATCTGCATCTTGTTTCCGCCGAGGAGACGGGCCTTGATGGCGTCGTCCGTCAACTCGAGCCGAGAGTCGTCGTAGTTCAGTACGATGTCCCGAATCGGCTTGACGGTGAAGAGGTACTGCAGGAGACTGTTTAGGTAGCACGTGTTTCCGATGTTGTGCAGTCCAACAGGAATCGTCAGATCGGCCGGCTGCATGCTGCCAGCCCCCCTTGAGTCGCCGACGCCAGTACCCACGGATTGGCGCAACTCCAGAACGGCCTGCTTGAGCGCTGGCGAGTTCGTGTGGTCTGCCATGGCGTTCAAGGCGTCCAGGTATAGATCCGACTCCTCCATGGCCTTGCTGGCTCCGAGCTACGAAACGTCAGCGATCGACAACCCTTGAGCGCAGTGAGACTCACCTTTGTCTTGGCAACATCAACCGCCATCTGCCAGGGCACGTCGATAGAATCCAAGCCCAAGATGGACCGGGCGGTGGGAAGCGTCATGTTGCTGTCGGACTCGAGTAGTAGCGCAGTCTGGTAAGTATCGTTGGTGGAGGCCTGAGCTATCACCATTAGCATGTTGCGAGCGGCTCCGGCATCGGCCGGATCGTTGCCCAGCTTGCGGCGGAAGGCGTCAATGATGATATCAGCACCGTAGTTGTTGGGCGGCTGGAGCCCAAGAAAGGCAAGGGCCTGCGTCATGACACCGTCGTCATCGGCGCCCTGGCGTTGGAGCTGGCTGTCAAAGACGGAAGACTGCGTGATGGCGTACTCGGAGAGCAGTTCGTCGCCGGCATCGTGAGCCACGGCCATGAGGCTCTCGACAAGTAGTCTCCGCTGGTTGGGTATCAGATCCCACTGGCGTTTGTAGGCGTTGACGACGATCTCACGGGGCTGATTGGGTAGGATTCCGAGGACTTTATAGCGCTGCGTCTTGACGAGAGCGCTGTCGGCCGCCCTATGCACCTCCTGGCAGCCCAGATGAGTATGCAGAGCGTTGGAGCAGAAGACGGGCGTCTCGGTGGTCGAGTTTCCGGCTTTCTGGATCAGACACTCAAGTTCGGCTCTGACGTCCTCCAGATAGGCTCGATATGTCCTGAGCTCGGTCGTGTCCTTGGGGCCGACAGCCGGGGCGGGGGGCGTCGGAACGAAAGCGCCGTCGTCTTCGCCCGAGTCGTCGATGGCGACTTGTTCGTGGAACTCAAGCTGGCGGAAGATGGAATAGCAACGTGGGCCGAAGAGCACGGAGAATCGCTTGTTGCGCTTGGATATGGTCCTCGCTTCATTCGGGGCAGATTCGAGCAAGTTCTTGAGATAGGTGTTGAGATTCTGCGGGGCTTGATCGACCCAGTCGTCCGACGCATGCTCGTACCGGACTGGATCCTCCTGCCTGGCAAGCTTGAGCCGCTCGGCGATGGCGTTCCGGTCGCGGAGAAGTTCGACCCACGATTTCGGCATGCGCGGCTCAGAGACCTCGAGGGTAACCTGGAAGGTGCAAGGCGGAGCGGAGCAGACGAAGTTCTCGCGGGTCAAGAGAGGATAGTATTTGGAGTGACGGGCGCTGAGTTCTTTCCCGTTTAAGGAGCCGACCCAGACCAGATGATGCCATGGGAACTTGTCGTCCTGCGGAGGCCAGTGAGACTGCCTGGCATTGCAGAGCTCGTTGTGATGGGCCTCGCTCCAGACGAAGTGGAAGACGAAGTGAAAATGGCAGTCGCGGCAGATGGTGGAAAGGACTTGGGAGGAAGAGTCGCTGTAGGACTGATTTCCGTTAATATCGAGCCTGTGAGGATGATCCCAAGCGTAGGTACTATCGAGCTTGGCGCTACGTGCTCGTTGAAACATGTCGCAAGCGGAGAAGTCGTTGTTGACGAGCTCGTAGATCCATCTGCTGGGATGGCATCCTGCGGGGAGAGGAACGTCAGTTGGGATCAGAGAGAGCAGAGAGAAATTTTTCAAGATTCAACGCACCAGGCACCTCACGGTCAGACATGAGTTTATTCTTGAGAGGCGTCATGTTGTGCTGCACAAAGGCGGCGTTGCTTGTGCCCGGGAGAGCGGCGTAGGAGGCGGCATCCTGGTCGCGAGACCTCAAGCTGTAGGGGCCGGCCATGTCGACGAAGCTATGAGCATAGCCGCCCCTGCTTTAAGACGGCGTGTACCCGAGGGCGAGCGGGAGACGAGAGAACGCGCGGGAGAGGATGCTGGCAAGGAGAGAATGACCGGCTCGCTCACGAGGTCCTGGCGAGCGACGAGCGCTATAGCATCGTCCTGGTGAAGGGAATACCAAAAGTTAGGGCGCGTATCGAAGCCCAAGAGTCAATCGGGAAAGGGTCGAAGCGAGAGCAGGGCGACTTTTGTTGTCACGAGGCTTTGTGCTTGGTGGCGACTGAGGATGGAGGTGACGATTCTGGCTGACGCAAGCAAGCCTGCTGGATCTGCTACCCGTATGTGTTGTATGTACGTACTTCGTAGGTAGGGATGTATGTAGTATGTACACTGAGTGAGTGGCTCCACACTTCCAACGAACAGGCCGAGCTGCTGTGGTAGCTATTTGTACTCTGTACGAGAAAACAGGTTGTTTTTGCGTGTCAAACGGTGTCGTTGCAGCCTCTTTGACTTTTCAGCTACTCCGTTTCTCGTCTCCTTAATCGGCAGAAGAATGAGCTAAAACGCGCCACTTCAGGGTTGCAGGATCTCTCGTGCTGACTAAGCCCACATTCCGAATAGGAGATTCAGGAGCTTCTAGCGCAGCCTCAGCCTCTGAGCTCCGCATCGTCAATGCACGTCCAACCTACCAGGAGCTCTCTTCGCTGCGAGCTCTCGCCTCTTTTTACCCATCTGTCCGCTGTCACAGACTCTAGAATCTAGTCATAATTGGATGTATCGAGAGAGCAGAACATTCAGTCAGCCAGACGCAATCCCTCCACCGACCATGATGCTCCATGTCACCCACCCCCTTGGCGCTGCTCGAGTCTTCCCTCGAACCCTTTCCATCCCTATCACATCATCCGCTTCCTCTGACCTGATTTCTGATGTGAATATATCATAGCTGCTATTCCTAGTATATCAATGTTTTTGAAATTATCTTGAAATAGACTACGGTTCAGTCACAAACATCAAATATTCAAAAATACTCTGCCGAATGGAACGCTCTCCAGACTGACATCTCGATGCTGCGTGTTGATCAGGCGTCCATCATATTTATTTCTCCATCAAGGTTCTCTCGCGTCTTCTCGTCCACCATAATCCGTCATCCAGCGTCCATGAGCAGCACCCTGAAGTGCGAGAGGCCCAGCCAGTGATAGGCTGGCTGCTCTCAAGAGCAGGCTCTCTACCCTTTATGGCAACTGCAGTTACCGGGGGAGAGACCAATGAGAGGGCCGCAACTCGCATCAAAGGACTCCATCGATGGCTTGGGACGCGCGTCCCTAATTTCGCGTCGACTTTGTTGTTGTGAGTTCGCAGCTGGTCGGCAGGACAACCAGGGCAGCTCGCCAGCTGCGAGCTTTCTTGCAGCACTGGAAACTTCCATACATCTCTTTTCTCTCTCCTCGACTCTTGCAGCATCTCTGATTTCGCCACCGGGGGACAAATCGATCCTCACTCCATCCCGGTTCCTTGCCTTTCAGATACGTTCCCCAGCCTCTGGTTTCCCTCCTTTGCACCTCTTTTCCCTCTCACTTCCCGTATCTATCTTCTTCGGGAGCGAAAGAGGTTGAAGTGATTGCTCTTGTCCACAAAATCTCGCGAGCAATATTTTCCAGAGTCATCAAGTTCAGACCAAGTTTCCTCCCCCTTTTGCACCCTTATCTGCACAGATACTTTGGTTTTTCTTCAGTCCCAACATCTTTCTCAACCCTCTGCCAGAATCCGTCTTCTTCAGGAGCGAAAAAGAGACCAAAATCGGTGCCTTCGCCCCCAAAATCACAAGGTCAGACCAAATTTCTTCCCCCTTTTGCACGCTATCGACCATCTGGCATCTTCGCAGCCTTCGACTGAAGCTTTCAAGACATTATCGCAGCCAGCATGTCGGCTGATCAAGGCGAAGTCACCATGGACGATGCCACAGCTCCGGACGAGGGTCCGGTCATTGTCCGCCCGCAACAGGGTCCCAAGGCCCACATCACCCGGCTATCGTATGAGATTCGAGCCGTTCTTTACAAGCATCTCGACTTCCAAAGCATGGCTTCGCTCTCTCTCACTTGTACGGACTTTGCAGTCTGCTTGCCACCTCTTTTGTTCACGACAGACGCGTTGCAAGGAGGTGGTCATAGGAACAGAGCGTGCCCTCGCGCCATCAGGTGGGCTGCCATGACCCCAGCTGAACACGACGATGAAATTAATGAGACGGTCTTGCAAATGTCGCTTAGACATGGCGGGAAGATCAACACGCTCTTCTACGGCCGACATAGAAACGACTACGCCTCAGGGCTTCATCTCGCTTGTGCCAGCGGAAATACCTACGTGGTTGGGAAGTTCTTGAATGCGGAAGCCGACGTCAACAGCAAGTCTTCGGGCTTCCATTTCATGTTTTACCTCGGCCTCTGCGCCGGCTCCTGGGAGCGAGAGGACATTCACCAGCTTGACTGTCTCCTATCTGAGGACATCAAGGAATGCTTCTGGTTTCCGCTTCTGTTGCCTATGTTGCGACGAGAGCTACAGATCATCCAAGTGTTGAAAAACGCAAATCACGGGCCTTTTCTGGCTGAGGCGAAGCGTCAGCCAGATGCCGATTTCAAATACGGCGTGACAATCTACCACGCCATGGCTCTCATTGATGAGGACCATTACTACGGGGGTATTCGAAATGAAGTCTACGAGCAACTCTTCTACAAGCCACATAACTTGGGCCATATCGACGTTCCCACGCCCATCACATTGATGACCGCTCTTCACGTGGCCGTGGAGGCCTCGAACCCATACATCGTCGACAAGCTGACCCAAGCCGGAGCGTTCGTCGAGTGGCGCAATATAAAGGGCCGCACACCGCTGATGGAAGCCGTCAAATTGTATCAGAGGAGCAGAAGCGAGCGTCGGCGCGGCTGCCTGTGGACCATCATCGAGCGTCTTCTCGAATCTGGAGCCAATGCCAACAGGAACTATGGAGAGGAGACGCCTCTGCTGCTGGCCGTCGACGTCTTGGATCTTGACCACGGCATGCTTCAGCCGACAAAGAAGCTGATCGAGCTGCTGATGAGATACGGGGCCGATTTCAGTCTTCCCGACACTTTCAAGCAACAGGCCGTGATCCGGATTGCTCACAACATCAGGATGAAAGGGGGAAACGCTTCTCTAGAGAGCCTGCTGACGTTTGTGTGCGAAAGGGGGGCCGATATCAACACGACGGAGCGCCCCGTCACTGGAACAACCATCCTTTTCGAGTTCCTCAAGAATTACGACAAGATGGACTACCGAACGATCAAGCTAGTGAAGGAGCTGGGGGCCGAGATCACGGAGAAAGAGGCAGATGGTGCTCTTTGCTACTGGGTACAATATCCGAACATGCGAAGGCGGAACTTGGGCTACAACGTGTTTCTTTGGAAACACTGGTTTTCGCAGGACGCCGTCAACAAGGCCTACAGTCGTGTTTGGGCGATCCAGGACCGTAACGCGGTCAACCTTTTGCGGTTGCAGCGTCTTCACCCGACCAACGGGTCGGAGCTGGTGTGGGACTCGCTCCAGAGTACGAGGCGAACGCTCTGGCAAGAGGCAAAGCGGCTGGACTTTGATCCCAAGTATCATAATGACCGGGGCAGGACATATCTTCATCATATTGTCGACAAGCTCACAGCACCGAGTTCCTCGTACCGCGAGTGGCAGGCCGTCGAGGATGCCAGGTTCTTTTTCGAAAGGGGAACGTCGACTCTGTGGAGCGACTATTCGGGGCGAAATGCTTACGGACACCTGCTCTATCGCACTGAGGGCCGAAAGTCGTTCAAGAAGCTTCGTGAGTTTTTGGCCGAGGCCACGGACGTTGAGCGCTCTCGGCAGGTTCGCGATGAGCACGCTTCCAGACTGTCTGCATGAAAGGGAATGAGTTTATGAGGATGGAGCCTCCATGACCGAGATGGAGGACGACGCCGGAGACGAAGACGAGAAAAAAAAAAAAAACTGAAAGGAAGAAGCCTCTTCCACACAAACCCCCCCCCCCCCAAAAAAAAAAAACATTGAAAAAAAAACCCGAAAACAAAAAACCCCGAAAAAAAATCACCAAAACGGAGCACGAAGGGAGAGACCATGTACAGAATATAGAGATAATCGCCCACAGCGAGCGGACCAACAGAAACGACCAAGACGAGAAGCAGGAGAGGCAGGAGGCGAGAGAAATGGGCGAGACGGGACTTCAGAATGCAGACACAGACTGGGGCAGATGAAGGAGACGAGGCTGATGGAAGAAGAATGGCAGACAGACTGACAGAGACTGGCACAGTGACGGTGAGAGCGTCTTGGTGCGGAACCGGCAGTAAACGAGCAGAAAATCCAGATAAGCACAAAAAAAAAAAAACAAGAAAACATTTTTGGGAAAAGTCGAGCGGCAAGGGCCAAGACTTCCTACCGGCTTTGCCCCATATAGTTCGCTATAGGTAGTACAGAGTTAGGTAGGTAGTTCCGCCGATGCCCGCGGCTCATAATCTAGCAGTATCATTACCTCGAGATATCGCCCCCGACGTGACTGGCCCGAGGAAGCCGACGATACTACGCTGACAACAGCGGTATCCGGCCCAGCTTCCCCCTTGGGTCAAGGCCTGGGTCGCCCTCTGGACATGCCCCTTACGGCCAAGGCGGCGCCGGAGCCGGGACTCGAGGCCAGGCCTGTTCGGGGCTGGTGATGGGAAAAGTGGCTGGGGTATATAAAAGGAAGGAAGAAGCTGTGTAGGTGTTGGTCTTGCTCGAGTTGTTATCGGCTTGGGAGGGTTGTGATGATGAGGTTCGTGGTGCTTTTTGTTTCAGCTTTGGTGGTGAGCTCAGCTCCCACTCCCGAGCCAAGGCCCGTAAGAAGCATTCAACCATGATATCCAAAAAAAAGGAACCAAAACCAACATGAAGCAGCCTGGAATCCCCTCTCCGCCCACAGCGCGAACTCTCCTCTCCAAACTACGCGTCTCGCCTTCGGAGCCGGGAACGGGGTACAGCCGCGCCAAGTTTCCTCACTGGGAGACGATTGACGATGGCTGTAATGTGCGGTGCGGGAGATTGAATCGCGTCGGGGATTGGGGGGAAACTGGCTGATGCTTGGTAGGACGAGGGTGTTGAGGAGGGATGGGAGGGGGGTTGTTGTCGATGATGATTGTCATGTTAGTGGGAGGTGGACGAGCCCTTATGATGGGGAGACGGTCGACGATGCGTCCGAGATCGACATCGATCACCTCGTCCCCCTAAAGAACGCCTGGATCGTCAGTCCTTCCCCCCCCCTTCAAAACCACAGACGCCTAACCCTCACCAACAAAAACCCCCAGTCCGGCGCCTCCCACTGGGAAACCTCCCGACGACGCACCCTGGCCAACGACCTCAGCAGCCCGCAACTATGGGCAGTGACGGCGCAGGCCAACCGCGAAAAGGGCGACGGCTCGCCCGACGAGTGGCTCCCGTCTGTGGAGGGCTTCCGCTGCGTCTATGCCGAGAGCTGGGTGCGGGTCAAGGATAAGTACGGGCTTACGGTTACGCGGGAGGAGAGGGAGGCGCTTGAGGGGGTTTTGGGGGCGTGTTAGGGGGGGGTTGTGATGGGTTGGGGTGACGGCACGGTTTTGAAGAATGTTGTTAGTGTTGAGATGGTTGTCGTAATCGAGAGTCTTGAATCAACACGCGTAACCGCCATGACAGGTTCAACAAGCCCCATCTCCCCCAATCCATATCCCTCCCAATCCTGACACCAGTCTAAACAAAGACAGACAGCAAACCAACCCCCTTCCGAAACACCCCCATCCAATCCAACAACCAAGACGCAGCAGATGTCTCCCCACCGTCCATATTGAACCCCACCCACAAGCACAAAGACGCGGAACGACTGCAACTCTCTCACAACGGAAAGAACATGAGAGACCAGGCATGGAACTCCAGTCTTCCGCCGCTCGGTCTTAGGCTAGGGTTGACAGGAGGCGCTAGGCCCCCCTCCTGACTTGGCGTCAGCGGCCCGTTGGCCCTGTTTCGACTCGGTGCTTCTTTAGAGAGAGAGGCTGGAAACGTTGTCGGTTTCGTTTGACGGGTTCGGTTCGCGACGTACAAAGACGGACCATGCCCGTCAAGAACTCTACTCCCCATCCCTTTCCCCTCACTGACATCACCATGACGACCCAAACCCTCACCCCTGCAACGATGCCCATGGAAAGACTCCTCCGAACAGCCTCCCGACTCCCCTCCCCAGCAACAGTCCTCGCCATAACCCTCGTCACAGCCTCTCTCTTCCACCAACCCTCAACAGCCAGCACCGCGCCCACGCCCCGATCCATCACCATCGCCCTCACCGGCAAGCCCCCGTCCCCCTGCAGCGTCCCGGCCGCCGACAACGTGTCCATCGCGCTGCTGCATCCGGACGAGGCGCCGCTGATGGTCTGCTCGTCCGAGGTTCTGCGCTCGGCTGTGGGGAGTGTGTCGGTGAGGGAGGCTGGGGTTACGGGGTGGGTTGGTGGTGTGGATGAGGAGAGGGTTTGGGGAGAGGAGGGGAGTGTGGAGGGGGTTCTGTTTGGGTAAAGATTGGGTTTCTTTCTTTGCTTGTTGCGGGGGTTGTTCACGGGTATCTTGCGAGGAGTGGTTGTTTGGAAGGGGGGAAGTTGGCGAGAGCTGGACAAGAACAAGAGACGGTTAACCAGGAAGAAACAACGACGACGACGACGACACAGAGACAACAACCGACAACTCAACGACAACAGGAGACAGTCCACCAGAAACAGTCGTCAACTCGACTCCAACAAACACCACCCCTCCTCCTCCCCCCCCCAAACCCCCTACACCTCAATGACAGACACCCAACTCCTAAGCCTCATCTCCAACAACACCCTCCCAATGCACAGCCTCGAAAAGCCCTCTCAAACGACCACCCCCGAGCCATCCACCTCCGCCGCCTCGCCATCTCCCCCCAACACACCTCCCGCCTCCCCTACCGAGACTACGACTGGAGCCGGGTGTCGGGAACGTGCTGCGAGAACGTCATCGGCTACGTCCCCCTCCCCGTCGGCATGGCCGGCCCTCTGCTCATCGACGGGACGAGCCATGGGATTCCAATGGCTACCACCGAGGGGACCCTCGTGGCCAGTACAAGCCGAGGGTGCAAGGCCATCAACTTGGCCGGAGGGGCCGATACCGTTCTCACGGCCGATGGCATGACGAGAGGACCGTGCGTTTCTTTCCCGTCGTTGGTGAGAGCCGCCAGGGCGAAGAACTGGTTAGATTCCGAAGCCGGTTGGGAGACTATGCGTCGCGCATTCGAATCAACGAGCAGCTACGCCCGTCTCAAGTCCATCAAGACAGCCATGGCAGGCTCCCAGCTCTTCATCCGCTTCAAAGCCTCGACGGGAGACGCGATGGGCATGAACATGATGTCCAAAGGCGTGGAAAAGGCGCTCGACGTCATGACGGCCTCTGGCTTCGACGACATGACCGTCACCTCCGTCTCCGGAAACTACTGCACCGACAAGAAGGCCTCGGCGCTGAACTGGATCGAGGGCCGGGGCAAGAGCGTCGTGGCCGAGGCCGTCATCCCGCCCGAAGTCGTGCGCTCCGTTCTCAAGACCGACGTTGACTCCCTCGTCGAGCTCAACACTTCCAAGAACCTCGTCGGTTCGGCTATGGCTGGTTGCCTGGGGGGTTTCAACGCTCACGCTGCCAACATCGTGGCTGCTCTCTTCTTGGCTACGGGACAAGACGCGGCGCAGGTAGTCGAGAGCGCCAACTGCATCACCATGATGAAGAAGTAAGTCGACCCACAAGCTCCTAACATCAACAACAACAACAACAACAACAACAACAACAACAACAACAACAACAACAACAGCAGCTAACAAGATACAAGCGTCGGCGGCAACCTCCAAATCTCCGTCTCGATGCCCTCCATCGAAGTCGGCACCATCGGCGGCGGCACCGGCCTCGAGCCCCAAGCAGCAATGCTCAACCTCCTCGGCATCCCCGGAAGCTCGGAGAGCGAAGCCGGCCAAGAGTCGCGTCGGCTGGCTCGCATCGTCGCCGCCGCCGTGTTGGCGGGAGAGTTGTCGCTTTGCAGTGCCTTGGCGGCTGGCCATCTCGTCGGCGCGCATATGCGTCATAACCGAGCTCCTAGCCTGTAGGATTTGGTCCGAAGAGAAGCGTTGCATTTGAGTTATACCTAGCGAGTAAATCCATCCATCTACATAGTCATACATAGATAGATAGACCTGGTGAGGTTGAAGCCGAGCTCTCAACTCCCAAAAATCACAATCCTTACAAACTATCATCACATCCATACATGTACTGTATGTAATATTCCATCCCTCGTAATACACCATTCGCTCAATCAAAGTCTGGAACTATACTAAACAACCCGCCAGCCAAAATAAACGCAGCCGAAACAGCCGAGACAAGTAGCATTCCCCGAGACTCAACCCGCACCGCCTCGGAACCGAAACCGTTTCATCTTCCCCGCGGATCGGATCGGACCGGTTCGCGCATCGCATAAGCTTATTGCCAAGTTTGGAGGCTTCAACACCATCGTCAGTTGATGATTTGCAAGTCACAGGCGAGATGCTCAGGCGATGATCTTGCAGTCATGTAGGTCAATTGCATCTACTTAACCCTTGATAACTCTCGACACGCTGTATCCAGTCACTCTCGGTCAATCGTATCAACACCAACAACAATCCAACATCAAGAATCCCCCTCCACCGGAATCAACCCAGCCGACAACACCAAACTAGCCGTTTCAAACCAACCGTAACCTCACCACCCACCAACATCCCAATCCACAACACCCTTCCCCCCCCCTATAAAACCAATCTCCCCTCACCTACAAGGAAGCAAACCCTCCGCCCATCACACGCATCAATCATGACCGCCCAAGCCCTAGTCGCAAAGCCCACGTTCCGCACGGGACCAAGCTTCGTCCGTCTACGCCTGCACAGCAGCGAGGCCACAAGCCCAACGACAAAGATGCTTCGTTTCCAGCTCAACTCTCCCAACGACGTCAGCGGTCTTGGCCTAGGCGGTAAGGGCAGAAAAACCCCCTCCATCATCCCTCTTTCAACTTTCACAAACTAAAGTGTCCGAAACGGTCCTTCAGCTTCGGTCCTAGCCGCAGCTTGGCCAGAAGGGAGCCTCGCACCCGTAGTCCGTCCCTACACCCTCGTCAGCCGCGTCGGTACATACAATCTTGCCTGTTTTTTTTGTCTCAACCATACACCAATCTAACAAGCCAGCAGGAGAAAGAGGCTTCCTCGACCTCTGCGTCAAGAAATACCCCGGCGGAAAGATGAGCACTCACCTCCACTCCCTCTCCCCGGGCGACACCCTCCTCTTCCCCGTCGGCATCCCGGGCTACAAATGGAAAGCCAACTCGCACGCACAAATCGTCCTCATCGCCGGCGGACAGGGCATAACGCCCATCTTCACCCTCGCCCGCGGCGTCCTCGAGAATCCCGACGACCGGACGAGGATTCACCTCATCTACGGCGTCAGGGACGAGTCGGAAATTCTCTTCCGGGAACGCTTCAATCTTTGGCAGCGCTCTTTTCCCGACCGCTTTCAGATCTCGTACGTGCTCAGCAACCCGGGTCCGGATTCCTCCCATCAGGGTACCAGGATCGACGCCGGTGTTCTTGCTAGCTTGCTGGCTGAATCGGCTGGCCAGCAGAGTACACGCGTCTTCGTGAGCGGGCCGCCGGCAATGGAGAAGAGCTTGCTGGGCGGGAACTGGTGGACGGGAGGGGGGGGTGGTGCGCTGGCTCAGCTTGGATACGAGAGTAGCCAGGTTTATAAGTTTTGAAAGAGCTTGTTTTGCCTAGTTGTAACTGTTTTCGAGGGAACAAGTAATTAATGCAACGTGTATCCGAGTTGAGCATACGTAAGAGGTCACTTGTCCCCGAGCATCTGCTTCGAGGGAACAGGTAATGCAACGTGTATCCGAGTTGAGCATACCTAAGAGGTCACTTGTCTCCGAGCATCTCCTACTACATGTATTCATTCGTACTTGTATCAACCATGTGGATTCAACCGCTCCTCTCTACGTATCGGCGAATACAAACAAACAAAAGGATAGAATACAAGAAGCTAGTTGTCTATTGGTATATTCGTATAGAGACAGTCCTCGTGTCAAACCCACCTTGATCAACTCCTTCGTCGCACGGGGAGATCGATATCATACAAAAGCGGCCCACCCATCATCATATCCATCATACATACTCCATCAAAGCAACATACCAACAGAAAAGTAACCCGGCATATAAACAACATTAACCCCGTCCTCAGGCAAGCCTCTAACAAGACAACAAACATTAAAGCTTTTACCTCCCAGTCCACCCATCAGAACAGAGAATTATAACCACCCCCCCTGTGTCCCTCGCCGTCTCACCCAACCCGCAGCCTCTCTCTCACCCCCTTCAACCTCCCCCTTCCGCTTCTCCCTTCTGCGCATCCCTCCTCTCGGCATACACCTCCCGCTTCCGCTGCACCGCCTGCCGCAGACAGTCGACGTACGTCTTGAACTTGACAATCTCCCGCAGCAGGTACGCGCTCTTGCGCTCCCAGTTGGCCAGCGCCTTGCCCGCGTTGGCTCCCCGAGGCGTAAAGGCCAGCAGCATCGATCCGCGCAGCTGGTTGTGCGCCTGCAGCTCCGCCTCGACGCCCTTGACGTACGCCACCAGCGTCTCCAGCTGCTCGTCCTCCGAAGCCCGGCAGGGCCGCATGCTCTGCGCCGGGGGCATCCATTCCGCGATGTAGGCCCTGTCTCCCGCCCGTTTACCGGCCCGTCCGCCGCCGCTGCCGTGTCCCGGCGCGGCGGCCGGAGTCGTCGCTGTTGTGGCCATGGACGTGACCGTCGCGGGCGGCGACGTCATAGACCCCTGATCAGCGCTCGCCCGACGGAAGCTGGCCGCGCTCGACATCCTCCGATGACCCGCCCATCCTCCGCCGTCGTCTTTCGGCTCGTCCGTGTTGGCCCTCGTCATGTGAATCATGGAGTCGCCCCATCCGTACTCGACGTTGCTTATGCCCCCGACCAGCGGGTGCGAACTCAGTCGGGCACTCCAGTAGTTGGCGGTGGTGATGAACTCGCGCACCGTCTCAGCCGAACCGGCCTGGAAAAGATGAACGGCGCCAGAGGGCAAACTCAGCGCCCAAACGTGCGGCCTCGTCCTCGAGTAGCCCGGCGGCGGCAGTGCCGTTGCCAGCGTCTGTCGCAGACTGAAGCTTCCCAGACTGACGGCGCTGTCCTGCCAGTTGCCACCCCCGACCGGCTTGGCCGGGTTCCGGGCCCGAGCCCTCTGCCTCGCCGACTTGGAACCGGCGGCGAAGGAGAAGAGCCCCATCTGGCCCTTCTGAATGACGGCAAAGACCTCGACCCAGTTCCGATCACGCGCTCTCTTCCCGACGCCTTCCATGTGTCGCTTGTGTGCAACCATGCCCTCCTTGATCCACGGCGGGCCGGCCAGCTCGAGCGTCTCGTCCTCCAGCAGCGCCGTCGCGTCTGCGCTGCGTACCGAAGTCGCGTGATCGGCCTCATCCTCGCGTACGATGGCCTGGCTGAGGGCGTTGGCGAAGCCGATCGACTGCTGATAGTCGGGCCTCGGCAGACAAGACGCGAACGAGTCCTGCGACATGGATCCGTGCGTCCGGCCCAGCGAGTATCTGCTCCAAGTGGCCGACGACATGGCCGGGCTCCACATCGAGTTGCCGTCGTCGAAGCTGGTCCGGCTCGAGGAGAAGCCATTGCGGCCTACGCCTGGCCTCGACCTGCTCTTGGACGTCCACCGGGATCCGCTCGTCCGGCTGCTCTCGGCCACCCGTCCTCGCGAAGACAGCTGCGTCTCCGACGGTGCCCGGCTGAGCACGCTCGGCGTCCTCTTGAGCATGCCCATGACCGACAAGCCGTGCTGCTGCTGCTGCTGCTGCGGCGGCGGCGGCGGCGGACCCATCTGATGGCTCCTCTCCGGCTCGGCCCCAAACAGCGGGAGCCGCTGGTCGCGAATGGAGGCGTATATACTCTTCAACACCGTCTCGACTTGTTCCTGCCAGGCTTTGAGCGGACCGGAAAGGGGCGCCTTCACCAGGGGCCCGCAATCGTCGACTACGCCCGTGTCTGTCGTTTCGCCCGCGCGGTTAAGGAACGACGTCCGCCGACTGACGCGCTCGTTGTCACCAAGCGGCTCTCGTCCTCCATCGTCCCTGTCGGGCAGGATCGTCGGTCGACCAAAGGCTGTCGGCGCCGACTCGGTGACAGCCTGCATAATGGTCGTCATGGTGTTCTTGACAAACTGGCTGCGAGTCATCTTTTGATCGATGTCAGCGAGGTGCAAATCCGTGTTGAGCAGCATGATCGAGTAGCAGATGGTGTGGACCACGTCTGGAACAAAAACAAACATCAGTAACAGCTCTTCATCTCCTTCTCTCTCTCTCTCTCTCTCTCTCTCTCTCTCTCTCTCTCTCTCTCCAGGGATGGGAGCGTCTGCGCACCCGTCGCCTTGAATCCGTGCCGAGGATTGCAACGGCACCACCTCTTCGAAAAGGCCACCAGAATCCGGTCCACCTGCTGCGTCTCGGCGCGAAGGACCAAACGGCCGCAAACCTCGCGCATCGCGCTCAATATGGCCTTGTCTTTGAAGTCGTGAAGCTCCATGTAGGCCTGTAGAGTGCGCTGCCGCACGGGTCCCTCCTCGCCCATCCACGAGGCGGCCTTTTCCTTCTGGATAAAGACGTGACAGCCGTCGTAGATATTGCGCGCCTTCTGCCGGTCGTCCTCGTTCGGCTCGCCCACGACAAAGTCGGGCTCGTCGAGGGGCTCCAGGGTGCCCGCCGTCTTGACAGCGAGAGTCAAGGTCCTGGACCCGGGTTCGTCGGGCGTCACGTCGACGCGAAGGCCGGGGGGAGGCGCGTTCGGGGCCATCTTGTAGAGATCGTTGACGACTGAAGATTCAGATGCGCCGCGGCGACGACTCGCGCTCATCGAAACAGAGGGGATTCCGCCTTGTGCGCGGATTGTGGCGTCGCCATCGGCATCATCGCGCCGCGGAGCCTTGGCCCCGGACTCCTTACTCTTCTTCCGCCTCTGCTCTCTTCTCTGCCTCCGCCTCTCCTTGAATCCGTACGTAGCAGTCTCGTCGTCGCTACCGCCCCCGTCGAGGTCGAGAAACGAGCCGTCGACGCCGACGTCGGAATCGGTTCGCCGCGGCCGTTGGGGCGTGCGGACCGAGGGCGTACGGACCGAGGGCGTGTCAGTTTGCTGCGCGCAATTGGAACCTCCTTCATCGTCGGCATAGACGGGCCGTATGCGCGCCATAGGGCTCGGCTCGTAGTCTGGCGAGAAGCCCCTCTTCTGGCTGGCAGCGGCCTTGTGCTCCCCGGCGACATTCGTAATGTCAGCCAGGGGAGAGGCCGTCTGGACGTTGGACAGGCCGAGGCCGGAGCCGGCGGGCCCCGTGAGGTAAGGATCCATGACGACGCGCAGGCTGCTGGTCGGGCTCTTGTTCTTGTCGGCGGACGGGAGGCGGACGGTGTCGAGAGCTGGAACGGGGGGCGGTGACCGATCGGGGTTGGGGGGACCGTGAACCTCGTCGGGCGCGAACTTCTTACGCCGACGAAAGAAGGAAGATTTCTTGTGAAGATTCGGCTGGCGCTGTCCCGTGATGGACGAGGACGATTTGTGATGTCTCGGTGCGGCCTTGGGCTGCTGCTGCTGCTGCTGCTGCTGCTGCTGCTGCTGCTGCTGAGGTGTTTGCGGTCGCTGCACTTCGCTAGTGGAGGGACGCGCCGGCCCCTCGGGAGGGGAGACGGGAGAGGAGCGGTCGTACGAGGCACCGGCGGCAGCCGCCAGGTTGTTGTTCCTGGAAGAACCAAAGACGCGGCGGAAGAAGCCGGGCCTCTCCCTCGGGGCCATATAGGCGGCGGCGACGGCAACATCGGCGTCCCTCTCCCTGGGCTTCCGGTAGCCAACGCTGGGGGCGGGTGCCGAGTCGAGGTCGAACTCGACGGCGGCTCTGGGCGATGCCGGGTTTGAGCGCCGGCCGGTTGAGCGCCTGCTGCGACTGGGCGATTTCTTGGCCGCGCGAGAGCCGGCCCTCTTGCGTGCGGGCGACGGCGGCTCGGGCGGAAGCGGCGGGAACCGAGGATCGGAAACGGTGGCATCGCAGCGGGCGACGGAGGGAGTGGGCGTGGCTTGTGTGGCAGCGTCATCGTCATGCTCATCGTCGTCGACGCCATCGCAGACGTCGGCATCACTGGCTCGACGGGCCGGAGCGTCAGAGAGGCCGCGACGAGGCGTCTCGGCGTCTGCCAGTCGGCGCAGCACCTTGGAAGAGGGCCACTGATCGAAGCTAGCCGACCGTCGTACGGCAGAGCGGGCGGGCAGCGGTGGAGGAGAGGCGAAGACAGCCGAGGGTGAAGAGACGGAGGTGGCGACGGGGCCGCGATTCGGGCCGCGGGGGGATCCATCGAGGGGAGCGGGACGACGAGAGCGTCCCTGGTTTCGATCATCGTGTTGGCCTTTGTCGTCATCGTCATCGTCATCTTGATCGTCGTCATCGTCGTCATCAGCGCGAACCTGTCGGGAACGAGCGTCGGCCCACACATGCGAGTGATGGTCAGCAAGCGAAAGCTGGTCAAGCGACATGAGCATATTGGCGACAAGCGAATCCCGAGTGACGGCCCTCGGCGACAGGGACAGATCGTGCGAGTCCCGGTCGGGGGCCACCATCGATGACAACGGATGTTCGGCCATGGCGACCAGGGATTAAAAAGAAGGCATCTGCAGGGAGCCAGGCCGCCGCGGCATCCAGACCGTTTCCCGGAGGATCACTCAGGGCGCTTCCAGCATCAAAGGATTGGGCTTGAAGGTCGAGAGGCTGGTAGCCTGGTCTGCAAGGGGCCGGAGCAAGCGGACGAGGCTGAGAGGAAGAGGATGGACGGAAGAACGGCTGAGTGGATGGATGGCGGATGGGGTGAATGGTGGCTGAAGGGAGGGAGGGATGGATGGATGGATGGGTGATGGATGGTGATGGATCTAGGCAGGGGTTAGTTGATGGGATCGACGTCGCCGCACGGAACAAAAGTCGCCGTCACCCGTCTTCCGCTAAGCCGACGCGTCCGACCGCCGTACCCTATACCTCAATCCGTCCCCATCACCACACACACGGACCTCTGCAGCATATTTGTATGTATGTATGTAAGTAGGTAGGGACGAAGCGCAGCCACTGGCGACGACAATGCCGCGAGGCTGTTGAGGCGGCTTCTTGTCTTGGACTGAAACAAGCCCGGCGACGGGTGAGGGCTGTCGTGCTAACCCACAGAGACAGGGGAGATGCGTTCCTCGGGAGTTGAGGGATTCTATTTTGGACACTGAGGACGGAGCGCTTATTTCGCTGCATTTCTCTGCGGCTTGGCTTCTAGAAGAATAACGACCGACACAGACGTCGCATTTCCCAGCATTCCTCTCATTCGAAACGACGACGACGACAACCAACCCCTTGCATCGTCATCGCCTCCACCTTCAACCAAGGCATAACATAACGCCTCCCCCCCATCAATCAAACCCCCATAACAACAAGAAAAACAAAAGGCCATCCTCAATCGCAAACCCCATTCTTCCTCTCCGCCGGACACTGCCCATTCCTATACGCCCACAAGCGACTCAACTCGCCAATCCTCACCATCCGCCCATCCCCCCCATCAACCATCTCATCCATGAACCCATTCCCCTCCTCAGCCCCCACAAACTCGCCCGTCTCCTCGTCGCGCCGCAGCGGGAACATGCCATCCAGGTAATGCTGATTGAGGAGGTGTCCGCCCCGTCCGGTCGAGCGGTTGAACAACCTCCCGTGGAAGCGGCCCCGTCGTCGGCTCAGGACGCCGCATCTGGCGACGAAGTCTGTGCTGTGAGCGTAGTGCTCCATGTGGCCGATTGCGCGATCTTGTGCGGCGCGCCAGGATGCCCTTCGGCGGGGGTTGTTGAAGTGGTTGGCCGCGTTGCCAAAGGTGTAGACCTCTAGCTTGGAGAGGAGGTCTTGCGGCGTGTCTTGTAGGAGCCAGTCGATGACGAGGCCGCCTTCGATGCCGCCCTGCGAGTGGAGGATGAAGACGACGCGCGTCTTGGTCGGGTCGTAGAGCACGGAGCGTAGAAGCCGGTAGGTGAGCCGGACGTCACCCGTGGCATACGTCAAGTTGCGTTGAACCAGACACTCGACGATGTCAAACAGGATGCCCGACGTCCGGTTATGAATCCCCATAATAGGTCGTCCAAAGGTGAGGGCCAACCTATTGAGGTTGCTCTTCGTCCAATGCTCACTGCACTCATCAGCCGCAATCCCAAGCGTTCACCCAAGCATCAAACCCACCCAGCCGCAACCCCATTCAGAAAGATCCACTGCTCCCCCTCCCTAACCGGCCTCCCCCTCACAAACCTCTCCTCAGAATCAAACCTCACCCCCTTCCCATTAACCGTCCGACAAAGCACCCAGTTGAAGCCAACAAACCCTCCAACCACCAACCCGGCCGCCCATACAGGCAGCAGCACCGTCCACGGCAGAGCCACGAAGAAGCCGACCTGCCCGAACCCGAGCACCACCTGCGTCAGCAGAGACCACAGGTTCGCCGCTGTGGGGTACAGCTCCGCGAAGGCGCCCGACCGGCCCCGTAGCGGGAGGAGGATGTGCGGTAACGCCCAGGAGTTGGCGAGCAGGAGGGCCATGTCGGCCATGATGAGCCGCAGCGGCATGTCCGTGTAGGCGTAGTTGTCGTCGTCGTCGTCGTCGTCGGAGCGGTAGACGCGCGTGGTCGAGCCCATCGTATGTATGTATGTATCTGGTTCATCAGTTTCCTCACCAGTTTCCCATACCCTCTCACAGCGGAGAAACCCAACTCTTTTGACTCTCGACAACGACGACAACAACCTCGACGACGACGATGTTTTTTTTTTAATATATATATATTTTACTCTTTTTTTTTGCCTCGCCTCCATCTTTCCAATCACATGCTCCGCCCTTTCGGCAGCAGCGCCGCGCACCGTCGTCCCTGGCGCCTGTCACCTGCGCCCCTCTCCCACCCCATAACCTCCAAACATGAAGGCTCGTGACAAGACCGATCCGACGATGGAACTTCCTAGCTTCCCGAAACCTGCCCCCTCTCCGTCTCTGCAACCGATGGTGAAGCCAGGAAGAACAGGAAATCAGGACAACTCTGAAAATCATCCGATCAGGCGCGTCTCCCTCCTCCATGACCATCATCCTCCCCATCCCGGCACACTAGTCCCGAACGGACCGGACCGGCCTCCGGTGGCCTCAAACCCCTACACCGACCGGTCTGTACATACATACATACCTACATCACATACCTAACTATGTATGTATGTATGTATGTATGTATGTATGTATGTAGGTACGAATAGGTTTACCTGCATCCACGGATGGCAGCATCCACGCTCCTTGTCACTCTCCCCGAGTCTTCTGCAGCAGAAAAGCGTGGCTTCTAGGTGACATCTAGCCGTCTGGCAGGTGGCGGCCGCGTGCCAAATGTCGCACCCATCGTCCCGGTCCGCGCGAGACAAAAGCGCACGCGGCCCGTCAGCCAGTAGATGCACCGGCTTGGTTGGAAAAAAGAAATCCCTGGGTCTAGCCAGCGACTTGCAGCGGTGCCTGCCGATACGAAGACCTCATTATCCCGGAGCGTCATGACTTTGTTGTAAACTTACACCGACACCTTCGACTCGCAACCCCAATGAATGAATGCGTCAAGACAGACAGCTTCACGGCAGTCGTCGTATGCAGTCCCCTTTGCAGACCAGATTGCCGACGCACATGGCACCTGCCTGCGCAGATAGCCCTGCCGTGTAACGCACATGCGACCCCGTACATACATTCATACCTGCCTACATAGAGACGGACATATTCGTACAGACAGACGGACAGACGGACAGACGGACAGACGGACAGACGGACAGACAGACAGACAGACATACAGCCAGCTAGACAGACAAGACAGACACGCACCCATATTCAACCTACTTCGTACATACACACTTCGTACATACACCACCCATCTCAACCAGACTCGACACCCCCTTCCACCCCCTTCTACACCCTTCTCCTCCTGCAGCGCCTTAGACCAACCCATGGAACGCTAAACAAGCAACAACGCGTCTCCCCCGATACTCATCCGGATCCCCTTGCCCCCACGTGACCCCCTCCGCCCATCACTCGCCCGGCTTCCCGGCAAGCGGGTCCATCCACGGCCCGGATCCGACAGTAAATCGGGCCTGCTATTATTTCCGCACCCCTGGTCCTTCCCCCCCCCAAATCATGGCACTACATGTACTTCGTATGTATGTACGATATATACGAAGTATGTAGGTCGGCATGTATGTAGGCTCACCGTCTCGCCGATGATAACCGGAATCATCATCCTACGTTAGAGCCTCTCTCATCGACCCATCACGCATCGAACCGAACACGCTGTTGTTTCCCGTCCCATTTTGATTCAGCTTTCGCCTATGCAGCTAACCACCATCCTCCCAGTCTAGTTTTAATGCAGTACATAACTGATGCAAGGAAAAAAAAAAAAAAAGAACAACGTCATCCCATCCCAGCTCTATGACACTCCTCTAGACATGGTCCTTTGTTCAGACCGGGGAATATGAAAACACAAAATCCCAGTACGTGAGAAAAAAGAAAAGAAAAGCAAGAGAAAAAAAAAAAGGAAGACAAGGAGATGTTGTCCCGCAGGCACAGCCCAGAAGCCGTCTCTTTTCATCGCCAGGGTGTTCCCAGATTCCTTCTGCACCCCCCTTTTTTTTTGTGTATCCCATCGGACAGTTCATGAAAAAAAAAAAAAAAGGAAAAAAATAAGGAGAGAGGAAGGGAGCCGAAAGTGTAGGAGCAGGGAGAGAGAAGAGTTGCCACGATGCCATCGGTCGCCGTCCGCCGGTGCAAGGGCCGTGTGTCTCGTTTCAACGTGGGCACAGAGGCGCCGTCAATCCTTGGACTTGTGCATGCTGCCGGTAACGTAGTTTTCCGACCCTAGGGCGTCGATCCTGGCAATGTCATCGGCGGCCATGCAAAAGTCCAGACTGCGGAGGTTGCTCTGGATCCGGCTGGTCGTCAGGCTCTTGGGCAGCACCACGTTGCCCCGGGCCGCGCTCCAGTTGATGAGTACCTGCGCCGCCGTCTTGCCGTACTTGTGGGCGATGGCGTTGATGGTCGGGTCCTCGAGCTTGTTGCCCCGGGCCAGGGGGGAGTAGGCCTCGATCTTGATGTTGTGACGGCGGCAGAGATCGACAAGGGCCTCGCGCTGGCAAAAGGGGTGGACCTCGACCTGATTGACGGCCGGGATGACGCGCGCGTGGTCGAGAAGGTTCCGCAGATGGGCGGCGCCAAAGTTGGACACGCCGATCGATTTGACCTTGCCCAGCCTCTGGGCCGTCTCGAGAGCACGCCAGCTCTGCAGCCGCTTATCCTCGTTGTCGGAGGGGGAGTGGATCAGGTACAGATCGAGATAGTCGAGACCAAACTTGTCGAGCGACGAGCACAGGGCGTCAAAGGTGGCCTCGTACCCGTGATCCGAATCCCAGAGCTTTGAACAGATGAAGACTTCGCGACGCGGTGTGCCGGTCCGGTCGAGCCAGCGGCGAATGGCCCGGCCGCAAGCCTCCTCGTTGGCATAGCGGGCAGCAGAGTCGATGTGGCGGTAGCCGGCGTCGAGGGCGGCCATGACGGCCTCCTCCGTCTCCTTGCCGTTGGGGGCCTTGTAGACGCCGAGGGCGACCTGGGGGATGGCATTGCCGTCGTTGAGTCTGATGGTGACCACGGGCGGCGATAAGCGAGGAAGCCGGTACGCCTTTCTCCTCGTGAAGCTCTGACGCTCGGGAGATGTCTCGGGAGTGAGAGCGGCGGAGGGAGCCATGGCGAAGATGGGAGGGTTGCTTGAAAGGGGCTAGGTGGAGGAGTAAGAAAGGGGGAAGAGGGAGAGGAGGAAGAGGAGAATGGGCTTGGGGGTTCGGTATATAAGTGCGGGCGAGTTGATGGAAGGATGGGGAGTGTGAGAGCGTGGGCGTATACAGAACAGAAGGGTGCGAGCGTGCGTGAGAGACAGAGCAGGGAAGAAAGGGGTGACAAGTGGTGTGAGTCTGAGGCGGTGCGACTCGAACGACGAGGGTATCAAAGCAAGCAAGGCGGATGAGGTTATGGCTTCCCATCATGTCGAACCGGGCAACATCTGCCTTATATACCTGAGCCGACCTGGTCGTTCTCCTGGATCGACAATTTCGCGCCAGGGCGATCCAGGCAAGATCCTGGCCATGAACCGTAGCGGTTTTTTTTTTTTTCCCTCATCAAGTCAACACCGCCTCGGGAGCCCGCTGAGTGGGCCTCAACCTCAGTCCAGCCCGTCAACAGGCAGAGGTAGCACAGGTACGGACACTGTAGCATGTATGCCGGCCGGCAAGCATGTACGGTCCATGTATTCGTATGTGGGTATGTAGGTAGGTAGGTAGGTAGGTAGGTCGGTAGGTAGGTTTGTATGTAGGTAGGTAGATGTGTGTGTATGTATGTACGTTCGATGTAGCCCCGTTGAGCCTCGTCCGTTGCCTGGATGTGCCTCTGTCTCTCCCCTGCCATGTTGAGCCCCTGCCCTGTTGGTGGAGACTGGCGATAACGCAGGTAGCTGCGGCCATCTCATCGGGCGATGCGCCGTCGTCTCTTCCGCCGCGGCATGGCGGCTGTCAGGGCTGTCCAATTTTTCTCTCTTTTTTTTTTTTTTTTTCGCTTCCTTTCTTTTTCCAGTCGACGGCGGAAGAGGGCCCTGTAGACGGGTAGGGGGGCCCTAGACGGGGCTTCCAGTAGGCCTAGAAGGATTGATGAAAAAGAAAACATTGACAGGAGACTGCGTGTCGACAAGGGAGGAGTCTGATGAGGAGAGGACGAGAGCCCGACGCGGGAAGAAAAAAAAAACTAACTAAAAAGAAAAGAAAATACACAGACAGAAAGCTGTCGTCTGTACGAAGTTATGTAGGTTGGATTCGTATCATCAATCGTACCTACCTCTGTAAAGAGCTCATGCAGCGCACGGTGTCTCCCACCGCAAATAAGGTAAAGCTTACAGTGTGTCTCAGACAGTACGGCGCCATCATCGCCAACAGCCACGAGGCAGCATCCCAAAAAAGACGACGAGACTGACAGCCACCCTCTCGGCTGCAGTGCCGAGCTTCCCTGTTTCGAGAGGCGAAAGGCAAGAGAAATATGATAGAAAGCAGGCAGGCAGATGAACCCCCCCCCCCTCCCCCCTAAAAAAAAAAAAAAGAAGAAGAAGAAGACGTCGACTACACCCGGGGAACGGTTCAGACGGGGGACGCATGTCTCGTATCATGGAAAGTCCAGTTCCGCCCCCTTCTAGAACAACAAACATCAAGCATACGAGCTGCAGCCCCAAACTCGTCTCTCTCTCTTTTTTCTTGCTTGTCGGAGAGAATGTTGAGGCGGCTGTGATGGGTCTTAGGCCCGTTGAAGGGGGACCCCTTGTCATGCTCGCTGCCTCGATGGCTTCCGGTTCGTTCGCTTGCCAAATCTCCCTCTTTTTCCAGGTATCCGTCTCTCCGTCTCTCTTGTTCTGCTATTCCTCGTGGCTTTCTTTCTCCCTCCATCTTTCGAGACGGCGCCACGTGTTGCACAGCGTCACCCCCCTGCAACAAAGATTAAGTTCTGAGCAAGACAGAAACAAGACAAGACACAGCAAGAAAAATAAATAAAAAAAAAAAAAAGAGAGAGAGAGAGAGAGAGAGACGCTTCTCTGACCTTCTGTGAGTTGTCTGTGTGCCGCGAGACGACTGACATGACATGCAACACGCCGTAGCACACAATGTACGAATATATGTACATACATACAGCCATGCATATAACAGTACTATGTAACATGCCGGCCTTTTCTGCCCATGACCCTGCCGGGATGCTGGCAATTCGGATGCCATCCGTAACCCCATGCACACTAGACCACGGCCTTGAATGCCCTTCCCCTTCCCCTTTCCCGTGGCTTGCACCAGACCGCCATTGTCTTCTCTTTCGTCGACCCTCAGCTGCTCTTCACCGACAACGACCGACTCATTTCCCCCCCTGAGCTTTTAGGATTCCGTGAGCCAGGGGCCTTCTTAGCGTACGGATAAGCCGCGTCTGTGGCGTCCATAATCCCTCCCAGCCCTTTATTTTCTTTTTCTTCCCCTTCTTCTTTTTCTCACACGTGGGCAAGCGTCAAGTGATCAGCTCATGTCGGCAGTCGAGTCCGTCCACCTGAATAAATTTGATAAAAGAAAAATAATAATAATAATCATGTTTTCAACCCCCCTTCCCTTCTCTTCCAACAGGGTGTGTGCGTGTGTGCGCGTGTGTGTGTGTGAGAGTTCGGGGCCCGTCGTCCGTCAAACCCGGTGCATCGACGGCCGGATACATGATGTTTGCTCCGCGAATTTCTACTTCATTTTATTTCTCTTCTTTTCCCTCCAAAATAAAATCACGTCGTCCATCCGGGCCCCCAAGACGAGAGGAGACAATCAGCCACGGCAAACATCGTATTCGCCCCCTCCCTCCCCCCGCCCTTGTTCGCCGGTAGTGAAAACAGCTTGACCGGCCCGAGTTTCTCTCGCCCCCTCGGCCGACACCCGAGGGAAAGAGAAAGATGACAAGATAAAAATAAAACCAAATAAAAACAAACAAATAAATAAATAAATAAATAAATAAATAAATAAATAAATAAAAAACGTGACACAGCTCGCTTCCCATGACGAAAAGAGATGGACCGGACAATTGGCTCCGAATCGCCGTCTCGGAAACGGTCTACTTGCCGACCTTTAGTTTCGAACGCCGCGGGGAGCGGCCGGACCCGCTCCGGGGGGGGGGGGGGTGGAAGCCTGGAACGGACGCCGTCGCGACGGGATGACATACATACATGTGTCAAAGACGGTGAGGCTAGGATGGATAGTCGTGAAACGCCGAGTTCTGACTGCAGTCTACCTGGTATCTCGACCCTCACCGGCGCTACGTCATGGCCGCCGGGCCGGAAGCCTAAAGCCGGGTCCGTTCTTCCCCCTTCCCCCTCCCCCCCCCCCCCCGGTCGGAGACGGCATCGGCCGCGCGATCCACCAAATGGACGATGAGCAGAGATACGTCCGATTATCGCGAATTCCTATGAAATCGACAAGACAGTGGTGACCTTTGCAGGTAAGAAACTCTTTCCCCTTTTTCTTTTCCCCATCCTCCCCCTTTTCACATCCGTATTCGCACTCAATCAACCCATCCGCCGACTCTCAGCCAAGACTCTCTCCTGTCCGGCAACACCCAGCAAGGCATCCATCTCGGAAGTCATGAGCCGGCTCCAGGGCGCACCAATATGACCTCGGGTAGGAGACGACGAAAGCAACAGAAGCGGAGATGAAGGATGCAAACGCTCATGCATCTCGTTGCGCACCCTCGCCGCTCGTTCTCGCTCCTCTGCTTCCCAGCGGACGGCTATGAGTAAAGGTGCGTCCAGAACCCACTGTCGGATATCAGTCGACAGCGCGCGCCATCCTGGAGATGCCGCGCTGCTGAACTTGCACATGTTGGCGTGCGTCGTCTCAACGCCGTAGTACGTCACCCCAGGGAGTTGCGGGCTGGCAGAGTTGGCGTCGACGACAATGATTCTATAGTAATCCTTGTCAGTTCAAAGACATCTTCCTTCGACAAGACAGGGCCAAATCATACTTGGTCCCTTTAATGTCCGTCTTGTGGTTCTCGTGCGCCATGTGGATGCGGAAGCGCTGGTAAATGTCGAGAAAGTGATTGTTGATATTCGACAACGTCTCGCTATCCCTCTTGAGAGTCTTGAGAAGCACCGACTCCGACTCAAACAGCTTCCTCGGCACCACAGCGTCCGCCATGCCCTGCAGCACGAGACCCCACGTCGCCACGTCCGAACCCGTATGCGGCGTGCCGAGGAAGAACAAGCCAAAAGTAGAGACGTAGATGGAACGGTAATCTTCGTGGTGCGCCGTCCGTACGTCGTTTGAGTAGAGCAGCGCACGCTTAACCAGGATACCACCCAGGCTATGACACACCCAGATGATGCCGTTGCGCGACGTGCCCTCGCCCCTGCGGAAGAGCGTCAGGCTGGTGACGAGCGTCTGAGCGTGCTGATGGATGAAGTTGTCGCTGGCACTGCCGCCGCCGTGCTTCCTCGAGTAGACATCGGCGTTGAAGCCGTACGTTAGCACGTTGGCCGGCACGCCTCGAAGGGAGGCCGGCAGCAGGTCCAGCGGCCAGAAGACGCCATTGTTGGCCGCCCACGTCTTACTGGGCGACCCGTTGAGGCCGTGAACCAGCACGATATCGACCCGGGCTTCGGGGTGGCTGTAGACGGCCGTCGTCTCATACCGGCCGATGGACCGGTTCTCCGTTGCCTGATCCGATGTGAGCGAGCTTCTGAACCTATGTACGTCACGTTCGGCTGGCCTTTGACTTACCATGCCCAGATATCCTGATGTACGAAAGACGAATGGGAGTGGTCAACCGTCAGTTACAGTCTCACGTCTCGACATCCCGGGCCTCCTTTCCCCCCCCAGCTTGAGCAAGGAGCGGCTCTTTATGCCCACCGGCTGATGCGTCGGTAAACCGGGAAAAGCCTGTCTGTCCCCACAGCTCTTCACGAGAGGGTTGCAACGACAAGGGAACAGGTTGGATCCGCAACCACACGTCTGAAAGCACGGCAGCAGCATCGGGCCGTCCTGGACGGTATACTATGTAGACATTCATGAAACATACATACACACTATTAAACAGACATGTGAGGCCCATCTGCTGAGCGCGTGTGGCCTGTGCACAGACGCCAGAGGTCCGTGTCTCGGGCCACAGCATCGCATCGGCATCGGTAGCGCTCATCACCTGGGGTGAGCAACCTGGCACCGTGATTGGTCCATGGCCCATCACCCTCTCGAGAGCCTTGCCAGGCGTCGACGAATTCTGAGTGGGTTGCCGCTAAAGTCTTCACAGTTGCATCGCCGTAGTCCGCTCCATACACAGCCCGTCGTCTGCCACCCCTCTTCCCCGTATTCCGAGACGACATTCTTAGACAACGACCTGGGTGACTCGTCTATCTGCGGCACAGACCCAGATCAGACCGGGGGGGCCCTATGCCGCTGGTTGCCTTGCATCAGACATGTAGAGATGCTGTGGGCAATGTCGTAGTTGCGAATCGGATGATTGTGTCCAGACCTTGAGTCCAGCAGTTCCTGTGATCCGCAATATCGTGCAAAGAACAAAAAGAAATACGAAGGCATAGAACAAAAACATCAAAGAAAGGGAAGAAAAAAAAAAGAAAAAGAGAAAAGAAGGCTGCCGCTTTAAAGTCCACGGCTCAGCCACAGCGTATCTGCAGGTCTCAATCATCATGAGGGGCCAGCATGATCACGTACTCCCGCTTGCTGCTTCCAAAGACGAACATGTCCTGGGATCGGAGCTCGACGTATCGGCCCGTTGGCACGGCCTCGCCATTGAGAACGGTACCGTGGGTGCTCTCCAGATCGATAAGATAGGGCTTCGTCTCGCCAACCTGGTCGCCATATTTGTTGCTCGTCTCCACATGGCGAAACTGGATGACAGCATGCTGTTTGCTAGCGGTCGGGTTCGGCGTCAGCACGTCGACGACGGCCGCTTGCCGACCGACGAGCCAGCAGCTCTTGAGGCTCAGCGCGATCTCGTCGATGACTTCACCGTCTCTGAAGACGAAAAGCCTCCACTGGTCGCGTGAAGGCGGCGTGCGCGCCTCGGCCGGCTCGTGGTATTTCAGAGTCGTGGACGAGCCGTCGTCCTGAGTGACCGAGTTGGACGCCGCGGCCAAGGTGCCCGTGCTGGCCAAGTTGGGCTTCTCCTTGGGCTGGGTCGAGTCGCCCGACGCGTCGCCCCGCACGATGGCGAAGGACTCTTGCTGCGAAGCAAGGGGCGTACGATGCTCCATTCGGTATCTTGATTCAGTGTCAGAGGCCATCTCGTCGTCTGAGTTCCAGACTCGCCTTTCGTCTCGCGAGTGACGACGTGGGCGATCTTCGTCTTCGCGCCCGTGTCTGCTTCGCTCCCGTCTGTAGCTATGGTCATCATATGAACTACCGTCGTCGTCGTCGTCGTCGTCGTCGTATGTCCCGTACCTGTGCGACCTTCTACCGTCGGCATAGCTATCGACGTCTTCGCGTCCGTGTCTGGTTCGCTCCCGTCTGTAGCCATGGTCATCATATGAACTACCGTCGTCGTCGTCGTCGTCGTATGCCCTGTACCTGTTGGACCTTCTACCGTCGACATAGCTTTCGACGTCTTCGCGTCTGTATCTGCTTCGCTCCCGTCTGTAACTATGGTCATCATATGAACTATCGTCGTCGTCGTCGTCGTATGACCTGTACCTGGTCGACTCTGTGTCGTCGGCATAGCTATCGACGTCTTCGCGTCTGTGTCGCTCCCGTCTGTCGCTACGGTTATCATCGTAGCCGTAGTCATCGTCGGAATCGCTATACCTGGAACACTCCCGTCTTCCGCGATAGCTGTTGTAATGAGTATCATTCTCACTATCATCATAATAGTCGGAAGAGGAGCCCATGTACCTAGTCCGCTCGCGCCTGCCCTCGTCGCCAACGTCGTACATATCGCTGTCGTCGTCTCGGGCTCCGTCACGGGGCCGGTCTCGTCCGAATCCCGTGTTAACTTCATGGTACCCAGGATAGTAGTGATCGTCGTCGTACCTCTCAGGTCTTTCCAAGTCACTCTCTTGGTCGCCTTCGGGGCTTCTGGGCCTGTCCCTTTCACGCTCCTGACCATCTCGGCTGCGGCGGCTGCTATTCTCGCGTTCGTCTCTACCTCGGGCTCGATAGTCGCGTCGTTCATAGGAAGACCTCGGGCTGCGAGAACGTCGTTCCTCACGAGATTCGTAGCGTGGGCTTGACGACTGTCTACTGTGCGAACGCCTGTTACCACAAGATTCGCGTCGTCGATTTAAAGACGTGTTACTATGCGAGCGCCGGTCGCCACGATATTCGTATTGTCGATAGTAGGAGTCTGGACTGCGCGAACGCTGATCATGACGCGATTCGTAACGTCGGCCACGGTCTTCCGTGCGTCGTCTTTCTCCGCGATGCCGCTCGCGTCCGCGGTCGTATTCTTCATCGTCGTCTCGACGTCTGTAATATCTCGAGCCTGCCATCTTGACTTCTGATGCTTGTGTGGGGAGTTTGAAGGTGAGGCGTTGGCGAGCAGTGAAAATCAACAGTGGAAGAAGTTTGTTTTGTTTTCGTCTGCCAATGAGGTCGCGATGGAAGAAGGCGACCAATCTCGTGGCAGTCCGGCCCATCATCGGCACTGAGTTTACCCGGCTGACTCAGCCCAGCTTTTCGTCAACTGTATGCACGGCTCGAGTTGGGCGTCGACGTACTTCAGACGACGAAGCTTCGTCTGCGCCTCTCTTTCGAAACGAAATATGCATCATTGTGATCAATTGTCATTGAGATTATCACAGTCTAGACCCCTCTCCGCAATCATAAATACCTCCATACGTACACACTCTACTACCACCCCTCTCAACGCCGAAGCAACGCTCCACGACAGGCCCAAGGGTCGATAGTCTGCCAGTTGCGTACGGTTCCTTTCACCACCTTGGTGACAAGCTTGAAGCGGTGTACCCCGTGCCGCTGGCCTCTAAATGTCTAGCTTCGACCAGCACAATGAGGTCCATGGCCACTCGCACGGCGATCTGCGTCTTGGGCGTCCAGAAAAAGGGTCGCACACGACCAAGAACCAAGACCCCTGACTACTTCCGCAACGTCGAGCATCATTGGCCACGCACGAGTCTTAAGAAAAGAAAAGATGGAGCAAAAGAAGGCACGACGTGCTCCTCCTCATGTCGCTGAGTCAAATCTTCCGAGTCTGTCTCAAGGAAACACAGGGAATCCATGTCGAGCGCAGGTTGCACCAAGCACGTTGACGCCTCTGGTAGAGTACATGATGGGGCCTCGGTCCATGCCCGTCGACGGCGACGGAAAAAAGCAAGCCCACGGATCCAGGCCATCTCGCCTCCGACACCGGGCGGAGGAGGCCGCCTATCTTCGGTGGATGAAGGCGTGTCCAATGATGGTCCAACCACCGTTGCGAGCCCGTCGTCGTACCAGAATCGGGGATGACGCATGCTCCTGCCAGAGCTCGTCGCCGGGCTCGGCCTGGGCCGGGACAAGGCTCAACACGCAGGACTCTAGTCCGAGCGCGACCCTGCAGCCCGTGTCTTCGACAAAGGCGTCGATGAAGGACGCGGAGGCTACGGGCGGCACTTCCTGGCCGTCACCGGTGACCATGTCGTGCATCAGGTTCTGGCCGTCGAGAGTCCAGAAATCGCGGAAGCCCTCCGGGTGCGAGTTGGCGTTCACGGCGTCGGAGAAGTCGGACAGGCCGGCCAGGCCACCGAGAATGGGGTTCAGGAAGTCGACAAAGGCCCGGACGAGCTCAGGAGAGCAGCGCTGCGGCGGTGGAGGCGAGGACGCCGACATGGTGTGCATCAGCGTCGCCAGCCGATCTCGTCCGGGACCGACCCGCTGTTCGTAGGCCAGGGCCAGCAACGAGACGAGCGGGTCGATGGAAGACATGGCCGCGAGGGGGTCGGACAGGCGGTCGATGGCGTCTATGCTCACGCCATGGAGCAGCGTCGTCGACGGCGGCATGGCGACACGGACGGGAGCTATCACGGTTACTCTATCTCCACGCGTCGGTCCTCTTGGACAACACCCTGGCTTTATTTCTTCCCTCCCCCCCCCCTCCTTTTTACAGCCTCGCGGGGCCTGACCGGTGCCCGAAGCCGCGCGCTTCTGGACATCTCATCGGGAGATGACGAGACAGCGACATTCCTCCGTGCGGCAGCCTGACGTAGGCTGCGATCCTGCCCAGTCATGGACACGTCTAGTGAGAGCATCCCGAAGTGAACGAGGCCAGACCTGGACGAGGTGGAGCTATACATACTGCTGTGCAACCCAGATGAAAGGGAGAGCGGGGGCTCCAGCGGCGCCTTTTTGACTTGACCGTTGCCCATCGGCATGGCAGAGGCGCCACCAAAATCCCGACACGTCGCTAGCAGGGCGTCTGCCACGATGAGGACTGATTGGTTGTCGACTGTGGCTGCCCAGCCCTGACGAAGGTTAGACGATCCCTGAGGGCGGGTTGTGAGGCGAGGCCAGCAGCAAGCCAAGTCGTCACCATGCAGCGCTCTCTTCTTCGGGCCACGATAGTCTCTCCGCTTGGACGGACAATTCGCCGAATGGCCTCGACGGATGAATGATGGGCGGATGGGCAGGCAGCGGTGGCGCTGGTCCCCGTCTGAACGCAGGCCTGTTGTCGCATCGGACGACGATCGCAGGCGAGACAGTCTATAAGTGGCGTCCTCACATCAGCCCGTCTCGTCGTCAGAGATTCGCGAGGGTCAGACAACTGCCGGAGCCGTGCTGGCGGGTCGCCTCGTGTTTCCGTGGCTTGAGCCCCATGTCAACGTGACGACGATAGGGGAAGGGCGACGAGTGATGTTTGGACCCATCACATCTCACCCCGTCTGTCCTTCCCCACAGCTCAGCTTGTCGTCCGGTCTTGGGCCGCATGCGTCTCTGACCGAAGAGTTGCCTCGCCCAATCGCATCGACAGGGTACACAGCCCACCCCCCCCCGGAAGAGGGAGCTGTGACGGCCTCGCGGTGCGTACCTAGGGAGTGAGGCGAGGGGCCGGAGGACGTCCTCTCTCTCGATTCCCTGACCAACAGAGCGAGATTCAGAGACAGGAGGAGAGAGAGTCAGATGTGGAGAGGGCAAGTGTCGCTGTGTGGTTACGCGGATAGCTTCTCCCTGGCCCGGACCGAGGACAGGAGGGCGCAGAGGCCACGCTTGACTGGATGTCGATGGCCTGTCGGAAAACAGGTATGATGATTTGATCAATGTGGTATGTATGTGTGTGTACATATGTATGTATGTCCATATGTATGTATGTATGGACGCGGCGGTGGAGTCGAACCAGCCGGCTGCCCCGTCTGGTCCGTACGACGGGCCCAGGTTCGAGGGTCGACGAGGCCATCGCCAACGACGAGAGCGGAGGGAGAGCGGCAGGACACGAGGCGGCGCGTGTCTGGGCATCCATCTGCTGGCTGCAGCAGGCTCTGCGGGGGCGGTGATGGCGTGGATGGATCTATCTGATGCTGTCCATATCACACAGCATACATACATGCATGCAAACATATGTACACACACACACACACACACAACTCCGAGGTGAGGAGTCCGATGACAGGAGGCGGGCCCTCTATACACATATGTGTGTATGTATGTACACACGGGCCCCGGTCCCTGCAAGCCCCGCCCCGCCCCGCCCCGCCCCGCCCCGGCCCCGGACAGCGAGCCGCCGTGTGGAGCCCGGGTTCCCACGGCGTGCAGGCTGGAGGACCTGCGACCGGGATGCTGGTAAGCGGGAGGCATCCATTGCCTGCCAAGGAACTCTCTGGTGCGGTGAAGAGCTCAGGCCGGCAATGTGCATCGTCACCTCCTTATTCAGGCGTTGTGGACGGGAATTCCCTCCTCTCTTCTCTTCTTTGCAGCGCAACAGACATTTTCTTTTTTTCTTTCTTTTTTTTTTGTTTCTTCATTTCTTTTTCCTCCGGTCTCGTGGTGAGGAAACAAGCGGGCAAGAAGGCTTTCTCGGCTGCCGTCGGACAGCAGGATTCCATGCACGTGTCAGTCTGTCTACATACATGTGTAATGGACAGAACAGGGACAAGGGATGGAGACGAGATAGCCCTGCATCGGCACACCTTGGCCCGGGTTACACCAAGTTATCGTGCCGGAAGAAGAGAGTGAGCCAAGACAGAAAGGAGAAGGGAAGGAGCGTGAGAGAGCGTGCGAGAGATGGATAGGGAATATTGATGATGACGACGGACGGACGGGTGGTGTTTGTAGTGTGGTGGTGGTGGTGGTTGTGAGAAGGTTGGTTGTGGAGGTGGTGCTGGTGGTGCTGGGTGCTGGTATTAATTACTCGTTTCCCGTCTCGTTGGCAACGAAAAAGCCTTTCCTCCTTTCTTCCATCTTATCGGCAATGAGGCCATGGTCAAGCCCGAGCGCGAGCCGGAAACGGCACCGAGGCAACGAAAATGGCATCCTCGCGTCTTTACCGGCTGCGTCAACTGCCGCCGACGCCACGTCAAGTGCGATGAGCGCACGCCGTCTTGTACCAACTGCACTCGTTTGAGTCTGCCGTGCAACTTTGACCGTCGTTTCGTCTTCAAGGCTGTTCGGCCCTGTAATGGACCGACGAAGCGGCGGGGGATATCGGCACTACGCAGGGTTTCGGCTGGGTCTATGACGTCGAGTAATAATGAGGATGGGGAGGACGAGGACGAGGAGGAGAAGGAGGAGAAGGAGGAGAAGGAGGAGAAGGAGGAGGATGAGGTGGGGGATGTGGATGAGAAGACGGCTCTTCAGCTTGTTTCCAACGCCGAGTCGGTTTCGTCGTTGGCTTGGGTTGCTTCTCCGACTCCGGCTTTTGCTCTCCCGGCGGCTGATTGTCGCGATGCCCTCTACTATCATCATTTTCTACATACCGTCTCTTCCTACCTCATCATCTACGACACGCACGCCAACGCGAATCCCTACGGCCAATTACTCCCCCAGCTCGTCGTCACAGGCGACGGCGGACACCTCCTCCGCGACGCAATGCGCGCCCTCGGAGCCATGCACCTCTCGGCCCTACCGGGGGTATCGGACCGGCGTATCCACCGCGGCACGGCGGAGCGGACGTACGCCAGCGTCGTGACCCGGCTGCGAGATGCCGTCTCGGCGGCCCAGACTCCGGCTGCTGATCTGGAGTTGTTGGCTACCAGCCTGCTGCTGTGTATGCTGGAGCAGATGTCGTCGGCTGATTCCTCTTGGAAGATTCATCTCGTCGGTGCTGTTCAGATCTTTCATTCGCTTTATAGGCCTCGAATGGCAGAGGCGACACGCGGCGTCGGAAGCGAGGGACCGACGTGTTGGTCATCGTCGTCGCCGTCATCTCTCCTGCTACCGCCGCTACGACGGTTCCTCGTTTCCACAATGTCGCATCTCGACGTTGCCGCCGCCTGCGCCACAGGCGGAGGGCCGCTGATCCCCGGCGATTACTGGGAGACGCTGGGTGGCGGTTGGGAGTATCATCTCGGGGCGCAGGGTCGGGTTCGGGCCCGGTCCTCGGCCATGGATCGTACCATGGCTCAGCTTCGCAGCTCGTGGTCGCGCGTCATGTCGATTCAGACGGATATCAGTCGGTTCGCCAGGTTGCTTCGTTCGGGACTGGATGGACGCCAAGGCGATATGTTCCGGGGGGATATCGCCCATCGGATCCGAAACTGGCATGAAGGCGTACCGGACATCTTCTTGCGGCTGGACCATGATGCGCAGCCGACGGGCGATGACGAGCACTTCGAAGCTCTCACGGCAGCCGCCCGGATTCTTTCCTACGCTCTCGCCTGCACGGTTTACCTTGAGCGGGTGGCCTCTCGTCGCGTCGGGAGCGCCGCCTTCGACCCGGCGGTTAAGCAGGCGGTCGATGGCATCCTCAGGCTCGCGGCCGGCTTCTCGCGGGGGAAGCACCGGTTGGCCATGCTGTGGGCGTTGCTGACGGGGGGGATCGCGACTGTTGATGCGCGTCAGCAAGCGTTGTTGCGGGGGTGGTTGACGGAGATGAAGGCTTTCGGCTTCAAGGTATGTAGTAGGTTTTTTTTTTTTTTTTCTCTTGCGAGAGGGACTGAGGGTGAATTTGTGTTGATTGAAGAGTTGAGGGGATCGTGGTTGACTTGACTGCTTAGCATGTTTCTCGCGTTCTTGATACGCTCGAGTGCGCGTGGCGGCAGGGGGGACACTATGACGAACTCGAGGCCATGATATCGAGCAACTTGGTGCCGTGAAAGGCTGAAGAACGTGGTACTACTACTACTACCACCACCACTACTACTACTACTACCACTACTACTGCCACTACTACTACCACTACTACTACTACTACTACCACTACTACCAAGAACGGATACCAATAGAGAAGCACCGACGACGCCCTCGTCAGGCAACAGAGTTGGAACCAGCTCCGCCCTTGCGGAATCAACTTCCGGAGTCGTCGGAAGAAGCACAGAGTAATGGTTTCAACTCGATTGGGGGGGGGGCCGGCCTAAACAGGGCATTGGCGCGTCAATTGGGTCGAGTTGACGACGGGTTCGCGGGGAGGTTGCTTCATTTAGCTGGCTGGCTTTGGTTGGAGAACTGAAGAGATGTAACCTGGGATGGGAGGTCCTTTACATGGGCAGAGTAGCAGTGCCTACATATATTGTGTGTAGGTACACATAGACAACGCGTCGTGATGGCACGCGTGGGGCTGGCATCGTGTGGGCGAATCGCGAGGGTGCTCCAGATCAAGAGCCTCGCTGACTGCGTCTACGGCATCCACACGAGCATCTATCTGTCTTTAAGCACCTGACAAGGGAGAACAATTTCTTGGGAATGTAGGCTTACGTAATGAGGCGATGATGGTTGATGGGGTGGAGAGGCGAGCCGGAGAGATAAGGGGGTTAAGCTGCTCTATCCCTATAGACATTACATATTCACATACATATGTACGCTGTTTGCCTTCTAGAAGCAGATATTCAGGTGCATCGACGTGTGTATTGTACGAAGTCTATGGCTAGATTCCACCGCTTGGTCTCTGTACGACCTATACGTTCCACGAAAAGCTCAACGAAAAAGATCAGCATCTCGGTGAAGCCTATAATATCGCCCACAGCTATACCGATCAGCCCTCGTAAATCGAGACAACAGCCAATACAACCGCAGCTATACATACATACAACAGACATATACCTACATACATGGCCCTCTCCAGCCCATCGGGAGCCCGTCACCCGTCTCTGCCCTTGTAACATAAACCCCTGACCCTCCTGCTCCCTCCCTACAACCCCCCACACGCCATCGAGGCATGCTCTGCCCTTGTATTTTCGTGTATGTACATGTGTATGTTGTATGTACAAAAGGGATGCGTTTGCCCGGATTGCTGGGGGGGTTACAAGTTTCTGCTGCCTTGTTGAGTGCTTCTACGTTATCCTGACAAGGTACATGTAGTCATGACGGTTAATGGGCAAGAGTCGTGGCAGGGTATCGCCGAGGTTGGTTGCCTTGTTTGCTTTTCCCTTTGCTGCTGGCTAACTCCCATCCAAGCGCCTTCAGGCAGAGAGAGCAGCGGCCATCCCGCCCAAATGGTCCATCCCTCCTGCAAAGCTCAATGAGCTTCGCCGCTCGACGACGCGTCCCTTGGATGTCATCCCCAGCCTCGTCCCTCACCATGAACTTCAAATCACCGGCCTCGACGCCCTCGAGCTGGCAGCCGCCATCCGTCGAGGCCAATACTCGTGTCTGCAGGTCGCGGAGGCTTACTGTCATCGGGCTGCCATCGCCCAGCAACTCACCAACTGTCTCAGCGACATGTTCTTTGCTGACGCCCTCGAGAGGGCGAGGCAGCTTGATCGTCATAGGGAGGAGACGGGCGAGACGGTCGGGCCGCTTCATGGCGTGCCGGTCTCGATAAAGGATCATATCGACGTCAAGGGCAGGCGATCCTACGCCGGCTTCATCTGCAACGCCCATCAGGCCGTCAGGGAACGCGATGCCCTCGTCGTCGACATCCTACGCAAGGCTGGCGCCGTCCTCTTCGTCAAGACTACGAACCCTCAGACGCTCATGGTCCTCGAGACGGTCAGCAACCTTCACGGCCGCACCCTCAACCCCTGGAACTCTGCTCTCGGCGCCGGCGGTTCCAGCGGTGGCGAGGGCGCGCTGGCTGCTCTTCACGGCACGGCCCTCGGCGTGGGAACCGACATCGGCGGCTCGGTCCGCGTTCCGGGCGCGTTCAACGGCGTGTACGCTTTCAAACCGTCGGGTAATCGCGTGCCCATCTCCGGGCTTGAGTGCTCTATGAAGGGGTTTGAGTCTATATGCGGCACTGCCGGTCCGTTGGGTCGTTCCGTGGCCGATCTGGACTTGTTCATGCGTGTCGTTCTTGGTGCTGAGCCTTGGCTGCTTGATCCGTTGTTGGCTATGCCTTGGAGGTCGCTTACGGAGGAGATGAGGGGGTGGAAGCTGAGGGTTGGCTTCATGGAGTGGGATGGTGTCGTGAGGCCTCATCCTTACATCACGAGGGTAATGACCGATGTGCGTGCCAAGTTGGAGAGGGCTGGGCATGAGGGTATGGGGAGACTTTGCTTGCTTCGTGTTTCGAGAGCTGACGGGGGAGTACAGTCTTGGACTTTGAGCCTCATCATCACAAGAGGGCCTGGGACGACATCATTCTCCCCCTTTACTTTTCCGACGGCGCCGTCATGACCAAGAAGGCGTTGGCCGAGGGGAACGAGCCCATGCTGCCGGCGGCCAAGAGACTGATTGAGGATCCCATCGTGAGACAGCTATCCGTCGAGGAGACCTGGGCGGTAAGAAGTTTCGTCTTGTCTCGGGGAAGAACAAGATTGCTGATCCTGCTTCCCCTCCACTCTCAAGCTCAATATTGCCCGCGACGAATACCGCGCAGACTATCTCCAACGCTGGGCCTCTACGGCTTCCAAGTCTTCCTCCGGCAAGCCAATCGACGTCCTCATCTGTCCACCCTGCGGCTCGCAGAGTACGGCTCACGACGTGAAGCCGTGGTGGGGATACACTGCCTTGTGGAACTTGCTCGACTATCCTGCTGGCGTTCTGCCTGCTGGCAAGGTGTTGGCTTCGGACGCGTATCCTGAGGGTTACGCGCCGGTCAACGAGCTGGATGAGGAGAATATGAACATCTGTGAGTCGATTCCTCCCCATCTTGCTTGGGCTGTTTTTTTTTTTTTTTTTTTTTTTTTTTTTTTTGTATTGACTCGGTACATGTAGATGATAATGCCCTTTACCTGGGAATGCCTGTTGCTGTGCAAGTTGTGGGGAGGAGGCACGAGGACGAAAAGGTTCTGGGCGCGATGCAGGTCATCGACGAGGTCCTACGAGCTTAAATGTAATTTTTTTTTTTTTTTTCCCTTTTTTGATGCTTTCGTCTCTGTTTCGCGATTGTATGTAAAATAGTCTGTACGACTTGGTTGCGGGTGCATTGCAATTGCCCTTCTTGGATAAGTGTCTCTCGTGAAACCAACTCTGACTGTGAAACTTGGCGTCTCGATCGGGATGTTGGCCATCATCTGGACCACGTGGGGGAAGTCTTATCATGCGAACAGGTGTTTCGCCCTCGGCGACCCCGTTGACCGGAAGGATTCTGTTTCGAGACGACTGCGGGTCGCTGGAGAGTTGTGGGGGTTGTCCATGGCTTGTGAATGGCAACAAGGCTGCGGCTTCATTGCTGAATCGAGAGTTGGATCCCTTTTCTTGTTAGAGTTGGTGCTCATCTTTGCCAACATACAGTCATACATACATACATACATACATACATACATACATACATAGCTTTTCGCGTCATCTTGGCTCGAAGCATTGGCTATCTGGCATCATCCCAGCACAAGTCGTCGCCCAGCCTCACCACTTATGTACTTGCATTAAACTCGGTCGTGAGAGTCATGACACGGCGCAACGTCTAATATCGAGGAAATGAAGCTCGTCCCCGCATCAACGCTACCGGAGTTCTCACGACGTATGCGTGCATGTGCGTTTGCATGTGTGTATGTATGTATGTATGTATGTATGCAATCGACATCAACATAGCCCGAGATAATGTGTGTGTTCCCCAGGTTCCCCCCCCCCAGGTCGGCAGTTTACAACTCCATTCCTGTCTGTGAATTTATCCCGGCATCTTCCTTACCCTTTAGACCTTACAAACGAGCTCCTTTCTTAAGGAAGATGCTGAAATAAATTCTCAGGTATGTAGGGCACTCTCACAACTTAAAATGTCGATAGATCGTCACCGTTCGATGCCCTTACCTTGGCCGCAAATATCGCCGTCACCAGTGTTTCCAGAACAGTCTGTCGTCCTCGAGCGCTTCCAAGTCGCTCAGAGTCGAGGCGACTGTGGCGAATCTACACAAAGTATGTATTCGTGTATCATCCTGATTCATCATCCATGATGTTGACTCCATGGCATATCAAGACGCATACCATTGCCGGTAACGCGAGCTCCATCGTATACCATCGCATAGACTCCATGACCCTCAAAAGTCGCGATACGATGGGCTTGATACGAGCTTACCCTGATGCCGGTCCCATACTGCCTTTATATACATCTAGTAGTTTTCAAAGTCGACTGAGACAATCACGCTTCGTTTCCATCACCTCTTCCTCCTTCCTTCATCTCACTCGAAGCCCAAGACTTCAGAAACCATGTCCTTCACTCTCACTCTCATCGGCTTGACCCTGCTCTCCAAGTCTTGGTTGGTACATGCCCAAGGGGACGACGCCGTGCCATTTACCAACGGCTTGACGCTCGGACAAGGGTACGAATACATAATACATCCAGCGAGCCTCCTTACATGAACATCCTCTCGCTGGGCCGTTCCAACCACAGCGTTACTGAAACAGAGATTCAGATATAATACATTTACGGGAAAGGGGGCATTCCACGGTGCTGTAGAGTTCGTGCCCGGCAAGCAAAAACGGCAAACCAAGGCCCCCTTCCTATCCCCGCGTGTTCTCGCTCCCGGCTCGAGTTACCCCTTTAAATTCACGCCTCCGGAAGGCAACCTCACCGGCCTAGACTTGGAGAAATATTTCGCAAAGCCTGATCCAAGTCAGAGACTGGAGGAATTGCCAGAGAACCGCGAGCAGAGTGTATTCGTACAACTTCTAGCAGCGCAGGAACCCGTCGGCAGCAAAGACTACTGCTCCGGTAAATTCCATGCGAATAAGCATCTCGTCACCTCATTCACGTAAGACGGCTTCTTCCAAGAGACACCGAAGGGGTGAGCATGTTTGATCTGACGGTCGGAACACAGGGAATATCTGAAGAAGCTTGACGTGAGCGCTTCTGCGACGATTTCGGCATGGGGTCAAGGCGCCAGCCTGTCCGGCGGGTATCTCGATCAGGCCAAGGTGATGACACCCATGATACGAGTCAAACCCCGAGTCATCTTAACATGATGATGTGCAGTTTTCCAAGAGTACCTTGACCTATGTGGCCACAATGAGCGTCTCGAAGCAGCTCGACGACAACTCTAAATTCCGATTCGGCATAGAAAACTACCACAACGACACCTTTACAAGAGACTTTGGTGACCGATGGATTCTAGGTGCGTTTTTTTTCTTCTTCTTTCTTTTCATCATGGTGGAATTCTCGTCGGATTGACCCATGGTTTCAAGGCTTCTTGAAAGGAGGCAGGATGGCTATCAGGGTCTCCATCACCAAGACATCGAATTCCAGCAACGATGACCTCATGGCGAAGTGAGTCCCCGCCCCATACAGCACAGCAAAGTCGTCTAATCAAGCTCCTTTTCTCCACGTGTAGGGCCTCCGAGTCACTGAGCTTCTGGGGAGCATCAGGGGGCCTCAGCGAGTCAGCCAAGAATAACATGGAGAGTCTCAGTAAGGAAGCCACCGTCGACGTGTCTACATTCTTTGAGGGAGACTTGGGATTGCTCGGGCATGACATCGTGCCCAAGTCGTCGTCGATGAATCCCGTCGAGGACATTTTCTCGCAGGCCAAGCAACTGTCCGACGCTTTCCTCGAATCGGCCTGCAAACATGAAGTCAAATACGGGTGAGCTCGTTGGCTGTCCATCTGTCCATGCCATTGTTCTGATAGGGGGATCCATAGTGTCGTTCTGGAATCATACGAAACCCTTCCCGATTTCCCCCGGAACCAGCATGTGGCCGACTACAGCGATGCCATCGTCAAGGTGAGCGTGACCCAAGAACCTTGCGATTCATGCGTGCAGCGAGCTCATAAGCTTGGTAAGTCTTTCGACGTTTTGGGACAGCTGGTCAAGGTGACAGAACTGAAGGAGGCTCTCGTTCGGAGTAAGACGCTCATCCCAGTACCTCGCATGACTTCCGACAGAGGCCTCTGACTCGTCCCTTGTTTGCAGGCAAAGAAGTACCAGAGAGCTACAAGAACAACGTTCAGAGGACCGCGGAGTCTGTCGTCTCCCTCTGCCGACAATGGGTTCGTGGCTCTGAGAGGGATGGTTCAATGTCGCTGGATGCTAACGACGCAAGGCCAGATAAACAACGTCACCAACCAGGTTATTGACCCAGTGTCATCCGGGAATAGCCTCGAGGACTGGATGCAAACGAGTTTCATTGACAAGTATAAGCCCCTTCTGCCAAAGCCAGTAAGTACCTCTCGCCGCCAACTATCACACGCATATATACTCTCGGTTCCCACATACGTACTACGTTTCTATATACTAATGACACGACGCAGCCCCCCTCTAAGCCAGAGCCCCAGCCAGAACCCCAGCCAACGCCCAAGGTCCCCTGCCGCGAAACCGTCCCGTGCTACAACGAGATGTTGCGGCTGAAAGGTTCGCCAGGCGCCCTTGAAACGGATTGCAGGACGGGACAGTTTTCTCGCCGAAAAACGGCGCACTTCGACCCCCAGTTTATGGGGGATGAGAAATGCTATGCCATTCAAGTTGTCATTCCCAACCAGGTCGAGTTGAACGCGAGCACTTACTGGCCAGTCTGCGAATGTATTATGAAGGAGGGCGACGCTTAATGAGGTCTTGATCCCGGGATGCCACGCTTTGTCTATGTGAAGATAGTATATTTGAGTATTCGTAATAGCTACATGTCAAACAGCTATAAGTAGATCCGGTAGGAATTATAGCGGAGTAAAATAGTGATTATATAGTATAGAGTAGAGAGATATAGAGAGGTACGAAGAGAGTTATAATCTTAATTATCTAATACTATCTAAGGGAGAATTCTAATCCTTTCTTATAGCCTAGTTCTTCTATAGGTATATTTCTAATTATTTCTACTAGAGAAGGCTATCCTAGCTATTATCTTACGCTAGCTAATTTCCCTAATACGTAAATATTATAAGGGAGGGCTATCCTAGCTACTACCTTATACTAGCTAATTACTCTTTATACTCTATAGCTACTAATATACCCCCCTAGCTAAGGTACTTTACTTAGTAACCCTTTATAATAGCTTTACTTTACTTCTATTAAGATCGCTTAATTATTCTAATTACTTCTTCCTACTTAAAATACTATAGAGTAAATAGACTTAAATAGGCCTATTATTTTCTAGCCTTAAATAGCGTAGCTAGCTACTATTACTACCTAAGGTATTACTTTCTCTTAATATAAAAAGTAGTAGAGGGCTTAATCTTTTCCCCCTTCTTCTTATCCTTAAGCTCCTATCTATCGTAAGTAACTCTTTTCCGCTTCTTAGGCTCCTATACCTATTTGTTAGATTAATACTAACCCTATTATACTATAGATAAGCTACTCCCTACTTTTTCTATAGGAGGAACTAGACTAGCTAGACATTTCTCTTAGTATTACTATTAGTACTACCTACGCTACCTCTATTACTAGTAATAAGGACAATAATATAGAGAATAGTAAGATAGCTTAGCCTATTATACCTTTTATAGCTCTAGCTAAGGTTTATTAGCTCTATAAATTATTAGATATAGTTAGCTTACCTATCTATAAACTATTAAAAACCCTATTGTTCCTAGGGATTATTACACGGAGCCCTACTCTATATACTTTGTTAATAATAAGAAATATTATAACTAGCTTAGGAAGCCCTATGCTAAATTATACGCCTCGTACGCTTTAAACCGCTAGTATTATATATAGCTTACCCCTATCCTTATAGACGTTATAGTCGCCTAGTAGGTAGCCTTTTACTATAAGAGTAGGGAGGTAGAGGCGACGATAAAGGTAAGGGACTTAGTTTTTTTAGCTAAGTAGGTAGAGTATTACCTTAGTATACTAAAGAAGGTAGGGAAAATCCTAAAGTAAGTTAATTCCTTCTATTTCTTTAGAGGATACTTAATATTTATAGAGGGACTACTAAGATTGTTCTATCTAGCGCTTACCTAACCGCTAGCTTAGTCTTAGCTAAGCCCCTATCCGCTACCCCCTAGCTACTATAAAGTTAGTAAAAGAAGAAGATAAAGAAGAAAATAATAATAAGGAAAAGGAGGGTAGTCTAGCTACTATACTATCTATAGTATCCTAGGCTATCGCTAGGTTTAATCGCTAGCTAATAGTAGTAAAGGGTTTAGAGGGGAGGATTAGGGTAGTAGAGGAGGGGGTTTAGCGGTTAAAGTCTATAGTAAAGGGCCTAGAGAGGGGAAAGTAGGTAGCATTAGGTAGCGTAGGGTCTAGTAGAAAGCATTAGAGGCTACCTAATAGCTAAGATAGTACTAAGGCTAATAATTAGACCTAGAATTAACTTTTATCTATACTAACTAGCTATTAACTACTTCTTCTATTCGTAGCCCTATTTATCTCTTCTTTTTATATCTTTATTCTTTCCTTTACTTTTTTCTCTTAAATTAGGCCTTCTATATTATAGATTATATTAAGAGACCTAAATTCCTTTAGCTTCTAAAGTAGGAGAACCTTTATTATCCTATCTACCCTTATTACATTCGTAGGTACCTAGTCTACCTTAATCTAGCTAGCTTAGACCTTTTACTAAAGCTAGTATTAATAGATATTAATATACTATAGTCTTATAATAAGCTTTACGCTAGGCTCTATTAATAATTTAATAGTCTACTTATTATTATATTCTAGGTAAAGTCCCCTTTCTAGCTAAATATCTAGGGATCTAAGTAACCTATTAATAAAGATTACCTCTTTTACTATAGATAAACTAGCTAGTAGCTTAGCTTTTATACTTAAGGTAGTTACTATATCTTACTTTATTACTTTCTAGGTAATTAGGCCTCTATATAGCGTTATTATAAATCTACTTAAGCTCTTTTAGTCTTTTATATTATTTATAAATAAAGTATTACTTAATCTAAAAACCTTAGTTTATCTTTTATTCTATTACTTCCTAGTTAAATCCCCTATAAGTAAGTTCCCTTTAAGTATTTAAGAACCTAGTCTACTATTACCTTATAAGATTTATTAGGGTTTAAATTAAACTATAAAAGTTTAGAAATAGTAAAGCTAATGTCTAGTTTAATTAAGGTAGCTATAAAGATAAATAATCCTACCTTTTATTAATACTATATAATATTCTTTAAATAAGCTATTTATATTAACCTTTTAGCTAAACTTACTTTATAGGAATATATAGTATCCTTTTACTAAATATATTAAGTCTAGGGAATAAATAGTAAGCTATTTTATTAATATATACTTCTTAAATAAGGTATATATAATACTTTACTTAATCTTAGATAACATAAATACTTAGATACTACTTTAAGTTACTAACTATTATTAGCTTAAAAAGCTTCTTTAATTTCTCTATAATTTACTCCTTAAGTCCTCTATCCTTCTCTATAAAGGCTTAGATAAAGTTATCTATAAAGAAGAAAGTAATAAGTTATTTAATTATTATTATATATAGTTCTTATAGTATCCTATACATACTTTAAGCCTTAAGCTTTTCTATAAGGAATTTCTACTATAATAAAAGTAAGTAGTAAAGTCTATATAATACTTTATAAAGTTATAGAACTATTCTTTACTAAGTACTAAGCTAATTCTTTCTTATTCTATAGTATTAATAGTAAATCCTATATAATTTTCTTTAGCTTAGGCTTTATCTTAAATTATCTACTTATAAGAAAAGCTCTATAGATTAGTAACTTAATCCTTTATAATATAAAGTTATTAAATTATTTAACTTCTACTAATAGCTTCTTACTTATTATAGTTATTTAGTAACTTTCTCCTCTACCTTCTATAAATCCTTATTTAAAGAAATACCTAGTCTCTTACCTTACTTTATACCTAGTCCTATTTATACTACTCTTTATAGTATTAGTATTAGAAGGCTCCTTAGCTATTTACTTTTTAGGTAAACTAATAAATAAACTAATAAAACTATATTTAGATTATTATCTATTATTAAGAGAGATAGTATACTTATTAAGCTCTTATTATATCCCTAATTAAAAGCTTTAAGGTCCTCCCTTAGCTCTAAGTTTTCTATGTCTAACTTATTATTTAGAAGTATATTTATATTTATTATAACTACGATCTTATCCTTTATATTATCTTCTATAGAGTTCTTAAGGTTTAATTTCTTTATTTTCTCTACTAAGGCCTTATAAGTACTTACTTAGTTATTTAGTATTATAATTACTTTAATAACCTTAGTTACTATCTCTAGTAGCTTCTTTAGTAAGTTATCTAAATTATACCTTAAGGACTTATTAAAGGTAATGTCTTTAATAGAGATTACTTTTCTAAGCTAAAGGACCTAGATTTAAAAGATATTTATAGAGGTATATCTAATAAGGTATCCTATTTTTACTCTAGGTTTTAGCTTCTCTAACTAAGTTATCCTTTTTATTATATCCCTTATTATAGTATATGCTCTAGACTTATATACCTTTAAATAGTTATATATATAGGGTTCTTTTTTACCTTACTACCTCTCTAATAGAGTTAACTAATTATCGTCCTTTTAGCTAGAGTTCTTAGGAGACTTTAAGGTCTTATTACTTAAGAAAGCTACTATCTTAACAATTTCTAACTATAAATTATATAGAAGATTAGCTATAATTTATATCTTTCTTACTTACTTTATTACTATATTCTTTAAGCATTTAGCTCCTTTATTTAAAGTAAGTATATAAGGTATAAAGGGTTCTCTATTAATACTCTTATTTCTTAACTAGTCTCTAATATTTTTAGTAAAGAGCTCTCTATTAGTATAGAAGGCATTAGGTAAAGCCTAGACTAGGCCTTTAAGATAATAGTAAAGCTATGTATATGTTTAATAATATCTAAGGAAGAGAGAAGGAAAGGATATATATAAAGGTAGGGGTTTAAAACCCCTAGCCCTATACCTATATCGATATAGAAATATAAAAGTCTACGGCTATATGTAAAAGTACGTATAGCCTAGACTTACCTAGGGGCGGCCCTAGACTAGTTAGGGACTAGTCCTAAGGGAGCCCTAGAGAAACCCTAGAGAAGCCCTAGAGTTCTAGTACTGTCTTACGTAATAGCTCCCCTTACCTACGCTAGTACTAGTACATATACTAATACTTAACTCTTTTTCTAGCCTAGGCCCCCCTACCTAGTAATGCCCCCCTTTAGGTATTATTATTACCCTCCCTTACTTACCCTAGCTTCCTACCTCCTTATCTACCTATTTATTCCCCTTCCTACGATTAACCTATACCTTAACGTATATACGTAGCTCCTTACTATCTACTAGCCTCGTTAGAGTATTATTAGGCGTAGGCTTTATTAGGGCGTCTATAGGATTATTACGCTTATTAATTTATTATACCTATTAAGGATCGTACTAAGATAGTATTTTAGTTAAATAGATAATCGATAAATGTCTATTTAGAACTAGAGAGGCATCTTTTAGCCAGATCTCTAGTTAACTTATATACCTATAGGATCGTCTCTATCTTAGCGTTTTTAGATAGTAGGTATACTATCTTACGTATAGCGTTCCTAGCGCCTAGCTAGCGGCTATACGGTCTAATGCATTCTAATACGCATTACTAATGTTAGTAGGAGTAAGGTGTAGTTAGTACGCGTAGGCACGAGCGCGGGCGGATAGAGGTAGGTCTGAGTTATAGGCGCTTACTAGCACACACCTATGCGGGGTTAAGGCTATACTCCGAGGCAATGTAGGGCCTACTCCGGGGCTATATAGGGCTAATGCCGGGCCTACTCCGAGGCTATGTAGGGCTAATGTAGGCCCTACTCCGGCCCCTCTAGAGCATGTGTGTGATGTTATTACTACCGCTATAGCGGGTTTCTAACGCCTATATCTTACCCTCTTTCCCCCTCTCTATAGATCGGTAGAAAGGAATAAGTCTAATAATTAATTAATTGTTTTCTTACGTCCTTTCGAAGGATTACTAGCCTTCGACACTAATTAGTCTTACTAGCTCGTTAAGATAGATAGTAAGAAGAAGAGACTTAGTTTATATTCCGTCTAACCTCTCTAGTAGTCGGAACTTACCGAGTGCTACGACGATCTCTACTTTCTTCGCCTTTTCGATAAGCTCGAAGGAATTCGATATCGTACCTATAGAGGATTTCTAGAGAAAATAGGTTCCCGAAGAGTCCCCTATAAGGAGCGTTACATTACGTAGACAACATAGCATTATCCTTATAATAAGGTACCTCTAATAACGAAGCTCTTAGCTAAAGGTGTTATGTAATTCTTAATAGCATAAACATTACTAGCTGCCTAAGTAATCTTAATAATATCGCTATAAGGAAGGATCTTACGTAGCTAATAGAGGAGACAATAGACGTAGAGCTCGACTCTTATGTCGTTAGTAAGCTATAAGATTACACTTTTTATAACGATAATTCAGTACTATATAAGACGTACTAATACGACTTTAAGGGATAGAATAACGCCTTATTCTATCGGGTGTTACGGCCGCTAGCATAATAGCTTCGACGCTTACTTCGGTCGAAAGGCATCTACGCTAGCTACCGAAACGCTAGGATCGTAGAATCCCTTACCGCCCTCGTAGAGGTAGAAGACATGCTAGAATAGAACAGAAACGACCTACTAACATCGCGCGTAGCCTATGGATCTACTACCTACTGACTCTAACAACGACTACTCCGAGGAGACGAAGATTAGTATCCTATTCCTTACGTTGCTCCTCCTACTATTCCTCCCGTTACGCCCGTTACCGCGTCCGTACCTAATCCTACGCCTAAGTCTATCCGCTAGATACCTACGTTATACCCTACTCCCTTAGGTTATAACCCTAGCTGTACGGCTCTACGTTAGCCGACACGCTCTAAGAAGGACGACAAGGCTAAGGCATCGTAACCTCTAGCACGCCTATTCTCTCTACCGCTTCTAGACCGATCGCTATACGATCTACCGCTACCTAACGTCCCGAATAAACACCCTAACTCCCGTCGCATAGCTACCTTCGCGAAGGGATAGGATAAAGGTAACCGCTTCGGTAGTAAACGATTTAAGCTATTCGATAATACGATAAATACGTTTATGTAGACGTGTTAGCGGTATAAGATTAAGCCTAAAGAGGCGTACGCCGTTTTTCCCCTCGCCCTATATAGATATGCCTAGAAGTATTTTAACGCGTATATAGACTAGAAGGGCTATACGATTAGAGAGCTATACTAACTTATAAAGGCCTAGTTCTCCTTAGACGAAGATCGCGTTATATACTATAATAAGTACTAGATCGTCTTATTTACCTAGATATAACGCGATAACCCCGATAAGACAAAGCTCGAGGTTCTCGATCTACTATAGAAGAGACTTCTTAACTACTAACGTACCCTATTACTATATCCGAATAACTACTCGTTATAGTCGACGTTAACCTATGCCTATTATAGCGTCCCTAGGTTCGAGCTTACCCTTAAAGGACGTAAGGATTTATCGTAGGCGCTAATCGTAGCCCTACGAGCGGCTATTATAAAAGGTAACTTAGAGCCTCCTACGATCGCGACGATAAAGATCACGGACACGTTAACGCTAGCGCTAGCGCGTACGACTACTTCCTTCCTTATAGATAGGAAGTATAACTACGCTAGCGCCTCGTTAAGTCTAAATAGTCCCTATCGCTAGAAAGGAGCGGTACCCTCGATACCGTCGTTATAGGCTAAGAAGTGCTACGTCTACGGTAAATCCGGCTACTTCTCGACGAAGCATTCCGACAGAGAACGCCGTAAAGCTCGCCGTAAATACCTCCTATAGTAGTAGGTTAACGGTAAGGCGGTAAGTAACGCTATATACGCTTCCTAGCTCGTAGCATACGAGAGTGATTCCTATAACGACGATAATAAGTATAAGGCTAAGGCGTATATTATAGAGGAGGCCTCTAAGGACGAAGACGCCGACGAAGGCGTTAACCTTAACTTCTTTATAATAGCTACTACGTTCCTTAGTAACGAATACGCCCGTTACTAGCTTAGGCTCCTAATAGTAGCCTCGATAGCCTCTTCCCCTATCTCTTTCTCTTCCTTATTAGCTAGATCGATAGCTCTAACTTCTTTTCTTCTCGACTAGTATTCCTCGTAGGCCTTTTAGGGCATTATCCTAGACATAGGTACTGCCTAGGACTTAACGGCTAGTAAGGCTTAACTCCTCGCTTTATAGCGCGAGGAGCCTAGTATCGTACTTAACGAATCTACTAAGGGTACAGTTATAATTACGTTTAGCGGTATAAAGCCCGTCTCGTCTATCGGCTCTGCCTTAGTACTAATACCGGTTAGCTAGGTTAAATTCTATATCCTAGACACCCCTACGCCCTTCCTTCTTTACCTCTGAGATATGTAGCGGCTCTCCTACTATCTTAACGTCCCTCGTAGTTACATAGTGCGCTTAGACGGTTATAAGATCCCTATTATTATCCGCTAGGGCTACCCCTAGATGTTCCTTAACCGATACTAGTAAGTAGCGGTAGCCTCCTTTCTCTTAGATATTAAGCTATGTCGTCTATATAGTCGATTTAGTTACCCTTCTATCTAACGCCTTTATAATCTACTTACGAAGGCTAGCTATAAGGTTAAGTAAGACGACCTCGCCGAGATTAGTAAACTCTACTACTACTACTAGGTTAAGGGCCCCTCGCTAAGAAGGTTTAAGTTTACGTTACGAGACGATTATAACTTTAACTACGAAGTAATCGTAGACGTAATATACCTCGATAGCCGCCTAGTCCTACACGTTGTTAACTCCGCTACGTCGTTCTAGGTAGCCCGATTCCTCTATAAGATAACTGCCTAGCACGCCTAGGAGATAGTTAAAGCCTACTAGGTAGATACCTATCTCGGTCTACTAGATATCCTTGCTTATAATGCTAGCACGAACTTTACTACGGCCGAATTCCGTTCTAAGGTATAGCTACACGGTATCTCGTGCCGATAGATCCCCGTAGAGGCATATTAGAGTATTAGGAAGGTTAAGAGATATTACGCCCTACTCTACCGTACGTACGAGATCTTTAGGGTAGAAGTAAAGGACGCCTCCGTAGATTCGATCCTTTAGATAGCTATTAAGGCTATTAATGATATGGCTAGTCCTAACGGCCTTATCCCGACGTTATTAGTATTTAGTGCCTACCTACGGCTTACGATAGAGAGCCCTCCTTCTACTACGACGATATAACGTACTAAGGTATTAGTAAAAGCTATAGCTAAGCTACGATAGATTATAGCTTTACGTCGTATTAACGAGGGCCTCTAGCTCTAAGGATTAACGTAAGGGACTACGTCGCTTCTATCCTCCCTCGCCCTTAGTAGTAAAGTTCTCGTCTACTAGGAAAAGAAGGGATAGTAAGGACCGCACTAGGTCCTCGCTATAGATAATCACGAGGTTACTATTAGACTCGCCTACAGTCCCTTAACTTTCTAGTCTACGTACGTTAAGCCGTACGTACGTAACGTTATTACTAGCGAGCACGAGTTAACTCCGCGGTAACTAGGCCGCTAGAGTAGCTAACAACGTGTTGTTATAGGCATCCCTATAGGGATCTATAACGACGACGACGAGTTCGAGACCTTCCTTATTACCCGCGAAACGTTAGATAAGGAGCTATCCCTACGTCTCCGCTAGGAAGGGAAGATTACTATACTAGGCGCCCCTTTTAAAGCGTCTAACGAGGTCGAGATTAACGCCCTACTAACTTCTAGTACGATTATCCCTACTATATATAATATACGAAGACGCTAACGCGTCTTTAAGTTACGGCTCGTTCGAGAAGTTAAAGGTAAGACGATAAATACCCTATACGAGAAATTACGTCTTATCGTATAGGGGTATAACGATTACGAGAAGGCTACGCTATTAACGTAGTTACTAATAATATAGCGTAGTAGTTAACGTCTCGTCCTTACCCTCGTACCCTCTCTTCGTTAACGAGGCTTTATGTTAGCCTTCTAGGACATTACATAGGCCTACCTGTAGTCTAAGTCTAAGCTATAACGAGAAGTTATCGCTAAGCTACCCCGCGAGCTCGAAATAAAGTTCCCTAAGGGGACGGTCTTAAGGATCGTTAAGCCCTTATATAGGATCGTAGAAAGTAGTGTTTACTAGTTCGAGACATACTAGGGTTACCTTCGTAGTAACCTCTCGATAATACTAACGTTCGACCTATGCTTATTAATATCTAACGATAAGTCTAAGATTAGTTTATACGCTCTATAGATAGATAATACGATGTTCCTTATAAGTAGAGAATTCCTTAACATTAAGGCTTATAAGCTTCTTAACGTAGGCATTAAGGCTAAGGACTAGAAGGAGCTCTACGCTAGCTAGAACGAGGACTTTAACGGATATAGAATTACGATATACGATAATAAGCACATCTACGTAGGTTAGAAGGGCTAAGCTAGTAAGATCGTAAGCGTACTAAACGAAGATCTTACGGTATATGTCTAACAACGAGCTTAGGGCGTATATATCGTAAGTATCTATTAGCCTAAAGCATTATACGATCTTACTGTTACCGCCTAAACATAGGATCTATTAGATACTAACATTGCCCGCCTAAACCGTCGGCTCCTATAGTAATAATAGAACCTAGATCGTAGCCTTACGTTCGCGCTAATAGACCTATATTAAGTAAAGCTATTTATCTTTACCGACGCCTCCTTCGCGAATAATAGGGACCTCTCCTTATAGATAGGGTTTATTATCGTTTTAGCTAAAGACGACGCGAGCGAGGATAAGAACAGGCACGCCTTTATAATAACTAGTAACATCCTCTACTAGGCCTTAACGAAGAGTAAGAGGGTTACCTAGAGCGTGCTTGCTTCGGAGATCTACGCCCTCGTCGCTAGATACGACTTAGCCTTTGTCCTCTCTAACGCCCTATACATTGTTTTTACGCGACTTAGTCTCCTAGCGCCGCCTATTATTATGTATACTAACTCATACTCTCTATACGAGTACTTAGTTAAGATAGGCATAACTATAGAGAAGCGGTTAATAATTAACCTTACTACCCTACGTTAGTTATACGAGAGGTACGAGATCGAGGAGGTTCGATAGATCGATAGTCGCGATAACCCTACTAATAGCTTAACGAAGTAGGTAAGGAACGAGGCTCTAACGAGGCTAGTAGATAAAGGTAAGTTACGAGTACGAATAGAGGCTTAGGTCGATAGGAAAACGGATGCGTATTAATGCGGATTTAGAACTAATCTAAGGGGTTCTCTCTCTCTAATGCGCGTACCTTCGCGATTAGAAAGAGAGTCTAGTGTTAGTAGGAGTAAGGTATAGTTAGTACGCGTAGGCACGAGCGCGGGCGGATAGAGGTAGGTCTAAGTCACGGGCGCTTACCGGCACACACCTATGTAGGGTTAAGGCTATACTCCGAGGCAATGTAGGGCCTACTCCGGGGCTATGTAGGGCTAATGCTAGGCCTACTCCGAGGCTATGTAGGGCTAATGTAGGCCCTACTCTAGCCCCTCCGGAGCATGTGTGTGATGTTATTACTACCGCCGTAGCGGGTTTCTAACGCCTATATCTTACCCTCTTTCCCCCTCTCTATAGATCGGTAGAAAGGAATAAGTCTAATAATTAATTAATTGTTTTCTTACGTCCTTTCGAAGGATTACTAGCCTTCGACAACTAATCTCTATTAATGCTAATCTATAGTTAGACTATTTTAGGGCAAAGCTAGCGCTACTCCTAGGATATAGCTAGGCGATCCTAGCGTTATTCCTAGAGTCTTTAGGGGTGTTTCCGGGGTACGTAAGATGTTACGTACTCGTGAATACCTAGGCATCGCTTAGGTAACTAAACCGGCTTAGCCCGTAACATTACCCCCCCCCCTTATTATGTTATTAGGGCGGTATAGGGATTACCCTAGTAGGGGCCCTACCTATTAAATCAGTAGGTAGCGGATTAGGCTAACAGTCCTACTTTTTACTTTTTTATTATTACTATAAAAACAACTATAATAACTAAAACAAGCACAATAGTAGTAGTAGTAACAACAACAGTAGTAACATTATTAGTAGTAGTAGTAGCAGTAGTAGCGGTAGTAACAGTAGTAGTAAGGTAAGACTATAGCCCTACGTAATATGTAGAGCGAGGCCTAATCGTCGACCTAAGCTAGTATAAGTGATCTAACGGACCTTAAGCTATCGCCCGTACGTAACCCCGTTACGCCGTCTAGGAAAAAAGCTCCTCGGCCGCCCCTAGCTACGCCGGCAAAACTAGCTCCTAAGGTAGGTACGTAGCGCCGCTAGCCGCCCTACGCGGTGTACGTAGGTCGGATAGCCTAGGGCGAGGCGAAGGCCTACTAGGAGTAGGCCTCCGTCCGCGCCTAGGCCTATTATAATTACGCCCGCCTAGGCTTACGGTGCTAGCCCGTAAGTTTAACCCTTATCTATCGATTTTACTAGAAAATAGATTGCTAATAGGTTATAGATAGTGTAGGTAAAGCTAGAGGGGGTAGCGGCGGCCTATGCCTTAGCTAACTTTTTAGAGACCTATTACTAAGGGTTAGACGAGGCGCTAGGAGAGGACGACGTCTAATTCTAGCGTATCGCCTAAGAGGCGATGTAGCTCCGTAGCTATTAGTCGTGCTAATACTTACTTAGTTACTATCCTATCCGCGTTCTTAGTTACGTAATTGTCGTAAACGTTAAGCGTACTATAGATTACTATCGTACTAGTCGACGGGTCCCTACTAACGTTTATACTCTTCTAGTACTTCTATGTCCTTTAAGTATTCTAATAGCTCCTAGGTTAACTTAGTATACCTATCCTATTAGACTAATACTTTACGTCGACGTCTACGTCCGACCTTCTTCTAATAGGCGGCTACTACTTCCGCGATTTTCTATTTAGCCTTACTATCCTCGTTCGTAATTAGTAGCGGTTATAAGTTATCTACCCTTTATCTTAGAAGTAGATCGTTAGCTACTAGACGGAGGAGATCGATATAGAACATAGGGTAGATGTTTCCTTAAATATTAAGTTCGATATTATATAGACTAATAATGTAGGTAATAGTATACTTATAATAGAGCTAATCGAGCTTCTAATTTAGTTTTAGCGAACGGTAGTTCCTTATATATAGCTAGACCTTATTACTAACCTTAAATCGATTAGTAGGGCGTTAACGTCGATTTACTATTTCTTCTATTCGCGCCTATATAGCGGTAGCTTTAGCGTAGATAAAATCTATAGTATCCTTAAGTTAATCTACGAAGAGCTATACTTTACGTACTTCGATAGAAACGCGTTCTTCCTTCTCTTCGTAGAGTTCGATTAGGTTTATATAGTAACTATATTCTATAAAGAAAGGGCTAATATTAGTAATAGAGGACGTCTAATTATTAAGTACGAGTTATATAGCGGGTAAGAGAGTACCCTAATTATCTTAGGTAAAGTAAGTATAGGCTTAGAGATATTATTATATCTCCTAGTTAGCTTATTCCGTCGCCCTATCTATCTCTAGATAATAGCTAGTACTTAGCCGTTACTCTATTCCGGTTAATTAATAAAGCTCGTACTAAAAGTCGCCTATCTAGTTTAACCCTTAGTTAGAGATAATCGATATTAGTATTCTATAAAAACAGAAGTATATAGTTAGGAATCGTTATATATAAGTAATAGCGTCTATCGTTATTATAGCTTCTAGGGTTAAGGCCTTCGTTAAGTAATCCGTAATTACCTAGAGGAACTTATATCGATTACCCTTTATTAGTAGGAGCGAGGTAATAAAATCTATAGATAGATAGGCATAGGGTTAGTCTAGTACTAGGAGAGGTTATAAGAGAGTCCTCCTTACCTTATACTAGATATAACCCTAACCGCACGGTCTATAGTTACGTATAAAACGCTAGATTACTTACGTAATTCCTAGCTAGAAGAATTATCGTAACACGATATTATAGGTACCGTTCCTACCTAGGTGTCCGACGATTAGAGACTCGTACGCTTACTAGATTAGCTATGTTCGTAAGGTATCTAGCTAATTACCTCCCTTAGTTATCGACGTAGGTTTTCCTAGAACCTAAAGGCAATCTCTAAAAAGAAGCTACCTAGCTCTATTAACTATGTATTCTAATAGTTATATCTTTAGGGCATCTAGTAAAAGTTTACGATCTCTACTTTATATTACTCTAAGGACGAGCTAGTACTTAGTGTCGGTTATTAATGTCTCTTCCTAAAGCTATTATAACTCCTCGTTAAGCCGAATTAGGTAGCCTTCTCCTAGGATATAAACGGTTATTACTCGACCCGCTAGGTTAAGTCTAAGGTTAATTTAGGCCTTCTCTAGGGTAACTCCTAGGTTATTCTAGGCATATTCCTAGGCCGCTCTAGGGCACTCCTAGATACGTTCTAGGGTAATTAACTAGATAATATATCCTTATTCTCTCTTATTATTAATTCCTACTAGTATATCTTATTCCCGCCTTAAAAGTACGTCTAGGACTACTACTTATTCTCCTAGTTAGTACTCGAGAGAGTAATTATATCCTACTAGGTTAGCTACCTAGCGACTCTACTATTCGTTTAACCGTCTACGTTATATAAAGTATTAGAGGTTATTATAGTCCGTTTATATCCTAAAGGGTAGCCCGTTCTATAGCTCTAGTTACTAGAAGTCTAAGTAGCGGATAATAGTAAGTATCTCCTTATTATAAATAGGATAATTATACTCTACTAGAGATAATCTCTTTAAGAAGAAGCTAATCGTATGCTTATACCCTTTAGCGTTAAGTTAGGTAAGGACACCCCCTATAGTAAACCTAGAATAGTCGGTTTCTAGGATAGACTATCGTTCTAAGTCCTAGGCTACTAAAATCGGGGCTTTATAAAACGCTTCCTTAAGTTAGTAGAAGGCTATATCTTACTCCTTTCCCTAGACGAATAGCGTATTCTTCTTTATTAGGGAGTTAAGGGGTTACGTTAATCTCGAGTAATTATAGATAAAAATCTAGTAGTAGTTCGCGAATCCTAAAAAGCTTTTAACTCCCTTAATTATATAAGGTACCTCCTACTCCTAAATTACTTAAAGCTTCTCTAGGTCGTAATAGAGCCCCTATTTAGCCTTAACGATAAATCCTAGATACTTTACTTCTTAGGTATAGAAGGTGTATTTCTTCGGGTCTAGATATAATCTAGCCTTAGCTAGTTATACTAAGACTAGCCTTACCTTTTCTATATATTCGGCCTAGGAACCTAAAGTGTAGATTAATACATCGTCGAGATAGGCGGTTATAAAGTCGTCTAGAAACTCCTAAAGGGTTATGTTTATATATTGTTAAAACGTCGCTAGTAACCCTATTAACCTAAACGGATAGACTAGCTATTCGAAGAGGCTAAAGCGTGTCTAGAAAGCTATTTTATATTTATATCTAGCTACTATACGGATCTTATAGAACGTAAAAACGACATCTAACTTCGTAAACTACTTAGCCTATTAAAGCGCCTAAAGCGTTTCTCTAATAAGTAGTAGACTATACCTATCCTTCTTCGTAATAGCGTTTAGAGCTTAATAGTTATAGTAGAACTAGAGTTAGCTATCGGCTTTTCTAACAAACAAGACAGGGGCTACTATAGAGGAGCTACTAGCTTAGATTATCCCTTAATTAAGGAGTTCGCGTAAGACTTTTCGTAAGATAAGGAGTTCCTCTCATAACATGTCGTAGAGTAGCCCCTAGGGAAGGGGGGGGTTACGTTCTATCCTTATTAGGTACTAGGTGTATTTTATAATCGATCCCTAGTCGAAGGGGTAGTAGTTCTATAGATTTTTCTAGTGCGAAAAGGTCTAGGAATTCCTCTAATACCTCCTTTAGGATATAGTTAGCTAGGTTTACTAGTGTCTTCTTTTATAAGGCTTTCTCGATGTCCTATAAAGAAACCGCCTAAATATCGAGTGCCTCGTAGCCTTATATAGTAATTTCTCGTCGATATTCTACTCTAAAGACTAACCTAGAGACTAATTAAGCTTAGAGGATTTGTTAGATTCGTATAGAATGTCCTATTAGGGAAAGAGGGACTTTAATCTTCCTAGTTCTATACTAAATTAATTCCTTAGCGGTAAAGTAGGTAACCTTATTTTTAACTATCTAAGGTCTTCCTAAGTATAGAGGTTATCTAAGGTTCTCGATTATATTAGTAAATACCTATTCCGTCTATCTATTAATATCTATTTAGAACGTTACGATCCTATATAAAAAGATAGGTAGAGTGTCTATTAAAAAGGGGGATAGAGGTCTCTTCTCCTTATCGATATATAGTAGCTTTAACTTCCTTATAGTATATAGGTCGATTATAGCGTAGCGGTTATATCCGCTATCTAAGAGGGCTAGAGTCTCTTTAGTTCCTATATTAATAGTTAAGGATATAGGTAACATTAAGTATAGTAGCCTCGCCCTCTTCTATTTCTCCTCGACCTATTTCTAATTACCCTTACCCTAACTTTAGTAAGGGTTTACTCGTTTTCTAACTTAGAGTCGTCGTCTATTAGTACCTCTTCGATCCTTCCTATTAAGGTACTTATTTTCTTAATTAACTCGTTTTTCTTCTTTCCTCTCGCTACACTTCTTCCTTCCTTTAGGTCTTTAGGTCTTAATCGATAACTCCTCGCTAGGTGCCCTTCCTATCCGTAGCGGTAGCACGCCGTAGACGATAACTACTAGGTCCTAACCTTATAGATGCTAGACATCTACGTATCGCCCTCTACGTCTTATCTAAATCCCTAGTTCCTCGTAGCTAGGTTTAGTCCCCCTATTAATAGCTATAGGTTATAGAGGCGCTCGACCCTAGCGGCGATCTTAGCTACCTTAATATAGTATTTTATAAAGTTATTAGAGGGTAGATCCGCGGCTACTAGAGCGTTCCTAATCCTATTATTTAGGGTGCTATCTAAGAATAGGATCTTTATAGAGGCTACCTACGTACTACTACTAGCTTCTACTAACTTCTGTTCGAAATAGGGAAGGTAACTAGTAAAAGGCGTTCTTTCTCCTTATTTTATCGAACAGAGGGTAGTAGCTATATAGGGTTAAAGGTCGACGTCTAGATAGATTAAATCGATATAGCTTATAAATTTATCTAGATCGTAATTAACGTTACTTCTATTCTAAAAGTATATCGAGACTATCTATTATAGCCTAGAGTCTAAGTAAGAGTAGATATAGTAGAATATCTCTCAGTTTATATCGAAGAAGTCTACGTTAATAAATATCTTTTCCCTAATTAAGTACGCCTAGGAAGGGTAGTAACGTCTCTGTCTGTTAAACTTATCCGGCCTTAGTAGCGGTTTACGGTATATAGAGGGTTTAGTCTTTACATTACTTAATCTAGGTAGTGTTAGCTATAGCGTAGGTAGTCTCTACTCGAGTCGCTCGTTTATTATAGTTTTTAGCTCCTCTAGTATACTACTTAACATTTAGTTTAGTTATTATTTCTAATCCGCCTATTCCCTAGTTACCTATCGTTCGAGGGTTTAGTAAAGGAAGGGGTCTATGTTAGCTAAGGGGTCTAGAGTTCTGTCGTTTATTAGGGTATTAGAGGTAGGGGAAGTTATCTTAAGGTATAGAAGAAGTGTAAGGTTTAAGAAGGAGTTCTAAATATGTTAAGGATCGTACTAAGACGGTATTTTAGTTAAATAGATAATCGATAAATGTCTATTTAGAACTAGAGAGGTATCTTTTAGCTAGATCTCTAGTTAACTTATATACCTATAGGATCGTCTCTATCTTAGCGTTTTTAGATAGTAGGCATACTATCTTACGTATAGCGTTCCTAGTGCCTAGCTAGTAGCTATACGGTCTAATACATTCTAATACGCATTACTAATCTCTATTAATACTAATCTATAGTTAGACTATTCTAGGGCGAAGCTAGCGCTACTCCTAGGATATAGCTAGGCGATCCTAGCGTTGTTCCTAGGGTCTTTAGGGGTGTTTCTAGGGTACGTAAGATATTATATACTCGTAAATACCTAGGTATCGCTTAGGTAACTAAACCGGCTTAGCCCGTAATAATACCTCCTCGATCTCGCGTCGCTTATATAACTATCGTAGGGCGAGGAGGTTAATTATTAGCCTCTTCTCTACTATTAACCCTATCTTTATAAGGTACTCGTATAGTAAATATAAGTCTATATAGATTATAATTAGTAGTAGCGGTAAGCGAAGGTAGTAAGTAATAGTCCTAAGGATATTTACTAGGACGAACCTAGCGTTATACCTTACGATAAGACTATATATCTTAGATATAAGTACGCTCCTAGTAACCCTCTTATACTTCGTAGAGCTCTAGTATAAGATATTACCTTTAAGAAGGAATATACTATCCTTTTCCTACCCTTATAAATACTCTTCTATAAGAATAATAAGGAACCTAATTTAAGAACTTAGGTCCTTATTATTTACAAATAAGGTATTTATAAAAATAAAGAGCTTAGCCCTCTTAAGGTCTATAGGTACGAAGGTTAGACTATAGTCTAGCTACTACTTTTACTAGTAGATATACCTATTAAGGCGATTAATATCCTTATCGCTTAGCTACTAAGCCTATACTACGACTAATAGATTATACATAGCCTTAGGCTAGTAAAGGCTAGCGATATATATGCCTTATATATATTACTAGACATATATAGTATGTACTATATCCTTTCTAGCGGACTTATTAATAAGGGTAAGCCTTACTCCTTATCCCTTTTAGCCTATATAGATTCTATCGCTTACTATAGTAATTCTATATCTATTAAAGTCCTCTATATCGCTATCTATTAAGTTCTTCTAGCCCTTTACTTTTAGCTTCGTAGCTTTAAGCTTATAAGCTTCCTTATTAAGGAAGGTATCTAATATAAGAAATATTATATTATTAGTTTAGAAGGCATAGATCCTAAAGTTAGCATTAGCGTTAGAGATTAATAAGTATAGATTAAACATTAGCGTTAGTAAAAGCTCCTCTTAAAGGTAGCATTAGTATATCTCGAACTAATATATACTTACTTCTATAATCCTATATAAGGGCTTTACGATCTATAGGACTATTCCCTTAGAGAATTTTATTTTTAGCTCGCGTAGGAGTAAGGTAAGGATATCGTACTAGAGCGTAGATTTAGACTATATATAAGCTTACGTAATATTATAGAACGTAAGCGTTATACCTCTAGAGTAAAGAGAAGGGGTAAGTATAAGAAGGAGCCGCTAGCTATAACATTAGATAGTTAGTAACTATATAAGAAGGTTAGCTTTTCTAGCATCGTTATAGCCTTATACTACTAGGCGAGACTTCTCGTAAGGGTACTCTATATTCTTTCCCTTAACCTCTTATATAAGTCTATACTTAAAGACTCGTCTATAAAAGTCTAGCGGTATTAGGGTTAGTACTATTATACTTAAGGTAAGGAGGGCGTCGATTTCTATAGCGTTAGAAGCTTTAAAGGGATTACTATTAGTAGTAATATAACCTTCTTTTTAAAGCTATAGAGAGAGGGAGAGATTAGCCGTTTCTTATAGTATAAGAAAGGTATTAGTAGTCTTACTAGTAGTATTACGTACTAGTAGTACGATAATTAACTTTCCTTTATTTACGTAAGGTTAGCCTCTTCGTTAAGGTATAGCTAGCCTTAGGATATCGTTAGGAGACGTAATAGGTCTCTAGTTAGTAGTATTATAGGAGGGTAGTATCTTACATATAGTCTTATAGGTTACTATCTTATATAGCTTAACGTATATACTACGAAAGGTTATTAGGCTATTAATAAAGTTAAGGGTTATGTTATAATCCTTAATAGAGATAATATTAAATAGGCCCTACTGTCTTACCTTTTCGTAGAATATAAATATAGGTAAGCTAATAGAGAAGGTAGAAGGAAGTATTGTTATAGTATCCCTTACTATACCCTTACGTAGTGCCTTAGTAACTCGTCTTACGCTTATAGCCTTATAAAGTTCTGTTATTACTTTAGTATAGGCGTAAGTACGTTATATAGCTAAGGGTAAGGGCGTAGAATCTATCGTTATCTATAGGTATACCCTAAATACTAAGAGCGTTAGTATAAGGCTGTCTAGGCTAGTAGTATCGTTAATAGCTTTTATAGCTATCTATAATATTATATCTAGCAATGCGTCCTTAATCTCTCTTTAGAGGATCTCGTAGCGCATTAAAGAGGTATATAATACTATTTAACCTTTCTAATACTCTAGTATGCTTCTATAGGTACCTAGCGATACGTTACGCTATATAGGCGTACCTCTACCTATAGCTTAGTAGTAGTAAAGTTAGTACTAGTATTATAAGCGAGGAAATCTAGTAGACTAAGGTACGTATTAATCTAGTATACCTTAAACGTTTCCTACGTATACCTAGTTATTATGTCCTATAAAAAGCGCGCGGTTTAGAAGGAGGTAGTAAAGTCGATAAGATAAAGGACATAGTAGCTATTAAGGTATATTATATCTGCGATAACTTTATAGTTAAAGTTATAGTTATTATAGAGTGTAAATTTAAAGTGTTATAGGGCTTTACCCTTAAGCTAGTAATAGTAATAGAATGTATAAATTGACTTAAGGCTCTTACTATTAATATCGTAGCTAGTATAAGTTAAGAGCTTATATAAGTACTATATAGAAGGATATCTAAACCGCTAATAAAGTTAGTAAAGCTTAGCCTTAGTAAGAAACATAGTAAATATAGTATATTAGAGCTTACTAAGGGAGAACTACGTATACCCCTAGTAGAACGTAACTAGGATCGTAGCTCTATCGTATATAACTATATATCTATAAGGGACATTAAGGTAGTAGCTTAGAAATTATATATCTTATAAGTAAAGGAGAAAAGGCATTATAGTATCTAATACGTAGAATTCGACTACCCCTATAGGTATATTAAGCTTTATAGATCTAAGCGAAGATACTAGCGTAATGCCTCTAAAGGTAATTGTTATAGACCCTTTCGTAGACTCGTTAAGCATTATATTAGGACGCTTATAGTAAAGAGTAAGGAATTAGGGATAGCTAGTAGTAGAGTTCTAAGCTATACTTATATTAGGGATAATACCTTAGAAGACCTATATAGAGTAGTAGTTAAGGACGAAGGTATTATTTATAGAATTAGCCCTTAGCTATTTAATAGTTGTTTTTATCTCCTTACCTATAGTAAGGGTAAGTAAGCTAAGTTAATGTCTTATAGCCTCTTTATATAGGAAGCTTATAGCTATATAGCTATAGGCCTCCTCCTTAGTAGTATTAACGTTACTTTTATCCTAGTCTCTACTAGACAAGGTACCTATGTCCTTATTTAGGGTATTTATAAGATTATTACTCTTATACTTAAGTAGATAAGTTAAGTATCCTTAGGTATATAGTAACTTCCTATTATATTATTACTACTAGTTATATCGCTATTAGGCTTAGTAGCGTTTCTTATATATATATTTTATTAAAAACACTTAGTTTTATTATATACGTAGTAGCGCTTCTTCTATAATAATAGTAGTTATAAGGGCTCTTTGTAGCGTTATAGACCTAACTACCTTCGAGACCCTAAGTAGTTATATTTATAGTTTATAAGGAAGGTTATAGGCTATAAGGAAGCGTTTACCTTAATAGAAGTACGAAGGTCTATATAAAGCTTCTAGAACGAAATTAGTATAAGAAAGAGGGCTATATTAAATTCTAGCGTATTACTATAAGCTCTCTTAAGTATATAGATAAGGTCTAATTCCTATTACTATACTAGGGCGAGGGCTCGCTAGTATAAAAGAAGCTTATCTATAAGGATATTAAGAACCTTAACTATAGACTTCTCTTTATTTACTTAATAAAGCTATACGAAAGAATATAATAACTAGTTATTATAGTATACTTAATAGTTATATATAGTATTAAAGTATAGCTTTATTATATTATAGATCTATATAAACGTTATATCCTTTAAAATATATAAGAGGAAGTAGTTATATATATAATCCTTAAGGGCTATCATGAATACTATATAGAATTTACTAGGGTAGATTTATAACGTATAGTAAACCTTAAGAAAGGCTTAGATCTTATTATTAAAGATATTATATATATAACCTATATAGCTAAGATCCTTATTCTAGAGCTTTGTAAAGTTAATCGCTTTTACTATATCTACTAGCTCGTTTAGCATATCGCTTAGTAGGAGTATATATATTAATTTATTAATAGAAGCTAGTACTATAGTAGGCTTAATACTACGGACTACTATACTAGCTTATATATATTACTAGCCTATAGTCGTTAGCTATTCTATTACCTCTTAATATAAGCTATATACTTTATAGCTTAAGTTATATCTAAGGGGTAGTAGATAAGCTATTAGTAATAGACATATAGTTAGTTCTATAGTATTCTATATAGGCGTTAACGTTATTACTAGGGTACCCCTATCCTTTATCTTCGTCTATACTATAGAGGATATTAATAGCTTAATACCCTCTAGTACTATCTTAGTTATAGCCTTCCTTACCTTTTCCTCTTTAAAGGTAATAAGGCTACTACTAATCCTATCGATCCTATCGCGTAGCTAGGATATAGCTAACTTATATATAAAGGTAGTAGTTATTAGTTTTACGTAATCCTATTTAGGTATGTCTTTTACCTATAGTAATATAATAAGGGACTTAATAATTAGGGCCCTTTTTTATTCTATATAGATACCTTTCTTCTATAGGACCCGTTAGAGCTTACTATAGAGAGTACAATTAGACCGCTTAAACGTTATAGTCGTCTAACCTTTAAAGTCCTCTTAGAATATCGTTACGACCTAGTCGTTACTGTACTTAGTCCTAAAGTACTAGTTAGTATAAGAGAGGATATATGTATTAAGATCTATACTACTTATAACGTCGTTTAGGGAGTAGAGGTTTTAAAGGTTTCTACTAAGATACTAGTCTAAGACATTAGCGTCCTTAGTAATCTCGAACCTTAGCTTTACTATAATTTCGAGGTATCTTACCTAAGGTCCTTAGTTATCCTTAGTATACTACGTGTTTTTTAATAGGCTAGGTCTTACTATACTAGTACTTACGGAAGCTATTATTACTACATATAATATAATACTCTCTTAGGAATAAAGATTAGTAATAAGGGACTAGTCTTATTGTCTAAGAGTATACCTTTAGTAGGGAAAAGTCCTAACTAAAGCTATTTAAGTATACCTATAAAGACACTAGCGATAAACGACTAGTTAAATTCGTAATGTCTCTTCTTCGTAGCTATTCTATCTCTATTAGAGCCTAGAGACTAATTAGTATAGAAGGCGTTAAGTGAAGCCTAGACTAGGCCTTCGAGATAATAGTAAAGCTATGTGTGTGTTTAATAATATCTAAGGAAGAGAGAAGGAAAGGATATATATAAGGGTAGGGGTTTAAAACCCCTAGCCCTATACCTATATCGGTACGGAAATATAAAAGTCTGCGGCTATACGTAAAAGTACGTATAGCCTAGACCTACCTAGGGGCAGCCCTAGACTAGTTAGGGACTAGTCCTAGGGGAGCCCTAGAGAAACCCTAGGGAAGCCCTAGAGTTCTAGTACTGTCTTACGTAATAGCTCCCCTTACCTACGCTAGTACTAGTGCATGCACTAACAATTAGAATAAATAACCTTTACCTTCTTATTCTAGTAGTATCTAACCTATTAAATATAAGTATAGAGAGTAGCTTAGTTATATTTCTTAAAGTAAGTCTATATAAAATATAGTATAACTATACCTAATACTATATCTATTATAAATATAACCTTAATAAACTTAATATAGTCTAAGGTAAGATTAGTTTAGTTAATCTAGAGCTCTTCTCTAGGGATTCTTATTTAAATTAGAAGTCTTCTTAATACCTACCTTTTAGCTATACTCTAAGTATAGGATTCGTATTTAACTATCTTTAGTCCCTTAATTTTAATATAGAGTCGCTATCCTAGTTTTTTTAGTACTTAGCTTCTTAAGTACTTAAGTCTCTTATTATAGAAGGCATTATATAAAGCCTAGCCTAGGCCTTTAAGATAATAGTAAAGCTATATATGTATTTAATATTATTTAAGGAAGAGAGAAGAAAAGGATATATATAAGGGTAGGGGTTTAAAACCCTAGCCCTATACCTATATTAGTATAGAAATATAAAGCTCTAAAGCTATATATAAAAGTACGTATAGCCTAGACCTACCTAGGGATAGCCCTAGACTAGTTAGAGACTAGTCCTAGGGGAGCCCTAGAAAAGCTCTAGGGAAGCCCTAGAGTTTTAGAGCTATCTTACGTAATAGCTCCCTTTACCTACGCTAGTGCTAGTATATATACTAACACTTATACTATAGCTTAGCTTTAGCTTCTAGGATTTTTCTTACTATTAATCTATTAACTTATACTATTATAGCTACTTTTAATATATCTTTATTAAGTCTAGGGACATATTATAGGACAAACTAAGAGTACTAGTATATAACTATATAGGTTAGTTTATTATCCCTTCTTTAAATAATTACTAACGGATTTAGTAGTACTAGGGTTATATCTTAGTAAAGTCCTTAAAGCTTAAATAAATAGTATAATACTACTATTATTATAAAGGTTAGGTAAAAGGTAACGTTTTTTAGATAAAGGACCCTCTACTCTCCTTATAGAGTAGTTACTAAGAGTTTAATAGTCTTATATTCTTTAATATTAACCTTACTATCTCTAGTCTATACTAAATCTATTAAACTTAGTTTAAACAATAGAATGTATAAGAGGTTATTATATATATAAATAGAAGTACTATAATTAAGGATTAAAGAATTAATTAGAGGATAGTCTATAGATTTATTTCTACTATTATAAATGTTTACTTCTCTAGCTATTTTCCGTTCCCTAGCCTATAGCCCCCTTAACTATTAATTTACTTTCCTTACCTTCTCTCTAATCTCTAGAACCTTCCTCTTTATCTTAGAATAGGTCTTTATAATATACTTAACTCTTACCTTTACTTTATCTACTTCTTATAATAACTACTACTTAGGAGCTATAGTATTATTAACTCCTTAGTACTTCTTAAGCTCGTACTAGGCTTTTCCTTAGGCCTTATATTGTAAGGTTTATTAATTATAGTTTCTATAGTCTTAGTTATAGTCTTCGTTACCCTTCTTCCTATCCCCTTAGAATTTAGAGTAGGATAACTAGGTTCTAGTTCTTCTATAAGAGTCGTTACTATCCTTCTCTTTCTCTTTCCCTTTCTTTATCCTCTTTACTAGCGATTCTAAGCGGTTTAAATCTATAACTAAAGCTATTTCCCTTTTTATCCCTTATTTTTTTTCTTTTCCTATAAGAGTAGTTTACGAATTCTCCTTATAATTACTAATATAGTTTAGATACCTTCTTTTATTATTAATACTACTACTATAATTATTACTAAAGGGTTATTTAAAGTTATTACTATTACCCTAAATAGCTCTCCTAACTTTCTTTCCTAGACTATAGCCTCTTCTTATATAGCTATAGCTAGCCTATTACTAAGCTACTTAACTATATTTACGATATCTTATAGCTATACTTTAGAGAATAACTAAAGGAGTCTATATCTTTTTATGTCTATTATAATTCTCTCCTATTAATTAACCTAATCCCTAGGCTTATACTTAAAGTAGCGAACATTAGCTATTAGAGCTATATAGTCTGTATTTATAATATAGGCTATATAACCCTCTAATAGTACTAATAATACTTTAAGGATTTTAAACTAATCCCTTATCCTATCTTATTAATTAAGGGAGGTAGCTTTATCTTTACTAATTAATCTAAGTATAATTACTTAGGCCTTTATAAGGAGTAATAAGATATACTAGTACTCTTTTCTTTTTAACTTATATAACTTATAAGTAAACTAATAGTCTACCTTCCCTTATATAGTTAATATAGTAAAGGTAACTAGATTATTATTATTATATTAGTTTCCCTTAGGATAGTTATAAAGGATAAGGGGAATTAGCTTTCTTAGTTCTTTCTTATAGTTTAAAAAAATTATATTGTAAACTTAGGAGTTAATCCTACTTATTACCTCCTTCTCCTATATATCCTAGTCCTTAAAGTTAGTAAGCTTAGCTTATATAGTACTTAATTCTATTAATATTCTTATAGATATTTATATTATTCTAATAAGAAAAGGTTTATTATTAATTTAATAATTAATAGTAATTTATTATAGAGAAGTTATAGGTTATTATATTTAATCTAATAGCCCCTTAGGCTTATAACTATTAAATAGCTATAAGTAGATCTAGTAGGAATTATAGTAGAGTAAAATAGTAATTATATAGTATAGAGTAAAGAGATATAGAGAGGTATAAAGAGAGTTATAATCTTAATTATCTAATACTATCTAAGGGAGAATTCTAATCCTTTCTTATAGCCTAGTTCTTCTATAGATATATTCCTAATTATTTCTACTAGGGTAGGCTATCCTAGCTATTATCTTACGCTAGCTAATTTCCCTAATCCATAAATATCACGAGGGAGGGCTATCCTAGCTAATGCCTCGTACTAGCTAATTGCTCTTCATGCCCTATAGCCACCGACATTAAAAGTGTTGATTGTTGACTTATAGACTGTTACAGACTTGCAGTACATGGCTCAACGAGTGAGTCACTAGGACCTACCTCCTTGTCCCGTATATGTGTCTTATCACGATTTGAGCGCACCGACTTGTCCAGCTCACTAGACAGCCACGCTTTCTACCTCTCTCTACCATCTACGTCAAGGAAGAAACTACAATGACAATCACGCTGGACAATCGTCTTTCGCGGTACAAAGTGCTACAGAACAGACAGAAATCTGTTGCCGAGATTTTCCTGGACTGCGCTGTTCAACGTGGCGGAACATGTTCAGTACGGAAGGATGGGCGGAAAAGGGGCATCAAACTATGCCGGCAAATGATTATTCGTTTGGCAACGGAAGAGTTGAGCGTAAAAGGTCTGAAATCAGTCCAGGCTTTGGCTCGAGTGGTGATGACGATTTTTTTTGTTTTGTTTGGTGTCGCATCTATTCCGCATAGGCAGCTCATCTCGGTCTATCATTAGAACGGAAAGGAAGTTATAAGTATGTATGTATGTACTTAGCAGCTCGTGTCGGTTGCATTCAGCCAAGCATTCCTATTTCTCAATAGACTCGGTTCGAATTAGATACGACGAAATTCATCTCTTCATGCTTCGTGTGGGATCTTGGTCCGGGAAATACAGACTTGGAAACCTATATAACCCGGTAACCAGTCGCTCGAGATGATGCCTTCTCAACAAGAGTTGGACAATCTCTTCTTATTCTCATCCCCTACTTAGCTACTCTACCATGAAGCCGCGACAGGCCCTCATATCAACCTTGACAGTATCAACTTGCGTCCTAGGCCATCCATTAGACCAGCCCCAGCAGAAAAACTACGCCTCAACCAACCAGAAGCACCCCCTCGTAGCCATCGGCAATGGCGACCGTTTTCGAGAGAGACTCCCGCGCGGAATGGGCATCATAGACGGCGACCAAGACACCTCGGACGCCACAATCCCAACCATTCTCAATCTAGCCGAGATTGAATCCGGTCTGGATGGGCTGTCTCGAGCCTACGACGACGTACACCTCCTCGTCTCGCCCTCCGTCACAGCTGAAGGCCGGCAGATCAAAGCCATAAGAGCGGGAGCAACGAAGCCTCGCGTCATCATCACCTCCGGCGTTCACGGGAGGGAACGCGGGGGTCCGGATCACGTTTTCGGGCTGGTAGCCGACCTCTTAGCTGCTCGAGCCCGCAACTCCAGCCTCCGATACGGCTCCCGGATCTACGACGCCGAGTCGGTGCGTACGGCGCTATCAGCCGGTATCCTGCTGTTACCGGTAGTGAACCCAGACGGCTTGGCCTACGACCAGCTCACATCCTCATGCTGGCGAAAGAACCGCAACCCGGCCGGGGCGGTAGATATCAATCGCAACTTCAACTACACGTGGCACCACGAGCGTCTCTTCGCTGCCGATGTCGAGATCGCGGTCTCGGATGATGCCTCCCAACATACGTATCGTGGGACAGCGCCGCTTTCGGAACCGGAGTCTCGCGCTGTGGCGGGTTTCCTGGCCGGGGATCCGTCTTTGACGTGGTTTCTTGACGTGCATTCTTTTGGCTACAAGGTCATGTATGGTTGGGGTGTTGATGATATGCAGACGGTCGATCCGGGACAGAACTTTGCGAACAGTAGTTACGATGGTCGTCGTGGCTCGTCGGATTCCAGTTATGGCGAGTTCATCGAGGCCGATGATCTGCTCGCCATGGAAACAGTCAGCCACCGGATAGCAAAAGCCATGTCACAGGGATCACCGAGGAGTTACGAGGCCATGCCAATAGCCAGCTTCGCCCGAGCAGCGACGGGCTCCTCTATTGACCAGGCCATGGGTCCTTATTACGCGGGCGAGTGCGGCGCCCATCGTATCAACGGGCTGGCCATCGAGTTTGGCTCTTCTGGGAGGTTTGGTTGTCGTCATTACCCGGATGTTGATTCTTTTCGTATGTCGTCGTGGCAGGTTGCTGTTGGTTTGATGGAGTTGCTGCTGGCGGCGGCGGAGGGGGAGGCTGAGACTAAGACGGTTAAGTGTTCTTGATCTCATCTACATCATGATTGTTCCTCATGTTGGACTTGAAACACATGTATAAATGCTCACGCCCGGTATCGAAAAGACGGTATAGACTTACCCACATCCGAGTCAACAGCCGAGAAACGACACAAAGCCGGGTATATCTTGACCGACACGCGACTCGGTCATGACCAGCCGTGGACACGGAAAGTCGTACTGAAAACTGACTCTCTAGCTCGGGGATGCGCAGCTACGTGGACGACTCGTCAGGCGGGGGATATGAGGTCCCCCGTCTCTTCAGATGGGGTCTGCCTTGCATGACTATCTCTTTAGAACGCGGACATGGGATCTGCCTTGCATGACTACATGGATCTATCGCCGGCACAAACAGCAATCAAGTTAATATAAGGATGGTCTCTCGCGCCTTAATTCTAAATCAACTCTACCTTCACTTCACTCGTTGATTCTCGCGTCATTCTTCCCATCTAAGCAACATCAATACTCCCTCATCACAACCATCCGCTACTCCCAACATGAAGGCCTCCTTCGCCTCCACCTTGCTCCTCTCCTGCATGGCAGGCAACGTCCTCGCCGCAGCCGTGGCGAAAAAACCACCGACACAGAGGGGCGAGGAAGTCTGCTTCCTCAGAGGCGAGGAGCCTTGCCCGGAAATCCCCGACCACGAGATAAAATATGAAGGCGAGAAATGCCAGCCGAGGATACGAAAAGGTTGCATCAACACCAGGGACAAGGTGAGCAATCAAGTCGTACTGCATCCATGCATTTTCGTATATGCGAGCTTACACTGGAGGTTTAGCAACTGGCGAACATCATCAAGGCAGCGGAAAAGAAGAAACCAGGCTGTAAGTGAATCTCACTCCTTGCTCGCCATTCCAGCTAATCATCATCTCAGTGCTGGGTAAAGTCAGCTGTCCGATGAGCCCCCCCAATAAAATGCACAACTGTCTCAGCGAGAGAGCCAAGAAGATTGTCGATGACGAGATTAAGGAATGAGATGGGGCTCTGATTAAAGGTGCGAATAGGGGCGGGAAAGAGTTGCCAAGTCGGTGGCAGTAGTAGCCTCTCTTTGGTTGAATATCTACAAGTATATGGGATGGCACTTGTCAAAGGGTTGTGCTTTCCATCGTGTCCTGTATTGTATGTACATGCATCTATGTATGGTCTTTCAGTATTGTTTAGACGGGTATAGTAGAGGAATGTACGTTGCATCGAGACGGCAATGGAAGCGCGGATAGAGCTCACATGCTCTCAAACCAGATTTCTTGTTCATCAGGACAGAGATAGACTGCGAAACTTGTTACCCATTCAACTCGACCATTCAACTCTCTCAAACCTTCACCTCCTAGCAAACGCCTGCTCCTCTCCAGGGTATCGCGATATTCCACTCCTAAACCACCAAATCACAACACAAAGGAAAAAAAACACCAATCCCATCAGACACCTAGACCGCAAGTCCCACGCCCGTAACGGACCCAGCCAACATGCTCCCCCTACTATAACAGCTCTCACTCCCACTCCTCCTCCTCCAAAGAAGAGCCTCGCCGTCACAGCACGCATCACGCCTCGCCTCCTTCCTCCCCGACTCCTCCTCCGCCACAGCTTCCAGACCACCAGCATCACCGCTCAAACGCGGAGCGTCACCCCTAGATAGCAGCTTCGTCGTCGCCGCCGGAGGGGGAATCTCGAGTTGCTCGACCTCTGCCATCAACATGGACGGCGGGAGGAGACGCTGCGAGCTGCGGCGGGCTACGTACTCGTCGAATTGGGTGCTGCGTCGGTGGCTGTAGCTTGATGGTGAGGACGAATCTATCTCGTAGGGGCCTGTTGGTTGTGTTCGAGTGGTGTATGAGGGGGGAGCCGAGAAGCGGTTTATCTTGTAGGGGGAGGCCATGGTGCTCGGGAACTCGTCGTTGAAGCCGTAACTCTTTGCGTTCAAAGGCCGAGAATACTCGTCATAAGTCCTCGTTCGACGGTACGTGAGACCAGCGTAGAATCCCAAGAGCATAACGCAGGCTCTAAGAAGATGTATCATCAGCATCATTCCATCGGGAAGAAGAAGAAGAGGAAGAGATCATGACCAACATTTGCGCCAAGTCCAGGCCAAGCCCAACCAGTGAGTACCGCGCATCTTTCCGGACGACGTAAACAGCCACGTCCAAAGCGAGGATGATGATTCCACTCGCCAGTTTGAAGATATGCGTCATCACCATGGCCCTCGGCGTAAGAACCTCACCCACGAACCTCGCCATCTCGAAAAAGGTACACACCGACGTAGCGGATGCGAAGATGATGTTGATGATCTGCCACCTACACCCAACACCATCATCAGCAACTTACAAAAGGGGAAAAGACTTTCCATAGAAACATACGCGAGTTCCAGATCAGAAGCCTCTCCATCTCTCCGTCTTCTCTCCTCGCCGTGCCGTTGCGCAACGTCGGTTAAGCGCCAGGCGAAGAGGCCGGCTGTCGAGGTGGCGAACATGAGCTGGAGGGCCCAGAGGGGGAGGAGGATGTTGGAGCGCCATTTTGCGCCGTCGAACTTGGCGCGGACGGTTGACATGGTTCGATGTGTGGTGTGAGTGCTGTGGGATGGGGGGTGTGTGTGGCTTTTGTCTGGTGTTGAAGAGATTGTATGGGTTTTTCGTCGGGGGTTGTGCAGGGTTACTGTCTGTTCTGAGGGTCGGGTAGCCTGCTGTCTGTTTAGAGAAGTGAAGTGGTGTAGTTTTCGTCTGTTTAAAGAAGTGAAGTGGTCTAGTTGTCGTCTGTTTAGAGAAGTGAAGTGGTCTAGTTGTCGTCTGTTTAGAGAAGTGAAGTGGTCTAGTTGTCGTCTGTTTAGAGAAGTGAAGTGGTCTAGTTGTCGTCTGTTTAGAGAGATGGTGTAGTTGTCGTCTCTCCGAAGCTCCTGTGTAGCTTTCGTCTCTCCGAAGCTCTATGTTGTAAAGCTGTCGTCTGGTGTGCCCAAAGATCTTGTAGAGCTGTTGTAGGTTTGATATAGCCCGTTTCCGTAAAGGATCGTACAACTCCTTCGACCAGATCAAAGAGAGTCGAGAGAATGAATGCAGCATCCCATCTCACGTCGTTCCAAGAGATATTATATCGCCCATAAACCCTCCCCCTCACTCCCTCCCCCCATTCCAACCCCAGACACCTCACCGACAACGACTCCCATTCCTCATCTCCTTCCATTCCTGAACCCCCGTCAGAGGATGAAGCGGGATCAAGGCCCGACCAAGGCCAGCTGCTAATGCAGTCATGTCCTCCCCGTCAGCCACCCGTATATAAACGGCAGCTCACCCAAGTTACAAACACCATCCGTCATTCGATCGTCCCCCGAGGCCATGCCGACTGCAGGGCGTAAGACATGTCTCTGGATATAAAAAGCGTCACTCGGCACCCGGCTCTTCCAGTACCCAGCGGCCCGTCGCCTAAGCGCCGCCGATGGCCATCTCTTTGGCTCTAGTCCCGTCGACCGGTCGTCTATATTTGGACAGTGTATCGTCAGTCGAGCCGGCTTAGCGTCGTTCTCGTGTTTCGTTCCTTGGCCTTCTAGTGGCTGTGCTCATCTCTGCTGACTCGGTACACGCTTCTGAGAGGAATGTCGGTTGAGGAGACGTGGGATCAGAGTATGCCGTAGCCGGGCAGAGCCGTTGCAGGCCGTCGTCGTCAACAGATGATTATTCAGCTATGTATGTACTATGCTTGAGAACATAACGCATTCAAGGGCAAGTCTGTGTTCCCTTTTAGCGACTGCCGGAGAGGCTAGAAAGGGTCCCAGGCCTCGATGAAAAGGAGAATTGTAGCAAGCAAGAGATCAAGCTCTGCCTCCTTTGAGCGACCTGTCCATCTTCTGGCGATTATTTCTGTCCCTCTTGCTGTTTCTGCTGTTCCTGTTGTCCCGGCTGTCCCCCTTGCTGTCCAGGCTGTCCCCCTTCGCCTTTGCTGGCCGCCATCTTTGCCACGTTCTCCGCGTTGTAAGGCATTACTTTCCCGTTCACCATGATGACGGGGTCTCTAGCCCCGGTGCCCTCTCCTTCAATTACGATGTCGTCGTCGCCATTACCCTGGTTCTGCTCATCGCCACCGCCGTTCTGGTTTGGGTTCTGCTGCTCCTGGGGTTTCTCTCCACCGTTGCCGGCTTCGTTCTGTCGCGCCACGAGCCCATCTGTTCCAACCGTCAGATCTGTAATCTCCGAGCAACCGATGAGCGATGAGACAGGGTTCGACTTACCACCAGTGACGGGGCTCGCCATGGCGGAGGCGCACAAGGCAAAGAGGGTAACGGCGAAGAACTTCATGGCTTGCGGCGAGCGATAGCGCGTTATGCGTTGCTTGGGTAAGAAGGCTAGAATGCAACACAACAGAAATTACAACAAGAAATTAAGACCACGGATCGTGAAATGACAGGAGAGCATGTAACCGAGCGAACCGGCAGAGAGGGGGCAGGGAACACAGCCATCTTTGTATAGCGGCCGGCAACACCATAGTAGTTGCTTTCCATCGCCTATTCTCCGGTAGCATGACTTTGCTCCTGGCCCCAACAGCCAGCACCCCGTTTCGAAACCCAGCTTGAGACGACAAGGACGGCGGCCAGCGCTGCGCTAGGCGCGGGAAAAGGGATCTGAAACGCATCCGGGCGTATACCGGACTAAAAATTCTTCTTTTCCCGGGGCTATGTCCGATGGGAGACCAAGGTTCCGGTCGCAGAGGAGGTCAGTCAGGGCTCTGGCCAGGGCCATGGCTTGGACGAGAGTCGGGGAAACGGGACAGGTCTCGCATTCTCGGCGTTGCGTTGCGACTCGACGACGCGGATGAGGGAGCAGTATCAGAAGGGACGAAACAATGTGTAATCAGCCGCGGACGAGCGAGACTTTTCGCCTGTTGCCCGTGAGCCCGAGTCTTCAAGTCACGTCACAGCGTCGGGTGGGGGGGAGGCACGTGGTCTGCTCCGAACCGTGGGGCTCGCAAGGCTGATTACGTGAGGAGCGTCCATAAGTCTGAGTCGTGCATGTGCTTGTATCGTCTTGAGCAATGCCATGAAGATGGTGGATTCATCGTGATTCCGGCTTGCTGTCAGGTTCGTCCGAGGTTGAGAACGCTGCGGATATCCCTTTCAGTTCAAACTCTGTTGCTATCGCAGACACGGTCCGCATCAGCCCAATGCCTTGTCTTTCAGCACGTACGAATATCCCTTACTCGCACATATCTCCTCCAAGGCAGACTCCAACATGACTAAGGCCAGCCAACTCTCTCCACCGCTCCCCCTCCGCCTCAGCCACTGCTAAATCACTATCCATCATCACCACCGGCATCCCCAGCATAAACCATCCTCAGCCATGGCCTCGGCCGAGCATTGCCTCCTGTGCTTTGACGCACTCGAAGCCTACCTCGAGGACCGCAAGCCCCTTCCCCTTGACCGCGTCCAGTCATCGTGGGCCGCCTTCTCCGCCTCGGCTTCCCCCTCGGTCCTCAAGGATCCCGCTCTCCGACGGGTGGCAGCCGCGTCGTCATCCTCGTCGTCCTCGTCATCTTCGTCGTCTTCCCAGCTGTCGACCGCCTCGTCTTCTTCGTCAGCCTCGCCGGCCCTAGCGTCTACTCCGGCCACGTCCACTTCCTCCCTACCCTTGACGTCGTCCTCGTGCCCGACTTCGACGCCCCTGTTCGTCACATGGAACACGGTTTCGGACGGCGACGTCTGTCTGCGCGGTTGTATCGGAACTTTCGAGTCTCAGCCGCTGGCAGTGGGCATCCCCGAGTACGCCGTCACGTCGGCCGCTCACGATACCCGCTTCCAGCCCATCTGCAGCGCCGAGGTGCCGTCCCTACAGGCCGCCGTCACCCTTCTCACCGACTTTGAAGAGGCCAATGATATTCACGACTGGCAGATCGGTACCCACGGCATCCGTCTCTCGTTTTCTGATCGCGGTCGTCGCTACGGATCCACCTACTTGCCCGACGTCGCCGTCGATCAGGGCTGGTCCAAGGACGAGACCATCTACAACCTTGTCCGCAAGGCTGGCTGGATGGGGAGTCGCTCCCGCTGGAAAGATCTTGATCTCGAAGTGACGCGCTACCAAGGCAAGAAATACGTCATGGACTACTCAGAGTACAAGGGATGGCGCGACTGGATGACGGCCACCAAGTAGAGATGCGTGCGAGCCCATCGTCGAGTCTTCCCTCTTCTTCACAACCCCCACAACCCCTGCCCGCCTCTTTTCTCTATCTCTGTCCATTATTTCACCATCTGACGAGCCGAAGACGTTAGTCGCAGTGTCATGTCGTGTTAGTTTGACCTGCGTAGAAGCACCGACTGATTGATGTCTATGGGCACGTGGCGACTTAATAAACGAGAGGCTTAGTCTGTTGTGCTCGAAGCCGTTCGTGCCTTTTGTGATAAGGCACCTCGGCTGCCAGGCATACAGCATCCACTGCCTCAAGCCGGCCCAGCCCTCCTCAGTCGTCTCTCGACTGTCCACGTCTCACGAGGCGTATCGCAGACTGTCGTGACGTCTCCCCCTTTTTTCGTCGCAACTTAGGTTTCGTGGCGTTCTTCCCGGGATTTCGCAAAACATTAGGTGTATCAGGGAATAAGATCCGATAAAGAAGACAAGGGGAAAAGGCGCAAAAATCATTGAGGGATATCCTTGCTATGCGCCAAAGGCTCAAAGGCCATGATATCTCAAAGAAGCCCAGAGAAGTAACCGGGAAGAAGAAAATGGGATACTATCGACGCCTCACCACCAACACTTGAGACGCCTTAGAAAGTCCAGCCTGATGCGCAGAGACCGGCCATCCTTCTCGCCGCCCGTATCCGGAGCCGAGGGAACCATGGGCGGCAATAGAGCCGGCGGCTTAGAGGCTACGGACCCCATTTCGGCCAACCGGCGGCTCTCCATGACTCGACGGACGATGACGGCGAATGTCTCTTCGATATTGACCTCTAGCCGGGCGCTCGTCTCCATGAAGCCGCAGTGTCGACGATGGGCCCATTGTAGCCCCTGAGCGGCCGACACTTGACGGCTCGCCTGCAAGTCGCACTTGTTACCGGCCACCATCTTGAACGGGGGGATCATCTTTGCGCCGCTGGCGGAGGTGGCGTTTGCGCGTGGCGGGCTGAGGCCTGCGCGACGGGCGCGTTCGGCGTTGTCGAAGCGCGTCTCGGCTTCCATCTCGATGAGGTCGACGAAGTGCTGTAGCGCCAGTAGCGATTCGGACGATGTGATGTCGTAGACGAGTAGGAAGGCGTCTGCTCCGAGGTTGGAGGCTGCCCACATTCCGCGATATTCTTCCTGGCCGGCGGTGTCGGTCAGGGAGAGGTGGTAGCTTGTGCCGTCGATTCTGCGCGTCACGCTGTACGAGTCTTCGATGGTTGGGTCGTATTCTGACGTCCATTGCGAGCGGACGAGGCGGAGGGTGATGGATGATTTGCCGCAGCCTCCGTCGCCGCAGATGGTGATGGAGATGGGGATGCTTGGTTGGGGGGGCGAGGCCATGATGGGGATTGAGTGTTTCACCGTTTTGTGTAAGAGGAGAGCCTCAATCGCCGGTGTGCAGATGAACTGGTCTTCGTCCCATTGAGGGGAGAGGAGAGAGTATAGATGAATCAAAGCTGAGTAGAAAAGAGATGGGTTTGAACAATCGTCGCTGGTTCGGGCCGTGTCCAACGCTCGGGACGCGTGGCACGGGACAGAAGATGACGGGGTTCACAGGAGCCGGTTTCAGGCCTGGCCAGATGATGAGGGACAAGCATACGGGAAGCTTAGGGAGTTGCAACGGGGGAGTGGGAGAGTGAGTGATGAGGTGATGGCGATGGTGATGATGAAGATTGACACGATGTTGTGAGCGATGTGGTGACGATGCACTGGGCCGACGACGATCCGTGTTTGTTGATCCTCTGGGGAAGGGGGGGGGGGGGGGGAAATGAGGTAGCAGTATCGATATGTATGTATGCATGTAAGTAATGGAAGCGAGAACGAGTATCAGATCAGGAGAAGGCATGGACCGTTTCCGAGGGGCGTCACGTCAGAGATGGATGGATGGTGGTATGCGGCTCTTCCCCCCCCCCCCGGGCCTCCTGATAATTACATACAATCCCCTCAATTCCAGACTGTTTCCCACTAGGGCTCCAACCAAAGACGTTAATCTGAGGCCCGGTACGAAGTCAACCGCACGGAACTGGAAAGTAACGACGACGTGGAGCAGCATGCGCAAGCGCACTGACTGACGGCAGCAGACGCGGGCACAGGGATCGGTGGCTGAAGATGAGCCGATGACGGACGTGATGGGGGACGGAGACGCCATCTTTGTTTGTCATCTGAATCGAGGCAACGTCAGCTTTTGAGACGACTCTCTACGGAACGGATGGGTTGGTAGGTCTTCTTCTTTCTGTCTTTATGCGGCGGGCCGTGGGCTGAGATTGTGAGACTGAGCTGGCGGCGGGGACCCTGCTGTGTGAACCTCTCACCTGGGATATGGCCATTCATACCTACCTATTCGTGGGTAGGTAGTGATGCAGGACACGGGAATACAGGCAGGGCACAGCACAGCCGCACCAGGAAGAAGGCCTCCAACTCCAACAAGACTCCTCTCTCTCTCTCTCTCTCTCCCCCTCTCTCTCTCGCCAAAGAAGTGGAACTCTCCACCGCTGACCTAATACTCATTACATACTCCCTCACGTGCCCCCCCCCCCCCCCCCCTGGGACTCTCCCTCTCAGTCTCTCCCCATACCATCAATCCCTGCTCTACAAAACTCAAAACCTCTTTCCGGCGGAGAGCCCGGGCCAACTAGAGCAAAGCAAGCGTGCGACGGCTGACAATTCATTCCCCTTACGTTTGGGGCCTGGAAATGCATTCTTTTCTGCCCGAGCTTTTTCTATTTGAGAAGAGGGGGGAAAAGTGGCTACGGACGGGCTCGGGGCCGTCTTCTGAGTTTCATGGACCCTGGTGAGGAGAGGAGGAGGCTTTTAAAGGAAGGCTTTCGCCCTCCTCTCCACCTCTTTTTTTCTTTTGTTGAATAATTCCTCATCGTTCTCACGGTTTCTTTTTGGTTGGGGGTTTCTTGTCTTTCTTTTACTGCACGTTGTCTACGAACTAGTTTCGTTTGGAGCTGTCTTGCCACTTACACCATGACGGTCAACGGCCGCAAGACCAACGGTGAGAGCAACAAGAAATCGGCTTCCGAAAGCAATGGAAATGGTCCGGCGTTGCATCGGGCCGGCGAACTGGACGACGTGGGTAGATATTCAACTACACCAGAGTCTTCCCTATTGACGACTCTCTTCAGCTCATCGGCGCCGTCCGGCAACTCGCCGTCCCCTTCGTCAAAGCAGCCGACGATGCCGCCGCCGATCGCGCTACCGGTCATCTTCCCCTAGACGCCGACGGCCGGCCCGTCAACGTGCTCGTCGATGCGCACAAGCCGGTAGATCTGATTGCCAAGTTTGGGCTGGCCTTGCCGGATGAAGGCCTCGGTAAGGAAGGGCTACTGGATGGTATCGGCCAGCTGCTGCGCTACAGCGTCAACACCTGGGATCAGGGCTTCCTCGATAAGCTCTATGCCAGCAACACGCCCGTAGGTCTCGTCTGGGCTGGTGCCGGGCGAACAGATCGAGGTGCTGAACTAGGACCCAGGTTGGAGTCGTGGCCGACATGGTGCTGTCCGTCCTCAACACCAACGTGAGCTTCATTTTCCTCGAGCGGCTGGCGTGACGGATCATTGCTTACCCGTGCTTCTTTCTCCTTCTCTTTCGGCCTCGGGCATCAGCTTCACGTCTTCCAAGTATCACCTGCGCTCAGCGTGGTGGAAAAGTCAACGGCCAAAGCGCTGGCAAGCCGTTTCGGATTCACCGGGCCCTTCGCCGGCGGTGTCACCTGTCAAGGCGGCAGCTCGTCTAATCTCACGTCGCTCGTCGTCGCCCGCAACACGCTGTATCCCGAATGTAAGGAGTCGGGTAGCGGCACCCGCAACTTCGTCGTCTTTACCAGCGCTCACGGTCACTACTCGGTTGAGAAGAGCGCCATGGTCTGTGGCCTCGGCTCGTCGAGCGTCTGCAAGGTTCCCGTCGATGACGCTGGTCGGATGAGGCCCGATAAGCTGCGCGAGCTCGCTGCCCAGGCCAAGGAGCAGGGCAGGACGCCGCTGTACGTCAATGCCACTGCCGGCTCTACCGTTCGAGGCTCCTACGATCCGCTCGAGGAAATCTCGGCCGTTTGCAAGCAATTCGGCATGTGGATGCACGTCGACGCCAGCTGGGGCGGACCCGTCGTCTTCTCGGCTCGTCATCGTCATCAGTTGAACGGCTCTCATCTGGCCGATTCGCTGACAGTCAACCCGCACAAGATGCTCAACGCACCGGCCACATGCTCGTTCCTCCTCGGACCCGACCTCCGGCTCTTCAACCGGGCCAACAGCACGACGGCCGGCTACCTCTTCCACGGCTCAGCCGACCAGGACGTCTGGGATCTGGCCGACCTGACGCTGCAGTGCGGCCGCCGTGGTGACAGCCTGAAGCTGGCCCTGGCCTGGCTGTACTACGGCGCCGACGGCTTCGAGCATCAGGTCGACCACGCCTTCGACATGGCCGCCTACCTGCACCGCCTCGTCGGCGAGACGGGAAACTTCCACATGCTGACCGACGAGGCGCCGCCCTGTTTGCAGGTCTGCTTCTACCACGCGCCTGGTGGTGTCCGGTCGACCGACCCAATGAGGAATACCAAGCAGACGCAGGCCATTGTCGCCAAGCTGCTGCACCGGGGCTTCATGGTCGACTACGCCCCGGGCGACTGTGGCAGCTTCCTCCGCGTTGTCATCAACGTTCAGACGTTGTCGACGACGGTCGAAGGGCTTGCGCTGGCCATTGATGCGGCTGCGGCGGAAACCATGTGAGGTTGTTGTCACCATCGGAGGCGGCGACGGAAAGATTGGTAGATGGATAAATAGGAGGCAGAGGTAGAAGGCGCTGGCTTGTCTTTTGTCTTTGCGGTTATCGAGCGTAGGAGCAATAGAAGCGAGAATTATACGTATGCGTCATTGCGTGTTGTCGATTCTTGAAGGCGTCTTTGGTGGTACATAGGTTTGTGACGATGATTTTTTAGGTCTGCACTGTAGGGTAGGTCGTTTGTACATGGAGAATGGCTCATGACGACATGAATAATAAAAGCTTGGCGGCGATGACGGATCCTTTATCGCTAATCAACCTCTATCACGCCGTTGCGAGAGACTGGAGGATTTTTTCTCCTCGCACAAACACAATCCCCTCGCCATCAATTCACAATGCCAAAACCGCGAACAAAAAGAAGCACCGTCCGCGAAGAACGAAAACGAAAGCACAAAGACCAATCCAGAAACGACGGCTCCAAACGACAGCGAATAAGCGCCCCAGAAGATGACGAACAACTGCCGCAACGCAGTGCCCCGGCCGTGGAAAGAGACTTTTTCGGTCTGCTGTCGGACGAGGAGCAAGAGTACTTTCGCAGCGCCGATGAGATGATGGAGCTGAATGAGTTTCCTTCGGCTGAGGATCGGGACCTGTTCATCGATAATGTCTATCGCGAGGCCAAGGGAAAGGAGCTCAAGCTCGCCAGCAGCCAATCGTGTTCACGACTCATGGAGAGGCTGATTCAGTTGTCGACGACGGCGCAGAAGAAGCACTTGTTTGAGGCTTGGGCTGGTCACTTTCTTTCTCTGGTTCAGCACCGGTTTGCCAGCCACTGCTGTGAGGCTTTGTTTCTGCGCTCCGCCGGCGTCGTCAGTCACGACCTGGCCGGCTTCATCATTGACACCAAGGGACACGATGCCGAGACTCAAGAGGCAGAAGCCTCAATGGAGAGCCTATTCCTCGCCACGCTCGACGAGCTCGAGGGCAGCCTGAGCTATCTGGTCGTTGACCGGTTCGCGTCCCACGCCCTGCGCGCGCTGTTACTGGTGCTGTCCGGTCGGCCACTGGAGGAGGCGTCGACACGGTCACTCGTCAAGAGCAGGAAGAAGGAGAACGTCTGGGTGGCCGGATCGGCTGCAGCCGACTCGGAGAATCAGGGCCAGCGCGTGGTGCCGGCTTCGTTCACCCGGGCCGTCGTCAAGATCATCGCCGACACCACGGCAAGCCTCGACGTCTCGGGCCTCGCGCTTTTGGCCAGGCATCCCATGGGGAATCCGACGCTGCAGCTGCTCCTCACGCTCGACATTGCTCTTGACAAGTCTGAGACCAAGACGGACGAGGCAGGGCCGTCGTTACTGTACCGGCTGCTCCCTGGCGCCCCGGCCTCCTTGGCGGATGCGTCTTCGGAGGCGTCCCAGTTGGTGTCCGGCTTGGCCTACGATCCGATAGGCTCCAGGCTGGTCGAGACGCTCGTGGCCCAGTGTCCGGGCAAGGTGTTTCGGCAGCTCAACCGGCACATCTTCCTCCCCCGTATCGAGGCCTACGTCCGCAACGACATCTCGTCTTATCCGGCCATCAAGGTGCTGGCACGGCTCAGTAAGGACGATCTGGTCGAGGCCATTGGCAAGATTGCTCCGACGGTGCCGCAGCTGGTGGCCAAGTCGCGCTTCAACGTGCTCAAGACGCTGTTTGAGCGTTGCGCCGCCAGGGGCGCTCTGAATGAGACCAAGGTGCTGATGAGGGGCCTGCGGGAGGGTTGCGGGAGGAAGCCGGCCGATCTGGTGACTACGCTGTGCTGCTTGGGGAGCGACGGTGATGATGGTAAGGATGACAAGACCAAGAGCAAGGGCTTGGACAAGGCCGACCGGAACGAATATGCCATACAGTCACACGGAGCGCAGCTGCTGTCCGCCATACTCGCCATCCCGGGGCCGGCCAAGGGCGTGCACGAGGCCCTGACGGCCGTGGGAGAAGATGTACTGCTAAAGCTCGCGATGGCGTCCATGCCGACGGTAACGCTACTGACCGATGCCCTTTCCACCCCATCGACCAACTCGTGCTTCCAAAAAACCCTGGTGGCAACCTTGACGAAACATGTGACGGAGCTGGCAACCTCACAGTTCGGCCACAACCTAGTCAAGGCCGTGGCTTCAGTTCCCAGCAAGGGCAAAGACCTCAGCGTGCCGTATCACGTCAAGGAGGTCGTCATGGACCGGCTTGGGGCGTCAGAGGCACAGCTGCGGGAGTCGTGGATGGGGCGCAGCGTATGGCGCAGCTGGAAGGGCGACCTGTGGAAGACGAGGCGCGGTGACTGGAGGGCCTGGATGCGGGAGCCGGTCGTGGCTGGTGAGTTGCGGACTGGCGAGGCGAAGAAATGACTGAAGAAGGGGTAGGATGGGAGAGATGATGACTTTGCGAGGAAGAGGGAAAAAGGGAGTGATTTTATGAGGTTGACGAGACGAGTGAATATACAGGAGAGGGTTAAGGAGTGTTAATCACCTGATGCATGAGAAGAAGAGACGGACTGAATGAGATACCACTGGTATGATCCCGCATCTGACTACCTACCTATGTGCTCCGTTCTCGAAATGACCCCCCTTTTCAGGAAAAAAAAAAAACACACAAGGAGGAAAACCGGTTGCCAGGCCAAAGAGCTCGCAGCTGGCAGCTATCCAGATGAAAAGCCACAACTTCTCCTCCTCCCAGAAGTCTCGATCCTTTCTCTCTCTCTTTCTCTCTTCTTCACGCACACTGCACTGCACGGATCGCGGCCTTTGATCCCGCACTGCTGCCTGCGTCTCTTCTGCATCGTCTTCTTGAGATCTCTTTGAGGCGTCGTCTTCTTTCATCTTTGATATCAGTCTGACGCGTCTGTTCTTTTTTTTTTTTTTCTTGTTTCCTCTTGCGGAACTCGACTCTTGATTTCGGGCATCTTTGTCTGAAGATTACGATTCGGTTTCTTGAGTGGTTTGTGGATATCTTCACTTCCTCTTCATCACACCTCCCTCTCTACCCCTTTCTTACCCGACCCTCACCATCGTCAAAGCATCCCATACCCCATCACTTTCACTCCATCCCATTCCCATCATCATACCCTGAAACCAACAAAATGGGCGGAGGTCCCCACGACGGAAAGCCCATTTTACTCACCGGGCCCAGCGCAAACACCCAAACGACAACATGGTCCGTTCCGGCTACGACTGCAGCCTCGCAGCGCCAGGATCAGCAGCCCACCAGGCTTCCTGCCGCGCCTCGATCAGGAGATCAGGTAGTATCATCATCTGAGGCGTCGGGGGATGGGCGTCGGGACACGGGTTTGGAATCGAATGCTAAAGGTGGTGGCGGGATTCAAGGTGGTGATGCGCATGGAACGCCGCGGGCTGTCACCCAGAGGATGGAACTGCATCATACCCTCAACATGAGTGGTGCTGATGGTGGCGCTGGGGGCGCTGCGCTCCTTGGAAGGCCTACTGTCGACGAGATGAGTATGGAAGATGATGGTGGTGCTCGCGTCGTCGCTCCAGCTCCGAGCCCCGTCTCTGGAGAAAGGGGCAGGACTGGACTGCCCTGGATGCTGGGCCCTCCTCAGCAGAACAACATCAACGCGGACCGCCCTATCCAGCAGCAGACCACCGGGCTAGGCCGAGACATCCAGCAGGCCACTGCCGCAGCCGCCGCCACGGCCGCAGCAACCGCGGACCCTTCGTCTACGTCGTGGGCCATGTCAGCCACCAACCGTCAGTCTCAGCAGGGTGTCGTCCGCCCGGCCACCGCCATGGCAGCCTTCCCTGCGCAGCAGAACTACCAGCAGCAGCTGCAGAATTCGGAGAGCGTCGTCATCCCGGATGCCGTCAACGTCTTCCGCGCTCGTCGGGGTCCGGCCCAACCGATGCCCGGATGGTTGGGTCAGCCCTCGGTTTCGGGTCCGCATCTGGGTCAGGCTTTTGCCGAAATCGACACCGTGGCCGCTCAAGAGGTGAATCTGTTTGCGCGACAGCGTCATCCTCGCTTTGCCTTTGGCATGTTGGATGCTCGTGATGGACGAAGGGCTAACGTGAACGCTGTACAGGAGCAGCATGCTCGGATGTCTGCCATGCAGCAGCAGTTGTATCCTACTCAGCAGCAGCGCATGTATCAGCAGCAAGTTGCCATCGAGCAGCAGCGTATGATGCATCAGCAGCACATGGCACAGCAGCAACTCCAGTTTAGGAATCAAGCTCAGATGAATCTACGCCCGGCCAACCCGGCCTTCACCCATCAGCAGCAGCCGGCAAACGCCTACGGTCAGCACCAGGTCTTTGCGACCAACGCCTTCGCTCAGCAGCAGCAGCAGCAGCAGCAGCAGCAGCAGCAGCAGCAGCAGGCCTTTTCAGGAATGGGGCTTTCCCACCAAACTGTCGCGTCTCATGCTCAGACCCAGCAGCAACAGCAAGCCCCATCGTCCCAGCGTCAGCTCAGGAACTCATCCTCTACCCACGCTCACCCTTCGCCCGTCCTTCCCGCCGGTGCCGAGGCAGAAATCGCAGCCAGGATCAACGCACCCAGGCGCCAGCGCCGCGCTCGCCAGCGCCGTGACCGAGCTTAGAGACGGACCGACAACAAGCAGGCCGGAAAGTGAAAACACGAAATTACAAAAAATAAAAAAAAAAGGGCTTAAAAATAAATAAATTTAAAAAAACAACAAACAGGAAGTTCGACACGGTTCCAAAGGTAGCCGTATTGCGACTCTTTTCTTTTCGTTGGCGTTCGGAAGACGCGGCGTCGTCAACAAGGGATCAACAATGAGGAACCGCGTGTGCATACGATGTTGCCGAGGCTCATGCCGCCGCTGATGGAGATGGTCTGCTAAGATGAAAGGGGAGATGGTGGAAGGAGGGTGTGACGCGAGAATGTGGCTATGCTATCTTTGCTGAGACGCGTCTTTTCCTGTATTCGTCGGTAGGTAGCCGTCGGTAGGAAGAGACGATGACTTGATATCAACAAAACACGAATAGTGACTGCATGGCGAGTGACGAAGGGGGCTTGAGGAGTCAATGCAGGCGCTAATTCAGTATATGGGTACGCAGACTTGCGTCCGCGGAAAAGAGGGTTCATGGGCTGGGGCTGGGTTCGATGGATGGAGAGCGGCTGCGCGGGAAGGGCCGAGGCGTGTGGTCCGGTGGCATTGTTGTTGTGAAGATATTGTGGATTCGATTCGATTCGATTCGATTCACATCTGAGAAGGGTACTGGCACCTGGGTGAAGCATGTGTCTGTAGCGTGCGAGGTTGTTGATGAAGATGGTTGAGTCTTAGGGGGGAGCGGATGCCAGGAACAACGAACTTGACAGCATGGCCACTGATGAATTCATGTATACATACATATTCGCACAATTTCATGCACCCCCTTGAAGTCGGATCCCGGCTGTCATTGTTGATCTCGGTTTGAATTCCGGCAGCCGACGAGAGGCGAGAAAGAGTTAGGCTGTGAGTCTCGTCTTGGGAACCGGAAGCAGGATATGCGCACATCCTGCCTTTGGTAATAACTAATAACCAGGATATGTATGTACGAATATGTGTTATTAAGCGAAGGATCTGGGCGGAGCGGGGGCTCCGGTGCCGGGCCGGATATATGGGCCTCTGCGGCTTGGAGTCCACTGCAAGCACTACCTACGCATGTATGTATGTATGCAGAATCGAGGACCGGGTGACTCAGACTGGCGGAGGAGGATGCCATATGCAGAATAGCACGCCTCCCCCATTCCTTTTCCCATCTCAGACTGCACGCTACAGGCAGTTGTGGTAGGTCGGGTCCGTCCCTAGTAGCCTAAACGTCCGGCGCAAAAGGAAATCACAATAGCACCATGGGACGGAGACGCAAGTCGTGCTCTAATCTAGGTGTGGCTGCTGCTGTCGTGTGACTGATGACGGTCGAGCCGTGGATCCCGCGGCCGTGGAGACGGGAAATATATCGTGTGAATGTATGTAGTAAGTATGTAGATAGATATCTAGATGCATGTATGGAACATGTGCAAACAAGAGTGGGAACTGGCGATCCAATCCCGCCGTCGGTAGGGCCCACGAGCCAAGACGGGCGCTAAAGTGAGGAGAATGGGTATGGAAGACAAGCTTAATGTACGTACATATGTAGGTTGTATGTATGTATGGATGGAAGGGAACCGTTGTTGGTGCTTTTGGAGAAAAGCTTGTGCCAACAACAAGTGCGGGAAGGCATTGACAAGATACGAGAATCTGTGCGACCGCGGCGCAGATCGAATTTCTGGCCCGCCCTGTTTTTTTTTTTTTTTTTTTTTTTTTTTTTTTTCTTGTCTGTTTGCACGAGCCGGAGCTTTTGAGGATAAGCGCGCTAGACTCTTCAGGCTAGACCGGGTTGAGAGCCGTGTGTGTCTCCGCCCTCGTGCCCCGGTCCTGGTGGAGGCGTCGATGGAAGGTCCGGCGAGGGCAGGGCAGTGGCCGAGAGCGGGAGAGCACGAGAAGGCGGGGGGAGGCGCTGAATGGATGAATGGAGGTGGCACCTACAGGCCATGTAGGCATGCATCAATATAGGCAATGAATGAATGCCTTGCTTTTCCCTTCCTTCTCCTCCTCTTCCTCCTCTTCCCTCCTCTTTCGCCTCCACGGCCCGCTGCTGCCCTGCAAGGCGGATGACTAACTAACGTTGAGGCTCCTAGCGCAGCATGTGTCAAGGTCCTCCTCACACGCCCAGCCCAGCCCAGAGGGTACATGGATCCAATGCCCATCGATCGATCCCGCCTCCCGTCCGGTCCACTCTCCCCGATCCCACTCTCGCCATGATCAATCTCCATCACCCCCGACATCTGGACCCGAGTCCCTCGAGATCTTGTTAACAGCGCTCTGCAACGCCTGTATGGCCCCTGCGAGGCCAGCCGACGTGCCTCTTCTTGCGTCCTAAATCAAATACATACCCACATACGAATACAATACGAAAACTACCTCGAGCCTCGCCTTTTTTTTTTTTCCCACTCGCACGCATCATCGTCTTACGTCCTCTGCAACCTTGAAGCGAAGAAAATTTAAAAATTGGACAAGAAAAAAAAACAAGAAAATCAAGGAAGCATCGGCTTCGACCCCGTCGTCCTGCGCTTCAACAATTTCATGTTCATTCAAACCTTGGCCTTGTTGTGGAAATTGGTCGCGTGAGCTTCGAGCTTCTTTGGTCAACAAAGTCGGGATACTCTGCGGCTACAGGAGAGAGCAACGATTTGGCTCGAGTCAATTCATTTTGCTGGGACGGAAGAAACTCGAATGACGGCTATAAATATCCTGGCTCTCTCCCTGTTTCTCATCATCGCTTCCTCATAGACTCCAGAGACGGGTATAAGTTCTGGGTCTCCTCCCCTTTCTTCCATCATCACTTGTTCCTCTTGGCATCATCTTTCTTTCGTCTTTAGCTGCCCTTGGTCATGGCTCCGCCGCGAAAGAGCGAGCGGTCCAACGACGAAAACAAGGAGCGAGCATACATAGCTGCCTCGCGCAGATCGGACCGAAGCATCGAAGCTCGTCTGCAGTCGGCTATCATGGCCAGCACCATTCACCAGAAACGAACGGGAAGAAGCCTACGCATCAACGAAAACGTGGTGAGGAACGAGGAAATGTACGAGGAGGAAGACAACCTCCCTCGTCACATCGTCAACAGCAACCAGCCCGAACTTGGATATCGCTTCACGGAATTCGACGGTACTCGAGGAGAACTATCGACCCTTATGAAGAGTTCCGTCGAGGATCTGGTCAAGACTGACGTTGACTCGGCTTTTGCAGAGTCCTTTCCTTGGGTCAAGACGGCCAGTAACCCCACAGGCATCTACCCGTTGCAGGTTCACCAGATGACGTCTCGGACCCCTACAACGTACGGATGGCCGGCGCAGCCGCCCTACCCCTTCGTCTGCCCGCCTGCTCAGCAGACGCCGACGAACCTGCTCACGAACCCGTCCCCGACGCTCCCGTCTCCACACGCCTATTTCGCTCCGTCCTCGGCGTCCAGGTCTCCGAGCCTGTACATGGTCCCGTCCCCGGCAGACCCGTCCCCGAACCCGTTTGTGGCCCCGTCACCGACGCAGCAGAACCCGCATCAGTTTCGTCGGTTCCCGTCTCCCACGGCCCAGTCGCCGGACCCGAACACGTTGTCCTTCTCGTCTTCTACGCCTCAGTCTCCTCAGGATGCGTTTACGTATTCGCCTCCGGACGCCAACTCGGCACAGCAGCAGTTCTCGGACTCGCAGTTCTTCAACGCGCAGTTCTCCGACACGCAGTTCTCCAACGCGCAGTTCTCAGGCACGCAATTCTCCGACACGCAGTTTGCCGACTCGCAATTCACCGACCCGCAGTTCTCCGGCACGCAGTATACCGACTCGCAGTATACCGACTCGCAGTATACCGACTCGCACTTCACCGGCTCGCAATTCTCCGCCCCGCCCACCGCCCAGTTCGCCAACCAGTTCCAGCTCGACTTCTCAGCTCAGCCGCCCGCGTCCGCCGTCGGCTTGTACGAACCGCGCTCGCCAGCCAGTCCTCGAGCCGAGAGGCCCTTCTGCCAGTCTATAAGCTACGTGCCAAGCTCGAGAAGCAGGATTGAGCGGAGTCGGGCCAACAGGGGCAAGAACAACAAGGGAAAGGGCAAGCCTGCTGCGAGGTCTGCTGCTGCCCGGGCGGCTGCCGCTGCCAGATCTGCCGCTGCCACGCCCGCTGCCGCCACGTCTCCTGAACCGGCTGAGCTTACTCCTGCCGACGCGTCTCCTGCTACTGATTCTGCTACTGATTCTGCTACTGAACCTGCTGCTACTGATTCTGCTACTGAACCTGCTGCTACTGAACCCGCTGCTATCGAGCCCGCTACTATCGAGCCCGCTACTATCGACCCCGCTGCTATCGAGCTCGCTGCTGTCGAGCCCGCTGCTATCGAGCCTGCTGCTATCGAGCCTGCTGCTACCGAGCCTGCTGCTACCGAGGATTCTCCTCTCATCGCCGAGCCTCTTGATGATAGCTTGGAGCCTCTCGATAGCTGCCTGGGGCCTTTTGCTAGCCTACGGTCTGGCCCTTGGCAGCCCACATTCTTCGATGATTGCTTCGGACAATTGGAGTGGGAATTGTTGACGATGGAGGAATGAGATTTTTTTTTTTTGTTAGCCTTGATTGTTGATCGTAGCGGACTTCTTCTATGAAGTAGCTGAACATGAGATACCTCTCCATTCATGCATGCGTGAGGTAAAAGTAATTCCTCTCCGTCAGTCCCCAGTGTCTACGAGTATCTACGAATACAAAGTAAGGACGTACGTCCAACGCCTGTGCCAATGCCGCCAACCCTCTCCACGTCCAAAGTCTGCCCTTGCGCAACGTGCCCATGCAGAGACCTAACGGCGTGCCCTTTCCGCCCCTCCCTACAACATGAGCTAAGGCTGTGTAGGTTAGGTAGCGTCGGCTGCATCGAGGGCGGCGTGGGAGACTGGTCTAGCGGTGATGTGAACAGCAAGCAGGCTCTCCCCATCATCAGATCAGCCATAAACGCACAACGTCGTCTAGTCCTGATATCAGGAGTCAGCCGCCTCTACCAAAGATCAAGCGAAGCGCGGCTCATGACGTACGTACGTACGTACGTATGTATGTATGTACATAGGTACCTAGGTAGGTCGGCCTTTGCTTGCCCATCGGACCCCGGATCCGCGTGCGCCCGCTGTGGAGATTGATGCCCGCTGTTGGAGTCATTACCTAGGCATCGAATCGTGTTGCGGGTTTCGTTTCTGCGGTTTGCGGCGCGATCTTTGCTTCGTCTTTTATGCAACTCTGGATCGATCCGTCTTTACGAACCCTGGCCTTTTTTGACCTACAGGCTACGGACTACCTACCTACCTTACATGGATGTTACCCCCTTTGCTCAGCTGAGGCGTACGTACATACATCACGGGATGGCACAGCACGGCCCGACCGTTATCCCATCTTCCCCGTCGCCACCCGCATCGACACTAGCTCGGCTCAGCAATTCTTTCCCCGTCCCACCATCAAATCCCTGCTGCTGCCGACACTATCCCCTGTTAGCCGCAATGGCCCCACGCTTTACCCGCTCGTCTTCCGCTCATCTCCTGCATCGGTATTTCGTCGGCAACCAAACCTCAAGCCTACGAGTCCCTGCTTCTGACCAGCGTCTCGCCTGCGACGCCTCCTCGACTCCCTCTTCCTCTTTCACCACCATCTATCTCCCTGCTCTTCCTACGGGTCCTACGGACAATCATCTTGATATCTTAGCGCTATCGCGGTGGCAACGACGACATCGGTTGCGCGTTCCGTCGCTGCCTCGCTGCTCGTCTCCGTCCTCGCCTCCGCGCTCATCGCCTTGTTGCCCCTTTCGTCGCGACGCCATTCGCAACCATGGCGTCATCAGCGGCAAACCCGTCGACTGCTGACGCGCCTGACGAGCCTCAGAGCGATGGCTCCAAGCTTAGGACCTTTCTCGGAATCCTGAAGAAGTCAGTCTCGTCTCCCCCCCCTTGTTTCCGGGCTTCCAATCAGCAGCGTGCTCACTTGTCCAGGTTCATTGGCGTCTCAGACCTCGCCGCCGTTCGCTTCTCACTGCCGTCGCAACTTCTCGAGCCGACGCCTAACCTCGAATACTGGACTTACCTCGACGCTCCCAACGCATTCGTCGCCATAGGATCCTCGGACGAACCGCTGGATCGCATGCTCGAGGTTGTGCGCTTCTGGCTGACAAAGGATATCAAATATGTCAAGGGAAAACCTTGCAAGCCCTACAACTCCTGTCTCGGCGAGTTCTTCAGAGTGCGTCGTCGTCGTCATCGTCTTCTTCCCCCCCCTCCTCGGCTTCGGTGGCTGTCGGTGGCGCTGACGCTTGATCTGCAGTGTAACTGGGAGACGGAAGACAATGCGCCCAGCATCAATACGACCCATCTCAAGTCGGGCGAAGGTCGCGTATCGTCGTCGTCGTCTTCCTTGAGGCAAAAGTCTAAAGACGACAAGAACGCGTCTTCGGTTTCGCTCACGGTTCCCAACCCCTCGACGACGGCCGACAGCAAGCCCCTACGCATCTCTTACCTCACCGAACAGACGTCGCACCACCCCCCGGTCAGCGCCTTTTACGTCTCGTGTCCCGAAAAGGGAATCTCGGCTCGCGGATTCGATCAGATCACGGCCAAGTTCACCGGCACCTCGGTCAAGGTCCTGCCTGGCGAGCACAATATGGGCATCTTTATCACGCTCGACAGACGCGGAGGCGAGACATATCAGCTGACGCACCCCGCAGCCCATCTCGGCGGTCTGCTCCGCGGAAGTCTTCACGTGTCCGTCAGCGAGATGGCTTACATCTCGTGTCCCCAGACCAAGATCAAGGTCATCCTTCACTACGTCGACGAGGGCTGGCTCGGACGCACCACCAACAAGATCGACGGCGTCATTTTCAAGTACGACCCCGACAACGACGATAAGACCAAGGTCCAGGACGTGCCGGAAAAGGACATACTCGCCAGGCTTAGTGGCCCCTGGCGGGAAAAGGTCGTCTTTACCCTCGGCCCTCGACCAGTCGTGAGTCTTGACTGTCTTGACCCCGGTCCCGTGGAAACGCGAGCTGACGCGCTCGTATAGAAATCCGTCCCGCCCGAGGAGCAGTTCGTTATCATCGACCTCGCTCCCCTGCAAGTCGCCACCAAGTCCCTCCCCCCCCAAGAAGAGCAACTCCCCAACGAGTCACTCAAGCTCTGGTCCGGCGTCACCGAAGCCATCCACTCCAAGCAGTACTCTAAAGCGACCAACATCAAGGTCGAGCTCGAAGAGAGCCAGCGCGAAAAGGCACGCCACCGCGAGAAGACAGGCGAGCAGTGGAAACCCGTCTTCTTCGAACACGTCACGGGCAACGGCGGCAAGCCCGACCTCACCGAAAAGGGCAAACTGGTTCTCGAGCGCGCTCAACGTGGCGAGTGGTCCATGGACGGTATCGTCTAGCCCCCCGAGTTTCCCCTCCGACAGGAATTGACCGCTTCTTTTTCTCTTTGCCGTCACCGCGTTTGGCGTGAGGGGTTTCTGCTCTTGTTGGCCGTGTCTTGGGGAGGGATCCCATGTCGGTTGTCTTGCTCGTCACCGCTCCTTGATTCATTTTTTTGGGGGTTTTTTTTTTTTTTGCTTGATGGCGGCGGCACATTAATTACCTGGGATATAGCTGATGCGCCGTTTGGGATAGATAGACAAGACGTCGTGACCCCTTGCCCATACCCCTTTCCCCCCCCCCCCCCTTTTCTACTTAGTACTACCCTACCGACAAACATCAACGGGATGAGAGAAGCTGGGTGCTCCATCGGTAACCCGGAGGCCGGCAAGGGGTCCGTCGATGCGTGAGGATAAGACGGGGGAAGGGAGAAATGACGATGTATCGTTGCATTGGCCAGTTTCCGTGCGAGGCGTTGGGGGAGGGGGGGGGGGGGGGGGAAGGAGGGAGAAAGAGACGGTTGGGATTCTGAGCTTGTCTTCATCATGGTTTCTGAGGGGGCTTGGACTTGCTGCGAGTTGTTGTGGGGTGGCATCTACGCTAGGCTGAGACGAAGCGGTAAACAATGATGCATCTCTTTTCCTCGGAGTTGGGCTCAAGGGGATGGTTTTTGTTGAAGATTGGGGGAGATTTGGGGGGGTCTAGATACGTCTTGTACATTGAAGTGCGAGGCTGTAACTTTTTTGGGGGGAATGGGGGTACAAGTTAGAAGAGGTTGATGTTGTACATGAGATGATCTGTGTTGACTTGGATGCATCCTGGGTGAGTTGCGTCTGAGAGACCAAGCCAAGATGTTGTTCTCTTGACGACGATGCCCGACAACCGGAAGCAACTCAGCGAATGGTCAAGGAAAAAAAGAGAAAAAAGGAAAAAAAAAAAAAAAAAGACAAGATCAAGCCTCGACGAAACCCTTGATGTTGTTGAGCCAGCTCATGTACTCATTCTGCTCCTTGACATCCACATAGTCCGCCACGAAAACGGCCAGAGCCTGATTAACACCCCTCTCCTCGAGGAAGCGCTCCATCAAAACCTGGAGGTTCTCGTCCAGGCTTCCAAAGGGGGGACCGGAGTAGAGATCGACGCGCTTGTGGACGGAATCGGGGGTGTTTGAGGTGACGAGGGCGGCGTCGTGGACGTAAGAGACGGCGTCCACCTCGATGGCACCGTCGCGGGCGGAGGCGCTGATGTTGAGGGCGCCGCCAGTTTTCCGGGGCTTTTCTATGACGATGGAGAGGTTGATGGGGGGGGCGGCCTCGTCGGACATTTCGTCGCTTTCGAGCACTTCTTCTTCTTCTTCTTCTTCTTCGGCGGGGGTTTGGGCGCGGGTCGTGGTGTTGGCTTGCTTTCGGGGTTGGGGGTCGACGTCATCCATGGCCGGGTCTGCGGCTTCATCCGGGTTGGATTCGTTGCCGTAGGGGTTGAAGTTTGCGTCTAGGTCCGAGATGGAGAAGCTGACCGTTATTCTGCACCTCGTCAGAACAAGAAGAAAACGTTGCAGTTCAAGAAAGGGGGAAAAAGAAAGCGGAGGAAGAAACGCACTTTTCATCGTTATAGCTTCGAATAAGCTTGACAACCTCATGCCCAGCCTCATCCGAAATCTTAAACGGCGAATTCCCCAGAAAATCATCAATGCTGGCAGGCGTCTGCCCTTCCTCCTTCAACTCCTCCTCGATCTGCAGCTCGCTGACGAGCTTCCCCACCAGTTCAGAGTCCACGTCCTCGCCCGAGTCCGCCTTTTCAACTGCTGGCTGGCTGCGCGCAGAGGAGAAGGCTGCGAGGCGGGATGGCGTCGTGCGTGTTAGGGGGGGAGGAGATGCTTGAGGGGGGAGGGGCCGAGGGGGGTGTGCCGGAGTAGGCGTGGGAGGGAGCGTGTGGCGAGGCGGAACATTTTGGGGGAGGGAAGGGTGAGGATTGAGGGTGATTGAGGGTGATTGATGGTGATGGATTGATGGGGGATGGAGGAATTTTTTTTTTTTTTTTTTTTCGTCTTGAGTGAAGTTTTGGAAGTGGAGTTGCGCTATCTATCGATAAGGGAGTCACCAATGAGAGCGGGGGGATATAACCAGAGACACCCAGCACAATGGAGACCTGGTCATACCATTGGTACGAATACAAGGTGGGGAGGTAGAATAGAAGCCTCAAGAATCAGCGACAACACAGAGAAACAACTCCCAACAACTCATTCCTCCATTTTCCCATTCTACGATCCTCTCGTCCGTCAAATTATAAAAACAAAAAATACTAAAAAAACTCTATCGAATATCAACCGTGCCAAAGTCGGTATGAGCCGGGGCCGAACACGAATACACCAGACGCTCTCCTTCCCCCCCCTCCCCGATGCCATCCCACACTGCAGGCTCGAGAGAAGCCGGCTCAGCGCTCGTCTGCAAAGTTGTGGAGGCTGCGCTGCTGTCAGTTCGTCATCTGCAAACCAACACCGGTGGACTTACCTGATGTCTCCTCGGTGCTTTACCCCAACCGTTTCTTCCCCCCCTGCGCCGTTGCTCTTCTGCGGCTCTGACGTGACGTTGAGAGGTCCGCTGTCTGCGAGCAGATTTGCCCTTTTCGTGCTTGCCTCTGCTTCGTCCACGTCTCCGTTCTTCCTCTTCTTGCCCCTTTCTCTTAGACGGCTGAGGTGTTCGAAATAGCCTTCCGGCACCTCGGTCTTGTACTCTCCGCAAAAGACGCCAATCTCAAACTCCTTGACTTCGCTTTCGCCTTCTGCCGCTTCTACGCAGGCTTCTTGAAGATCTTCAAGATCCTGGTATATGACGTCGTCGGCGTCAATGTGCGTTGCAATCTCATGCCGAGTCTTTTTGTGTGCAATCAGCTCTGCATCCTCGGTCAGCCAGCGTCTTCCTCGGGCAGAGCCATTCGGTTGTCTTTCATACCTGCTGGGTCAGCCAGATCTATGCCGTACTGCCTCGTGGTCAGCAGCGTACGTGTTGAGGCCCGCTCCCACTTACGACATGAGGATGCGTCACTCCGGGGGAGCAAGAGGCGAAAAGCACGCGGACGGCACCGGCATCCCTCGCCATCTGCACCTGAGCCCAATAGTCAGTATGACCTCACCGCGATGAGGCCGACATTCCGGCAGCACGACATGAAACGACTGGATGGCGACTACTTACTATCTCACGCGACGTGGTTCCTCGCACAATCGAATCGTCGACCAGGCAGACGGCTTTGCCTCTGAACTCGGAGTGGATGGGCGACAGCTTCCGACGGACGCTTTTCTGTCGTGTCGTTTGGCCTGGTAGAATAAATGTGCGGTAGACGTATCTGTTCTTGACAAAGGCATTCGAAAACGGCTTGTTGAGGTAGCTAGCGAGGACGGCTGCCGCTGTATTGCTGGTCTAGACGAGAATCTTTGAGCGGCAGACGTCGAGGGCGGCTCAAACACCTTACCTCTGGAACCGGTATCACTTTTCAACGGCTAGTCAGCATCCTTTGTCCATTGCGTTGACGGGACTGCCGGCTTGCATACCAACATCAATCTCAGCAATCCCCTCCTCCCCGAGAGTGTCCTTGATCTTCTTTGCGAGCCGAAGACCCATCTTCTGCCGGCTGCGATGGACCGAGATGCCGTCGATGCAGCTGTCCGGGCGGGCAAAGTAGACGTACTCAAAGATGTCGGGCGTATAAGACTTGCGCTCGACAATCTGGCGAAACTGCGGCGCGCCCCCTTTCTCGATGAAGACGGCCTGTCCGGGTAGGATGTCGACAATGTCACCGAAGCCGAGCTGAGTGAGAGCAATAGACTCAGAGGCCATCATGTAATCCGTAGCCCCATCCAGAGTGGCAGACGGCCGGGATCCCAGGCAGAGGGGCCGGATGCCGTTCTCGTCCCTGAATACGACGCCTTAATTGCCATTGCCAAGACGCAAAGCAGACGACTCACCTGAAGCCTAAAATGCCAAAGCCGGCAATCATGGCCGTGCATGCAAAGGCTCCACGACATCTCCCGTATACGTCGCGAAGCGCAGTGAAAACGTCGTCCACATTGGCTCGAGCTTTTCCAAGCTCGTTGAGAGCGTGCGCAAAGATGTTGAGCCTGAGAGGGTGAGAAGACAGGGAGCAGATGAGACGACAGATGGACATACAAGAGCTCCGAGTCCGAGTGTGTATTGACGTGTCTCCGAGCCTCAAGGTCGAGAAAATTCCGAAGTTCGGCGTTGTTCACAAGGTTTCCGTTGACGCTCATTGACACCCCGAATGGCGAGTTGACGTAAAAGGGCTGAGCCTCGGACCTGATGGAGACATCAGCCGAGTCTCGAAAGCACCGTATCAGGGATGAGCGCACGCAGACGATGTCCCCGCGGTCGGGTATCTGAGATGGCTGATGCCAGCGAAGCCAGGCAGATCCGCAACCCGTTTGCCTTCGGCGAAGACCTTGGCAGCCATTCCATTGCCCTTGCACTGATACAGCCTCCCTCCTTGACAGACGGTGATGCCGGCAGCATCCTGGCCCCGCTATTTAAGCCGTCAGCATGAAGACAAGAATACGCCAGTGAGTAGGAGTTAGGGAGGGTTTCAGGGGCGTCGGCGAGGCTTCATCCTCGATCCGGACCGTGAGAAGGTAGACACTTACATGTTGGAGAAAGTAGAGGGCTTCGTGCAAGTCGACAGCGGCCGTGGTGGCCTTTGAGTCGCCCAGCTGACAGGACAAGTCAGCCCAAGCCCAGCAGACTCACAGAGCCATCGAAAGATGGACCGAGAAAGAAGCCCAAGATAACAGCTTCGACCAGGACCAAGAAAAGGGAGAGAGAGACGGACCAGCAGGGCGGTGACGCCACACATATTCGCTGTAAAACTCGGAACAAAAAAAAAACAGCACTCTCTCGCGTTACGCAGAACGAGAAGCCTGACGTCACCCGACGATGACTCTCCGTAGACCAAGGCGGAGAATAACAAGTCCGAAATGCGCAAGGCGAGGAGAGAAGACGGGTTTTAAAGCGACCTGCTCGAGGAGGAATGGGACGCGAAAAAGCCTCCATCGGGCGGAAAAAGATGGGGCTTAGATAAGCCCATTCTTCATCAAAGACTCCAGAATTCCCGAAACAAGGTGTTTGGTGTTTGTGACGAGTCACGAGGAAAAAGAAAGAGGTAGACTCTTTGTTTCGGTCGGCAGCTCCCGACTGATGGACTAAGGGGCATGCAATCTGGATAAACGAGCCATTTCACGGCCATGACATTTCTTCGCTAGGGTCTTTGTGTCACGTGGCAGTCGGACGGGAGACAGGCGACGTCGTACGCAGAGCAGTGGGAGCTTTAGAGACACGGCCAACGGGATGCCAACGGGATGCCAACGGGATGGGCCGTGCCGTCGATTGATCTTGCCAAACAAGGGGCAAGCAAGGCTTCGACGCCCGTTGGACATGGACGCAATTCGCAAACAAGGCTGGAGGGGCGAGCAACTGCTTCAATAAGCCACAGAACGAGATGGACGAGCCGCGAAAGGGGCATCTCGACGCTGGGCTAGTAGTATTCATATCCAGTCTCTAGATGAGGTTCAGGCGTCGGGTCACAATCATTTCCCTCATGCTACCCAGACATTAGAAGTCTTGGCTTGACTCACATTCGCGCGTGGCTGAGTTGGTCCTGTATATAGTTGTGATATCTGCTGTCGGAGATGTAAAGCGGTTTCGGTGTGCCATCGAGCACCGGCTTGCTTGCGGACGACGACACTCCAACTATCCGTGAGTAACATGGCAGTCGAAAAGCAGACTCGGGCCGCTGACCGTCGCCAGGTTCGGCACGCCCTTTCCAGAGTCGATTCCGCATCTCGTCGAGTCGCTTTGCTTGCTGCTTTCTAGCCACCTTCAGTGCATCCGCCGGTCATGTCAGAAACGGCCGCGCTTACGCAAGTATCCCCAGAGCCGAAGATACATGGCTGCACGGTAGACTAGTTGATTCCTTTGGACGGAAAGTCACAACTGCGGGCGTGTCCCTCGCTGGACACCTTGATCCAGGGCAGGGTTGTCAACTTGGACCAGGAACCCTCCCAGTCCGCCAACAACTTGGCGTTTTCTCCTTGCAGGACGTCTGGCACCGCTGCCACACAAGAGGTGTCAGCTACGCGAAGGGCAAATCCGCAACAGAAGCCAGCCTACCAAAACCATTGCGGAACTCGGCCTCGAGGGCGGAAATCCTCATCTTCAGCAGGTCTTCCCTGGCGCTGGGAGGCCGTCCAGGTCGCCGAGCCTTCTTCAGCGCATCAACCTCTTCATCAAACCGGTGAATGAAGCTTAAGGACCCCGTCAGTCCAGTCAATCCATGGTGTATGTACGAAGTACTCACTTGAAGATGAGCGACTGGACGGTAGCAATATCAAGCGGCCCCTCGCCACGAGCCGTCAGCTCCGTTTGGAAGTATTCTACGCGATCGACTGAGACGATATGAGCCAGCGCTGGCTTTGTTCATGCCAGGCCCAGAACTCACCGATTGGCTGTTCCTTTTTGCTCCTGGTGGCGGCCAATTTCTCCAGGCGCCGGTCTCGGACACCGGCCTTGTGCAGCCGCAGCGAGTCGCGCGATTTGCCGTGGAGAGCCGTCACGTCGCCGTTTCGCTTTTTGGCGATTTGCTTGCGCGTCTTTTGCAGCGAGTTAGGCATCTTGAGGCGGGATTCGGAATGAGACGGTTGGCTTTCTGTTGAGTGGTCCTCGCTTTGATCTGTCGAAGACGGAGCGGATCAATGAGTGACCGTTTGCTCGTGATGGCCTCGGTCCGGCAGTTGGCCGTTGCTCACGTGCTTCAACAGTTGAGGATAGGTACCTAGACAGCGTGTTCAGAGTCAAGGAGATTGCGCCGTTGCTGGCAACCTGAGACGTAGGTGTGAAGACTCTCGTCGATATCGCGTCTGTGCCATCTCCCTGTCGTCCTGCCCTGATTCCCATCCTGCCCGCCCGGTTCGTTCCCGTAAGAGGGAACAGCCTGTAGGTATCGCTACATCGACGTTGGTGCCACCCCACTCATCCCTAGGTGTGTCTTGCTCAGGCGGTCTCAGGCAGGCCAAGGCGGCACCTATGTAGGCCCCCCCCCCCCCCTCCCCGAGTGCGATCCCGCTGCCAGTGTGCTGCCCAGCGCGTCGGGCCGGCGTCAGTCTCAAGTACTTGTACTTTGTCGACGCGACTGGACATTCGGCCCACAGATTCGCCTTGTCAGGAAATCCTGTCGTGTCGCCAATGTCATCAATCCTCTTCGTCCCTCTCCCATCCAATCTTCGTTGCCGCGTTTGTCGCCTCGACTGTTTCCGCCTGGTCTTTTCTTTCTCGCTCATGTCGACACTATTTAGCACCAATTAACGCGTCTCGACTAACCTGCAGCTCTCGCGTTTCGTCGTCGCCCAATCCCGCGTCAAAGGCCAGAGCCCAACTCACTCGACGTAAACAACAAGCGCCTATGCGGATGGAATTCTTGGGACTGACAGCAGCAATTCTCTGAGGCTGCTTGGACGAGCACAGTCACGCTTCTTCGACCGTTGTGGCGCGTTAATTGCACCTTTTGTCCTTGTCAGACGTCGGGATGGGTGTATCCGGTCTGTCTACCTAACCTCACTCCTCACCTCTCGACCTTTATGCTGACCAACCGTGTGCTAGGCCTGTTACCTCTCCTCAAGTCCACTCATCGGCCGACGGAAATCAAAAAGTACAAGGGCAAGACCCTCGGGGTCGACGCGTACGGATGGCTGCACAGAGCTGCTTATTGCTGCGCCGTCGAGCTCGGCCAGGATAAGCCCACCACAAAGTATGCCCCCCTTCCTTGTCCTCGTGGCGACGGTAGATGAGCTCTGGGGTCTGACGATGCTGGCGTAGGTTTGTCAAGTCGGCCATGCATCGCGTCAAGATGCTCCGTCACTTCGATATCACGCCTTACATGGTATTCGACGGCGACTTTCTTCCCAGCAAAGCCGCCACCGAGGAGTCCCGAGCCAAAAATCGGCAGGAAAAAAGAAGGATGGCTCTCGAACTGATGAAGGCGGGAAAATCGGCCCAGGCAGCTCAGGAGTTCCAGAAGTGCATCGACATTACACCTCAGATGGCATCCATGCTCATCCAAGAACTCAAGAAAATGGGAGTCCCATACATCGTCGCTCCTTACGAAGCCGACGCTCAGCTCGTCTACCTCGAACGACACGGCTTCGTCGATGGCATCATCTCGGACGACTCCGACCTTCTCGTCTTCGGCGCAAAGCGACTCTTGACCAAGCTGGATCAGTACGGCAACTGTATCGAGGTCAACCGCCGGGATTTTTGCGCTTGTCGGGAAGTCTCGCTGGCCGGCTGGACCGACACCGAATTCCGCCGCATGGCCATCCTCAGCGGCTGCGATTACCTCGACAATCTTCCCGGCGTAGGGCTAAAGACTGCCTATCGCATGCTTCGAAAAGGCAAGACGCCCGAGCGCGTCGTCCGCATGCTACAATTTGAAGGGAAGCGCGTCTCGGAGAACTATCTAACGCAGTTTTACCAAGCCGAGATGACCTTTTTGCACCAATGGGTCTTCTGCCCTACCGACAAGAAGCTTGTCCATCTGACGGAACTTGATGGAAAGCGGACAGCGGACGAGATGCCCTTTATCGGCAGCTACGTCGAGCCGGAGCTTGCCAGGGCAGTGGCAAGAGGGGACGTCGACCCGATAACCAAGAAGCCCATCATCATCCAGACGACGCCTTCCAAGCGAAGACACTCACAAGCCATGCCAACTATTGCTACTCGGCCTCCGTCCAAGCCCATCAACTCATACTTCAAGGGAGCCAATCGGATCCCAATGGGTGAAATGGACCCCAATTGCTTCTCCATCGACGCTCAGAGGGTCGCGCAAATTACCCAAGGGGGCCTGGTGCCACGAGTCTTTCCCCTACCCCGACCATATCTCGAGGAGTTCCGCCGCGGTCGAGAAGCCAAGGCTCCGGAGCAGACGGAAACGAATCCGTCCCAGACGTCGACTCGGTCGGGTCATCGCCGGATGGAGTCACGGGTCAGCCCTCAGCCAGAGGCGGTCAACAACCCGGCTCCCTCACGCTCCGTCTCCGATGGAACCGGCTCAGTCGCGGCCAAGTCGCAGCCAAGCAGGCCCGTCAAAAAGGTGCGCCTATGTGGCGAGGTCGACGACGACGACATGTCTTCAAAGCGCAGCAAGTTCTTCCCTTCGCCCAAACCAAAGGGCCCGAGGCGGACCGCAAGCGAACCGTATCTCCTATCGGATGACTCCATCGAGGCCGCCCTCAGTGAACTTCCCGATGTCGATGGCTGGGCATCCGTCGGGAAGCGCGAGAAGCCAGTCGTCGTCTTCCGAGACGCAAGTCCCGGCTCCAACAAAACGGACATGTACAGTCAGAAAGATGCTCAAGACGATATCCCCGAATACTCACCCGCCTCACCGACAAAGCTCCTCAACAAAGCATCAACCAACTCTCTCCCAACCTCAACATCAACAAAGCTCCCCAAGCCGAAATCCCCAAAACACCAACCCCCATCCAAGAAACCATCCTTTCACCCCCCAACCCAAACCCCCGCCCGCCACCCAAATCTAAACAACTACCTCTTCTCAACCAACCTCTCAACCCCATCCTCAACCTCAACCTCAACCTCAACCTCGACCTCAACCCCCACCCCTCTTCACCCCCTCCCCCCCCCCTCAACCTCAACCCCCCCCTCAACAACCCCAAGACCAACCCCCTCCAACGCCTCGCCTCCCGCGCCGCCTCCCGCCCCAGGCCCCCTTCACCCCCCGCCTCCCCATCAACCCAACCTTTGTGCCCCTCCCCGCAGCCAACGTCGCAGAGGTCCGGGCCCTGAACCGTCGGGCCGCCGGCAGCGAAGATCTTCTCGTCCCGGCCGGTCAGGCGCTTGAATGCGGGCCGCTTGGGAAGCTGGATCTGTCGAGCTTCGCTTACGTCTGAGGTTGGTCCTGCTGGCGCTTGTGTTTCTGTGCTTGATGCTTGCATCGTCTGGGATTGGGATCGCCCATTCGTGAACGCGGGGGGTGGAAAGGGGGGTGGTGTTTACGAAAATCCCCTTCATCTCTTTTTTTTTTCTTCTTTTTTTTTCTACATCATTCATCTCTCCTTGTTAATCACTCTTGTCGACGGCCATCGTCTCCCCAAACATAAACCCCGACTCTCACCTCGGAACATGATTCACAACCGGAAACGCGCAAGGGAAAAGCAGAACAATAGTCAAATGTACACGCATCTTAACCAGCAGCCATCGCAAAAGCCACTGCCTCTCTTGAGCCGTAGCAGTTAGATCTGAGTTACGTCTACACTATTTCTACCTTTCGGCTCGTGTCCAGCCCGTCGTCGTGAATTTACCCCCGTCAAACTCTTCCCTCACTCCCCCGCCCAGAGGCAACATCATCACAGCGGGCGTCGTACGCTCATCAGTCGAAGGGGTAAGTAGAGTGGGTGAGGGGAAGGAAGTTGGTAGTGGAAAAAAAAAAGTGAAAAAAAAAAAACTCGGGGGAGAGGCAGCGAGACCCGTAGAGACCGACCCTCGCACTCCGATCCGATACCTGCGACGACAGGCGAGCAGGAATCATGTAGCATCGTGGGAGTGAAAAGGACAGCATGAAAAGGAGGCCGAATCAAACGGGTAACCGAAGACGCGCCTCCCTTCGTCTCGCACCCGTAACGGCGACGGCCATGGCTCCTCTCGCTTTGGACCGCGGTCAGTAGTTACTCGACTCTCTTAGTGGATGGCTGCTGGGACTGAGGTTATGACGTGGCCGCTTCGTGTGCGAGGTCGTTTCCGCGTCGTGACAACATGAAAAAGGGGACGAAAGGAGCAAGCAAAAGGAAGAAAGGGGACATGGAATCCGCTGACGAAATGCCCGCGTTCGAGAAAAACAGATAGAGCCAGATGGAGTCAAGAATGAAAAAAAAAAAAAGGGGGGGGGCGCGTCAGCGACGGGGCGCTGCTGAGCCGAGGGTCGTCAAGTCGGCGTTAAAGGTCCATTTGGCTAAGCAACAGAGAATGGAGAGTGTCAGCCCGTCAGTCTGCTCATGGTGAGGCGTCGTCGTCTTACCCTTGGCAAGGTTGTCGGCCGTGTCCTCGAGGAGGATGAGCCGGCGCTTCTTACAGTACGACGTCTTGTCCATAATGTCCACCTTGAGCTTGGGATCAGCCAGCTCCTGGATCGACTTCTCAAACATCTCGGACAGGTTCTCGACGGCCATCTCGAGGTCCTTTTGGTTGTCCTCGAAAATCTCCGTCAGGTTGTTCTTGGCCAGGTAAAAGGCAAAGGCGTAGGTCCACTCGAGCGTCTGGCGGCACGTCTGAAGCACCTGCGAGGCCGAGTTGAGGTACTGCACCTCGATCCACGACATGCCCGACGTCGTCTGCAGCTGCACCATCTTCTTCTCCGTCTTCTGCGCGATGTCCCTGTCCAGCTTGGCCGACTGCTCGTGGTTGGCGTATCGGTTGTAGTAGTGCAGGTAGCGCTCGAGCGAGGTGCGTGATCGGGCTTGGGCGTCTCGAGCCTCGGCGCCGCTCTTCTCCTCGTAGCGGTTGCAGTTGTACCAGCTGGTGCCGTGCTCGGACCAGAGACCCATGCACATCCAGCAGAACTCGTACTTGCATTTGCGGCACGTCATGTGGTTGCAGCCTCCGTTCTTCTCAATCGTCGAGCTGCACTTGGGACATTCCTTGGTGTTTGCCGATATCCAATTGGCCGTTTCCGAATCATCGGCACACTTCTTGAGCCATCTCTTGACCAGGTCGCACGGGGCCGGCTGGTGATCCGGGTTCGGGCAGCCGAAGCAGAAGCGGTAGCCGCATCGACATTCGACCGTCGGCACCACCTTGTCGAGGTCCTTCTTCTTGACGCCGCACTCGATGACGTTGGGACAGTCGGGAGCCGGGCACCACTTGAACGTGTCCTTGTCCTCGACGTAGGTGCGGTTGAGAAGCTCGTTGTAACGGTCCGTCAGGTCTGCCGTCACGAGCAGGTCGAGGGAGCGCGAGTCGAGGACGCGGCCGCAGCCGTTGGCCGGGCACTGAATACGAGCGGCCTCGCCCTCGCCGCGGACCTTTTGCGTCAGGTAGTGCCTATAGCAGTCGACGCAGTAACGATGACCGCACTTGAGGGCGAAGGACTCGAGTCCATCCTCATCCTCGCAGCATATGTCGCAGGCAAAGCCGGGCATGACCTCGAGCTTGGGCAACGCGCAGGCGTTGTTGCGCAGGCCGGCGGCCTCGAGCACCTGATCGGGTCGGTCCATGTAGTCTTCGAGCAGGCGCTCCTTGTTCCACCGGAAGTGCCGGAGAAGGATGGCCGCGTCTTCCTTGCGCATGTCGAGGATCATGTTTACCTCGTCAATCATGTCGAGCTGCTGGCGCTCAATGTCACAAGGCTGATGAACCTTGAAGCAAATAGCGTGAGACGATCGCTTCGATCGGTCCAGTTCCTTAGACGACAGACCAAAGTCGGGATCCGGCTCGGCGAACTCATCGTCATCAAAGTCTGAATGGGATCTGTCAGAGCAAGGGGGCGAGGGGGGTAGACGACGGTCGGTCGCTTACCCTCTCCAGCCGAAATCTCATCGCCACTGTATTCCTGCATGACCTCGTCGTCCGTCGACATATTGGACATGTACTCCTCCTCCGAATCCATGCCGGTGGTGACGGGTGTCGGGGGGGCGGCTGAGGCGACCAGCCTTTTGGCTTGGGACTGGTCCCCTAAGTCGGGGCTAATCGTCGCCTCAGCGGCCTTTCGCTTCCCTCTGGAAAGGGGAATGTTGACGGTACACGATGGGCTCGTCGGGGGTTGGGCGTCGACGAGCTGACGAGAGAGAGAGGAGAGAGAGAAGAGAGAGAGAGGATGGAGAGAGGATGGAGAGAGGATGGAGAGAGGATGGAGAGAGGATGGAGAGAGAGAAAGGATAGATAGAGGGGGCTGCTGAAACCGGAAAGGCGGGCGAGGGAGAGAATAGAGTGGAAGAGAGAGAGAAAGAGAGAGAGAGAGAGAGAGAGAGAGTGGCGAGGGTAAGCAGGGAAAATAGGACCCTATGAGGCACCGCAGATGCTCGCTTGAGGTCCGTCGACGAGGCCACTGAGAATCGTGTCTATCGCCGAGGGGCGGGTGTCGTTGGCGGGGGATGGCATGGATGCATCATTCGGGACCATGACGAAGACGGCCCAGCCGGCTGTTCTCTGCCCCCCTTCCCCCCCCAGAGTCCCCCCCAAGCGCTGTGAGCTGAGGTAAGCGCCTAGCGGCATAACTTCGGCCAGTCACTGCTTGGCCCGAAGCAGAAGTAGGAGTGAGCTTCGGCTGGACGACGACCAGACTTCAACCTGCAGACGCGCGGCATGATGAGAAGACGGCTTCGATACGGCTTCGAGTCAAATGTTGGTCCGTGCAGCTTTCCTTTCCCCGTCTTCTCGGGTGCAGGTGTCCTACGGTCATGGCCCCTGCGACGCTTTGGTCACGCTTTCAGTGGCAAGCTACCTACGAATACGTCGTCTTCTACTACTTTGAATACTAAGACATTGACGCAGACGCGGCGACAGATGCAGACTTCGCTCTCGAGCCCATCTTACGCGCTTATGGATGCCTTGCGGATGCCTTATGCCAGCACCTTTTCGGCCATTGAGACTGCCGGTACAATGACGTCTTAGCCGCTTCGTCCCCAAATACCCGGGATTATAGCTCACCGTCGGCGACAGCCACGTCAGGCTCGATGTGCGTCTTGGTAATCTTTCCGCCCTCGATCTTCAGAGCGTAGCGCTTGCTGCGAACGCCGCCGAAAACCGCTGCGCCGTCGAAGCCGAGTTCGAGAGCCTTGGTAAAGCCTGCCGTCGGATCGGATATGAATCGTATCTATATATGCAACGTCTGTCAGCTACCGACGCCCGTATCGGCAGCCGCCGCGATGCACCCACCGAGCTCGCGCCCTTTGGATCCAGCTGCTCGCGCCAGGCTTTCATCCTGTGCCAGGTCAGCCAGCACCATCCTCTGACCCCCCCAGCGCCATGATTAAACCCTTACACGAAGGGGTCGTTGACGGAGACGACAAAGACGTGGCCGGCCTGCTTTAGCTTGGCATGGTTGATGTATGATGGGACGTGCGTGGTCGAGCAGGTACCCGTAAAGGCCCCTGGAACGCCAACGATGTACCCGTCGGCTTTCTTGAACTCGTCTGCCAGGTTCACCTTGTTGCCGGGGGAGTCTTCATAGAGTCCGTCGAAGGTGGGCACTCTATCGCCGACGGCGACGCAAGCTCGGGGCGTCGAGTGGAAGCTCCGGGCGACATGACGGACGACAGACACGGGTCGGAGAGCAGCGCGGAAAGCCATTACGTACGAAGTTCTTGATAATGGTGTGCGAAAGGCGTGGTGACACAGTTGAAGACAGGTCTTTTGGTGAATCGGGAGCTTTGAGGTGAGGTTGAAGATCCTGCCATGGTGAGATTCAGCCATGGTGATTAGATAGGTACATAGATACCTGGGTGCCTGATAAGCTCCGTTTATCAGATGCAATAGCGAGAAACACTAGTCCTGGCGGGTATTGGGCGGCAGGAAAAGTAGCTCAGTAGCAGTCTCAGCACAGGCTATCCACCTACCTAGGTAGGTAGGTGGGTCTCTAGAGACCTACCTTCGTACCTGCCTAACTACCTACCTAACGTTGAGAACCCTACAATTCTAAACATAGATTATACCTGTGGAAGGCGTAGTGTAAAGCCTAGCCTAGGCCTTCGAGATAGTAGTAAAGCTGTGTGTCTGTTTAATGATATCTCTTATGTTCTTCGAAAGAAGAAGAAGAAAAAAGGAAAAGGATGTGTGTGAGGGTAGGGGCTAAATAGCCCCAGCCCGCACCTATATCGGTACGGAAATACAAAAAGTCCGCGGCTATACGTAAGAGTACGTGCAGCCCGGACCTACCTAGGGTTAGCCCCGGGGTAGTTACGGACTTACCCTAGAGTAGCCCCGGGATCCTAGAGCTACCTTACGTAACAGCTCCCTCTACTATCGCTAGTGCTAGTGCCTGTACTAACAATACCCTCTCTCCTCCTCCTTACCCTCGCTATTACTCGGTCTCGTTTATCGTCTTTTAGGCTAGGGTCTATCCCTTAGCTAATAGCCTTAGGATCGCACTTTAACTACGTCTCGTACTATGCGCTACTCGTCTAGACTCGCATTCTCTCTCTCTATCGTTCGAGGGCCTTACTCTACTTAGAGCGTTCCTACTCGCAGTCGCTTGTGTCTACTACCCCTATATATGTTTACTACGTGTGTTACTCTCTCTGTTCGCTACGTATGTACTCCTATAGGGTAGTCTCGGAAGAAGGAAGCTTAAAAGGGGTTATAATAGTACAGTATAGTATAGGGATAGACAGTAAGTAGTAAGTCCTAATAGAAGAGGAAAGTCTACTAGGAAGGCTAGGTAATGATTTATAGGGGCTAGCCCCCTTTAGCCTTTTCTTATCTATAATAATCCTACTTTAGTTTGTCTTCTTAGTTAATTAGTAAGAGAGGTATACTATACTATGTTTTCTCTAATTTATCTTCTTTCTCTTCTTCCTATATATAGGGGCTTTACTAGGATATTAGAGAGGTCTGTCTTACTACTAACTTATAATACCCTTATTACTACTATCTTTATAGTTAGTTTTATTAGCTATTACTACCCTTCCTTATTATTATAGTTTACTTCTATTTAGTAGCTAGCTTCGTTTCTTTAATGTTCTACTTTTATTATTACTTTAACCCTAGCTTATAGGCTACTTTTCCTATTAAATCGCCTATAGCTATTATATTACTTACTTATTTAAGTAACCCTATACCTTTATAACTACTACTTCTAACTCTAGCTTTAGATAAATACTAACCTATTTAACTATATATAGACTATTAGCTTATTACTTTCTTTATTACTAGATTAGTTATTATAACTATTATTAGTTTAAGCTTAGTTAGTTACTTTAGCTCACTTAACTATTTATTTATTATAAGTGTTAGTACAAGTACTAGTACTAGCGATAGTAGAGGGAGCTATTACGTAAGGCAGCTCTAGGATCCTAGGGCTACTCTAGGGTAAGTCCGTAACTACCCTAGGGCTATCCCTAGGCAGGTCTAAGCTATACGTACTCCTACGTATAGCCGCAGACTTTTATATTTCTATACTAATATAGGTACGGGCTAGGGCTATTTAGCCCCTACCCTTACATACATCCTTTTCCTTTTCTTCTTCTTTTTTCGAATAAGAGATATTATTAAACATATATATAGCTTTACTATTATCTCGAAGGCCTAAGCTAGGCTTTATATAACGCCTTCTACACTAATTAGTCTCTAGGCTCTAATAGAGACAGAATAGCTATAAAGAAGAGACTCCGCGAATTTAACTAGTCCTTTATTACTAGTGTTTTCGTAGTTATACTTAAATAGCTTTAGTTAGGACTTTTCCCTACTAAAGGTATACTCCTAGATAATAAGACTAGTCCCTTATTACTAATCTTTATTCCTAAAAGAGTATTATATTATATATAGTAACAATAGCTTCTATAAGTACTAGTATAGTAAGACCTAGCCTATTAGGAAACACGTCGTATACTAAGAATAACTAAGGACTTTAAGTAAGATACCTCGAAATTATAGTAAAGCTAAGGTTCGAGATTACTAAGGACGTTAATGTCTTAGACTAGTATCTTAGTAGGAACCTTTAGAACATTTACTCCTTAGATAACACTATAAGTAGTATAGAAATTAATACGTATATCCTCTCCTATACTAGCTAGTACTATAGGACTAAGTATAGTAATAATTAGATCTTTAGGATGTTCTAGGAGGACTTTAAGGGTTAGATAGCTATAATGTTTAAGTAGTATAATCGTGCTCTCTATAGGGGGCTCTAATAGATCCTACGAGGGAGGGGCCTCTACATAGGACGAAGAAGGGCTCTAATTATTAAGACCCTTATCTTATTTCTATAGGCGGAAGATATACCTAAATAGGACTATAAGGAGCTAATAGCTACTACCTTTATATATAAGTTAGCTATATCCTAACTACGCGATATAATTAGTAGGGATCTACTATCGACGCCTATATAGAATACTATAAAATACATTATATGTCTATTACTAATAGCTAATCTCTCTCTATAGCTCTACGAAGAAGCTCCTAACGCTATAGAAATCGATACACTCCTTACCCCTAGCCTAACCCCGATAACGGATATCCTTACCCCTAGCCTAACCCTAATAACAGATATCCTCGCCCCTAGCCTAACCCTAATAATAGATATCCTCGCCCTACTCCTACGCTAGCCTAAATAAAATTCCCTAAAAGGAGAAATATAGATTAAGGAGCTACGCTAATAACGTTAGGAAGTACGCTACTAATACTATCTTTAAGAGGAGCTCCTATTAGACTATAGGGGGATATACATACGCGTTAAGGTATAGGTTAACTGCGGGAAAGGGTAACGACGATATCTAAGGGGGTAGACAGATAAAAGCTATAGGAAGTTAAGATAGGCGGGTAAGAGCTACGAGAGGTTAAGGTAGGTAGGGAAGGGTAATAATAGTAATAGTACCTAAAGGAGGGTATCGCTAGGTAGGAGGTCTAGATTAGAAAAAGAGTCGAGTATTAGTATAGGTACTAGTACTAGCGATAGTAGAGGGAGCTATTACGTAAAGTAGCTCTAGGATCCTAGGGCTACTCTAGAGTAAGTCTGTAACTACCCTAGGGCTATCCCTAGGTAGGTCTAGGCTATATGTACTCCTATGTATAGCCGCGGACTTTTGTATTTCTATACCGATATAGGTATAGGCTAGGGCTATTTAGCCCCTACCCTTATATATATCCTTTTCCTTTTCTTTTTCTTTTTTCGAATAAGAGATATTATTAAATACATATATAGCTTTATATTATCTTAAAGGCCTAGGCTAGGCTTTATATAACGCCTTTTATAATAAGCCCTATTAGCTACTACTTATCTTATAGCTTACCTTTTAGCCCTTATACTAGCTAAACTAAACCTATTATAGTCTAGCTAGACTAGTAGCGGTTTAGAAGATTATAGGAACAATATATTATAGGAGGGAAACTAGCCCTTATATCTAGATTTACTTAGTATAAAATCTCTCCTACTACCTCTTATACTTTAGTTACTTACCTCTATTATAGCTATACCTTTTATATATATTAAACTCCTACCTATAGGCGAGATTAAACCCTTTAATAGCTTAGATACTATAGAGAAGTAGCTTATAGAGCTATAGTAGGCTTTCCTAACTTATAGTAAAAATAATACTCTACTAAATAAAATAATTATAGTTATTAACATATAACTCTATAGTAAAGTAACTATATTCTTAAATAGTAGTAGACATTTATATAGAGCTATTACTTAAACCTACGCTAGTAGAGCTATAATAAGGGATTTAAGGGTTTTAGAATTAGCCTAGATAGAGAGATACCTATTTACTATTATAAATATAGTAGCTTTAAACTTAAATACCTTTAACTTTTACTAGGCTAAGGATAAAGCTCTTATATTATACTATATATAAGCCTTCTACTTCCTATAATAAGTAGGTAGTTATAATAGAACCTTTAGGGATTAAACCTTTATAATATTAAAAGATACTTACTTCTAGGATTTTATTTATAAGTTTATGTCTAAGTTATTTAATTTCTACTTATAATTAGAGGTATAAGCTTAGTATATAGAATCTTCGTTTTATTTATTATAGGCTTACTAAGCTATTTAGTTTACTAAGAAGTTATTATATATTAGAAATATAAAAGCTTATTACATTTACTAAGATACTTTATTAGCTACTATATAGAATTACATTATCCTCTTTACTACCTACAATTAAAGGTATATACTTAGTATATAGAATCTTCGTTTTCTTTATTAAAGGCTTACTAAGCTATTTAGTTTACTAAGAAGTTATTAAGTACTAGAGATATAAAAGCTTATTACATTTACTAAGATACTTTATTAGTTACTATATAGAATTACATTATCTCCTTTACTAGAATGTAGGTTAACTAGTTCCTATATAATAAATATAGTTTAGTTACTTATAACCTTAGACAATTACTTAGTAATAGGCTTAATGTCGGTACATGTACTAGCACTAGCGTAGGTAAGGGGAGCTGTTACGTAAGACAGCTCTAGGACTCTAGGGCTTCCCTAGGGTCTCTCTAGGGCTCCCCTAGGACTAGTTAGGGACTAGTCTAGGGCCGCCCCTCAGTAGGTCTAGGCTATACGTGCTTTTACGTATAGCCGCGCCTACCCCTCGGCAGGTCTAGGCTATACGTGCTTTTACGTATAGCCGCGGGTTTTTGTATTTCCGTACCGATATAAGTGTAGGGCTAGGGGTTTAAAACCCCTACCCTTACACATATCCTTTCCTTCTCTCTTCGTTAGATATTATTAAATACACATATAGTTTTACTACTATCTCGAAAGCCTAGGCTTTACCTAACGCTTTCTACACTAATTAGTCTCTAGGCTCTAATAGAGATAGAATAGCTACGAAGAAGAGACATCGCGAATTCTACTAGTCCTTTGTCGCTAGTGTTTTTTCGTAGTTATGCTTAAACAGCTTTAGTTAGGACGTTTCCCTACTAAAGGTGTACTCCTAGACAATAGGACTAGTCCCTTATCGCTAATCTTTATTCCTAAGAGAGTATTATATTATACGTAGTAATAATAGCTTCCGTAAGCACTAGTGTAGTAGGACCTAGCCTATTAGAAAATACATAGCACACTAAGGATAACTGAGGACCTTAGGTAAGATGCCTTAAAATTATAGAAAAGCTAAGATTCGAGATTACTAGGATCCCCGACGTCTTAGACTAGTATCTCGGTAGGAACCTATAGAACCTTTACTCCCTAGACGACGACATAAGTAGTATAGAACTTAATACATATATCCTCTCCTATACTAACCGGTACTATAGCACTAAGTACGGTAATGATTATGTCGTAATAATGTTCTAGGAGGACTTTAAGGATTAGACAACCGTAACGTTTAAGCGGACCGATCGCCCTCTCTATAGTAGGCTCTAATAGGTCCTATAGGAGAGGGGTATCTATATAGGACAGAAAAGGGCCCTAATAATTAAGTCCCTTATTATATTACTATAGGCAGAAGACATACTAGAATAGGACTACGCGGAATTAATAAGTGCTAACTTTACGCATAAGTTAGCTACATCCTAGCTACGCGATAGGATCGATAGGATTAGCGGTAGCCCTACTACCTTCGAAGAGGAAAAGGTAAGGGAGGCTATAACTAGGACAGTACTAGAGGGTATTAAGCTATCGACATCCTCTGTAGTATAAACGAAGATAGAGGATAGGGGTACCCTAGTAATAACGTCGACGCCTATATAGAATACTACGGAACTAACTATACGTCCGTCGCTAATAGCCTATCCGCCGCCCCTTAGATATAACCTAGGCCGCGAGGTATATAGCTCGTATTAAGAGGCGATAGAACAGCTAACGACCGTAGGCTAGTAATATACATAGGCTAGTATAGTAGCCCGTAGTATTAAGCCTACTATAGTACTAGCTCCTATTAACAAATTAGCGTATATACTCCTACTAAGCGATACACTAAACGAGCTAGTAGATGTAATAAAAGCGATTAACTTTACGAAGCTCTAGAATAAAGATCTTAGCTATATAGGACGCGTGTATAACATCTTTAACGATAAGATCTAAGCTTTCCTTAAGGTCTACTATATATTATAAATCTACCCTAGCGAATTCTACGCGGTGTTTACGACGGCCCTTAAGGATCGTACGCGCGACTACTTCCTCTCATATATTCTAAAGGATACGACGTTTATATAGATCTATAATATAATAAAGCTACACTTTAATACTACGTATAACCGTTAAGTATACTATAATAACTAGTCGTTGTATTCTTTTATATAGCTTCGTTACGTAAATAAAGGGAAGTCTATAGTTAAGGTTCTTAATATCCTTATAGATAAGCTTCTTCTATATTAACAAGCCCTTGCCCTAGTATAGTAATAGGAATTAGACCTTATCTATATGCTTAAGAGAGCTTATCGCGGTATGCTAGAATTTAACATAGCCCTCTTTCTCGTACTAATCTCGTTCTAGAAGCTTTATATAGACCTTCGTGCTTCTATTAAGGTAAACGCTTCCTCGTAGCCTATAACCTTCCTTATAGACTGTAAATATAACTACTTAGGGTCTAGAAGGCAGCTAGGTCTATAGCGCTATAAAGAGCCCTTACGACCGCCGCTATTATAGAAGAAGCGCTATTACGTATATAATAAGACTAGGTGTTTTTTAATAAAACATACGTATAAGGAACGCTACTAAGCTCGATAGTAATATAACTAGTAGTAACAATATAACGGAAAGTCACTACGTACCTAAGGATACTTAATATACCTACTTAAGTATAAGGGTAATAATCTTATAGACGCCCTAGATAAGGATATAGGTACCTCGTCTAGTAGAGACTAGGATAAATATAACATTAATACTACTAAGGAGGAGGCCTATAGCTATATAGCTATAAGCTTCCTATATAAAGAAGCTATAAGATATCGACTTAGCCTACCTACCCTCGCTATAGGCAAGGAGACAAAGATAATAGTTAAATAGCGAAGGGCTAATTCTACTAATAATGCCTTTGTCCTTAACTATTACTCTATATAGGTCTTCTAAGGCATTATCCCTAATATAGGCACGGCCTAGAACTCTACTACTAGCTGTCCCTAATTCCTTACCCTTTACTATAAGCGTCCTAATATAATGCTTAACGAGTTAATAAAAGAGTCTATAACGATTACCTTTAGAGGTATTACGCTAGTATCCTCGCTTAGATCTATAAAGCTTAATATACCTATAGGGATAGTTAAATTCTACGTATTAGATACTATAATGCCTTTTCTCCTTTACCTATAGGATATATAACGCCTAAGCTACTATCTTAACATCCCTCGTAGATATATAGTTACGTACGATAGAGCTACGATCCTAGTTATGTTCTGCTAGGGGTATACGTAGTTCTTCCTTAGTAAGCTTTAATATACTACGTCTACTACGTTCCTTACTAAGGCTAAATTCTAATAACTTTATTAACGGTTTAGCTATCCTTCTATATAGTACTTATATAAGCTCTTAACTCGTACTAGCTATAATATCGATAGTAAGAGCCTTAAGTCGATCCGTACGTTTTACTACTACTACTAGCTTAAGGGTAAAGCCTTACGATACTTTAAGTTTATACTCTACGACAACTATAACTTTAATTATAAAGTTATTATAGATATAATATACCTTAATAGCTACTATGTCCTTTATCTTATTAACTCTACTACCTCCTTCTAGGCCGCATGCTTCCTATAGGACATAATAGCTAAGTATATATAGAAAACGTTTAAGGTATACTAGATCGATACGTACCTTAGTCCGCTAGATTTCCTTACCTACGATGCTAGTACTAACTTTACCGCTACTAAGCTATAGGTAAAGGCGCGCCTACATAGCGTAACGTGTCGCTAGGTACCCGTAGAAGCGTACTAGAGTATCGGAAAGGTCGAGTAGTATTACGTACCTCTTTAACGCGTATATAAGATCCTCTAAGGGGAGATTAAGGACGCGTCGCTAGACATAATATTATAGATAGCTATAAAAGCTATTAACGATACTACTAGCTTAGATAGCCTTATATTAATGCTCTTAGTATTTAGGACATACCTATAGATAACGATAGATTCTACGCCCTTACCCTTAGCTATATAACGTACCTATACTTATACTAAAGCGATAATAGAACTTTATAAGGCTATAAGCGTAAGACGAGTTACTAAAGTACTACGTAAGGGTATATTAAGAGATACTATAATAATACTCCCTTCTACCCTCTCTATTAGCTTACCTATACTTATGTTCTACGAAAAGGTAAGATAGTAAGGCCCTATTAACGTTATCTCTATTAAGGATTACAATATAACCCTCGACTTTATTAATAGCCTAACAACCTTTTATAGCACGTACGTTAAGCTATATAAGACAGTAACCTACGAGACTATAGGTAAGATACTACCCTCCTATAACGCTACTAACTAGAGACCTATTACGTCTCCTAATAACATTCTAAGGCTAGCTATACCTCGACGAAGAGGCTAACTTCGCGCGAGTAAAGGAAAGTTAATTGTCGTACTACTAGTACGTAATACTACTAGTAAGACTACTAACGCCTTCTATTAGTACATTACGTACTAGCTTTAGCTAGGTGTAAGGTTACGTATTAACGGACTAACATTAGTACTAGCGTGCTAGCGTTAACCTAGCGCATATATAACTAGATAATTGTTTTTCCTTTTCTAACTTTAGAGAGGGGAAGGGTATTTTAACTCTCCCTCTATATAATAGTTATAGAAGATAATAGAGATTTTTAATATATACTTTTTTTAGTTCCTTTTCGAAAAGGTCTAACGCTTACGACACTAATTAGTCTCTTATTAGCACTTACTTTATATACTTACTTATAAGAAATAAACTAGCTAGTAGAAGAGACTAAGGACGCTATATACGTATTCCTTAGTACTTAATTAGAGAACGCTAGAGATAAGTAGTAACTATATAACTATATAAGGCGTATAGCTAAGCGTAAATTTACTATAGACTCTAAGCCTAATATAGTCTAGGGATACTAGGGCTCCCCCCCTCTAGACGTAGCTACTACCTACGTAGATTATAGTTAGGAGCGTCCTATTACGTAATAAATTCTACTACTCCCTCTATAAATGCCCCTAGTACCTTAAGTACTATAAGAAGAGTTATATACTTATAGACCCCTACTGCCTTAGTAGGGAACCCCTAGTAAGAATAATGTTAGGTAATCCTTAACTAGCTTAAGATAGTAGTTAAGGACGTTACTAACGAATTCCTTACAGAAAGACTTAGACTACTACCTAAAAGCGTAAGTAAGATAGCGCGTAATATATTCGTTATTAAGTAGATGTCGTACCTACTACATTAGACTAATAGCGATCTCTAGGCTATCTTCTATAAATACTTTAAGGGTTAGAAGGTAATAGACTTTAAAAACCTTAAGGAAGGGTTAGCGAGTAAACTCTATATATTTCTACGCTACCGTAGAGTACTAGTAGGTATAAGGAGGGATAAGGTACTAGAAAGCCTCGTTACTATCCTTAAAGAAGACGTAATACTGCTCTAGGAGAGGGAATAACTCCTTATAATGAAGGTCGTAGAGGATACCTATGCCTTCGAACATAAGTAGGTATTTAAGCGTAGGGAAGACCTGTTCTAAGGAATTCGATATAGAACTAACAACGATACCCCCGTAGACAATATAGCGCCTAAGTTTCCCTTTACCCTAGACCCCTACTGTAGTTAGTTATAGGTACTACCGCGAGACGCTAATCTTAAATAGGATATAGATAACGCTACTACTTAGGGCCCCCTCCTAATGTTAAGACCCCCTATAGGATCGCTAGTAATAACTATAGAAAAAGTAACGATATTCCCTATAGGGTTTAACGTACTAAGGTATAACCCTATACGCGGACTAGGAGGCCCTATTAGCGAAAGGTCCTATATACTTCCCCTAGTTAACGTTCTAAACGAGCTAATAGACGCCTCGTAGGCTATTAGCTTCGCGAAGCTTTAGAATAAGGACTAGAGCTATAGTAGGAAGGTATATAATATCTTCGACGATAAAGTCTAAGCTTTTCTTAAGGTATGCTAGACATTATAGATTCGCCCTAGAGAATTCTATATAGTATTCTCGACTACTCTAACGGATCGGGCTTAGGACTATTTTCTCTCTTACGTCCTATAAACGTATACCTTTATATAGATATACTAGGTAATAAAGGCCTATTTTAATACTAAGTATAATCGCTAGGTGTATTATAATAACTAGTTAAATTACTCGTTTACTAGTATCTGCTAAGTAAGTAGGGATAAGTCGCTAGTTAAGGTCTTTAATCTCCTCGTTAATAAGCTACTACTATACTAGTAGGCTCTTACCCTAGTATAATAGTAGGAGACGGACCTTATCTACGCACTAAAGAGAGTATACTATAGAACGCCTAAGTTAAACATAGCTCTCTTCTAAGTACTACTCTCTTTCGAGAAGCTTATTATAGACCTATGTACCTCTATTAATATTAGTACCTTAGTTAAGAACTCTATATCTTTCCTTATAGATTATAAGTATAACTACTTAAGTAAGGGAAGACGCTTAGGATAACGTTACTAATAATAGTTTTCTTATAGTAATAGTAATAGTAAGAGTCCTTCGTAGCGTAAGCGATATTACGTCTACGATAAGGAAGGTTACTTTTTAATAAAGTACTCGTTCGAAGAACGTAGAAAAGCACAAGAGCGGTTTAACTACTAGTAACGCTTTAATAGGAAGTCCCCTTAAGCTCGTAAGTACGCTTTATATCTACTTAAGTATAAGGGAGACGACCTAGAAGGCGAGGGCAATCCTAACGCTTTTACTATAGACGACAACAACGACGTAGATAGTATCTTCTCTAACTAGGATAACGAAGATAACGCTAACTACTTTACTACTACTACTTTTCTCTATAACGAAGCTATACGTTATAAACTTAGTATTCTAACCGCTATACTAATAGAATAGGCTAGCGGAGCGTTAAAGACGTCTACGAAGACGCTTATAGATAGGTTTATATCTAGTCGTTACTCTATATAGACCTTCTAAGGAATTATCCTAGATACTAGCGTAGCGTAGAATTTAACTATAAGAAGACTATAGTTTAAGGCCCTTTAACGTAAGCGACTATATATATTACTTAATAAGTTAATAAAGGGAGTAGTAATAGTTACCTTTAGAGGCATTACGCTAATATTGTCTCTTAGCTCTATATATATTTAAACGCTTATTAGGGAGGTCGAGTTTTACGTCCTTAATGTAAGTACTCCTTCCTACTTTACTTATAGGATATATAGCGACTTTATTATTATCTTAACGTACTAAGACAATATATAGTGTGTTTCGATAGATAAGAAGTACTTATTATCTTCTAGTTTAGCTATCTATAGTTTTTCCTAGACTATTATTAGCTAATAGCCTTTATGTGTTTTCTTTTAGAACTTAAGCTTCGCTATCTTTACTAACGCTTTAGACATCCTTTAGTTTAATAACTATATAAGCTATTACTTAGAGCTAGACATAAGGCCCTAGTTAATACTCTCGAAGAGATCTATAAGATATACTACTACTACTAGATTAAAGGCGAAGTACTAAGACGCTTTAGATTCTCGCTACGTAATAACTATAACTTTAACTTTAAGGTAGTTATTAATATAATATACCTTAATAGTCGTAATGTTCTTTACGTAGTTAATATAGCGACTTCCTTCTAGGCTATAAGATTCCTTTAGGATATAATAGCGAAGTATACCTAGGAGACGCTTAAGGCGTACTAGATCGATACGTATCTTAGGCCCCCTAATTTCCTCGCGTACGATACTAGTACAAACTTTACTACTATAGAATTCTATATAGAGGCCTAATTAAATAGTATTACTTGCCGCTAGGTCCCTATAGAAGCTTATTAGAGTATTAGTAAGGTTAAGCGCTATTAAGCGCTACTCTAACAAGCGTACGAGATCTTTAGGGTAGAGCTTATAGGTGTCTCTATAGAATTCGTTCTATAAATAGCTATTAAAGCCGTTAATAATACCGCTAGCCTTAACGGACTTATACTAACCCTCCTAGTGTTTAGAGTATACCTACAGATAACGATTAATTCTATACCCTTACCTATAGTAATATAATAAGCTATTACTTCCGCGAAAGCGTTAGTAGAGCTCTATAAGATAATGTTTACCTATTAAGTAAAGGACGCCCTATATATAGGAGGTCTAAAGGATACTATAACCTTACTTCTGTCGTCGCTACTAATTAGTTTAGAGGTCCTTGTCTTCTACGAGAAAGGTAGCTAGTAAGGCCTATTCTGCGTTCTTTCTATTAGTCTAAATAAGGTAACGATTAACCTTAATAGCCCCTCTACCTTCTATAGCACCTACGTTAAGCCCTATTATCGTTAGTAGCTTAGTGCTATCGATACTAAGCTAACTAGCACTATCGCTAAGGAGCTAGGAAGTAGAGAGGAGAAACTACCTAAGCTATAGGAAGGATAGATAGTATAGACAACGCCCCTACTAACTACGACGCCTACTCTATCGAGGACAAAGACAAAGCTTATTATCGCTATCCCTACTAAGAAACGTATAGAAGAAGTATTCCTTATACTACGTAAGATAGTAGACCGCGAACTTATAATCTAACTTTATAAGGAAGGTTATATTACTACCCTAAGTAATCCCTTCGAGGTATCTAACGCTGCGGAGATTAATACGCTACTCGCTTCTAGTACGATCGTCCTAATCTAGATACTAATAAATATACCTAGAAGAGTTTTTTTAGTTACGACTCGTACGAAAGGTAAAGGGTAAGAACACTAACCGCCTATACGAGAAGTCCTAACTCGTTGTCTAAGGGTATAATAATAAGGGAAAAAGGGATCTACTTACGTAATCCCTAACAATCTAGTAGAGTAGCTAACGCTTACTACTAGCTCTTATACCCTCTCTCTACGCTTATAGACTTAAGCTTACCTTTTATAACATTACGTAAGTATACGTATAGTCCTATTTAACGCTATAACGAGACATTATTACTAAGCTCCTAAAGGAGCTTATAATAAAGTTTACTAAGGGGATAGTTCTATATATCGTAAAGCTACTATATAGGATCGCTAAAGCGGGAGTCTACTAGTTTAAGACATACTAATCGTACCTTTACGAAAATCTTACACTCTCGTAAACCTTTAACCTATACCTCCTCGTCTCTAATAAAGGGAAAGCTTTTAAGCTCTACGCGCTATAGATTAATAATACTATATTTCTTATAGATAAGAGCTTCCTAATAGCTAAGGAAGAAGCTATCTAGCGCGCGGGAATTAAGGCTAAGGACTGTAAGGTCCTTAGGTATAGTAATAACAGTACTTACGAGACTAAGACAGACTTTAATAGCTATAGGATTCTCTTTACTAAGGACGAAGCTATCTAGGTAAGGTAGAAGGGCTAGATATAGAAGATCGCACTTATAGATAAGTCTATAGGATCTAATATAGTATAGATAGTATACGTCTAGTAATAGGCTTAGGGAGCTTATATCGTAAGTATCTATTAGCCTAAAGTAGTATATAATCTCTCTATTATAGTATAAGCGTAATAGCTTACTAACTAAGAGATCGACTAGCTAAATAAGTAGCTTAAATAGTAGAAGAAGAACCCTAACTATAGCCTAACGTTTACCTTACTAGATCTTATGCGGAGTAAACTCTTTATCTTTATAGATACCTCTTTTGCTAATAATAGGGACCTAAGCTCCTAGATTAGGTTCCTAATCGTACTTATAGAGGAAGAGGCTAGCCTATAAGATTCTCTTAGTACCCCTATATACTAGCCCTATAGCTCCTTATAGTCTTTCGCCCTAATAGGGAACATCCTCTATTAGACTTCGATAAAATATAAGCGAGTTACCTATAGTATCCTAGCCTTAGAGATCTATAGTCTTATAGTAGGATACGATATAGGGTTTGTAATTATAAGCGTCCTTACTACTATTAACTCGTAACTTCGTTTACCCCTACCTCCTATCGTTATCTATATTAACTCGTACTTACTATATAAGTGTCTAATTAAGATAGGGTCGATAACGGAAAAGAGGTTAATAATTAACCTACTAGTACTACGTTAGTTATATAAGCGGTAGGAGATTAACGAAGTGCGATAGATCGATAGCTAAGATAATCCTATAGATATACTTATAAAGTCTATAGTAAATAACGTATTAAAGAAGCTTATTAATAGCGGGCGGTTAAAAGTGCATGTAGAAGCTTAAGTTAATAGGAAGAGTTAGTAGGGAAGTTAGTAGAAGGGTTATAGGGATAATAACGCCTCTATAGGACGATCTACGGAGAGAAGGGGAGGAGAGAGAGGGTAGGGAGAAAAAGAGTCGAGTATTAGTATATTACGTACTAGCCTTAGCTAGGTGTAAGGTTACGTGTCGATAGACCGACGTTAGTACTAGCGTACTAGCGTTAACCTAGCGCATACGTAACTAGATAATTGTTTTTCCTTTTTTAACTTTAGGGAGGGGTAGAGTATTTTAACCCTCCCTCCGTACAATAGTTATAGAAGATAATAGAGATTTTTAATATACACTTTTTTTAGTTCCTTTTCGAAAAGGTCTAACGCCTACGATACCTTCCTTATACCGCGAGAAACGGCTAATCTCTCCCTCTCTTTATAGCTCTAAAAAGAAGGTCGTATTACTACCGACAGTAATCCCTTTAAAGCTTCCGACGCTATAAAAATCGACGCCCTCCTTACCTCTAGTATAATAGTGCTAACCCTAATACTACTAGACTTCTATAGACAAGTCTTTAAGTATAGACTTATATAAGAGGTTAAGGGAAAGAACACAGAGCGCCCCTATAAGAAGTCTTGTTTAGTCGAAAGGCTATAATAACGCTAGGAAAGCTAACCTCCTTATATAGTTACTAACTATCTAACGTTATAGCTAGCGGCTTCTTTTTATACTTACCCCTTCTCTTCGCTCTAGAGGTATAATGCTTACGTTCTATAATATTATGTAAGCTTATGTATAGTCTAAATCTACGCTCTAACGCGATATCCTTACCCTACTCCTACGCGAGCTAAAAATAAAATTCCCTAAGGGAACGGTCCTATAGATTATAAAGCCCTTATATAGGATCGCGGAAGTAGGTATATATTAGTTCGAGACATACTAATACTACCTTTAAGAGGAGCTTTTACTAACGCTAACGTTTAATCTATACCTACTAATCTCTAACGCCGATACTAACTTTAGGATCTATGCCCTCTAAACTAATAATATAATGTTCCTTGTATTAAATACCTTCCTTAATAAGAAAGCTCGTAGGCTTAAAGCTATAAAGCTAAAGGTAAAGGGCTAAAAGGACCTAACAGACAGTAATATAGAGGACTTTAACGGATATTAAATTACTATAGTAGGCGATAAGATCTATATAGGCTAGAAGGGATAAGGGGTAAGGCTCGCCCTTATCGATAAGTCTACTAGAAAGGATATAGTACGTACTATATACGTCTAGTAGTATATATAAGGCGTATATATTACTAGCCTTTACTAGCCTTAGGCTACGTATAATCTATTAGTCGTAGTATAGGCTTAGTAGCTAAGCGATAAGGATATCGATCGCCTTAATAGGTATATCTACTAGTAAAAGTAGTAGCTAGACCGTAGTCTAACCTTTGTACCTATAGACTTAAAGAGGGCTAAGCTCTTTATCTTTATAGATGCCTTATTTATAAATAATAAGGACTTAAGCTCTTAGATTAGGTTCCTCTTTATTCTTACAGAAGAGTATCTATAAGGGTAAGAAAAGGACAGTACGTTCCTTCTTAAAGGTAACATCTTATACTAAAGCTCTATAAAGTATAAGAGGGTTACTAAGAGTATACTCGTATCTAAGATATATAGTCTCGTTATAGGATACGATACTAGGTTTGTCCTAGTAGATATCCTTAGGACTATTACTTACTACCTTTACCTTCTACTACTACTAATCGTAATCTATATAGACTCGTATTCGCTATATAAGTGCCTTATAAAGATAGGGTCGATAGTAGAGAAGAGGCTAATAATCGACCTCCTCGCCCTACGATAGTTATATAAGCGACGCGAGATCGAGGAGGTGCGATAGATCGATAGACATAACAATTCTATAGACGCTCTAACGAAGCCTACGCCTAACGATGCTCTAATAAGGCTAGTAGATAGTAGGGAGCTACGCGTACGCGTTAAGGTATAAGTCGATCGTAGGAAGGGGAGCAGGTAGGTAAACGAGGAGGCGGGAAGCTAGGGCAGGTAGGGGAGTATAATAATAATACCTAAAGGGGGGTATTACTAGGCGGGAGGCCTAGGCTAGAAAAAGAGTCGAGTGTTAGTATATGTATTAGTACTAGCGTAGGTAAGGGGAGCTATTATATAAGATAGCTCTAGAACTCTAGGGCTTCCCTAGGGTCTCTCTAGGGCTCCCCTAGGACTAGTCCCTAACTAGTCTAGGGTAGTCCCTTAGTAGGTCTAGGTTATACGTACTTTTACGTATAGCCGTAGAGCTTTATATTTCTGTACTAATGTAGGTAAAGGGCTAGGGGTTTAAAACCCCTACCCTTATATATATCCTTTCCTTCTTCTTCTTCTTTTTTAAATAAGAGATATTATTAAACACATATACAGTTTTACTACTATCTTAAAGGCCTAGTCTAGGCTTTACATAACGCCTTCTATAATAAGAGATAGAGGCCTCTTTTCCTTATTAATATATAGTAGCCTTAATGTTCTTATAGTATATAGGTTAATTATAGTATAGTAGTTATATCTACTATCTAAGAGGGCTAGTGTTTCTTTAGTTCCTATATTAATAGTTAAGGATATAAGTAATATTAAGTATAGTAGCCTTACCCTCTTCTATTCTTCTTTAACCTTTTTTTAATTACTCTTACCTTAACTTTAGTAAGGGTTTACTTATTATCTAACTTAGAGTTATTATCTATTAGTATGTCTTTAATCCTTTTTATAAAGGTATTTATTTTCTTAGTTAATTCGTTTCTCTTCTTTCCTTTTACTATAATTCTTCCCTCCTTAGGGTCTTTAGGTCTTAATTAATACTCCTTTACTAAGTACCCTTCCTATCTATAGTAGTAGTACGCTATAGATAATAACTACTAATTCCTAACCTTATTAATACTAGATATCTACGTATTACTCTCTACGTTTTATTTAAATCCTTAGTTCCTTATAGCTAGGTTCGATCCCCCTATTACTAGCTATAGGTTATAGAGGCGCTTAACCCTAGTAATAATCTTAGCTACTTTAATATAGTACTTTATAAAGTTATTAAAGGATAAATCTATAGCTACTAAAGTGTTTCTAATTCTATTATTTAGAGTACTATCTAAAAATAGGATTCTTATAGAGGCTACTTATATACTACTACTAGCTTCTACTAACTTCTATTTAAAATAGGGGAGGTAACTAGTAAAAGGTATTTTTTCTCCTTATTTTATTAAATAGAAAGTAGTAGCTACGTAAAGTTATTAGTTAATGTCTAAATAGATTAAATTAATATAGCTTATAAATTAATCTAGATTATAATTAATATTACTTCTATTTTAGAAATATATTAAGACTATCTATTAAAGCCTAGAGTCTAAGTAAGAGTAAATATAGTAAAATATCTCTTAGTTTATATTAAAGAAGTCTATATTAATAAATATTTTCTCCCTAATTAAGTATACCTAGGAAGGGTAGTAATATCTATATCTATTAAACTTATTTAGCCTTAGTAATAGCTTATAGCATATAAAGGCTTTAGCTTTTCTATTATTTAATCTAGGTAGAGTTAGCTATATTATAAGTAGTCTCTAGTTAAGTTACTCGTTTAATATTATTTTTAGCTCCTCTACTATACTACTTAGTATTTAGTTTAGTTAATATTTTTAATCTACTTATTCCTTAGTTACTTATTGTTTAAGGGTTTAGTAAAGGAAGGGGTCTATATTAGCTAAGGGGTCTAGAGTCCTAGTACTAGGATAGAAGTCTATTATCCCCTCGTTTATTAGGGTATTAGTAGTAAAGGAAGTTATCTTAATATATAAAAGAAGTATAAGGTTTAAGAAGAAGTTTTAAATATATTAAGGATCGTACTAAGATAGTATTTTAGCTTAATAGATAATCGATAAACGTCTATTTAGAACTAGAGAGGTATCTTTTAGCTAGATCTCTAGGTAACTTATATACTTATAGAATCGTTTTTAATCTTAGCGCTTTTAGATAGTAAGTATACTATCTTACTTATAGCGTTCCTTAGCGCTTAGCTAGTAGCTATATAGTATAATGTATTTTAATATATATTTACTAATATCTATTAATACTAATCTATATTTAGATAATTCTAGGGCGAAGTTAGTACTACTCCTAAGATATAGCTAAGCGATCCTAGCGTTATTCCTAGGGTCTTTAAAGGTCTTTCTAGGGTACGTAAGATGTTATATACTTATAAGTACCTAGGTATTACTTAAGTAACTAGACTAGCTTAGCTTATAATAGAACACTATAATTAGTTCCCTAGTTATAATATTATAAAGAGGAGAGAGCTCTATAGTTAAGTAATTTATAATACTATTTTATATATTAGCTATAAGATTCTTATTACTATAATACAAAGTAGTTAGCTCTATAGTAACTACCTTAGTAAGGAAATATAAGGGCTTATATATAAGATTGTAACTTTCTAGTCTAGAGTATCTATTCTTTTATTTAGATTAGTAAATCTTTATTATATACTTTACTTAAGTTAATTAAAGTACTATAAAAGCGCTTATATTATTTATATAGTATAGACTCTACTATTTATAGTAAGTATATTAGTATAATACTTAAACTATTTAGCTACTTACTTTAGGATATTAGTAGTAATAAGGAAGTTAGGTAGTAAGAGAGCTACATTATACTCTCTATTTATATATACTTATATTATAAGCTAAGCTAGTCTAGTTACTTAAGTAATACCTAGGTACTTACAAGTATATAATATCTTACATACCCTAGAAACAACCCTAAAGACCCTAGAAACAATACTAGGATCGCCTAACTATATCTTAGAAGTAGCGCTAACTTTACCCTAGAATTGTCTAACTATAGATTAGTATTAGTAGAGATTAGTAAATATGTATTAGAATATATTAAATCGTATAGCTACTAGCTAGGCGCTTAGAATGCTATATATAAGATAGTATACTTACTATCTAAAAACGCTAAGATAGAGACGATTTTATAAGTATATAAGTCGCCTAGAGATCTAAATAAAAGATACCTCTCTAGTTCTAAATAGACATTTATTAATTATCTATTTAACTAAAACACTATCTTAGTATAATTCTTAATATATTTAGAACTCCTTCTTAAACCTTATACTTCTTCTATACCTTAAAATAACTTCCCCTACCGCTAATATCCTAATAAACGATAGGACTCTAGACCCCTTAACTAATATAGACCCCTTCCTTCGCTAAACCCTTAAATGATAGGTAACTAGGGAATAAGCGGATTAAAAATAATAACTAAACTAAATATTAAGTAGTATACTAGATAAGCTAAAAACAACATTAAACAAGCGACTTAACTAGAGACTACCTACGCTATAGCTAACTCTACCTAGATTAAATAATATAAAGGCTAAACCCTCTATACGCTATAAGCTACTACTAAGGCTAGATAAGTTTAATAGATAGAGACGTTACTACCCTTCCTAGGTATACTTAATTAGGGAGAAAATATTTATTAATGTAGACTTCTTTAATATAAACTAAGAGATAATTTACTATATCTACTCTTATTTAGACTCTAGGCTATAATAGATAGTCTTAATATATTTTTAGAATAGAAGTAACGTCGATTATAATCTAGAAAAATTTATAAGCTATATCGATTTAGTCTATTTAGACGTTAACTTATAACCCTATATATCTACTACCCTCTGTTTAATAAAATAAGGAGAAAGAACGCCCTTTACTAGTTACCTTCCCTGTTTTAAATAGAAATTAGTAAAAGCTAGTAGTAGTACGTAGGCAGCCTCTATAAAGATCCTATTCTTAGATAGTACCCTAAATAATAGGATTAGGAACGCTTTAGTAGCTATAGATCTACCCTCTAATAACTTCGTAAAATACTACATTAAGGTAGCTAACATCGCTACTAGGGTTAAGCGCCTCTATAACCTATAGCTAGTAATAGGGGGACTAAACCTAGCTATAAGGAACCGAGGATTTAGACAAGACGTAGAGGGTAACACGTAGATATCTAGCATTAATAAGTTTAGGAACTAGTAGTTATTATCTATAGCGTACTACCGCTATAGATAGGAAGGGCACCTAGCGAGGGGGTATTAATCGAGACCTAAAGACCCTAAGGAAGGAAGAAGTATAGTAAAAGGAAAGAAGAGAAACGAGTTAACTAAGAAAATAAGTACCTCTATAGGAAGGATTAAAGAGGTACTAATAGACAACGACTCTAAGTTAAAAAACAAGTAAACCCTTACTAAAGTTAGGGTAAGGGTAATTAGAAATAGGTTAAGGAAGAATAGAAGAGGGCAAGGCTACTATACTTAATATTACTTATATTCTTAACTATTAATATAGGAACTAAAAAGATACTAGCCCTCTTAGATAGTAAATATAACTACTACGCTATAATCGACCTATATACTATAAGTGTTAGTATATATACTAGTACTAGCGTAGGTAAGGGGAGCTATTACGTAAGATAATTCTAGAACTCTAGGGCTTCCCTAGGGTCTCTCTAGGGCTCCCCTAGGACTAGTCCCTAACTAGTCTAGGGTAGTCCCTAGGTAGGTCTAGGTTATACGTGCTTTTACGTATAGCTATAGAGCTTTGTATTTCCGTACCGATATAGGTAAAGGGCTAGGAGTTTAAAACCCCTACCCTTATATACATTCTTTCCTTCTCTCTTCCTTAGATATTATTAAACATATATATAGCTTTACTGTTATCTCGAAGGCCTAGGCTAGGTTTTATATAATGCCTTCTACACTAATTAGTCTCTAGGCTCTAATAGAGACAGAATAGCTATAAAGAAGAGACATTACGAATTTAACTAGTCCCTAACTAGTCTAGGGTAGTCCCTAGGTAGGTCTAGGTTATACGTGCTTTTACGTATAGCTATAGAGCTTTGTATTTCCGTACCGATATAGGTAAAGGGCTAGGAGTTTAAAACCCCTACCCTTATATACATTCTTTCCTTCTCTCTTCCTTAGATATTATTAAACATATATATAGCTTTACTATTATCTCGAAGGCCTAGGCTAGGTTTTATATAATGCCTTCTACACTAATTAGTCTCTAGGCTCTAATAGAGACAGAATAGCTATAAAGAAGAGACATTGCGAATTTAACTAGTCCTTTGTCGCTAGTACTTTCGTAGGTATACTTAAACAGCTTTAGTTAGGACTTTTCCCTACTAAAGGTATACTCCTAGACAATAAAACTAGTCCCTTATTACTAATCTTTATTCCTAAGAGAGTGTTATATTATACGTAGTAATAATAGCTTCTATAAGCACTACTATAGTAGGACCTAGCCTATTAAAAAACACGTAGTATACTAAGGATAACCGAGGACCTTAGGTAAGATACCTCGAAATTATAGAAAAGCTAAGGTTTAAGATTACTAAGGACGCTAACGTCTTAGACTAGTATCTTAGTAGGAACCTTTAAAACCTTTACTCCCTAGACAACGCTATAAGTAGTATAGAACTTAATATATATATCCTCTCCTATACTAACTAGTACTTTAGGACTAAGTGCGGTAATAACTAGGTTATAACGATATTCTAGGAAGACTTTAAAGGTTAGATAACTACGACGTTTAATTAGTCTAATCGTACTCTCTATAGTAGGCTCTAATAGGTCTTATAGGAGAGGGGTATTTATATAGAACGAAAAAGGGCCCTAATTATTAGGTCCCTTATTATATTACTATAGGTAGAAGACATACCTAAATAGGATCGCGCGGATTTAATAACTATTACCTTTACGTACGAGTTAGCTATATTGTAGCTACGCGATAGGATCGATAGGATTAGCGGTAGCCCTACTACCTTCGAAGAGGAAAAAGTAAGGGAGGCTATAACTAGGATAGTACTAGAGGGTATTAAGCTATTAACATTCTCTATAGTATAAACAAAAATAGAGGATAGGGGTACCCTAGTAACGACGTTAACGCCTATATAGAACACTATAGAACTAACTATACGTCTATCGCTAATAGCCTATCTACTACTCCTTAGGTATAACCTAGGCTATAAGGTATATAGCTTACATTAATAGGTAATAGAATAGCTAACAACCGTAGGCTAGTAATATATATAGGCTAGTATAGTAGCCTATAGTATTGAGCCTACTATAGTACTAGCTTCTATTAACGAATTAGCGTATATACTCCCGCTAAGCGATACGCTAAACGAGCTAGTAGATAGAATAAAAGTAATTAACTTTACGAAGCTCTAGAACAAGGATCTTAGTTATATAGGCTACGTATATAATATTTTCGACGATAAGATTTAAGCTTTTCTTAAGGTCTACTATACGTTATAAATCTACCCTAGTGAATTCTACGCGGTATTCGCGATAGCCCTTAAGGATTATACGCGTAACTACTTCCTCTTATATATTCTAAAGGGTACGACGTTTATATAAATTTACGATATAATAAAGCTATACTTTAATACTACGTATAACTACTAAGTATACTATAATAACTAGTTATTGTGTTCTTTCGTATAGCTTTGTTAGGTAAATAAAGGGAAGTCTATAGTTAAGGTTCTTAATATCCTTATAAATAAGCTTCTTTTATACTAGTAAGCCCTTACCTTAATATGTAATAGGAATTAGACCTTATCTACGCGCTTAAGAGAGCTTACTATAGTACGCTAGAATTTAACATAGCCCTCTTTCTCGTACTAATCTCGTTCTAGAAGCTTTATATAGACCTTCGTACTTCTATTAAGGTAAACACTTCCTCGTAGCCTATAATCTTCCTTATAGACTATAAATACAACTACTTAGGGTCTAGAAGGTAGCTAGGTCTATAACACTACGAAGAGCCCTTATAACTACTACTATTATAGAAGAAGTACTATTATATATACGATAAGACTAGGTGTTTTTTAATAAAACATATGTACGAGGAACGCTACTAAGCCTAATAGTAATGTAACTAGTAGTAATAATATAACGGGAAGTTACTATATACTTAAGGATACTCGATATATTTACTTAAGTATAAGGGCGATAATCTTATAAACGTCCTAGATAAGGACATAGGTGCCTTGTCTAGTAGAGACTAGGATAAAGGTAACGTTAATACTACTAAGGAGGAGGCCTATAGCTATATAGCTATAAGCTTCCTATAGGACATAACGGCTAAGCATATATAGGAAACGTTTAAGGTATACTTAGATCGACACATACCTTAGTCTACTAGATTTCCTTGCCTATAACGCTAGTACTAACTTTACTACTACTAAACTATAGGTAGAGGCGTGCCTATATAGCGTAATGTGTTACTAGGTACCCGTAGAAGCGTACTAAAATATTAGAAAGGTCGAGTAGTATTACGCACCTCTTTAACGCGCGTATAAGATTCTCTAAGGGGAGATTAAGGACGCGTCGCTAGATATAATATTATAGATAGCTATAAAAGCTATTAACAATACCGCTAGCCTAGACAGCCTCGTACTAATGCTCTTAGTGTTTAGGGTATACCTATAGATAACGATAGATTCTATACCCTCGCCCTTAGCTATATAACGTACCTACGCCTATACTAAAGTAATAATAGAACTTCGTAAGGCTATAAGCGCGAGATAGGTTACTAAGGCACTATATAAAGGTATATTAAGGGACACTATAATAATACTCCCTTCTACTCTCTCTATTAGCTCGCCTATACTTATGTTCTATAAAAAGATAGGATAGTAGGGCCCTTTTAACGTTATCTCTATTAAGAATTAAATATAACCCTTAACTTTATTAATAGCTTAATAACCTTTCGTAGTATATACGTTAAGCTATATAAGACAGTAACCTACGAGACTATAAGTAAGACACTACCCTCCTATAAAGCTACTAACTAGAGACCTATTACGTCTCCTAGAGACATTCTAAGGCTAGCTATACCTTAACGAAGAGGCTAACCTTACGTAAGTAAAGGGAAGTTAATTATCGTACTACTAGTACGTAATACTACTAGTAAGACTACTAACGCCTTCCTTATACTACGAGAAACGGCTAATCTCTCTCTCTCTCTATAGCTCTAAAAAGAAGGTTGTATTACTACTAATAGTAATCCCTTTAAAGCTTCTAACGCTATAGAAATTAACGCCCTCCTTGCCTCTAGTATAATAGTGCTAACCCTAATACCGCTAGACTTCTATAGACGAGTCTTTAAGTATAGACTTATACGAGAGGTTAAGGGAAAGAACATAGAGCGCCCCTACGAGAAGTCTCGCCTAGTTATATAAGGCTATAATAACGCTAGAAAAGCTAACCTCCTTATATAGTCGCTAACTATCTAACGTTATAGCTAGCGGCTTCTTTTTATACTTACCCCTTCTCTTTACTCTAGAGGTATAATGCTTACATTCTATAATATTACGTAAGCTTATATATAGTCTAAATCTACGCTCTAACGTAATATCCTCGCCCTACTCCCGCGCGAACTAAAAACAAAATTCCCTAAGGGAATAGTCCTACGGATTATAAAGCCCTTATACGGGATTATAGAAGTAGGCGTATATTAGTTTAAGACGTACTAACGCTACCTTTAAGAGGAGCTTTTACTAATACTAACGTTTAACCTATGCCTACTAATCTCTAACGCTACCGCTAACTTTAGGATCTACGCCCTCTAAACCGATAATATAATATTCCTTATATTAGATACCTTCCTTAATAAGGAAGCTCGTAGGCTCGAAGCCGCGAAGCTAAAGGTAAAGGGCTAGAAGGACGTAACGGATAGCGATATAGAGGACTTTAATAGATATAGAATTCCTATAGTAGGTAATAGGATCTATATAGGCTAGAAGGGATAAGGGATAAGGCTCGCCCTTATCGATAAGTCTACTAGAAAGGATATAGTACGTACTATATACGTCTAGTAGCGTATATAAGGCGCATATATTACTAGCCTTTACTAGCCTAAGGCTACGTACGATCTATTAGTTATAGTATAGGCTTAGTAGCTAAGCGATAAGGATATCGATCGCCTTAATAGGCGTATCTACTAGTAAAAGTAGTAGCTAGACTATAGTCTAACCTTTGTACCTATAAACCTTAAGAGGGCTAAGCTCTTTATTTTTACGAATACCTTATTTATAAATAATAAGGACCTAAGCTCTTAGATTAAGTTCCTTATTATTTTTATAGAAGAGTATCTACGAGGGTAGGAAAAGGATAGTACGTTCCTTCTTAAAGGTAACATCTTATACTAGAGCTCTACGAAGTGTAAGAGGGTTACTAGGAGCATACATATATCTGAGATATATAGTCTTATCGTAGGGTACGACGCTAGGTTCGTCCTAGTAGATATCCTTAGGACTATCGCTTGCTACCTTCGCCTACTACTACTACTAATCGTAATCTACATAGACTCGTATTTGCTATATAAGTACCTCGTAAAGATAGGGTCGATAGTAGAGAAGAGGCTAATAATTAACCTCCTCACCCTATGATAGTTATACGAGCGACGCGAGATCGAGGAGGTATAATAGATCGATAGGCGCGATAATCCTACGGACGTACTAACGAAGCCTACGCCTAACGATACTCTAACGAGGCTAGTAGATAGTAGGGTTTTACGCGTACGTGTTAAGGTATAGGTCGATCGTAGGAAGGGGAGCGGACAGGCAGATAAGGAGGCAGGAAGCTAGGGTAGGTAAGGAAAGGTAATAATAATACCTAAAGGGGGGTATTACTAGGTAGGAGGCCTAGGCTAGAAAAAGAGTTAAGTGTTAGTACATGCACTAGTACTAGCGTAGGTAAGGGGAGCTATTATATAAGACAGCTCTAGAACTCTAGGGCTTCCCTAGGGTCTCTCTAGGGCTCCCCTAGGACTAGTCCCTAACTAGTCTAGGGCAGTCCCTAGGTAGGTCTAGGTTATACATGCTTTTACGTATAGCTATAGAGCTTTATATTTCTATACTAATGTAGGTAAAGAGCTAGGGGTTTAAAACCCCTACCCTTATATATATCCTTTCCTTCTCTCTTCCTTAGATATTATTAAACATACATATAGCTTTACTATTATCTTAAGGGCCTAGGCTAGGCTTTATACAATGCCTTCTATAATAAGGAAGTTAAAGCTACTATATATCGATAAGGAAAAGAGACCTCTATCCCCCCTTTCGATAAACGCTCTACCTATCTTTTTATAAAGGATTGTAACGTTCTAAATAGACATTAATAGATAGATAGAATAAGTATTTACTAATATAATCGAAAACCTTAGATAACTTATATACCTAGGAAGACCTTAGATAGTTAAGAATAAGGTTACCTACTTCGCTACTAAGGAATTAATTTAGTATAGAACTAGGAAGATTAAAGTCCCTTTCTCCCTAATAGGATATTCTATATAAATCTAACAAATTCTCTAAGCTTAATTAGTCTCTAGGTTAGTCTTTAGAGCGGAATATTAATAAGAAATTAATATATAAGGCTATAAGGTACTCGATATTAGGGCGGTTTCTTTATAGAATATCGAGAAAGCCTTATAAAAGAAGAAACTAGTAAACCTAGCTAACTATATCCTAAAGGAGATATTAGAGGAATTCCTAGACCTTTTTATACTAGAAAAATCTATAAAACTCCTACCCCTTCTACTAGGGATCGATTACGAAATACACTTAGTACTTAATAAGGATAGAACGTAACCCCCCCTTCCCTAGGGGCTACTCTACGATATATTATAAGAGGAACTCCTTATCCTATAAAAGGTCTTATACGAACTCCTTAATTAAGGGATAATCTAAGCTAGCGGCTCCTCTATAGTAGCCCCTATCTTATTTATTAGAAAAGCTAATAGCTAACTCTAGTTCTACTATAACTATTAAGCTTTAAACGCTATTATAAAGAAGGATAGGTATAGTCTACTACTTATTAGAAAAACGCTTTAAGCGCTTTAATAGGTTAAGTAGTTTACGAAGTTAGATATCGTTTCTACGTTCTATAAAATCTATATAGTAGCTAGATATAAACATAAAACGGCTTTCTAGACACGCTTTAGCCTCTTTAAATAGTTAGTCTATCCGTTTAGGTTAATAGGGTTACTAGTAATGTTTTAACGATATATAAACATAACCCTTTAGGAGTTTCTAGATAACTTTATAACCGCCTATCTCGATAACGTATTAATCTATATATTAGGATCCTAGGCTAAACACATAGAAAAGGTAAGGCTAGTCTTAGTACGACTAGCTAAGGCTAGATTATATCTAGACCTAAAGAAATATACCTTCTATACCTAAGAAGTAAAGTATCTAGGATTTATTATTAAGGCTAAATAGGGGCTCTATTACGACCTAGAGAAGCTTTAAGTAATTAGAGAGTAGGAAGTACCTTATATAGTTAAAGGAGTTAAAAGCCTTTTAGGATTCGCGAACTACTACTAGATTTTTATCTATAATTACTTAAGATTAACGTAACCCCTTAACTCCCTAACGAAGAAGAATACGCTATTCGTCTAGGGAAAGGAGTAAGATACAGCCTTCTACTAACTTAAGGAAGTATTTTATAAAGCCCCGATTTTAGTAGCCTAGGACCTAGAACGATAGTCTATCCTAGAAACTAAGTATTCTAGGTTTACTATAGGGGGTGTCCTTACTTAACTTAACGCTAAAGGACGTAAGTATATGATTAGTTTCTTCTCTAAGAGATTATCTCTAGTAGAATATAATTATCCTATTTATAATAAGGAGATACTTACTATTATCCGCTACCTAGACTTTTAGTAGCTAGAGCTATAGAACGGGCTACCCTTTAGGATATAAATAGACTATAATAACCTCCGATACTTTATATAACGTAGATAGTTAAACGAATAGTAAAGTCGCTAGGTAGCTAACCTAGTAGGATATAATTACTCTCTTAAGTACTAACTAGGGAAATAAGCGGTAGTCCTAGACGTACTTTTAAGGTAGGAATAAGATATACTAGTAGGAATTAACGATAAGAGGGAATAAGGACGTATTATCTAGTTAATTACCCTAGAATGTATCTAGGAGTACCCTAGAGTAGCTTAGGAACGTACCTAGGATAGCCTAAGAGTTGCCTTAGAAAAGGCCTAAGTTAACCTTAGACTCTACCTAGCGGGTTAGGTAATAACCGTTCGTATCCTAGGAGAAGGCTACCTAATTTAGCTTAATAAGGAGTTATAATAACTTTAGGAAGAAATATTAATAACTAATACTAAGTACTAGCTTATCCTTAAAGTAATATAAAGTAGAGATCGTAAACTTTTACTAGAGGCCCTAAAGATATAAATATTAGAATATATAGTTAATAGAGCTAGGTAGCTTCTTTTTAGAGATCGCCTTTAGGTCCTAGGGAAACCCGCGTCGATAATAGAGGGAGGTAATTAGCTAGATACCTTACAAATATAGCTAATCTAGTAAGTGTATAAGTCTTTAATTATTAGACACCTAGGTAGGAACGGTACCTATAATATTATATTACGATAATTCTTCTAGCTAGGAATTACATAAGTAATCTAGCGTTTCGTACGTAACTATAGACTATATAGTTAGGGCTATATCTAGCGTAAGGTAAGGAGGACTCTCTTATAACCTCTCTTAGTACTAAACTAACCCTATACTTATCTATTTATAGACTTTATTACTTTACTCCTACTAATAAAGGGTAATTAATATAAGTTCCTCTAGGTAATTATAGACTATATAACGAAGGCCTTAACCCTAGAAGCTATAATAATAATAGACGCTATTACTTATATATAACGATTCCTAACTATATACTTCTGTTTTTATAATATACCGATATCGATTATTTCTAACTAAGGGTTAAACTAGATAGGCGACTTCTAGTATAAGCTTTATTAATTAACTAGAATAGAGTAACGGCTAAGTACTAGCTATTATCTAGAGATAGATAGGGTAACGGAACAAGCTAACTAGGAGATATAGTAATATCTCTAAGCCTATACCTACTTTACCTAAGATAATTAGGGTACTCTCTTACCTACTATATAACTTACACTTAATAATTAGACGTCCTCTATTACTAGTATTAGCCCCTTCTTTATAGAATATAGTTACTATATAAACCTAATCGAACTCTATAAAGAGAGAGAAGAACGCGTCTCTATTAAGGCACGTAAAGCATAGCTCTTTATAGATCGACTTAAGGACACTATAGATTTTATCTACGCTAAAGCTACCGCTATATAGGCGCGAATAGAAGAAATAGTAAATCGACGTCGACGCCCTACTAATTAATTTAAGGTTAGTAATAAGGTCTAGCTATATATAAGGAACTACCGTTCGCTAAGACTAAATTAGAAGCTTAATTAGCTCTATTATAAATATACTATTACCTACGTTATTAGTCTATATAATATTAAACTTAATGTCTAGGGAAACATCTATCCTATGTTCTATATTAATCTCCTTTATTTAGTAGCTAACGATCTACTTCTAGGATAAAGGGTAGATAACCTATAACTACTACTAATTATAAATAAAAATAGTAAGGCTAAATAGAAAATTGCTAAAATAGTAGCCGCCTATTAGAAGAAGGTTAGACGTAGCTATTAATATAAAGTGTTAGTCTACTAGGACAGGTATACTAAGTTAACCTAGGAACTATTAAAATACTTAAAGAATATAGAAGCGTTAGAAGAGTATAAACGTTAGTAGGGACCTATTAACTAGTATAATAGTAATCTATAGTATGCTTAATGTTTATAACAATTACGTAACTAAGAACACAGATAGGATAGTAACTAAGTAGTTATTTACATAACTAATAACTATAGAGCTATATCGCCTCTTAGGCGATACGCTAGAATTAGACGTCGTCCTCCCTTAGCGCCTCGTCCGACCCTTAGTAATAGGTCTCTAAAAAGTTAGCTAGCGTATAGGCTACCGCTACCCCCTCTAGCTTTACCTACACTATCTATAACCCGTTAGTAATCTATTCTCTAGTAAAAATCGATAGATAAGGGATTAAACTTACTAGCTAGCACTATAACCCTAGGTAGGCGTAGTTAAAGTAGGCCTAGGCGCGGACAGAGGCCTACTCCTAATAGGCCTTTACCTCGCCCTAGGCTATCTAACCTACGCATACTATATAAGGTAGCTAATAACGCCGCGTACCTATCTTAGGGGCTAGCTTAGCTAGCGCGGCTAGAGGTAGCTAAGGGTCCTTTCTCTTAGATAGTATAATGGGATCCCTTACAAGCGATAGCTCTAAGTCTATAACATTGCTTATTCTAGATTATTTAACAATTAGGCCCTACTTAAGTAGTCGCGTTAGGCTATAGTCTTACCTTACTATTACTATTACTATTACTATTATTATTACTATTTTTATTACTACTACTACTACTACTATTATAATAGTTGTTATTATAGTTCTTTTTTATAGTAATAATAAAAAACGTAAAAAGTAGGACTGTTAGCCTAATCCGCTACTTACTAATTTAACAAGTAGGGCCCCTACTAGGGTAAGCCTTACACTACTTAATAATAGGAGAAATAGGGGGGAGTAATGTTATAGGCTAAGCTAGTATAGTTACTTAAGTAATACCTAGGTACTTACGAGTACGTAACATCTTACGTACCCTAGAAACACTCTTAAAGACCCTAGGAATAACGCTAGGATCGCTTAGCTATATCCTAGGAGTAGCGCTAACTTCGCCCTAGAATTATTTAACTATAGATTAGTATTAATAGAGATTAGTAAATACGTATTAGAATATATTAGACTATATAGCCGCTAGCTAGACGCTAGGAATACTACGCGTAAGATAGTATATATGCTATCTAAAAGCGCTAAGATAGAGACAATCCTATAGGTATATAAGTTAACTAGAGATCTAGCTAAAAGATACCTCTCTAGTTTTAAATAGACATTTATTAATTATCTATTTAACTAAAACACTGTCTTAGTACAATCCTTAACATATAAGGGCTCTAACTCTATATTTAACTATATAACTATAGCGTTCTAGGCTTAGGCTACTATGTTCTATCTCCTATATAGGACTATTATTAGTATCACTTACTAAATAAGGGAAGAGCTAACTTCCTCTATAGTTACTTTTATATCTAAGCCTTATATTCTATAATCTATTATATCTACCTTCTAAATAAGGAGGGTAAGCTAGTTTATAATAGTTTCTAAGCTTTATATAATAGCTTTACTACTATCTACTATAGGTAAATTAGTATAAAGCGTAAATTAGTTAGACAAACCTTTAAAGCTCTCTAAAATACACTTAAAGTTAGGCTATAGTAGACTATACTTAGCCTCTATAGCTATTATAACGTAGTTAATTTAGAGCTAAAGTCTATAGCCTTTATAAGATAAGGTATAAGCCCTACTTATCTAAGACGTAAGCGTATTACCTAGTAATATAAAAAATATAAAGTTAAGTAACTAACTATTTATAGGCTTTCGTAAGTAGAGTAGACCTTACCTTAGTCTAGGGTTAGACTATCGCGTACCTATATAAAGGATATTTTATCTCCTCTAGAGGGTATACGATTGTTTACTTCTTTCTAAAAGAATATTTATAAGTCTAACTTTTTCTAACTATTATACTACTAGTTAAAAAGTAAAGTAAGCCCCCTAAGGTATATTATATTATATAAGATATAAGTCCTTACGTCCTTTTAAGTATAGATCCTACTTACTACTATAGCTATATATTATTATATAATACTCTATAGCTTTTCCTATATTATCTATCCTATCCTACTATTAATAGTACTATAATTGTTTTTCCTAGTTACTCCTATCTAGTATAGTATTACCTTTATATTATTCTAGTATACTTATTACTAGTTTACTCTCTTTACTTATATTCTACTAAGTATATAAATATATAGGACCCTTTTCCCTTATTTCCTAGTTTATTCTCCCTATATTACTTATACTACTTACTTTATTATATAAATATCTAGTTATACTATAAGTACTAATATATTCTTTCTAGTACTAGTCTATTTACTATTATAGTTTATTAAAGTAAATCTATACTATTTTTACTAAGTTTAAGTTTATATAAGTATATTACTTCTTTTAGCTAAGTATCTCCCTCCTATCTATTAGTTTATTAGTATTCTTTATTATATTTTATAATAAGTTATACTATAAATACTAAGCTATTTCTTATAAGGGGAAAGAAAAGAAAACTAGCTAAGTTCTAAAAGTAAATAACCTCTTATTTTTATACTCTTCTTAGTTTCTATCCTAGAGTAGAGTCTATATACTATCCTATAATATAAGACTAAGGTATCTATATAGGCGCCTATATCTATATAGCCCTCCTCCTTACGTCGTTATTAGCTATAACTACTATCTTCTTTCCTACCTATTAATTCGGCCTAGTACTACACTCGTCCGCTTCGCTCCCCGTGCTTAGAAATAGGTCTCTTTATATACGTTCGTCCCTCTAGTGAAACCGACGGGCGCGGGGGCGCGCGGGACCCTTATAACCGGACACGGTACGTAGACGGAAGCGACCGGGGGAAGCGAACGTGGTGCTATCGACAGTGGGACGGGACGGACCACGCAGGAAGAGCTGCAGGGCATCGTGCAGCGACACACAGCCAGAGTGGTAGGTGGGACCCACACTTGGAAGGACGCGAGGACTCACATCTCGGATGACATAACGCACCCGGGGGGCCTACTTCAATCCTTCGACCAGGGAGGCGGCCGGCAGACAAACTTGGACTTGTAAACATTCTTCTGCTTACGATAGCATCCAGTCACCTGACTACTCGCTGTTATCCTGGTTCGACGCGGGGCAGCACCTCGCGCTCTACGCCCGACAAAGCACACAAGCAGTGTACCCGCGACACTGAGTCTGGAACGACGTGTCTATACTAGCCTCACGCATCGATCTTGCAAGAGCTTCCTCGCTTAGGATCTGTTTGCTCACGGAGCCCCCGATACGTCATTATGGACAACGCCAGGCAGGGGTTGCCACAACCGAACTTTACCGACGCTGCGGACAGGCTACGCACGGTAGCGGAGCACTTGCAGTTGTGTGACAATCTACCATCGGTGGACGCTGGTGCTCAGCTGCTAGCTATGATGCAGACTCTGCTGGATCGTTTTGCACGTCTCGAGCGGAAGGTCGATGGTCTCGACAGGAAAGTCGATGGCTTGGACCAACGGATGTCCATCACGTAAGTGTGATGCGAGGTCACCTTCTGAGCATGGCTTTACTCACCAGTTCTTCACCACGCAGAAACCGGAACACGGGAGTGAGACAGTGGAACCAATCGGCTGTGCGGTCAGTGGATCGGCTAGAGCCTCTCTTCAGTTTCGAAACTGGCAACCCAATTAACCCCTGTCCTTCCACGGTCGAGGAGCTCGAGTCGTTAAACGGTGAGTACTGGGATCATGTTTTATGTAAAATCCTGTGCTAACGCTACTTCCTGCCAGCTGGTGATGTGGATAGGCTGTTGCGACATCTGGATGAGCCTGTAGATGGTCGTCTTGACGTGAGGAAGAGGAGGCTGAAGCTTGCCTTTGGCGTGACTACTCGTTTGACGCGAGTGTGATCTTGGCTTGGGGACAGCGACGGCGTTACGGACGGTTCAAGCGCAGGAGATAGCGCGAAGACTTTGCACGAGACTGTTGTTAAGAGTATCACGGACGTAGTACAATTCGAGCGAATATTCTCATGACCGGTTACCGAGGACTTCCACGCAAGCACTTGATCCTTCCCAAGATAAGTAGAGTAACCCCGTTTACAAGCGTAGCCTGAGCGATCACCTCCGGAGGACCATTCCATGACTGTGGAAAGCCACGCGCAGCGTTGCACACCGGAACGAAGTGGAGGTAGTGTACTACCGCAACGACCGCAGGGAGTGAGGACTACACGGGAAGTGAACCCGGAGCGTAGCGATGGGGAACGGCAAGCACGCGGCCAACAGTCACGCACATGGTAAGTGTCAACTCCCACCCCGGCACTGTCCGGGCAGGCACAACACACATGACAATGAGTGTGGGCGCGGCAACACTACTGTGTACTACACACGGTAAAGCCTAGAGGCGGTCATGAACGAAAGTGAATGGCACACAGCACACGACGGGAGGAGTAGACGGAACGGAGTGGAGGCTAGACGGAACAGCGTGGAGTCAGTGGGGGTCTGAGAAGACAAGGGTTAGGGTTAGGGTAGGAGGACCACACTGGGAAGTGAACTTGGAGCGAAGCGACAAGGAACGGCAAGCACGTAGCATCGAGTGCGGCTACACTGACAGAACACTGTGCTTAGAGACAACACACACCACATTCACTTATGGGCGCGACCACAATACAGTGTGCGTGGCACATGACGAACAGCAGTGAGCACGGGCAACAGACGAGACGAGCGGGAGCGAGACAAGACGACGGGAGGAGTCGCACGAAATGGAATAGAGTAAACGCGGGTCTGGGAAGACAAGCAGGAGCGAACGACAGAGAGCGTGGGCCCTTATAGGCGAACGACTGACCGAGTGAAGAACAACGGTAATGATTGAGGGAAGGTAGGGAGCCCCAGACTAGGATAGCCTTAAACTAGTTAGGGACTAGCCTTAGGGGAGCCCTAAAGAAGCCCTAAAAAATCCCTAAGGTCCTAGAGCTATCTTATATAATAGCTCCCTTTACTATTACTAGTACTAGTATATATACTAATACTATATAAGTATATTACTTCTCTTAGCTAAATATCTCCCTTTTATTTATTAGTTTATTAGTATTCTCTATTATATCTTATAGTAAGTTATACTATAGATACTAAGCCTTCTCTTATATAAGAAAGGAAAAGGGAACTAGCTAGGTTTTAAAGGTAAGTAACCTCTTATTCTTTTACTCTTCTTAGTATCTATTCTAAAGTAAAGTCCCTATACTATCTTATAATATAGAACTAGGGTATCTATATAGGCGCCTATCTTTATATAGCCCTCCTTCTCGCGTCGTTATTAGCTATAACTACTATCTTCTTTCCTACCTATTAATTTAGCCTAGTACTATACTTGTCTGCTTTACTCCCTATACTTAGAAATAGGTTACTTTATATACGTTTATCCCTCTAGTAATACCTATAGGCGCGCTTCTATTCTACTATTTTATAGGCTAAGCTAGTTTAGTTACTTAAGCGATACCTAGGTACTTACGAGTACGTAATATCTTACGTACCCTAGAAACACCCCTAAAGACCCTAGGAATAACGCTAGGATCGCCTAGCTATATCTTAAGAGTAGCGCTAGCTTCGCTCTAGAATAGTCTAACTATAGATTAGTATTAATAGAGATTAGTAAATGCGTATTAGAATACATTAGACTACATAGCCGCTAGCTAGGCGCTAGGAACGCTATACGTAAGATAGTATACCTACTATCTAAAAGCGCTAAGATAGAAACGATCCTATAGGTATATAAGTTAACTAGAGATCTAGCTAAAAGAGGCCTCTCTAGTTCTAAATAAACATTTATCGATTATCTATTTAACTAGAATACTATCTTAGTACGATTCCTAATATATTTAGAACTCCTTCTTAAACCTTATACTTCTTCTATACCTTAAGATAACTTCCCCTACCTCTAATACCCTAATAAATAATAGGACTCTAGACCCCTTAGCTAATATAGACCCCTTCCTTCGCTAAACCCTTAAACGATAGGTAACTAGGGAATAGGTAGATTAGAAACAATAACTAAACTAAATATTAAGTAGTATACTAGAGGAGCTAAAAACTATATTAAATAAGCGACTTAAATAGAGACTACCTATATTATAGCTAACGCTACTTAGATTAAATAATATAAAGGCTAAACCCTCTATATACTATAAGCCGCTACTAAGGCTAGATAAGTTTAACGGATAGAGACGTTACTACCCTTCCTAGGCGTACTTAATTAGGGAAAAGATATTTATTAACGTAGACTTCTTTAATATAAACTAGGAGATATTTTACTATATCTACTCTTACTTAGACTCTAAGCTATAATAGATAGTCTCGATATACTTTTAGAATAGAAGTAACATTAATTATAATCTAGATAAATTTATAAGCTATATTGATTTAATCTATTTAGACGTCGACTTATAACCCTATATAGCTACTACCCTCTATTTAATAAAATAAAGAGAAAGAACGCCCTTTACTAGTTACCTTTCCTATTTCGAATAGAAATTAGTAGAAGCTAGTAGTAGTACGTAGGTAGCCTCTATAAAGATCTTATTCTTAGATAGCACCCTAAATAATAAGATTAGGAACGCTTTAGTAGCTACGGATCTACTCTTTAATAACTTCGTAAAATACTATATTAAGGTAGCTAAGATCGCTACTAGGGTTAAGCGCCTCTATAACCTATAGCTAGTATTAGGGGGGCTAAACCTAGCTATAAGGAACCGAGGATTCCGATAAGACATAGAAGGCGATACGTAGATATCTAGTATTAATAAGGTTAGGAACTAGTAGTTATCGTCTATAGCGTACTACTACTATAGATAGGAAGGGTACCTAGTAAGGGGGTATTAATCGAGACCTAAAGACCCTAAGGAAGGAAGAAGTATAGTAAAAGGAAAGAAGAGAAACGAGTTAACTAAGAAAATAAGTACCTTAATAGGAAGGATTAAAGAGGTACTAATAGACGACGACTCTAAGTTAGAAAACGAGTAAACCCTTACTAAAGTTAGGGTAAGAGTAATTAGAAATAGGTTAAGGAAGAATAAAAGAGGGTAAGGCTACTACACTTAATATTACCTATATCCTTAACTATTAATATAGGAACTAAAGAGACACTAGCCCTCTTAGATAGCGGATATAATTACTACGCTATAATTAACCTATATACTATAAGAAAGTTAAAACTACTATATATTAATAAGGAAAAGAGACCTCTATCTCCCTTTTCGATAGACGCTCTACCTATCTTTTTATATAGGATTATAACGTTCTAAATAGTTATTAATAGATAGATAGAATAGGTATTTATAGATATAATCGAAAACCTTAGACAACCTCTATACCTAGGAAGACCTTAGATAGTTAAGAATAAGGTTACCTACTTCGCCGCTAAGGAATTAATTTAGTATAGAACTAGGAAGATTAAAGTCCCTCTTTCCCTAATAGGACATTCTATACGAATCTAACAAATCCTCTAAGCTTAATTAGTCTCTAGGTTAGTCTTTAGAGCGGAATGTTAACGAGAAATTACTATATAAGGCTATAAGGCACTTAATATTTAAGCGGTTTCTTTATAAGACATTGAGAAAGCCTTATAAAAGAAGATACTAGTAAACCTAGCTAACTACGTCCTAAAGGAGATATTAGAGGAATTCCTAGACCTTTTTATACTAGAAAAATCTATAGAACTCCTACCCCTTTAACTAGGGATCGATTACGAAATATACTTAGTACCTAATAAGGATAGAACGTAACTCCCCCTTCCCTAGGGGCTACTCTATAATATATTATAAGAGGAACTCCTTATCCTACGAAAGGTCTTACGTAAACTCCTCGCTTAAGGGATAATCTAAGCTAGTAGCTCCTCTATAGTAGCCCCTATCTTATTTATTAGAAAAGCTAATAGCTAACTCTAGTTCTACTACGACTATTAAGCTTTAAATACTATTATAAAGAAGGATAGGTATAGTCTACTACTTATTAGAGAAACGCTTTAGGCGCTTTAATAGGCTAGGTAGTTTACGAAGTTAGATATCGTTTCTACGTTCTATAAAATCTATATAGTAGCTAGATATAAACATAAAATAGCTTTTTAGACACACTTTAGCCTCTTCGAATAGCTAGTCTATCTGTTTAGGTTAATAGGGTTACTAGCGACGTTTTAACAATATATAAATATAATGTTAGTACTTATACTAGTACTAGCGTAGGTAAGGGGAGCTATTACGTAAGGTAGCTCTAGAACTCTAGGGCTTCCCTAAGGTTTCTCTAGGGCTCCCCTAGGACTAGTTAGGGACTAGTCCTAGGCTGCTCCTAGGTAGGTCTAGGCTATACGTACTTTTACGTATAGCCGCGGTAGGACACTAGCACTAGCGTAGGTAAGGGGAGCTATTACGTAAGGTAGCTCTAGAACTCTAGGGCTTCCCTAGGGTTTCTCTAGGGCTCCCCTAGGACTAGTTAGGGACTAGTCCTAGGCTACCCCTAGGTAGGTCTAGGCTACACGTGCTTTTACGTATAGCTATAGTAGGTCTAGGCTATACGTGCTTTTACGTATAGCCGCGGACTTTTGTATTTCCATACTAATGTAGGTATAAGGCTAGGGGTCTTAAACCCCTACCCTTACATATATCCTTTCCTTCTCTCTTCCTTAAATATTATTAAATAAACACATAGCTTTACTATTATCTCGAAAGCCTAGGCTTTACCTAACGCCTTCTACACTAATTAGTCTCTAGGCTCCGATAGAGACAGAATAGCTATAAAGAAGAGACATTGCGAATTCTACTAGTCCTTTATTACTAGTGTTTTTTTTTATAGTTATGCTTAAACAGCTTTAGTTAGGACGTTTCCCCGCTAAAGACTATACTCCTAGACAATAGGACTAGTCCCTTATCGCTAATCTTTATTCCTAAGAGAGTGTTATATTATATATAGTAACAATAGCTTCCGCAAGCACTAGTATAGTAGGACCTAGCCTATTAGAAAACACATAGCATACTAAGGATAACTAAGGACCTTAGGTAAGATGCCTCGAAATTATAGAAAAGCTAAGATTCGAGATTACTAGGACCCCTAACGTCTTAGACTAGTATTTCGGTAGGAACCTATAGAACCTTTACTCCCTAGACGACGCCGCTAACTAGAGACCTATTACGTCTCCTAACGATATCCTAAGGCTAGCTATGCCTTAACGAAGAGGCTAACCTTGCGTAAATAAAGGGAAGTTAATTATCGCACTACTAGTACGTAATACTACTAGTAAGACTACTAATACCTTCCTTATACCGCGAGAAATAGCTAATCTCTCCCTCTCTCTCTATAGCTCTAAAAAGAAGGTCGTATTACTACTAATAGTAATTCCTTTAAAGCTTCTAACGCTATAGAAATCAACGCCCTCCTCGCCTCTAGTACGATAGTACTAACCCTAATACTACTAGACTTCTACGGACGAGTCTTTAAGTATAGACTCGTATAAGAGGTTAAGGGGAAGAACATAGAGCGCCCCTATAAGAAGTCTTATCTAGTAATATAAGGCTATAACGATACTAGTAAAGCCGACCTACTTACGTAATCGCTAACTATCTAACGTTATAGCTAGCGGCTCCTTCTTATACTTACCCCCTTTTCTTTGCTCTAGAGGTATAATGCTTACGTTCTGTAATATTACATAGGCTTATATATAGTCTAAATCTACGCTCTAGCGTAATATCCTCGCCCTACTCCTACGCGAGCTAAAAACAAAATTCTCTAAGGGAACAGTCCTATAGATCGTAAAGCCCTTATATAGGATTATAGAAGTAAGCATATATTAGTTCGGGACGTACTAATATTACCTTTAAGAGGAGCTTTTACTAACGCTAACGTTCGATCTATACCTACTAATCTCTAACGCTAACGCTAACTTTAGGATCTACGCCCTCTAAACTAATAATATAATGTTCCTTATATTAGATACCTTCCTTAATAAGGAAGCTCGTAGCCTTAAAGCTACGAAGCTAAAGGTAAAGGGCTAGAAGGACCTAACGGATAGCGATATAGAGGACTTTAATAAATATAGAATTACTATAATAGGTAATAGGATCTACGTAGGCTAGAAGGGATAAGGGGTAAGGCTCGCCCTTATTAATAAGTCCGCTAGAAAGGATATAGTATATACTACATACGTCGAGTAATATATATAAGGCGCGTATATCGCTAGCCTTTACTAGCCTAAGGCTACGTATAATCTATTAGTTATAGTATAAGCTTAGTAGCTAAGCAATAAGGATGTCGATCGCCTTAATAGGCGTATCTACTAGTAAAAGCAGTAGCTAGACCGTAGTCTAACCTTCGTACCTATAGACCTTAAGAGGGCTAAGCTCTTTATCTTTATAGATACTTCGTTTATAAATAATAAGGACCTAAGCTCTTAGATTAAGTTCCTCGTTATTCTTACGGAAGAGTATCTAAGAGGGTAGGAAAAGGATATTATATTCCTTCTTAAAGGTAACATCTTATACTAGAGCTCTACGAAGTATAAGAGGGTTACTAGGAGCGTACTCGTATCTAAGATATATAGTCTCGTCGTAGGATACAATACTAGGTTCGTCCTAGTAGATATCCTTAGGACTATTACTCGCTACCTTTACCTTCCGCTACTGCTAATCGTAATCTATATAGACTCGTATTCGCTATATAAGTACCTCGTAAAGATAGGGCTAACGGCGGAGAAGAGGCTAATAATCGACCTCTTTACCTTACGATAATTACATAAGTAACGCGAGATCGAGGAAGTACGATAAATCGATAGACGCGATAATCCTACGGACGCCCTAACGAAGCCTACGCCTAACGATACTCTAACGAGGCTAGTAGATAGTAGGGAGCTACGCGTATATGTTAAGGCATAGGTCGATCGTAGAAAGGGGAGCGTATAGGTAAACGAGGAGGTAGGAAACTAGGGTAGGTAGGGGAGGATAATAATAATACCTAAAGGGGGGGCATTACTAGGCAGGAGGCCTAGGCTAGAAAAAGAGTTAAGTGTCGGTATATATACTAGTACTAGCGTAGGTAAGGGGAGCCGTTACGTAAGGCGGCTCTAGAACTCTAGGGCTTCCCTAGGGTTTCTCTAGGGCTCCCCTAGGACTAGTTAGGGACTAGTCCTAGGCTACCCCTAGGCAAGTCTAGGCTATACGTACTTTTACGTATAGCTATAGTAGGATACTAGTACTAGCTATTAAGGATCGTACTAAGACAGTATTTTAGTTAAATAGATAATTAATAAATGTCTATTTAGAACTAGAGAGGCATCTTTTAGCTAGATCTCTAGTTAACTTATATACCTATAGGATCGTCTCTATCTTAGCGCTTTTAGATAGTAAGTATACTATCTTACGTATAGCGTTCCTAGCGCCTAGCTAGTAGCTATGTAGTCTAATGTATTCTAATATATATTACTAATCTCTATTAATACTAATCTATAGTTAGACTATTCTAGAGCGAAGCTAGCGCTACTCCTAAGATATAGCTAGGCGATCCTAGCGTTGTTCCTAGGGTCTTTAGGGGTGTTTCTAGGGTACGTAAGATATTACGTACTTGTAAGTACCTAGGTATCGCTTAGGTAACTAAACTAGCTTAGCCTATAATATTACCCCCCCCCTTCTTATATTATTAGGGCAGTATAGGGAATACCCTAGTAGGGGCCTTACTTATTAAATTAGTAGGTAGCGGATTAGGCTAATAGTCCTACTTTTTACGGTTTTTATTATTACTATAAAAACAACTACAATAACAACAATTATAATAGTAGTAGTAGTAGCGACAAGAATAGTAGTAACAATATTAGTAGCGTTAGTAGTAGTAGTAGGAATAGTAGTAGTAAGGTAAGACTATAGCCCTACGTAACATCTAGAGCGAGGCCTAATTGTCGAACTAAGCTAGCATAAGTAACCTAACGGATCTTAAGCTATCGCCTATATATAACCCCGTTACGCTGTCTAGGAAAAAAGCTCCTTAGCCGCCCCTAGCTACGCTAGTAAAACTAGCTCCTAAGGTAGGTACGCGGCGCCGCTAGCCGCCCTACGCAGTATGCGTAGGTCGGATAGCCTAGGGCGAGGCGAAGGCCTACTAGGAGTAGGCCTCTGTCCGCGCCTAGGCCTATTTTAATTACGCCCGCCTAGGCTTACGGTACTAGCCCGTAAGTTTAACCCTTATCTATCGATTTTACTAGAGAATAGATTACTAATAGGTTATAAATAGTATAGGTAAAGCTAGAGGGGGTAGCGGTAGCCTATGCCTTAGCCGATTTTTTAGAGACCTATTATTAAGGGTTAGACGAGGCGCTAGATAAGGATAACGTTTAATTCTAGCGCATCGCCTAAGAGGCGATATAACTCTAAGGTTAAGAAGTACGTAAATATTACTTAGTCGTTATCCCTTCTTTCCTAGTTACGTAATTATCGTAAACGTCTAAGGTAAGTATACTACTTTAGTACTAAAACAAAACAATAATTATAGAGTCTTTATAGCTAATTAATTAAGCGTACTATAGATTACTATTATACTAGTTAACTAGTCCCTACTAACGTTCGTACTCTTCTAGTACTTCTATATCCTTTAAGTATTCTAACGGTTCCTAGGTTAACTTAGCATACCTATCCTAGCGGACTAACACTTTACGTTAACGTTTATATCTAACCTTCTTCTAATAGGTAGCTACTACTTTAGCGATTTTCTATTTAGCCTTACTATCCTCATTTATAATTAGTAGTAGTTATAGGTTAGCTACCCTTTATCCTAGAAGTAGATCGTTAGCTACTAAATAGAGGAGATTAATATAGAATATAGGATAGATGTTTCCCTAGACATTAAGTTTAATATTATATAAACTAATAACGTAGGTAATAGTATACTTATAATAGAGCTAATTAAGCTTCTAATTTAGTCTTAGCAAACAGTAGTTCCTTATATATAGCTAGACCTTATTACTAACCTTAAATCGATTAGTAGGGCATTAACGTTAATTTACTATTTCTTCTATTCGCGCCTATATAGTAGTAGCTTTAGCGTAGATAAAATCTATAGTGTCTTTAAGTTAATCTACGAAGAGCTATACCTTATATACCTTAATAGAGACGCGTTCTTTCTTCTCTTTATAGAGTTCGATTAGGTTTATATAGTAACTATATTTAGTAAAAAAGGGGCTAATACTAGTAATAGAGGACGTCTAATTATTAAGTATAAGTTATATAGTAAGTAAGAGAGTACCCTAATTATCTTAGGTAAAGTAGGTATAGGCTTAGAGATATTACTATATCTCCTAGTTAGCTTATTCCGTTACCTTATCTATCTCTAGATAATAGCTAGTACTTAGCTATTACTCTATTCTAGTTAATTAATAAAGCTCGTACTAGAAGTTACCTATCTAGTTTAACCCTTAGTTAGAGATAATTAATATTAGTATACTATAAAAACGGAAGTATATAGTTAGGAATCGTTATATATAAGTAATAGCGTCTATCGTTATTATAGCTTCTAGGGTTAAGGCCTTTATTATATAGTCTATAATTACTTAGAGGAACTTATATCGATTACCCTTTATTAGTAGGAGTAAGGTAATAAAGTTTATAAATAGATAGGTATAGGGTTAGTCTAGTACTAGGAGAGGTCGTAAGAGAGTCCTCCTTACCTTACGCTAGATATAACCCTAACTATATAGTCTATAGTTACGTACGAAACGTTAGATTACTTACGTAATTCCTAGCTAGAAGAATTATCGTAATACAATATTATAGGTACCGTTCCTACCTAGGTATCTAACGATTAGAGACTTATACGCTTACTAGATTAGCTATATTCGTAAGGTATCTAGCTAATTACCCCCCTTAGTTATTAATATAGGTTTCCCTAGGACCTAAAGGTAATCTCTAAAAAGAAGCTACTTAGCTCTATTAACTATGTATTCTAATAGTTATATCTTTAGGGCGTCTAGTAAAAGTTTACGATCTCTACTTTATACCGCTCTAAGAATAAGCTAGTACTTAGTATTAGTTATTAATATCTCTTCCTAAAGTTATTATAACTCCTCGTTAAGCTAAATTAGGCGGCCTTCTCCTAGGATATAAACGGTTATTACTTAACCTACTAGGTTAAGTCTAAAGTTAACTTAGGCCTTTTCTAGGGTAACTCCTAGGCTATCCTAGGCATATTCCTAGGCTGCTCTAGGGTACTCCTAGACACGTTCTAGGGTAATTAACTAGATAATACGTCCTTATTCTCTCTTATCGTTAATTCCTACTAGTATGTCTTATTTCTACCTTAAAAGTATATTTAGGACTATAGCTTATTCTCCTAGTCGGTACTCGAGAGAGTAATTATATCCTACTAGGTTAGCTACCTAGCGACTCTACTATTCGTTTAACTATCTACGTTATATAAAGTATTAGAGGTTATTATAGTCTATTTATATCCTAAAGGGTAGCCCGTTCTATAGCTCTAGCCGCTAGAAGTCTAAGTAGCGGATAATAGTAAGTATCTCCTTATTATAAATAGGATAATTATACTCTACTAGAGATAATCTCTTTAAGAAGAAGCTAATTATATGCTTACGCCCTTTAGCGTTAAGTTAGGTAAGGATACCCCCTATAGTAAACCTAGAATAGTTAGTTTCTAGGATAGACTATCGTTCTAGGTCCTAGGCTACTAAAATTAGGGCTTTATAAAACGCTTCCTTAAGTTAGTAAAAGGCTATATCTTACTCCTTTCCCTAGATAAATAGCGTGTTCTTCTTCGTTAGGGAGTCGAGGGATTATATTAATCTTAAGTAATTATAGATAAAAATCTAGTAGTAGTTCGCGAATCCTAAAAAGCTTTTAACTCCCTTAACTATATAAGGTACCTCTTACTCCTAAATTACTTAAAGCTTCTCTAGGTTATAATAGAGCCCTTATTTAGCCTTAATAATAAATCCTAGATACTTTACTTTTTAGGTATAGAGGTGTATTTCTTTAGGTCTAGATATAATCTAGCCTTAGCTAGTCGCGCTAAGACTAGCCTTACCTTTTCTATGTATTTAGCCTAGGATCCCGAAGTATAGATTAATACGTTGTCGAGATAGGTAGTTATAAAGTCGTCTAGAAACTCCTAAAGGGTTATGTTTATATATCGTTAAAACGTCGCTAGTAACCCTATTAACCTAAATAGACAGACTAGCTATTTAAAGAAGCTAAAGCATATCTAGAAAGCTATTTTATATTTATGTCTAGCTACTATATAGATCTTATAGAACGTAGAAACGATATCTAACTTCGTAAACTACTTAGCCTATTAAAGCGCCTAAAGCGTTTCTCTAATAAGTAGTAGACTATACCTATCCTTCTTTATAATAGCGTTTAAAGCTTAATAGTTATAGTAGAACTAGAGTTAGCTATTAGCTTTTCTAATAAATAAGATAGGGGCTACTATAGAGGAGCTACTAGCTCGGATTATCCCTTAATTAAGGAGTTTACGTAAGACTTTTTATAGGATAAGGAGTTCCTCTTATAATATGTCGTAGAGTAGCCCCTAGGGAAGGGGGGGTTACGTTCTATCCTTATTAGGTACTAGGTATATTTCGTAATCGATCCCTAGTTAAAGGGGTAGTAGTTCTATAGATTTTTCTAGTATAAAAAGGTCTAGGAATTCCTCTAATACCTCCTTTAAGATATAGTTAGCTAGGTTTACTAGTATCTTCTTTTATAAGGCTTTCTTAATGTCTTATAAAGAAACCGCTTAAATATTAAGTGCCTTATAGCCTTATATAGTGATTTCTTGTTAACATTCCGCTCTAAAGACTAACCTAGAGACTAATTAAGCTTAGAGGATTTATCGGATTCGTATAAAATGTCCTATTAGGGAAAGAGGGACTTTAATCTTCCTAGTTCTATACTAAATTAATTCCTTAGCGGTAAAGTAGGTAACCTTATTCTTAACTATCTAAGGTCTTCCTAGGTATAGAGGTTGTCTAAGGTTCTCGATTATATTAGTAAATACCTATTCCGTTTATCTATTAATATCTATTTAGAACGTTATAATCCTATATAAAAAGATAGGTAGAGTATCTATCGAAAAGGGGGATAGAGGTCTCTTCTCCTTATCGATATATAGTAGCTTTAACTTCCTTATAGTATATAGGTTAATTATAGTGTAGCGGTTATATCCGCTATCTAAGAGGGCTAGTGTCTCTTTAGTTCCTATATTAATAGTTAAGGATATAGGTAATATTAAGTATAGTAGCCTAGCCCTCTTCTATTCTTCCTTAACCTATTTTTAATTACCCTTACCCTAACTTTAGTAAGGGTTTACTCGTTTTCTAACTTAGAGTCGTCGTCTATTAGTATCTCTTCGATCCTTCCTATAGAGGTATTTATTTTCTTAGTTAACTCGTTTTTCTTCTTTCCTCTCGCTATACTTCTTCCTTCCTTCTAGTCTTTAGGTCTTAATCGATAACCCCTCGCTAAGTACCCTTCCTATCCGTAGTAGTAGTACGCCGTAGACGATAACTACTAGGTCCTAACCTTATAGATACTAGACATCTACGTATCGCCCTTTACGTCTTATCTAAATCCTTAGTTCCTTATAGCTAGGTTTAGTCCCCCTATTAATAGCTATAGGTTATAGAGGCGCTCGACCCTAGTAGTAATCTTAGCTACCTTAATGTAGTATTTTATAAAGTTATTAGAGGGTAGATCCGCGGCTACTAGAGCGTTCCTAATCCTATTATTTAAGGTACTATCTAAGAATAGGATCTTTATAGAGGCCGCCTACGTACTACTACTAGCTTCTACTAATTTCTGTTTAAAATAGGGAAGGTAACTAGTAAAAGGCGTTCTTTCTCCTTATTTTATTAAATAGAGGGTAGTAGCTATATAGGGTTAAAGGTTAACGCCTAAATAGATTAAATCGATATAGCTTATAAATTTATCTAGATTGTAATTAACGTTACTTCTATTCTAAAAGTATATTAAGACTGTCTATTATAGCCTAGAGTCTAAGTAAGAGTAGATATAGTAAAATATCTCTTAGTTTATATTAAAGAAGTCTACGTTAATAAATATCTTTTCCTTAATTAAGTACGCCTAGGAAGGGTAGTAACGTCTCTGTCTGTTAAACTTATCTAGCCTTAGTAGCGGTTTATAGTGTACGGAGGGTTTAGTCTTTACATTACTCGATCTAGGTAGTATTAGCTATAGTATAAGCGGTCTCTACTTAAGTTACTCGTTTAATATAGTTTTTAGCTCCTTTAGTATACCGCTTAATATTTAATTTAGTTATTATTTCTAATCTACCTATTCCCTAGTTACCTATCATTTAAGGGTTTAGTAAAGGAAGGGGTCTATATTAGCTAAGGGGTCTAGAGTCCTATTATTTATTAGGGTATTAGAGGTAGGGGAAGTTATCTTAAGGTATAGAAGAAGTGTAAGGTTTAAGAAGAAGTTCTAAATATATTAAGGATCGTACTAAGACAGTATTTTAGTTAAATAGATAATTAATAAATGTCTATTTAGAACTAGAGAGGTATCTTTAGCTAGATCTCTAGTTAACTTATATACCTATAGGATCGTCTCTATCTTAGTACTTTTAGATAGTAAGTATACTATCTTACATATAGCGTTCCTAGTACCTAGCTAGCGGCTATGTAGTCTAATATATTCTAATACGCATTACTAATCTCTATTAATACTAATCTATAGTTAGACTATTCTAGGGTAAAGCTAGCGCTACTCCTAGGATATAGCTAGGCGATCCTAGCGTTGTTCCTAGGGTCTTTAGGGGTGTTTCTAGGATACGTAAGATATTACGTACTTATAAGTACCTAGGTATTACTTAGGTAACTAAACTAGCTTAGCCCGTAATACTAGCGTAAGTAAGGGGAGCTATTACGTAAGGTAGCTCTAGAACTCTAGGGCTTCCCTAGGGTTTCTCTAGGGCTCCCCTAGGACTAGTTAGGGACTAGTCCTAGGCTACCCCTAGGTAGGTCTAGGCTATACGTACTTTTACATATAGCCGCAGTAGGTCTAGGCTATACATACTTTTACATATAGCTGCGGACTTTTATATTTCCGTACTAATGTAGGTATAGGGCTAGGGGTCTTAAACCCCTACCCTTATATATATCCTTTCCTTCTCTCTTCCTTAGATATTATTATATAAATACATAGCTTTACTATTATCTCGAAAGCCTAGGCTTTACCTAACGCCTTCTATATATAACTCTTTAGGAGTTTCTAGACGACTTTATAACTACTTATCTTAATAACGTATTAATCTATATATTAGGATCCTAGGCTAAACATATAGTAAAGGTAAGGCTAGTTTTAGTACGACTAGCTAAAGCTAAACTATATCTAGACCTAAAGAAATATACCTTTTATATCTAAGAAGTTAAGTATCTAGGATTTATTATTAAGGCTAAATAGGGACTTTATTATAACTTAGAAAAACTTCGAGCAATTAGGGAGTAGGAAGTACCTTATATAGTTAAAGGAGTTAAAAGCTTTTTAGGATTTATAAACTACTACTAGATTTTTATCTATAATTACTTAAGATTAACATAACTCCTTAACTCCTTAATAAAAAAGAATATACTATTTGTCTAAGGAAAGGAGTAAGATATAGCCTTCTACTAACTTAAGGAAGCGTTTTATAAAGCCTTAATTTTAGTAGCTTAGGACCTAAAATAATAGTTTATCCTAGAAACTAACTATTCTAGGTTTACTATAGGGGGTGTCCTTACCTAACTTAACGCTAAAGGGCGTAAGTATACGATTAGCTTCTTCTTAAAGAGATTATCTCTAGTAGAGTATAATTATCCTATTTATAATAAGGAGATACTTACTATTATCTACTACTTAGACTTCTAGCGGCTAGAGCTACGGAATAGGCTACCCTTTAGGATATAAACGGACTTTAATAACCTCTAATACTTTATATAACGTAGACGGTTAAACGAATAGTAGAGTTACTAGGTAGCTAACCTAGTAAGTTATAATTACACTCTCGAGTACTAACTAGGAGAATAAGTAGTAGTCCTAAATACACTTTTAAGGTAGGAATAAGATATACTAGTAGGAATTAACGATAAGAGAGAATAAGAACGTATTATCTAGTTAATTACCCTAAAATGTGTCTAGGAGTACCCTAGAGTAGCCTAGGAATATGCCTAGGATAGCCTAGGAGTTACCCTAGAAAAGGCTTAAATTAACCTTAGACTTAACCTAGTAGGTTAAGTAATAACTATTCGTATTCTAAGAGAAGGCTACTTAATTTAGCTTAACGAAGAGTTATAATAACTTTAGGAAGAGATATTAATAACTAATACTAAGTACTAGCTCGTCCTTAGAGTAGTATAAAGTAGAGATTATAAACTTCTACTAGATACCCTAAAGATATAACTATCGGAATATATAGTTAATAGAGCTAAGTAACTTCTTTTTAAAGATTACCTTTAGGTCCTAAGGAAACCTACGTCAATAACTAAGGGAGGTAATTAGCTAAATACTTTATAAATATAGCTAATCTAGTAAGCGTATAAGTCTCTAATCGTTAGATACCTAGGTAGGAATAGTACCTATAATATTATATTATATTAATTCTTTTAACTAGGAATTACATAAGTAATCTAGTATTTTATATATAACTATAGACTATATAGTTAGGGTTATATCTAGCGTAAGGTAAGGAGGACTCTTTTACGACCTCTCCTAGTACTAGACTAATTCTATACCTATCTATCTATAGACTTTATTACCTTACTTCTACTAATAAAGGGTAATCGATATAAGTTCCTCTAAGTAATTATAAACTATATAACGAAGGCCTTAACCCTAGAAGTTATAATAATAATAAATACTATTACTTATATATAACGATTCCTAACTATATACTTCTATTTTTATAGTATACTAATATCGATTATCTCTAACTAAGGGTTAAACTAGATAGGTAACTTCTAGTACGAGCTTTATTAATTAACTAGAATAGAGTAATAGCTAAATACTAGCTATTATTTAGAGATAGATAGGGCGATAGAACGAGCTAACTAGGAGATATAGTAATATCTCTAAGCCTATACTTACTTTACCTAAGATAATTAGGGTACTCTCTTACTTACTATATAACTTATACTTAATAATTAGACGTCCTCTATTACTAGTATTAGCCCCTTCTTTATAAAATATAGTTACTATATAAACCTAATTAAACTCTATAAAGAGAAGGAAGAACATATCTCTATTAAGGTACGTAAAGTATAGCTCTTTATAGATTAACTTAAGGATACTATAGATTTTATCTACGCTAAAGCTACTACTATATAGGTATAAATAGAAGAAATAGTAAATTAATGTTAATGCCCTACTAATCGATTTAAGGTTAGTAATAAGGTCTAGCTATATATAAGGAACTACTATTTACTAAGACTAAATTAGAAGCTCGATTAGCTCTATTATAAGTATACTATTACTTATATTATTAGTCTATATAATATTAAACTTAATGTTTAGGGAAACATCTATTCTATATTCTATATTAATCTCCTCTATTTAGTAGCTAATAATCTACTTTTAGGATAAAGGGTAGATAACCTATAACCGCTACTAATTATAAACGAAGATAGTAAGGCTAAATAGAAAATCGCTAAAGTAGTAGCTACCTATTAGAAGAAGGTTAGATAGGGACATTAACGTAAGGTATTAGTTTAATAGGATAGGTATACTAAGTTAACCTAGAAACTATTAGAATACTTAAAGGATATAGAAGTATTAAAAGAGTATAAATGTTAGTAGGGACCTATTAAATATTATAATAGTAATCTATAGTACGCTTAATAATTACAATAATTATATAACTAAGAACGCAGATAGGATAGTAACTAAGTAAATATTAGTACAACTAATAGCTATAGAGCTATATTGCCTTTTAGGTAATACGCTAGAACTAGATGTCGTCCTCCCCTAGTACCTTATTAGACCCTTAGTAGTAGGTCTCTAAGAAGTTAGCTAGCGTATAAGCTACCGCTACCCCCTTTAGCTTTACTTATACTATCTATAACCTATTAGTAATCTATTTATCGATAGATAAGGGTTAAACTTACTAGCTAGTACTATAACCCTAGGTAGGCGTAGTTATAGTAAGCCTAGGTACAGATAGAGGCTTACTCCTAATAGGCCTTTATCTCGCCCTAGGCTATTTAACCTACGCATACTATATAGGGTAGCTAATAACGCTACGTACCTATCTTAAGGGCTAGCTTAGCTAGCGTAAATAGGGGGGGCTAAGGATCCTTTCGCTTAGAAGGTATAATAGGATCCCTTAAGGGCAATAATTTTACATCTATTATGTTACTTATTCTAAATTATTTAACAATTAGGCCTCGCTTAAGTACTCGCGTTAGGGTATAGTCTTACCTTCTTACTATTACTATTACTATTACTATAGTTATTACTACTATTACTACTACTACTATTACTAATATTACTACTACTATTACTATTGTTGTTACTAGTACTATTACTATTATAATTATTGTTTTTATAGTCGTTTTTTATAGTAATAGTAAAAACGTAAAAAGTAAGACTATTAGCTTAATTTACTACCTACTAATTTAATAAGTAGGGCCCCTACTAGGGTAATCCCTATACTACTTAATAATAGAAAAAGTAGGGGGGGTAATATTATAGGCTAAGCTAGTTTAGTTACCTAAGCGATACCTAGGTACTTATAAGTACGTAATATCTTACGTACCCTAGAAATACTTCTAAAGACCCTAGAAATAACATAGGGATTACCTAGCTATATCCTAGGAGTAGCGCTAACTTCGCCTTAGAATTATTTAACTATAGATTAGTATTAATAGAGATTAGTAAATATATATTAGAATACATTAGACTATATAGCTACTAGCTAGGCACTAGGAATACTATATGTAAGATAGTATACTTACTATCTAAAAGCGCTAAGATAGAGACAATCCTATAGGTATATAAGTTAACTAGAGATCTAGCTAAAAGAGGCCTCTCTAGTTCTAAATAGACATTTATTAATTATCTATTTAACTAAAATACTATCTTAATACAATCCCTAACATATTATACTTATACTTACTCTCTTATAACTTATAACTAAAGTAATTCTTTATAATATCCTAACTAGGAAAGTCCTATATAATTCTAACACTAATATACTTAGAAAAAAACCGTTATCTAATATTTACTATTATTTAAACTACTTATATTACTATACTAGTAAAATATTTTAACTATCTTTGTTTTTCCTTTAATTAACCTTTTACTAGCTTACCTAACTACTTTAGTAGAGCGTTTACCTCTTATACTAGTATTTCCTAAGGTTAGTTTTAAGTACTTTATTTAAAGTAATAAAAAGCTTACCTTTAAGCTATTCTAGTTAGCTTAGAGTTCCTAGAAAGTTTTCTAGCTACTTACTACTAATAATACTATATAAGGGCTCTAACTCTATATTCGACTATATAACTATAGCGTTCTAGGCTTAGGCTACTACTTTCTATCTCTTATATAAGACTATTATTAGTATTATTTACTAGATAAAGGAAGAGCTAACTTTCTCTATAGTTACCTTTATATTTAAGCTTTATATTCTACGATCTATTATATCTACCTTCTAAATAAAAAGGGTAAGCTAGTTTATAATAGTCTCTAAGCTTTATATAATAGCTTTACTACTATTTACTATAGGTAAATTAGTATAAAGTATAAATTAGTTAAATAAACATTTAAAGCTCTCTAAAATATACCTAAAGTTAAGCTATAGTAGACTATACTTAGCCTCTATAGCTATTATAATATAGTTAATTTAGAGTTAAAGTCTATAGCCTTTATAAGATAAAGTATAAGCCTTACTTATCTAAGATATAAGTATATTACTTAATAATATAAAAATATAAAGTTAAGTAACTAACTATCTATAGGCTTTTATAAGTAAAGTAAACCTTACCTTAGTCTAGGGTTAGACTATTACGTACTTATATAAAGGATATTTTATCTCTTCTAGAGGTATATAATTCTTTACTTCTTTCTAAAAGAATATTTATAAGTCTAACTTTTTCTAATTATTATATTACTAATTAAAGAGTAAAGTAAGCCCTTTAGAATATATTATATTATTTAAGATATAAGTCTTTATATCCTTTTAAGTATAGATCCTACTTACTACTATAGCTATATATTACTATATAATACTCTATAGCTCTTCCTATATTATCTATCCTATCTTACTATTAATAGTACTATAATCGTTTTTCCTAGTTACTCCTATTTAGTATAGTATTACCTTTATATTATTCTAGTATATTTATTACTAGTTTACTCTCTTTACTTATATTCTACTAAGTATATAAGTATATAAAACCCTTTCCCTTATTTCTTAGTTTATTCTCTCTATATTACTTATACTACTTACTTTATTATATAAATATTTAGTTATACTATAAGTACTAATATATTCTTTCTAGTATTAGTTTATTTACTATTATAGTTTATTAAAGTAAATCTATACTATTTTACTAAGTTTAAGTTTATATAAATATATTACTTCTTTTAACTAAGTATCTCCTTCCTATCTATTAGTTTATTAGTATTTTTATTATATTTTATAATAAGTTATACTATAAATACTAAGCTATTTCTTATAAGGGGAAAGAAAAGAAAACTAGCTAAGTTCTAAAGGTAAATAACCTCTTATTTTTATACTCTTCTTAGTTTCTATCCTAGAGTAGAGTTTATATACTATCCTATAATATAAGACTAGGGTATCTATATAGGCGCCTATATCTATATAGCCTTCCTCCTCGCGTCGTTATTAGCTATAACTACTATCTTCTTTCCTACCCGTTAATTTAGCCTAGTACTACACTCGTCCGCTTCGCTCCCTATGCTTAGAAACAGGTCTCTTCATATACGTTCGTCCCTCTAGTGAAACCTACGGGCGCGGGGGCGCGCGGGACCCTTATAACCAAACATAGGTGATACCCTCTCTCCTCCTCCTCACCCTCGCCGTTGCTCGGTCTCGTTCGTCGTCTTTCGGGCTAGGGTCCATCCCTCCTCCTCACCGGCCCTCGCTACGCTCAACCGTCTCGTCGTCTGTCGGGCCAGGGTCCGTTCCTCGCCTGATCTGCTCGTCACCGCACATCGACTACGTCTCGTGCTACGCGCTCGTTCGTTCTACTCACTTTGCCTGATCGCAGTCGCTCACAGGCCTCACTCCGCTCCGTCGTTGCCACTCGTAGTCACTCGTGTCCACTGCCCCCGTGTGTGGCTTCACGTTGTTCGCTGCGCGTGTGCTCCCTTCGGTCGCATACTACATTCACTCTACTCATAGTGTTCCCTTGCTCGCGTTGCTCGCTCGGTCATGTGTGCTTGCCGGTCACACGTCGCTCCGCTCCGTGCTCTCTACCTATTGTGTGCTCACTCCCTACGGTCGCTGCGCTAGAACATGACCTCTACTCCGTTCCGGTATGCAACGCTGCGCGTGGCTTCCACAGTCTTAGCTCTCCCTCCGGGGGTTATCCTCTAGTGGTAGCCGGGGCAAGCTAAGCCTACGCCTCTATGTGACACTCACTTATTTAGAGGCTAGTGTTCCTGTAGCCATGGATGCATCATACGATCTATTACAATACAATCGTCAACACTCAAATTGTAGCATGCGTAGTCTATCCGCGCGGTCTGGCCCGGCCCGTCGTTGTGCCCTAACTCTATCGCTATGCATGATCTAGCTCAATTTCACACCACCTATGTCGTGACCCCGATAGCGTACTTCAGCCAACGTTTCCTGTCGTCCGCAGAACCCTGAACTGGCTCTCCAAGCTCACGCAGGAGCGCATCTACTTGGCGCACTAGACACAACACTTGGTCAGCCGGCAAGGCAATCGTCGTGGGAGGCGGGAACGGCTCACTAGTGTATAACCCCAGATCCGACAGTTTCCGTGGAAACCCCGCAATCGGTTCCCCGGTTGTAGCGTTGCAGAGGGGAGAGAGCTCGACGGCCGAGTGGTCCACGACGCTATTCCGCATACGAGCCGTGAGATTCTTGTTGCTGCAACAAAAAGTGGTCAGCTCCGCAGCTGCTACCTCAGCGGGGAGACAGGAGGGCTCACGCACGAGATCGTGACTTTCCGGTCCAGGGCGTCCATCCTTTCGCCCAGATCGGCAAATCCGCGTCGCATGCTTTGCTCGAGTCGATCAAATCGCTGCAAGAGCGCCTGCATCATCTGCATGGTGTGGACTCCGCTATCCACGGCGGGTAGATTGGCGCAACGCTCAAGCTGTTCGGCTGCTCGCCTCAGGCCGTCGGCGGCGATGGGGAAATCAGGCGGCGGGAGAGCCGCGTCATGCTCCATGTCTGCGCGCACTCGAAAGATTGACTCTTGTCTGACTCTCTCGTGTCAAGCAAAGGGAGGTTGCAGCCCCACTTGTCTAAGACGTGAGCGTGTCGCCCGGCAATATAAGAATGACGCGGGGTCAGGTGACCCGGTGCTTTCATAAGCAGGATCCCAAGGTATAGGGTAGAAGCTATCGGCAGGCGTCTGCCTGTCTGTAGCGGGAACGTGGTCGTGTGCTCGACGGGAGAAGTATCGTTACACTCGTGCACTGCACAGGAAAGAATATTTACAGATTCAAGCTTGCCCGTGGCCTCGCTGCTCGGTCGGAGAATGGATGTAGGCATGCTCGATGCGCTGTGTTATCCGTGACGCGGGGACTGCATGGTCCTTCCAACTGCGGGCCCCCCCTTCGTTGGGTGTCTGTCGCCGAATGGTGCCCTGCCGCTCCGCCTCGACTGTCCCTCCGGGTCACTCTATCGATAGGACGTCGATCACTCCCCCCGGTCGTTTCTCTCTAGCACCTATTTGTGTCCAAATGCTACGTACTGGTGCGGGACTACATTCTTCCGTCCCCCTACTCTACTGCGTGATTCGAGAACCTTAAGCTATAGCGACGCATAGTAGCTAAGTAGGCGGCCGTTCCGTTAACCCTTGTTCCGAGTAGAGCTCGGACTTGGACTCGAGTAGCACTGTGTAGTAGTATAACAGTCTATATAAAGGATTAGAAGCTTCTAGCTAGAAAAGCTCTTTAGACGTTATAGTATAACCTAAGAATAAGGTCTATTCTATCTTATATAAGTAGGTAAGTTCTATAAGAGTAGACTTTAGTTAGTTAAATAATATAATATAAATATAGGTAAGAGGATTAATACTAGTAGTCTCTCTACTCTTTATAAACGAGAGTTATAGTAAGAAATACTAGTACTTACTAGAGAAGAGGATAAGGCTAAAGGCTAATATTTAGTTCTTAGGTTACCTAAGCTTATATTCTCCCCTATTACTAGGTTTATAACCTATTAATAAGCTAGAGGGTAAGGTATACTCTTTAATCCTTCTATTATATTTTATTATAGACTAAGCTAGTCTAGTTACCTAAGCGATACCTAGGTACTTATAAGTATATAATATCTTACGTACCTTAGAAACACCCCTAAAGACCCTAGGAACAATACTAGGATCGCCTAGCTATATCCTAGGAGTAGCGCTAACTTCGCCCTAGAATTGTCTAACTATAGATTAGCATTAATAGAGATTAGTAAATATATATTAGAATATATTAGACTATATAACTACTAGCTAGGCGCTAGGAACGCTATACGTAAGATAGTATACCTACTATCTAAAAGCGCTAAGATAGAGACAAACCTATAGGTATATAAGTTAACTAGAGATCTAGCTAAAAGATACCTCTCTAGTTCTAAATAGATATTTATCGATTATCTATTTAACTAAAATACTATCTTAGTATAATTCTTAATATATTTAGAACTCCTTCTTAAACCTTATACTTCTTCTATATCTTAAAATAACTTCCCTTACTACTAATACCTTAATAAACGATAGGACTCTAGACCCCTTAGCTAATATATACCCCTTCCTTCGCTAAACCCTTAAATAATAGGTAACTAGGGAATAGGTAGATTAAAAACAATAACTAAACTAAATGTTAAGTAGTATACTAGAGGAGCTAAAAACAATATTAAACGAGTGACTCGACTAGAGACCGCCTATACTATAGCTAACTCTACCTAGATCGAATAATATAAAGGCTAAACCCTCTATATACCGTAAGCCGCTACTAAGGCTAGATAAGTTTAATAGTTAGAGACATTACTACCCTTCCTAGGTACACTTAATTAGAGAGAAAATATTTATTAACGTAGACTTCTTCGATATAAACCGAGAGATATTTTTGTCGGTGTATGTACTAGTACTAGCGTAGGTGAGGGGAGCTGTTACGTGAGATAGCTCTAGGACTCTAGGGCTTCCCTAGGGGTTTCTCTAGGGCTCCCTAGGACTAGTTAGGGACTAGTCTAGGGCCGCCCCTTAGTAGATCTGGGCTATACATGCTTTTACGTATAGCCGCGCCCGCCCCTCGGTAGGTCTGGGCTATACGTGCTTTTACGTATAGCCGCGGACTTTTGTATTTCCATACTAATGTAGGTGTAGGGCTAGGGGTTTTTAACCCCTACCCTTACATACATCCTTTCCTTCTCTCTTCGTTAGATATTATTAAATACATACATAGTTTTACTACTATCTCGAAGGCCTAGTCTAGGCTTTACCTAACGCCTTTTATAATTTTACTATATCTACTCTTACTTAGACTCTAGGCTATAATAGATAGTCTCGATATATTTTTAGAATAGAAGTAACGTTAATTACGATCTAGAAAAATTTATAAGCTATATCGATTTAATCTATTTAGACGTTAACTTATAACCCTATATAGTTACTACCCTCTATTTAATAAAATAAGGAGAAAGAACGCCCTTTACTAGTTACCTTCCCTATTTCGAACAGAAATTAGTAGAAGCTAGTAGTAGTACGTAGGTAGCCTCTATAAAGATCCTATTCTTAGATAGTACCCTAAATAATAGGATTAGGAACGCTTTAGTAGCCGCGGATCTACCCTCTAATAACTTTATAAAATACTATATTAAGGTAGCTAAGATCGCTACTAGAGTCGAGCGCCTCTATAACCTATAGCTAGTAATAGGGGGACTAAACCTAGCTACGAGGAACTAAGGATTTAGATAAGACGTAGAGGGTAACACGTAGATATCTAGTATTAATAAGGTTAGGACCTAGTAGTTATTGTCTATAGCGTGCTACCGCTATAGATAGGAAGGGCACCTAGCGAGGGGTTATTAATCGAGACTTAAAGACCCTAAGGAAGGAAGAAGTATAGTAAAAGGAAAGAAGAGAAACGAGTTAACTAAGAAAATAAGTACTTCTAAAGGAAGGATCGAAGAGGTACTAATAGACAACGACTCTAAGTTAGAAAACGAGTAAACCCTTACTAAAGTTAGGGTAAGGGTAATTAGAAATAGGTTAAGGAAGAATAGAAGAGGGTAAGGCTACTATACTTAATATTACCTATATCTTTAACTATTAATATAGGAACTAAAGAGACACTAGCCCTCTTAGATAGCGGATATAACTACTATACTATAATCGACCTATATACTATAAGGAAGTTAAAGCTACTATATATCGATAAGGAAAAGAGACCTCTATCCCCCTTTTCGATAGACGCTTTACCTATCTTTTTATATAGGATTGTAACGTTTTAAATAGATATTAACGGATAGACGGAATAGGTATTTATTAATATAATTAAGAACCTAAGACAACCTCTATACCTAGGAAGACCTTAAATAGTTAAGAATAAGGTTACCTACTTCGCTACTAAGGAATTAATTTAGTATAGAACTAGGAAGATTAAAGTCCCTCTCTCCCTAATAGGACATTCTATATAAATCCGACAAATCCTCTAAGCTTAATTAGTCTCTAGGTTAGTCTTTAGAGCGGAATGTTAATAAGAAATTAATATATAAGGCTATAAGGTACTTAATATTTAGGCGGTTTCTTTATAGGATATCGAGAAAGTCTTATAAAAGAAGACACTAGTAAACCTAGCTAACTATATCCTAAAGGAGGTATTAGAGGAATTCCTAGACCTTTTTATACTAGAAAAATCTATAAAACTCTTACCCCTTTAACTAGGGATCGATTACGAAATACACCTAGTACTTAATAAGGATAGAACGTAACCCCCCCTTCCCTAGGGGCTACTTTATAATATATTACGAGAGGAACTCCTTATTCTACGAAAGGTCTTACGTAAACTCCTCGATTAAGGAATAATCTAAGCTAGTAGCTCCTTTATAGTAACCCCTATCTTATTTATTAGAAAAGCTAATAGCTAACTCTAGTTCTACTACGACTATCGAGCTTTAAACGCTATTACGAAGAAGGATAGGTATAGTCTACTACTTATTAGAGAAACGCTTTAGGCGCTTTAACGGGCTAGGTAGTTTACGAAGTTAGACATCGTTTCTACGTTCTATAAAATCCATATAGTAGCTAGATATAAATATAAAATAGCTTTCTAGACACGCTTTAGCCTCTTTAAATAGCTAGTTTATCTATTTAGATTAATAGGGTTACTAGCGACGTTTTAACGATATATAAACATAACCCTTTAGGAGTTTCTAGACGACTTTATAACTACCTATCTCGATAACGTATTAATTTATATATTAGGATCCTAGGCTAAGTATATAGTTAAGGTAAGGCTAGTCTTAGTACAACTAGCTAAAGCTAGATTATATCTAGACCTAAAGAAATATACCTTTTATACCTAAGAAGTTAAGTATCTAGGATTTATCGTTAAGGCTAAATAGTAACTTTATTATAACCTAGAAAAACTTCGAGTAATTAGGAAGTAAGAAGTACCTTATATAGTTAAAGGAGTTAAAAGCTTTTTAGGATTCGCGAACTACTACTAGATTTTTATCTATAATTACTTAAGATTAACGTCTAATAAAGAAGAACACGCTATTCGTCTAAGGAAAGGAGTAAGATATAGCTTTCTACTAACTTAAGGAAGCGTTTTATAAAGCCCTAATTTTAGTAGCTTAGGACTTAGAACGATAGTCTATCCTAGAAACTAACTATTTTAGGTTTACTATAGGGGGTGTTCTTACCTAACTTAACGCTAAAGGGCGTAAGTATACGATTAGCTTCTTCTCTAAGAGGTTATCTCTAGTAGAGTATAATTATCCTATTTATAATAAAGAGATACTTACTATTATCTACTACCTAGACTTTTAGCGGCTAGAGCTACGGAACGGGCTACCCTTTAGGATATAAATAGACTATAATAACCTCTAATACTTTATATAACGTAGGTAGTTAAACGAATAGTAGAGTCACTAGGTAACTAACCTAGTAGGATATAATTACTCTCTTAAGTACTAACTAGAAGACTAAGTAGTAGTCTTAAACGTACTTTCGAGGTAGGAATAAGACATACTAGTAGGAATTAACGATAAGAGAGAATAAGGACGTATTATTTAGTTAATTACCCTAGAACGTATCTAGGAGTACCCTAGAGCGGCCTAGGAACATACCTAGGATAACTTAGGAGTTACCTTAGGAAAGGCCTAAGTTAACCTTAGACTTAACCTAGCGAGTTAGGAAATAACTATTTATATACTAGGAGAAGGCCGCCTAATTTAGCTTAACGAGGAGTTATAATAACTTTAGGAAGAAATATTAATAACTAATACTAAGTACTAACTAGTCCTTAGAGCGGTTTAAAGTAGAGATCGTAGACTTCTACTAGACGCCTTAAAGATATAACTATTAAAATATATAGTTAATAGAGCTAGGTATCTTCTTTTTAGAGATTACCTTTAAGTCCTAAGGAAACCTATATTAATAATAGATAGAGGTAATTAGCTAGATACCTTATAAATATAGCTAATCTAGTAAGCGTACGAGTCTCTAATTATTAGATACCTAAGTAGGAATAGTACCTATAATATCGTATTATAATAATTCTTCTAGCTAGGAATTACATAAGTAATCTAGCATTTTATACATAATTATAGACTGTATAGTTAGGGCTATATCTAGCGTAAGGTAAGGAAGACTCTCTTATAACCTCTTCTAGTACTAGACTAACCCTATACTTATTTATCTATAGACTTTATTACCTCGCTCCTACTAATAAAGGGTAATTAATATAAGTTCCTCTAGGTAATTATAGACTATATAATAAAGGCCTTAACCCTAGAAGCTATAATAATAATAAATGCTATTACTTATATATAACGATTCCTAACTATATATTTTCGTTTTTATAGTATACTAATATTAATTATCTCTAACTAAGGGTTAAACTAAATAGGCGACTTCTAGTATAAACTTTATTAATTAACTAGAATAAAGTAATAGCTAAGTACTAGCTATTATCTAGAGACGGATAGGTTAATAAAAAGAGCTAACTAGGAGATATAGTAATATCTCTAAGCCTATACCTACTTTACCTAAGATAATTAGGGTGCCCTCTTACTTACTATATAACTTATACTTAATAATTAGACGTCCTCTATTACTAGTATTAGCCCTTTCTTTATAGAATATAGTTACTATATAAACCTAATTAAACTCTACGAAGAGAAGGGAGAATGCGTCTCTATTAAGGTATAGAAAGTATAGCTCTTTATAGATTAACTTAAGGATAGTACTATAAGCCTAGGTAGGCGTAGTTAAAATAGGCTTAAGCGCGGATAGAGGCCTACTCCTAGTAGGCCTTTGCCTTACCCTAAGCTATCTAACCTACGTATACTATATAGGGCAGCTAACGATAACACGTACCTATCTTAGGGGCTAGTTTTACTAGCGTAGCTAGGGGTAGCTAAGGATCCCTCCTCTTAAACAGTATAATAGGGTCCTATATAGGTAATAGCTCTAAGTCTACTACATTACTTATTCTAGATTTATATAACAATTAGACTTCGCTTAAGCTATTACATTAGGCTATAGACTTACCTTATTACTACTACTACTACTACTACTACTACTACTAATGTTATTATTACTATTATAATTCTTATTATTATTACTACTACTACTATTATAATTGTTCTTACTATTATAGTATGTTTTTGTTATTATTATAAAAACGTAAAAAGTAGGACTATTAGCCTAATTTACTACTTACTAATTTAATAAGTAAGGCCCCTACTAGGGTAATCCCTATACTACCTTAATAATAGAAGAAGTAAGGGGGGTAATATTATAGGCTAAGCTAGTCTAGTTACCTAAGCGATGTCTAGGTATTTACAAGTATATAATATCTTACATACCCTAGAAACACCCCTAAAGACCCTAGGAATAACGCTAGGATCTCCTAGCTATATCCTAGGAGTAGCGCTAACTTCGCCCTAGAATTATCTAACTATAGATTAGTATTAATAGAGATTAGTAGATATATATTAAAATATATTAGACTATATAGCTACTAGCTAGGCGCTAGGAACGCTATATATAAGATAGTATACCTACTATCTAAAAGCGCTAAGGTAGAGACGATTCTATAAGTATATAAGTCGCTTAGAGATCTAGCTAAAAGATGCCTCTCTAGTTCTAAATAGACATTTATTAATTATCTATTTAACTAAAACACTGTCTTAGTATAATCCTTAACATATTTAGACTATTTTCTTATAAGACTATAAAATAACTCTTAGCTATAGTATAATATAAAAGGATACTTAGACTGTCCTTATAATAGAAGTAGATAGCTATATTTAGTCTTAAAAAGGCTAATATACTTTTTTTTAGGTAATTACTCTAACTATATATAAAGTTTAATAGAAGTAAAGAAAGGATGTTTTTAAACAATATTAAAAGGTCTCTTTTAACCTTAAGACTTAGGTTAGTAATAATAATACTATAAGAATTACTTATAAGATAATTTAATAGTAAACCTAGTTTCTATAAGTAGTTTTAATAGTAAGGTAATGTAGATATAAGATAGTATACTAGCTTTATTTAGGTAAATTCTATTTTATATAGAAAGTAATATAAAAGTATATACTTCTTTATATTTATATAATATAGATACTATAAATAAATAGTATCTATTTACTTATAAAGGGATAGTAAGAACTATAAAAAGCAATATATAGTATTTTACTAAGTAAGTAAAGTAAGTATAAGTATTCTAGCGTAGTAACTATAGGAAACGAGTTAATATATAATAGAGAGTAAGAACTATAGGAACATATAACTAGTAAGTATAATAGACTAGAGTACTAGCCCCTTAATATATAATACTATACTCTTACTACTAATATACTTAACAATAGCCCTAGGTATAAGAATAAGATAGTATTTTATATATAGATATATAAATAACGTAAATAATATATAAGGGGGTAGTAGGTAATAAGTAACTATTAGTAGTAATAGTCGAAATAAAGTAAGATATAAAATGTTAATAAAGTAAATATAAGGCTAGCTAAACTATATATAGTATAAGGTAGTTAATATATAGTAATAAGCTTATTAAGTAAGGAATAGATACTAGCTTAACTAAGGAATAATAAGACTAAGTAATATAAGAGTAAAAAAGACTAAGGGAGGGTATAATTTATATTTAGTTATAAGGGTCTTATATACCTCTATAGTAAAAAAAGATCCCTAATTTAAGTAGTAGTAATACTATTTACTTAACTAATATATTATTTAGTAATAACTACTAGAGCTTAAAGGTACTTAAGTTAAGAGACTATTACTTATATTAAGATAGCTTAAGGTAGTCTATTTTAGTAACTTATAAGGTTTATATAATAGTATACTAGTAAATAATAAGTAAGTTAACCTTTTATAATAGTATTAATAGTAGTAGTAAGAATAAAGGTATAAAGATACCTAAGAAAGTATTAGAGCTAGCTTAGAAATAAGATAAGATAGATACTTTAAAGTAAGTACTAAAAAAATTTAGCTAAGTAACTAGAAACTATTTTAAGGACAAGGAGTATATTTTCTAAGTAGAAACTATACGTTCCTATAAGTATAAGTAAGGTAGTTTTAAGTCCTTTAGTAAGTAGTATTTCTTATATAAGTTAACTAAGATTCTAGTAAGAGATAGCTTATAAAAGCCCCTTTCTAAGTAATAGTAAGGTAGAGCTAAGGTATTAACTTTATTATAGCCCTTACTTATAGATAATATATTTTATATTAATAATAATGTCTTACTAAATAATTAAGACTTTATGTTTTAGTACTTTATAGGGTTCTCTATAGTAAATAAAGTTATATACTATAAGTTAACTATAATAATAAGAGGTTTATATAGTAGTTTAGCTATCTATAATACTTAGCTACTAATATAATTTATACTAATAAGTAAAATAAATATAGTTAGTAAAGTAACTCTATATATAAGGCTAGCTACTAATTACCCCTTATAAGAATAAGAGATTACTTACCTTTAGAACCTAGCTAGTTCTCTTTTCCTTTCCCTTATAAGAGAGGGCCTTTATTCCCTTTTAGTTTACTCGTCTAGTAGCTAAGTATTTACTACTCTTATACTAAGTATAAGAGCGTATAGAACCCTTATAACTAAATATAAGTAGTACTATTAGTATATATACTAGTACTAGCGTAAGTAAAGGGAGCTATTATATAAGATAGCTCTAGAACTCTATTAAGGATTGTACTAAGATAGTGTTTTAGTTAAATAAATAATTAATAAATGTCTATTTAGAACTAGAGAGGTATCTTTTAGCTAGATCTTTAAACAACTTATATACTTATAGAATTATCTCTACTTTAACGCTTTTAAATAGTAAGTATACTATCTTATATATAGCGTTCCTAGCGCCTAGCTAGTAGCTATATAGTCTAATGTATTTTAATACATATCTACTAATCTCTATTAATACTAATTTATAGTTAGATAATTCTAGGGCGAAGTTAGCGCTATCCTAGGATATAGCTAGGTAATCCTAGTATTATTCCTAGAGTCTTTAGGGGTGTTTCTAGGGTACGTATTATAGGCTAAGCTAGTCTAGTTACTTAAGCGATACCTAGGTACTTACGAGTACGTAACATCTTACGTACCCTAGAAACACCCCTAAAGACCTTAGAAATAACGCTAGGATCGCTTAGCTATATCCTAGGAGTACTTAGAATTGTCTAACTATAGATTAGTATTAATAGAGATTAGTAAATACGTATTAGAATATATTAAACTATATAGCTACTAGCTAGGCGCTAGAACGCTATACGTAAGATAGTATACCTACTATCTAAAAGCGCTAAGATAGAGACGATCCTATAGGTATATAAGTTAACTAGAGATCTAGCTAAAAGATGCCTCTCTAGTTCTAAATAGACATTTATCGATTGTCTATTTAACTAAAACATAGTCTTAGTACGATCCTTAACAGTATATAAAATATTATATACTTGTAAATACCTAGGTATTACTTAAGTATTCTAGGGTATGTAAGATATTATATACTTGTAAATACCTAGGCATCGCTTAGGTAACTAGACTAGCTTAGCTTATAATATTACCCCCCCTACTTCTTCTATTATTAGGGTAGTATAAGGATTACCCTAGTAGGGGCCCTACTTATTAAATTAGTAGGTAGCGGATTAAGCTAATAGTCCTACTTTTTACGTTTTTATAATAATAATAAAAACAACTATAATAGTAAGAACAATTACAATAGTAGTAGTAGTAATAATAATAAGAAGAATAATAGTAATAATAACATTAGTAGTAGTAGTAGTAGTAGTAGTAGCGGTAGTAGTAGTAGTAATAATAAGGTAAGACTATAGCTTAACGTAATAGCTTACGTAAAGTCTAATTATTATATAAATCTAGAATAAGTAATGTAGTAGACTTATAGCTATTACCTATATAGGACCCTATTATACTATTTAAGAGGAGAGATCTTTAGCTACCCCTAGCTATACTAGTAAAACTAGCCCCTAAGATAAGTACGTGTTATTGTTAGCTACCCTATATAGTATGCGTAGGTTAGATAGCCTAGGGTAAGGTAAAGGCCTACTAGGAGTAAGCCTCTGTCCGCGCCTAAGCCTGTTTTAACTACGCTTACTTAGGCTTACGGTACTAGCCTATAAGTTTAACCCTTATCTACTAATCTCTACTAGAGAATAGATTACTAATAGGTTATAGATAGTATAGGTAAAGCTAGAGGGGGTAGTAGTAGCCTATATACTAGCTAACTTCTTAGAGACCTATTACTAAGGGTTAGATAAGGTACTAAGGGAAGACAACGTCTAGTTTTAGCGTATTACTTAAGAGGCGATATAGCTCTATAGCTATTAGTTATGTAAATACTTACTTAGTTACTATCCTATCTATGTTCTTAGTAGTATAATTATTATAAACGTCTAAGGTACTTTAGTACTAAAATAAAACAAATAATCGTAAAATCCTTAGGGCTAGTTTATTAAATATACTATAGATTCCTATTATACTAGTTAACTAGCCCCTATAAAGTTTATACTCTTCTAATACTTCTGTATCCTTTAAGTATTCTAAGGGCTCCTAGGTTAACTTAGTATACCTATCTTAGTAAACTAATACCTTACATTAATATCTATATCTAACCTTTTTCTAATAGGTAGCTACTACTTCTACGATTTTCTATTTAGCCTTACTATCCTTATTTATAATTAGTAGTAGTTATAGATTGTCTACTCTTTATCCTAGAAGTAAACTATTAGCTACTAGATAAAGGAGATCGATATAGAATATAAGATAGATATTTCCCTAGATATTAAGTTTAATATTATATAGACTAATAATACATATAATAGTATACTTATAATAGAGCTAATTAAGCTTCTAATTTAGTCTTAGTAAACGGTAGTTCCTTATATATAGCTAGACCTTATTACTAACCTTAAATTAATTAGTAAGGTATTAATATCGATTTACTATTTCTTCTATCTACGCCTATATAGTAGTAGCTTTAGTATAGATAAAGTCTATCGTATCTTTAAGTTAGTCTATAAAGAGTTATACCTTTTATACCTTAATAGAGATATATTCTCCCTTTCCCTTATAGAGTTTAATTAGGTTTATATAATAACTATATTCTATAAAGAAAGGGCTAATACTAGTAATAGAGGATATCTAATTATTAAGTATAAGTTAAGTAGTAAGTAAGAGAGTATCTTAATTATCTTAGATAAAGTAAGTATAGGCTTAGAGATATTACTATATCTCTTAGTTAGCTCGTTTTATTACCTTATCTATCTCTAAATAATAGCTAGTACTTAGCTATTATTCTATTCTAGTTAATTAATAAAGCTCGTACTAGAAGTCGCCTATCTAATTTAACCCTTAGTTAGAGATAATTAATATTAGTATACTATAAAAATAAAAGTATATAGTTAGGAATTATTATATATAAGTAATAGTATCTATCGTTATTATTACTTCTAGGGTTAAGGCTTTTATTATATAGTTTATAATTACTTAAAGGAACTTATATTAATTACCTTTTATTAGTAAGAGAGAGGTAATAAAATCTATAGATAGATAAATATAGGGTTAGTCTAGTACTAGGAGAGGTTATAGAAGAGTCCTCCTTACCTAATACTAGATATAACCCTAACTATATAGTTTATAGTTATATATAAAACGCTATATTACTTACGCAATTCCTAGCTAAAAGAATTATCGTAATATAATATTATAGGTACTATTCTAACCTAGGTATCTAATAATTAGAGACTTATACGCTTACTAGATTAGCTATATTTATAAGATATCTAGCTAATTACCTCCCTCTATTATTAATATAGGTTTCCTTAGGACCTAAAGGTAATCTTAGAAAAGAAGCTACCTAGCTCTATTAACTATATATTCTAATATTTTTATTTTTAGGGCATTTAGTAGAAGTTTATAATCCCTACTTTATACTACTTAGAGGAAGAGTTAGTACTTAGTATTAGTTATTAATGTTTCTTTTTAAAGTCGTTATAACTCCTTATTAAGCTAGATTAGGTAGCCTTCTCTAAGGACGCGAACAGTTAGTACTTAACTTACTAGGTCTAGTCTAAGGTTAGCTTAGGCCTCTTCTAAAGTAACTCCTAGGCTATCCTAAGTACGTTCTAGGACTACTCTAGGGTACTCCTAGACACGTTCTAGGGTAATTAGCTAGGTAATACGTCCTTATTCTCTCTTATTGTTAATTCCTACTAGTATATCTTATTCCTACCTTAGTAGTATATCTAGGACTACTATATGTTCTCTTACTTAGTACTTAAGAGAGTAATTATACCCTACTAGGTTAGTTACTTAGTAACTCTACTACTCGTTTAACTATCTATATTATATAAAGTATTAGAGGTTATTATAGTCCGTTTATATCCTAAAGGGTAGCCTATTCCGTAGCTCTAGCTACTAAAAGTCTAAGTAGTAGATAATAGTAAGTATTTCCTTATTATAAATAAGATAATTATACTCTACTAGAGATAACCTCTTAAAGAAGAAGCTAATCGTATACTTATACCCTTTAGTATCGAGTTAAGTAAGGATACCCCCTATAGTAAACCTAGAATAGTTAGTTTCTAGGATAGACTATTGTCCTAGATCTTAGGCTATTAAGATTAGAGCTTTATAGAATACTTCCTTAAGTTACTAGAAAGCTACCTTCTATTCCTTTCTATAAATAAATAGTATGTTCTTCTTTATTAGGGAGTTAAGGAGTTATATTAATCTTAAGTAATTATAAATAAAGATCTAGTAGTAGTTTATAAATCCTAAAAAGCTTTTAACGCCTTTAACTATATAAGGTACTTTCTACTCCTTAATCGCTTAAAGTTTTTCTAGGTTATAATAGAGCCCCTATTTAGCCTTTATAATAAATCCTAGATACTTTACTTCTTAGGTATAGAAGGTATATTTCTTTAAGTTAAAATATAATCTAGCTTTAGCTAGTTATACTAAGACTAGCCTTACCTTCTCTATATATTTAGCTTAGGATCCTAATTATAGATTAATACGTTATTAAGATAGGTAGTTATAAAGTCGTCTAGAAACTCTTAGAGGGTTATATTTATATACTATTAAAACGTTACTAGTAACTCTATTAACCTAAACGGATAGACTAGCTATTTAAAGAGGCTAAAGTATATTTAGAAAGCTATTTTATATTTATATCTAGCTACTATATAGATTTTATAGAACATAGAAACTATATCTAACTTTATAAACTACTTAACCTATTAAAGTACTTAAAGTATTTCTCTAATAAGTAGTAAACTATACCTATCCTTCTTTATAACTATATTTAAAGCTTAATAGTTATAGTAGAACTAGAGTTAGCTATTAGCTTTTCTAATAAATAAGATAGGGGCTACTATAGAGGAGCTACTAGCTTAGATTATCCCTTAATTAAGGAGTTCGCGTAAGACTTTTTATAGGATAAGGAGTTCCTCTCTTAATATATTGTAGAGTAGCCCCTAGGGAAGGAGGGGTTACGTTCTATCCTTATTAGGTACTAGGTGTATTTCGTAATTAATCCCTAGTTAAAGGGGTAGGAGTTCTATAGATTTTTCTAGTATAAAAAGGTCTAGGAATTTATCTAATATTTCTATTAAAATATAGTTAGCTAAGTTTACTAGTTCTTACTTTTATAAGGCTTTCTTAATATCCTATAAAGAAACCGCTTAAATGTTAAGTACTTCGTAGCCTTATATAGTAATTTCTCGTTAACATTCTACTCTAAAGACTAACCTAGAGACTAATTAAGCTTAGAGAATTTATCTAACTCGTATAGAATATCCTATTAGGGAGAGAGGGACTTTAATCTTCCTAGTACTATACTAAATTAATTTCTTAGTAGTAAAGTAAGTAACCTTATTCTTAATTATCTAGGGTCTTTCTAAATATAGAGGTTATCTAAGGTTTTTAATTATATTAGTAAATACTCGTTCTATCTATTTATTAATGTCTATTTAGAACGTTATAATCCTATATAAAAAGATAGGTAGAGCGTTTATTAAAAAGGGTAATAGAGGTCTCCTTTCCTTATTAATATATAGTAGCTTTAACTTCCTTATAGTATATAGGTTAATTATAGCGTAGTAGTTATATCTACTATCTAAGAGAGCTAGTATCTCTTAAGTTCCTATATCGATAGTTAAGGATATAGGTAATATTAAATATAATAGCCTTACCTTCTTCTATTCTTCCTTAACCTATTTCTAATTACCCTTACCCTAACTTTAGTATTACGGGCTAAGCTAGTCTAGTTACCTAAGCGATGCCTAGGTACTTACGAGTACGTAACATCTTACGTGCCCTAGAAACACCCCTAAAGACCCTAGGAACAACGCTAGGATCGCCTAGCTATATCCTAGGAGTAGCGCTAGCTTCGCCCTAGAATAGTCTAACTATAGATTAGCATTAATAGAGATTAGCAATGCGTATTAGAATATATTAGACCGTATAGCCGCTAGCTAGGCGCTAGGAACGCTACACGTAAGATAGTATACCTACTATCTAAAAGCGCTAAGATAGAGACGATCCTATAGGTATATAAGTTAACTAGAGATCTAGCTAAAAGATACCTCTCTAGTTCTAAATAGACATTTATCGATTATCTATTTAACTAAAATACCGTCTTAGTACGATCCTTAATATATTTAGAACTCCTTCTTAAACCTTATACTTCTTCTACACCTTAAGATAACTTCCCCTACCTCTAACACCCTAATAAACAACGGAACTCTAGACCCCTTAGCTAACATAGACCCCTTCCTTCGCTAAACCCTCGAACGATAGGTAACTAGGGAATAGGTAGAGTAAAAACAATAACTAAACTAAATGTTAAGCGGTATGCTAGAGGAGCTAAAAACTATAATAAACGAGCGACTTAAGTAGAGACTGCCTACGCTATAGCTAACACTACCTAGATCGAGTAATGTAAAGACTAAACCCTCTATACGCCGTAAACCGCTACTAAGGCTAGATAAGTTTAACGGATAGAGACGTTACTACCCTTCCTAGGCGCACTTAATTAGGGAAAAGATATTTATTAACGTAGACTTCTTCGATATAAACTAAGAGATATTCTACTATATCTACTCTTACTTAGACTCTAGGCTATAATAGATAGTCTCGATATACTTTTAGAATAGAAGTAACGTTAATTACGATCTAGATAAATTCATAAGCTATATCGATTTAATCTATCTAGACGTTAACCTTTAACCCTATATAGCTACTACCCTCTGTTCGATAAAATAAGGAGAAAGAACACCTTTTATTAGTTACCTTCCCCGTTTCGAATAGAAGTTAGTAGAAGCTAGTAATAGCACGTAGGCGGCCTCTATAAAGATCCTATTCTTAGATAGTACCCTAAACAATAGGATTAGGAACGCTCTAGTAGCTACGGATCTACCCTCTAATAACTTTATAAAATACTATATTAAGGTAGCCGAGATCGCCGCTAGGGTCGAGCGCCTCTATAACCTATAGCTATTAATAGGGGGACTAAACCTAGCTACGAGGAACTAGGGATTTAGATAAGACGTAGAGGGCGATACGTAGATATCTAGCATCTATAAGGTTAGGACCTAGTAGTTATCGTCTACGGCGTGCTACCGCTACGGATAGAAAGGGTACCTAGCGAGGGGTTGTCGATCGAGACCTAAAGACCTAAAGGAAGGAAGAAGTATAGTAAGAGGAAAGAAGAAAAACGAGTTAACTAAGAAAATAAGTACCTCGATAGGAAGGATTAAAGAGGTACTAATAGATAACAACTCTAAGTTAGAAAATAAGTAAACCCTTACTAAAGTTAGGGTAAGGGTAATTAGAAATAGGTTAAGGAGGAATAGAAGAGGGTAAGGCTACTACACTTAATATTACCTATATCCTTAACTATTAATATAGGAACCGAAGAGACTCTAGCCCTCTTAGATAGCGGATATAACCGCTACGCTATAATTAACCTATATACTATAAGGAAGTTAAAGCTACTATATATTAATAAGGAGAAGAGACCTCTATCCCCCCCTTTTTAATAGACGCTCTGCCTATCTTTTTATATAGGATCGTAACGTTCTAAATAGACATTAACGGATAGATAGAACAGGTATTTACTAATGTAATTAAGAACCTTAGATAACCTCTATACCTAGGAAGACTTTAGATAGTTAAGAATAAGGTTACTTACTTCGCTACTAAGGAATTAATTTAGTATAGAATTAGGAAGATTAAAGTCCCTCTTTCCCTAATAGGACATTCTATACAAATCCGACAAATCCTCTAAGCTTAATTAGTCTCTAGGTTAGTCTTTAGAGCGGAATGTTAACGAGAAATTACTATATAAGGCCGCGAGGCACTCGATATTCGGGCGGTTTCTTTATAGGACATTAAGAAAGCCCTATAAAAGAAGACACTAGTAAACCTAACTAACTACATCCTAAAGGAGGTATTAGAGGAATTCCTAGACCTTTTCGCACTAGAAAAATCTATAGAACTACTACCCCTTCGACTAGGGATCGATTACGAAATATACCTAGTACCTAATAAGGATAGAACGTAACCCCCCCTTCCCTAGGGGCTACTCTACGATATATTACGAGAGGAACTCCTTATCCTACGAAAAGTCTTATGTAAACTCCTTAATTAAGGGATAATCTAAGCTAGTAGCTCCTCTATAGTAGCCCCTATCTTATTTATTAGAAAAGCCGATAGCTAACTCTAGTTCTACTATAACTATCGAGCTCTAAACGCTATTACGAAGAAGGATAGGTATAGTCTACTACTTATTAGAGAAACGCTTTAGGCGCTTTAATAGGCTAAGTAGTTTACGAAGTTAGATGTCGTTTCTACGTTCTATAAGATCCGTATAGTAGCTAGATATAAATACAAAACGGCTTTCTAGATACGCTTTAGCCTCTTCGAATAGCTAGTCTATCCGTTCGGGTTAATAGGGTTACTAGCGACGTTTTAACGATACATAAATATAACCCTTTAGGAGTTTCTAGACGACTTTATAACTACCTATCTCGATAACGTATTAATCTACACTTTAGGTTCCTAGGCTAAATACATAGAAAAGGTAAGGCTAGTCTTAGCACGACTAGCTAAGGCTAGATTATATCTAGACCTAAAGAAATACACCTTCTATACCTAAGAAGTAAAGTATCTAGGATTTATCGTTAAGGCTAAACAGGGGCTCTATTACGACCTAGAGAAGCTTTAAGCGATTCGGGAATAGAAGGCACCTCGTACGGTTAAGGGAGTTAAAAGCTTTTTAGGATTCGCGAACTACTACTAGATTTTTATCTATAATTACTTAAGATTAACATAACCCCTTAACTCCCTAATAAAGAAGAACACACTATTCGTCTAGGGAAAGGAGTAAGATATAGCCTTCTACTAACTTAAGGAAGCGTTTTATAAAGCCCTAATTTTAGTAGCCTAGGACCTAGAACGATAGTCTATCCTAGAAACTAACTATTCTAGGTTTACTATAGGGGGTGTCCTTACCTAACTTAATGCTAAAGGATATAAGTATACGATTAGCTTCTTCTTAAAGAGATTGTCTCTAGTAGAGTATAATTATCCTATTTATAATAAGGAGATACTTACTATTATCCGCTACTTAGACTTCTAGCGGCTAGAGCTACGGAATAGGCTACCCTTTAGGATATAAACGGACTATAATAACCTTTAATACTTTATATAACGTAGACGGTTAAACGAACGGTAGAGTCGCTAGGTAGCTAACCTAGTAGGATATAATTACTCTCTCGAGTACCGACTAGGAGAATAAGTAGTAGTCCTAGATGTACTTTCGAGGTAGGAATAAGATATACTAGTAGGAATTAATAATAAGAGAGAATAAGGACGTATTATCTAGTTAATTACCCTAGAATGTGTCTAGGAGTGCCCTAGAGCGGCCTAGGAACATACCTAGGATAACCTAGGAGTTACCCTAAAGAAGGCCTAAATCGACCTCGGACTTAACCTAGCGGGTCGAGTAATAACTGTTCGTGTCCTAGGAGAAAGCCGCTTAATTTAGCTTAACGAGGAGTTATAATAGCTTTAGGAAGAGACATTAATAACCGATACTAAGTACTAGCTTGTCCTTAGAATAGTATAAAATAGAGATCTTAAACTTCTACTAGATGCCCTAAAGATATAACTATTAGAATGTATAGTTAATAGAGCTAGGTAGCTTCTTTTTAGAGATCGCCTTTAGGTCCTAGGGAAACCTACGTTAATAACCGAGGGAGGTAATTAGCTAGATACCTTATAAATATAGCTAATCTAGTAAGCGTACGAGTCTCTAATTATTAGACACCTAGGTAGGAATAGTACCTATAATATCGTATTACGATAATTCTTTTAGCTAGGAATTACGTAAGTAATCTAGCGTTTCGTACGTAACTACGGACTATATAGTTAGGGTTATATCTAGTATAAGGTAAGGAGGACTCTCTTACGACCTCTCCTAGTACTAGACTAACCCTATACCTATTTATTTATAGACTTTATTACCTTACTCCTACTAATAAAGGGTAATTAATATAAGTTCCTCTAAGTAATTACGGATCGCTTAATAAAGGCCTTAACCCTAGAAGCTATAATAACGATAGACGCTATTACTTATATATAACGATTCCTAACTATATACTTCCGTTTTTATAGAATACTAACATCGATTATCTCTAACTAAGGGTTAAACTAGATAGGCGACTTTTAGTACGAGCTTTATCGATTAACTAGAATAGAGTAATAGCTAAGCACTAGCTATTATCTAGAGACGGATAGGGCGATAGAATAAGCTAACTAGGAGATATAATAATATCTCTAAGCCTATACCTACTTCGCCTAAGATAATTAGGGTGCTCTCTTACCTACTATATAACTCGTACTTAATAATTAGACGTCCTCTATTACTAGTATTAGCCCTTTCTTTATAGAACATAGTTACTATATAAACCTAATCGAACTCTATAAAGAGAAGGAAGAACGCGTCTCTATCGAAGCACGTAAAGTATAGCTCTTTATAGATCGACTTAAGGATACTATAGATTTTATCTACGCTAAAGCTACCGCTATATAGGCGCGAATAGAAGAAATAGTAAATTAACGTTAACGCCCTACTAATCGATTTAAGGTTAGTAATAAGGTCTAGCTATATATAAGAAACTACCGTTTACTAAGACTAAATTAGAAGCTCGATTAGCTCTATTATAAGTATACCGTTACCTACGTTATCGGTCTATATAATATCGAACTTAATATTTAGGGAAACATCTACCCTATGTTCTATGTCGATCTCCTCTGTCTAGCGGCTAACGATTTACTTCTAGGATAAAGAGTAGACGACTCGTAACCGCTACTAATTACGAATAAAGACAGTAAGGCTAAATAGAAAATCGCGGAAGTAGTAGCTACCTATTAGAAGAAGGTTAGACGTAGACGTCGACGTAAGGTATTAGTCTAATAGGACAGGTATGCTAAGTTAACCTAGGAGCTATTAGAATACTTAAAGGACATAGAAGTACTAGAAGAGTACGAACATTAGTAGGGACCTATTAACTAGTACGATAGTAACCTAGAGTACGCTTAACGTTTACGATAATTACGTAACTGAGATCGCGGATAGGATAGTAACTAGGTAAATATTAGTACGACTACTAGCTATAGAGCTACATCGCCTCTTAGGCGATACGCTAGAACTAGACGTTGTCGTCCCCTAGTGCCTCGTTTAACCCTTAGTAATAGGTCTTTAAAAAATCGGCTAAGGCATAGGCCGCCGCTACCCCCTCTAGCTTTACCTACACTATCTATAACCTATTAGTAATCTATTCTCTAGTAAACGTCGATAAATAAGGGTTAAACTTACAGGCTAGTACTGTAAGCCTAGGCAGGCGTAATTAAAATAGGCCTAGGCGTAGACAGAGGCCTACTCCTAGTAGGCCTTCGCCTCGCCCTAGGCTATCTAACCTACGCACACCGCATAGGGCGGCTAGTAGCGCCGTGTACCTACCTTAGGAGCTAGTTTTACTAGCATAGCTAGGGGCGGCTAAGGACCTTTTTTCTTAGACAGTATAACTAGGTTACGCACGGGCGATAGCTTAAGATCCGTTAGGTCGCTCATGCTAGCTTAGTTCTACGATTAGGCCTCGCTCTAGACGTTACATAGGGCTATAGTCTTACCTTACTACTTCTGTTATTAATGCTACTACTACTCTTACTAATACTACTACCGCTATTACTATTGTTATCGCTAGTACTATTACTGTTATAATTGTTATTATTATAGTTGTTTTTTATAGCGATAATAAAAAACGTAAAAAGTAGGACCGTTAGCCTAATCCGCTACCTACTAATTTAATAGGTAGGGCCTCTACTAGGGTAAGCCCTATACTGCCCTAATAACAGGAGGGGGGGGGTAATGTTACGGGCTAAGCCGGTCTAGTTACCTAAGCGATGCCTAGGTACTTACGAGTACGTAATATCTTACGTACCCTAGAAACACCCCTAAAGACCCTAGGAACAACGCTAGGATTACCTAGCTATATCCTAGGAGTAGCGCTAGCTTCGCCCTAAAATAGTCTAACTATAGATTAGCATTAATAGAGATTATTAATGTGTATTAGAATACATTAGACCGTATAGCCGCTAGCTAGGCGCTAGGAACGCTATACGTAAGATAGCATACCTACTATCTAAAAGCGCTAAGATAGAGACAATCCTATAGGTATATAAGTTAACTAGAGATCTAGCTAAAAGATGCCTCTCTAGTTCTAAATAGACATTTATCGATTATCCATTTAACTAAAATACTATCTTAGTACGATCCTTAACATTTAGTAAGGGTTTACTCGTTTTCTAACTTAGAGTTGTTATCTATTAGTACCTCTTTAATCCTTCCTATAGAGGTACTTATTTTCTTAGTTAATTCGTTTTTCTTCTTCCCTTTTACTATACTTCTTCCTTCTTTAAAGTCTTTAGGTCTTAATCGATATTCTTTTACTAGGTACCCTTTCTATCTATAGTAGTAGTACGCTATAGATAATAACTACTAGTTCCTAACCTTATTAATACTAGATATCTACGGATCGCCCTCTACGTCTTATTTAAATCCTTAGTTCCTCGTAGCTATATTTAGTCCCCCTATTACTAGCTATAGGTTATAGAGGCGCTTAACCCTAGTAGCGATTTTAGCTACCTTACTATAGTACTTTATAAAGTTATTAGAGAGTAAATCCGTAGCTACTAAGGCGTTCCTAATTCTATAATTTAAGGTACTATCTAAGAATAAGATCTTTATAGAGGCTACTTACGTACTACTACTAGCTTCTAAAATAGGGAAGGTAACTAGCGAAGGGCGTTCTTTCTCTTTATTTTATTAAATAGAGAATAGTAGCTATATAGGGTTATAAGTTAACGTCTATATAGATTGAATTAATATAGCTTATATATTTATCTAGATTATAATTAATGTTAATTTTATTCTAAAAATATATTAAGACTATCTATTATAGCCTAGAGTTTAAGTAAGAGTAGATATAGTAAAATATCTCTTAGTTTATATTAAAAAGTCTACGTTAATAAATTTTTCTCCCTAATTAAGTATACCTAGGAAGGGTAGTAATGTCTCTATCCGTTAAACTTATCTAGCCTTAGTAGCGGCTTATAGTATATTAAGGGTTTAGCCTTTATATTATTTAATCTAGGTAGAGTTAGCTATAGTATATATAGTCTCTAGTTAAGTCGCTCGTTTAATATTATTTTTAGCTCCTTTAGTATACTACTTAATATTTAGTTTAGTTATTATTTTTAATCCGTCTATTCCTTAGTTACCTATCGTTTAAGGGTTTAGCGAAGGAAGGGGTTTATATTAGCTAAATAGTCTAGAGTCCTGTTATTTATTAGGGTATTAGTAGTAGGGGAAGTTATCTTAAGGTATAGAAGAAGTATAAGGTTTAAGAAGGAGTTCTAAATATATTAAGAATCGTACTAAGATAGTGTTTTAGTTAAATAGATAATTAATAAATATCTATTTAGAACTAGAGAGGTATCTTTTAGCTAGATCTCTAAGCGACTTATATACTTATAGAATTGTCTCTACCTTAGCGCTTTTAGATAGTAAGTATACTATCTTATATATAGCGTTTCTAGCGCCTAGCTAGCGGCTATATAGTCTAATATATTCTAATATATATTTACTAATCTCTATTAATACTAATCTATAGTTAGACAATTCTAGGGCGAAGTTAGTACTACTCCTAGCATATAGCTAGACGATCCTAGCATTATTCCTAGGGTCTTTAGGGGTGTTTCTAGGGTATATAAGATATTACATACTTATAAATACCTAGGTATCGCTTAGGTATCCTAGAGTACGTAAGATATTACGTACTTGTAAATACTTAGGTATTACTTAAGTAACTAGACTAGCTTAGCCTATAATAAACCCTAGGGCTTTTCTAGGGCTCTAAGACTAGTCTCTAACTAGTCTAGGGCTGCCCCTAGGTAGGTATAGGCTATATGTACTTTTACGTATAGCTATAGAGTTTTGTATTTCTATACTAATATAGGTATAGGCTAGGGGTTTTAAACCCTTACCCTTATATATATCCTTTCCTTTTCTCTTTATTAGATATTATTAAACAAACATATAGCTTTACTACTATCTTAAAGGCCTAGGCTAGGCTTTATATAATGCCTTCTATACTAATTAGTTTCTAGGCTCTAATAGAGACATAATATCTACGAATAAGAGATATTATAAACTTAACTAGTCCTTTATTACTAGTGTTTTTATAGGTGTACTTAAATAGCTTTAGTTAGGACTTTTCCCTACTAAAGGTATATTCTAGACGATAAAACTAGTTCTTTATTACTAGTCCTTATTCCTAAGAGAGTATTATATTATACGTAGTAATAATAGCTTCTATAAGAGCTAGTATAGTAGGACCTAGCCTATTAGAAAACACATAGTATACTAAGGATAACTAAGGACCTTAAGTAAGGTACCTTAAAATTATAGAGAAGCTAAGGATCGAGATTACTAAGGATACTAATGTCTTAGACTAGTATCTTAGTAGGAACCTTTAGAACCCTTACTCCCTAGACAATACTATAAGTAGTATAGAACTTAATACCTATATTATCTTTAATACTAACGGGTACTATAGGACTAGGTATAGTAACGATTAGATCTTTAGGATGTTCTAGGAGGACTTTAAGGGTTAGATCTATAACGTTTAAGTAGTATAATCGTACTCTCTATAGTAGGCTCTAACAGATCCTACGAGGGAGAGTGTTAAAGGCTAGTAATCCTTCGAAAGGACATAAGAAAACAATTAATTAATTATTAGACTTATTCCTTTCTACTAATCTATAGAGAGGGGGAAAGAGGGTAAGATATAGGCGTTAGGTACCCGCTATAGCGGTAGTAATATTATTACACATATGCTCTAGAGGAGCTAGAGTAGGGCCTATATTAGCCCTATATTAGCCCTATATAGCCCTAGAGTAGGCCCTACATTAGCCCTATATAGCCCTAGAGTATAGCCTTAACCCTACATAGGTGTATACTAGTAAGCGCCTATAACTTAGACCTACCTCTATTAGCCCGCGCTTGTACCTACGCGTACTAACTATACCTTACTCCTACTAATACTAGACTCTCTTTCTAATCGCGAAGGCACGCATATTAGAGAAAGAGAGCCCTATAGATTAGTTCTAAATCTATATTAATACGTATCCCTTTTCCTATTAACCTAAGCCTCTATTCGTACTCGTAACTTACCTTTATCTACTAGCCTCGTTAGAGCCTCGTTCCCTACCTACTTCGTTAAGCTATCGGTAGGGTTGTCGCGACTATCGATCTATTAAACCTCCTCGATCTCGTACCTCTTATATAACTAACGTAGGGTAGTAAGGTTAATTATTAACCGTTTCTCTATAGTCGTGCCTATCTTAACTAGGCACTTATATAGAGAGTACGAGTTAGTATATATAATAATAGGTAGCGCTAGGAGACTAAGTCGCGTAAAAATAATATATAGGGCGTCGGAGAGGATAAAGACTAAGTCGTATCTAGCGACGAGGGCGTAGATCTCTAAAGTAAGTACGCTCTAGGTAACCCTCTTACTCTTCGTCGAGGCCTAGTAGAGGATATTACTAGTTATTATAAAGGCGTATCCGTTTTTATCCTTATTCGCGTTATCTTTAGCTAAAATAATAATAAACCCTATCTACGAGGAGAGGTCCCTATTATTCGCAAAGGAGGCATTAGTAAAGATAAATAGCTTTACCTAATATAGGTCTATTAGCGTAAATGTAAGGCTACGATCTAGGTTCTGTTATTACTATAGGAGCTAACGGTTTAGGCAAGCGATGTTAGTATCTAATAGATCCTATGTCTAGGTAGTAATAGCGAGATTATATAATGCTTTAGGCTAATAGATACTTACGATATATACGCCCTAAGCTCGTTATTAGACGTATACTATAAGATCTTCGTTTAGTACGCTTACGATCTTACTAGCTTAGCCCTTCTAACCTACGTAGATATACTCGTTATTATATATCGTAATCCTATATCCGTTAAAGTCCTCGTTCTAGCTAGCGTAGAGCTCCTTCTAGTCCTTAGCCTTAATGCCTACCTTTAGAAGCTTATAAGACTTAATGTTAAGGAATTCTCTACTTATAAGGAATATTGTATTATCCGTCTATAGAGTATATAAACCGATCTTAGACTTATTGTTAGATATTAACAAGTATAGGTCGAACGTTAGTGTTATTAAAAGGTTACTACGAAGGTAGCCTTAGTATGTCTTAAACTAGTAAATACTACTTTCCGCGATCCTATATAAGGGCTTAATGATCTTTAAAACTATCCCCTTAGGGAACTTTGTTTTAAGCTCGCGGGGTAGCTTAGCGATAACCTCTCGTTATAGCGTAGACTTAGACTACGGGTAGGCCTATATAATGTCCTAGAAGGCTATTATAAAGCCTCGTTAACAAAGGGAGGGTATAAGGGTAAGGACGAGACGTTAACTACTACGCTATATCGTTAGTAACTACGTTAATAGCGTAGCCTTTTTATAATCGTTATACCCCTATATAATAAGACGTAATTTCTCGTATAGGGTATTTATTGTCTTACCTTTAACCTCTTAAACGAGCTATAACTTAAAGACGCGTTAGTATCTTCGTATATTATATAGAGTAGGGACAATCGTACTAGAAGCTAGTAGGGCGTTAATCTCGACTTTGTTAGACGCTTTAAAAGGGGCGCCTAGTGTAGTAATCTTCCCTTCCTAGCAGAGACATAGGGATAGCTCC